>CM066034.1:369171556-369773118 GCA_033557465.1 Ichthyophis bannanicus
AGTGTAACTGATTTTTATTTAAAACCTACACCTCTTTTGATGTCTGAATTTATTCAGAATTACAGTAATTCAAAATAATATTGACACTCTGAATTAGATGCCAGATAGCGCTTTTCTACTGAAACTACAGACAAGCTTCAAATATGGGAAATTAACACAAACATGCCATATAATCGAGATATCCTGAGGCCTCCTCATTCACCCCCACATCTATACTTTTCAAACAAAGCACAAACAATGCAAAGGGGAGTACAAGGCCATAGCTTTATTTAATAACCAGTAAGCTAGAAACTCACATATATAAAATACAACTTCATAGTCTACTCCGGTAGACATCCACCACACCTCAGTAAAATGTCCAAACCCCAGACATGTAGTCTGCAAGCATGCTCCAATGAATACATACTCTAGACCTACAGAAGACTACTGCATGCATTTTATTTTATTATTTATTTATTTAGCCAGTTTTGTATACCACCTTATCCTTCAATCAAAGTGGTTAGGAACATAACATGGGGTCTACATTCAACAGAAGGTATGACAGGATATACATATACTATTAGGAATTGATTCACAGGTCTCAGTTGTATGTGCAGGGTGTTTGGGGTTGCATAGGCAGGGTTGCGGTGATTGAGAGTTATGGTATTTGTTCATATGAGTCCACAAACAGGTGGGTTTTGAGGGATTTGCAGAAGTCCTTGAGGTCTTTTTGTGCTCTTAGTTCTTCAGGGAGAGAGATCCATAGGTCTGGAGCCGAGAGTGAAATCGCTCTTTTGGACGTTGCTTGTTTTATCTTGTGGTATCCGGTGGGAGTGTGGCGTCTATTGCTGCCTTGGGTTCGGTTTTGACAGGATTCTTCTCAGAGTTGCAGTTGGTTTATAGGCTATTATAATGCCGCAGTCTCTTAGTAGTCTTGCAGGTGTTCTGGATGTAAGGGAGGGTTAATTGTCGAGGTGCACTTTTGGTCTGGATGTTGGGGCTTTTTTCCTGCAGGCATCTGCAGATGAAGTTCCATGGGCATCCGTTCCTTGCAAATACCTTGTATAAGTGTTTCTCTTCTTCTGGTTTAGCTTCTGTCATGTTGCAGTGGGATTCTACTCTGTGCCTATCAACTTACTTTGAATTTGATGGATAAATCTATAAACAACTAAAAGGATCTCCAATGGGATCCCCCATATCCGGCCTTGTTGCTGAGATTGTGAGGCAAAAACTCAAAAGCATTTACTCCCACAAGTAAACTCAAAACTGTGGCTATGGTATGTCAATGTCGATGACACTTTTGTCATAATAAAATGCAACAGAATCAAAGAAACATTCCAACTACTCAACAGCATCTTTGAGAACATCCGATTCAGAATGGAAACAGCCAAGGACAACAAACTCCCATTCCTGGATGTTCTGGTCATGAGAACAAAAAACAATGAATTCCATACATACAAAAGTCTACAGGAAAGCAACACAGATGGACCAAATCCTGAACCTATACAACAACCACCCAAAGTGCCACAAATGAAGCTGCATAAAGATGCTATTCAGAAGAGTAGAATTCCACTGCAACATGACAGAAGCTAAAACAGAAGAGAAGAAACACCTATACAAGGTGTTAGCAAGGAACGAATACCCACAGAACTTCATCCACAGATGCCTGTAGCCAAAAGCCCCAACTTTCAGACTGAAAGTGCACCCCAATTATTCACCCTCCCTTACATCCAGAACACCTCTGAAATGACTGCAAGATTACTAAGAGACCACAGCATTACAATAGCCCATAAACCAACTGCGACCCTGAGAAGAATCTGTCAAAAACAAAAGGACAACCAGAGAAAGATCAAAGGACAAACTTTGTGTACAAAATTCAATGCGGTGACTGTGACAAGGACTACGTTGGCCAAACAGGAATAAAACTATCCACCAGGCTACATGAACACCAGCTATCCAGCAAAAGACATGACTCAGTCTCCCTGGTCTCAATCCAAGAAGACGCAGAAGGACACAAATTTAAATGGAATACAACCGAAATCATAGCATGAGCACAAACGAAAAGTGAAAGAGAATTTCTGAAAGCCTGGTTTTCCACCACAAACTCGATAAACAGACATATTGATATAGACCCGATCTACCAATCTCTATGGACCAACAAACTGAGGCACCACCAACATCCAGGAACAACATCCACACCCCAGCAACCCTCAGGGAAACCAACCAATCAATCCCTTTTGACCAAAGAGTTGAGTCATCACCAACAGGGCTCAGAAACAGCAACCACACCCCAGCAACACTCATGGAAATCAACCAACCAATCCCTGCAAACCAAAGAGCTGAGTTATTGCCAAGAAGGGTCAGAAACAACAACCACACCACAGCAACCCTCAGGGAGACCAACCAATCAATCCCTGTGAACCAAGAGTCATTACCAATCTCAATATAAGTACAAACGCAAGCATTCAAATACATTACCATCTGGAACCCTGCACTGATGATGTCCCCTCAAATGGTGATGAAACATCTGAAATCAAACCATTAAGTTTGGTGAACAATCCAACATCATGATCACCAACCTGAACTACCACTACTACTACTACTACTACTACTATTTAGCACTTATATAGCGCCACACACACAGCGCTGTACCGGCAAACATACAAGAGACAGTCCCTGCTCGTCAGAGTCCTGCTCGTCCAAGCTTACAATCTAGTCGAGACAATTCAGAGCATTAGTCAATTCAGTGCAAAGCACAATATGGTCTTTACAATTCGGTCATGAAAATTGACGGGAGTCAGGTTAAGATAAAGGATAGAAGTCAGGATCTGAAAGTGACAGTGAAGAGGTGGGTCTTCAATCTGGATTTGAAGAGGGCCAGGGAGGGTGCTTGGCGTATAGACACAGGTAGGCTGTTCCAGGTGTAAGGTGCAGCAAGGAGCGAAGTCGGGAGTTAGCGTTGCGAGTGAAAGGCCTAGACAGAAGTCATTTGTTAGCGGAGCAAAGTTTTCGAGAGGGGATGTAGGGAGAGATAAGAGATGAGAGGTATTGAGGGGCCGTAGAGAGAATTCATTTATAGGTCAATAGGAGAAGTTTAAATTGGATGTGGAATTGGATAGGGAGCCAGTGAAGCGACTTGAGAAGAGGAGTAATGTGGGCATGGAGAGACTGGCGGAAGATTAGTCGAGCAGCATAATTTTGTATAGATTGAAGGGGAATGAGATGGCTCACGGAGAGACCAGCAAGGAGTAGGTTGCAGTAGTCGAGGCGAGAGGAGATTAAGGAGTGAATAAGCATTTCGGTAGTGTGTTCAGAAAGGAAGGGGCAGATTTTGTAATGTTGTAGAGAAAGAAGCAGCAGGTCTTAGCTACAAGCTGGATATGTGTGGAGAAGGAGAGAGAGGTGTCAAAGATAACCCCCAGATTGTGGGCTGAGGGAACAGGAAGAATTATAGATCCATCCATGGAGACTGAGAAGGGGGGAAGAGGAGGGGAGGAGTTGGGGGGAACAACAAGGAGTTCAGTCTTGACCATGTTCAACTTCAAGCGGCGATGAGACATTCAGGCAGCGATGTCAGAAAGGCAGGCAGAGATCCTGGTCTGGATTGCTGGAGAGATATTAGGTATAGAGAGGTAGATTTGGGAGTCATTGGCATAGAGATGGTACTGAAAGCTATGAGAGGAGATAAGCACGCCAAGGGATTGGGTATAGAGAGAGAAAAGGAGGGGGCACAAGACGGATTATTGGGGTACACCAACATGGAGCGGGGTGAGAGAGGAGGAGGAGTCAACAGAGCATACACTAAAGAAGTGATGGGAGATGTAGGAGGAGAACCAGGATAGTACGGAGCCCTTGAAACCAAGCAAGGAGAGGGTGGTGAGAAGAAGATTGGTCAACAGTGTTAAAGGCAGCGGAGAGGTCGAGAAGGATGAGGACTGAGTAGAGGCCCTTAGATTTAGCCAGGATCAAGTCATTGGAGACTTTTGTAAGAGTCATTTCAATGGAGTGTAGGGGATGGAAGCCGGATTGTAGTGGGTCCAGGAGGGCCTGGGAGGTGAGGAAGTCGAGGCAGCGGCAGTGGACTGCTCGTTCTAGTAGTTTAGATATGAAGGGAAGGAGGGAGATGGGTTGATAGTTAGAAGGGCATGTGGGATCGAGTGAGGGTTTCTTGAGAAGAGGTGTGACAACAGCATGTTTGAAGTCTACGGGGACAGTTGCAGTGGAGAGTGAAAGGTTGAGAATATGAGAGATGGAGGGGACAACAGTGGGGGAGATGGGGTGTAGGAGATGGTTGAGGATAGGATCAGAGGAACAGGTGGTGGGTTTGGAGGAGGAAAGAAGGAGTGTGGTTTTCTCTTTGGAGATTGTAGAGAAGGAGGAGAGGGTAGCAGAGGAAGTATGGATGGGGGGAGAATTGGGGAGGGGGAGGGGGGGAGGTAGATGAGGAAGTGGGGAATTGGAGGATAATCTTGTGGATTTTGTCGTGGAAGTAATCGGCTAGGGTTTGGTCAGAAAGGGAGGGTGGGACCGGGGGCACCTTGAGGAGAGAATTGAGGGTATTAACGAGGCAGCGAGGATCAGAGGCAAGGGAGTTAGTCAGATGGATGTAGTATTCTTGTTTGGTAAGTGCTATGGATGATTGGAAGGAGCCAAGCATGAATTTGAAGTGTAGAAGGTCTTCTGGGGAGGGGGATTTGGTCCAAGCACATTCAGCAGAACAGGCACAGGTACGTAAATAGTGGGTTGTGAATGAAAGCCAGGGCTGGGGAGCAGAATGTCTAACAGGAAGTGGAGTGGGTGGGGCAATAGTGTCAAGAGCTGAGGATAGTGCAGCATTATAAGAGGATACTGCTTCATCGACGGACTTGGAGGACATAATGGAGGAAAGAGATGGAGAAATGGTGGAGGAGAGAGTCAAGGGATCAATATTATGTAGGTTTCTAAATAGGTCGGAGGAGACAGGATGAGGTTGAGACAGCGGAAGCAACAGTATTCACAAACATCAGTATTCACAAATATCTCTAATTGTTGTGGCCATCTAAAGGTCATAAGACAATTGTCATGACAATAACCCAGGAAATCCACAAAAATCTACAAACAGGCTGTCATTTAAAAATTGATTATGGAGACCTTTTACTTTGGGGTTATTTTCCTAAAGGGTGCTAGCTGGTGGAGCATGTTCTGGCGCATGCTCAAGGCATGCTGGACATGCATTGCCAGTTAGTGTTGGGCTATGGCAGTTAATGCAAGATGATTCCCACTCTAATTCTGCAACTCACATTAGGGTCATGAGTAGACAGATTAGGGGCAGAGAGTGGGTGTGGTGAGCTCAGCGCACATAAGAGTTTACAACACATGCCAACTGCATTAGCACGGGTGCTTTTGGTGTGTTAAAAGCATCACCCCAGTTCCCATTAGTAAAAGGGCCCCTGTGGTCTGGTAACCGGTTAATATATGTTTTAATACATGGCAGCGGGCAGCCTGGAATGCTAACATTTATTTATATATTTATTTAACAGTTTTTAATACCGCTTTATCATTTTAGTCAAACATGCGGGTATGGCTGCAACTGAATGCTAAAACACACATTAATCATTCATGGCACAATGGGACAGGGAACAGGTAACGTTGTGAGCATGGAGAACGCATTGTCCCTAGTGCAAGGGCAATTGCTGCATGCTCAGTGGCAATGTGGCAATTAGTGTGAGTGCACCTAATGATACCTCTGTAGGTGTCAAGTATACCTGCATTAAGTGTGCCATGTGTTAAGGTACTTAGTTACCCATTAGCTGCTGGGGAACATATCGGTCATGCCTCTGACAGTTAACATGCAGACTTTGCACTTAATGTGCACGTCTACTGCATGATTAAGTGCAAAATCTTTGTGGTCTTTAGTAAAAGGGCCCATATTCACATTAATTTATTAGCATTCATTCTGTATAGTAGATTTATAGCCTTTCACCTTAATTTTGAATGTTACTATAAGCTTTTTAATTCTGCACAGTAAAATTCATTTATTTTTTTGCATATCACACATATTTTATGTGTGTTATTATTTATTTCTATGACATAAGATTTTATTGTCATTAAAAATTGTATTTTTTATTGAAGGGTGATTTTCTTATTTACATGTGACAAGATATTTAATATTTTAATTATACATGATTATTTCAAAGTTTAGATATATATATATATATATATATATATATATATATATATATATATATATAAGGATTTTTGGACACATTTGTGTATTTTTGTTATCAAAATACATGACTGTGTTGGGTCCTTTTATTGTAATTTGAATTTATGAATAAAGACTCTCTTGACTATAACTACAAGAAATTTTGGGATTTCTTGTTTCTCGCTCTCTTACATTTTTTGTTTCATGCTTATCCCCAAGAATGCCTTGATCATTTTCTTGGGAGTTGAATCCTAATGTAGAACTTAACATTGTATAACTACAATCTGGATTATTTTTCTCTATTTGCATCATCTTGTACTTGTACACTTTACATTTCCTCGGCCATTTGGATGCCCACTATATCAATCTCATATGGTACTCCTGCAATTTCTAACAATCCACTTGTGATTCAATAACTCTAAATAGTTTTGAGTTGTCTACAAATTTGACCATCTCACTCATTGTTCCAATAACCAGATCATTTATAAACATATTAAAAACACAAGGTCCCTATGCAAATCCCTGAAACACTTTATTCGCCTTTCTTCATTGAGAAGACTGACCATTTAGTCCTATTCCCAGTTTCTTATTGTTTAACCAGTTTCCTCTCCCCAATAGGATATTTCCTCCTATCCCATGACTTTTTAATTTTCCTCAGGAATCACTAATGAAGGAATCAAATGTTTTCAGAAAATCCAGATGCATTATGGGGCTTATTTTAGAAGGCTTATTCATGATTTCAATGTGTAAAATCTGGAATTTATATGTGGAAATGCAACCACATGTAAATGGTGATTTTAGAATGGGCTAAATTTACAAACTGATGTCCTTACTACATAGAAATTGCAATGGGCTGCTAGGGGTATGGCTAGGGAGTGACCTGGGAGGGTCAAAAATTTGCATGTGTATTTTCCATTTCATGTAGAGAATACATATGTTTGACCAAAATTGCCCACGTCGGGATTTACATCTGCTCCCTGGAATGTTTAAGATTAGAAAAAGTGCTCATTTTAGACAGTCCTTTGCAGGAGGGATTAAGGGTGTTGTCTTCCTTAATTCCCCTTGTTTATTTCTCCCTCCAAATTGGATTTAGATAATGATAGCAACCTCTGTAATTAATAGACAGGATTTACATGTGTACGCTCACAAAATGGGCAAGCTACACATGTAAGTACTGGCACATGCATGTGGAAGTTGATATTTCACAGCTTGCATCACTTACATGTGGAAGGCGCTCAGTTACCTCCATTGATTTTTCCCATGTGTAGGTTTGTAAAATGGCTTTTCCAGTTTCTTGTATCAGCATATACAGTACATGTGCACTCCTGCACCTCCATAAAGTCCTGGCAGAACTGTATATATTGTGACTGCAATGTATGACTTCATCTCTATATAAAGTAGAATTTTAGAAGGGATGTCTAGGAAGAATCTGGGATGTCCAGAACACAATGACCAAAAATCCGGGAGAGTGGCAGTAGTGAAGACATATAAGTGTCTTCTGAAATCGATCTGTCTCCCCAAAAGATGAATGTCCCTGTAACTGTTCCTGGTAATTGCCCCATGCAGAATACAAGGCTGGGTACATACACAGATGTATGCCATTTCACAAATGGGGGCATCCCCAACTTGCACGGTCCCAGAACTGGGTACTTGGATATGCAGACCGAGCAACAGAGCAATGATTTTCAAATCACCATAAAGCTGCCACTGATGTTGGTGATAGTTTATGCTTCTCAACAGCAGTTTTATATTGTCAGAGGTTTCCTTCATATGGACTATGTAACCAACTGGAATTGAAGGCAAAACATTGCCATTATGGAGCAAAACAGCTTCAATGAATCGATGAACACTCTCCACTCATCTGGATGATGAATGATGTTGAGGGCTGCCATCAGACCATCTATGTTGTTGAAGGCTACAAGATCACCTTCCATGAAGAAGAATGTAACAAGATCCTTTTGACGTTCACAAAACATGGAAACCCTAACATCACCTGACAGGAGATTCCACTGCTGCAGTCTGGAGCTCAACAGCTTTGCTTTACCCATAGGTAGTTCCAAATCCCTGACAAGGTCATGCAGTTTACCTTGTGTTCAGAGTTGTGTTATGAGTTGTGGTTCAGAGGAGCAGGATGGGAGAAAATCTAGGTCATGTGACATTGATGGTTTGGGACTAGAAGTTTCATCCCCTTCTTCTTCCTTGTCTGACTCATGTGAGAATGATTCTGGAGCATCAGTAACCAGTAGTTCCTTATCGTCCCTCCAGTCTAGTCCCGGGAGCTCTAGGGTTGTGCTCCTCTTCCAGCAGCTTGGAGACTGAGAAACGTCATCCTTTTGATAACATTGGTATAAGGAGACTGGCACCGCCTCCTCACTCCAGTTATCTCAGTCTCCAAGCAGGAGGTTCCGGCTCACTAGAGGGACAATTAAGGACATTTAGTTAGAGTTTAGCTTAATTTTAAATGGCTTTAAATTTAATAGAGTGTAGGTTACTTAATTTCTGCCCTTTTGGTAGGGTTTGAGTTTTTGGGCAGCAGAGTTACTGTGCCTTTAATTTTTTTAATTGCAGAGATCTCTCTCCCCTTTCCCCTCCCACTCCTCCGTAGAATTGGGGAGACAAAGGTAAAGAGGGCTCCGATTGCAGCTCAGTTGACGGCAATGACAGGCAGCCAGAAGTGCAGGCATCCCAAGCGCATCACAGAGGGTTTGCCTGTTAGCGCTCGGGTGCCGGGGAAGAGAGGAGACGCGGCCGCATCGCAACTCAGCGATTAAGAGCCTCAGCGTCGGCCCAAGGGGCAGCAGGCCCTGGGAAAGCAGCTGGTAATTTTTCAATTTTTCTTCGGAGGCAACGCAGCAGCGCAGTCAGCACTGATCCGTGAGGCAGATAAGGTGCCAGGGAGTTTTTTGAAGGCGATTCCTGTTTGTACTGCAGGAACCGGCAGCAGGCCCGCAACGCGTGCGTTTTGCGTGGGAAGAGTCAGAAGCTGCTGTGGGGCTACAAATGTGTGTCCTGAAGCAGGGGAGCTTCGTTTTAGGTTGGTTTCTTCAGTATTTAGCTCCAGTGCTATCCTGCTATTATAGTGAATAGTTAAAAAAAAAAAAAAGAAAACCTTCTCAAGGGCCTCGAACCAGGGGCTTCAGGGAGGTGGTTAACAGGGGCTGGAGCCTTTGCTTAAGGGATCACCATGCCTTCTAAAACCTTGTATTTGCTGTGTGGAGTGAAGAGGTCTACAGTATCAGACACAGGGTCTGTAAAACCTGTAGCCAAGTTTCTGCCACAGAACAGCAGCACTTGGATTCAGAAAAGGAAGTTCACGTGGAGGAATTGCAAGGTCCTCTTCCCTCCGTGTTCGAGCCAGCAGAGCCCATTCCGGGGCCTTCTACGGCTCCAGATGTACCTCTTGCACAAACATTCTTGTCTTCCATTTTTCCCCTGACTTTGTGGCACTGATTAGAAGGGTGTTTGGGGGCATTCCAGGAGAAGGTTCTCCTTCGGGCTCCGGTGGTGTGGATCTCAGTCAGAAGAGACCAGGGACTCCTCTATCGCTAGGTACTTCTGGAATATTGCCGAAGAAATCAAGAATAGAGAAGGAGAAGCAGGAGCAGTCGGTGTTTTTGGAGGATCTGCGCACGAAAGATGGTGAGCAGGATCTAGAGATAGATGAGGAGTTGGAAGAAGGAGAGATCACAGAACAGGAAGATCAGGCCAGAGTAGTGCATATTTTTCGGAGAGAAGAGCTGCCCGCACTTATTTTGGAGACACTTAAAGCGCTGAATATACTGACAGAAGGGCCTTCGGAGGAGCCTACATTGGAGGATCTGTTGTTACAGGCCTTTCGGAAGAATCAGAGAGCTTTTCCCATTCACCGAGTGATAAAAGAAATGATTCAAGAAGAGTGGGAGATGCCCGAGGTGGCACTCAAGGGTTCTATTGTCATGTCGCGCCTGTATCCATTGGTGGACCAAGATAAGGAGCTATTTAGATCACCGAGGGTAGATGCAGCGGTATCAGCGGTGACCAAGAAGACGACCATTACAGTGGAAGGGAGTGCGACTCTCAAAGATACACAGGACAGGAAGCTCGAGGCTTTGTTAAAGCAGGTGTTTGAGGTGAATGCTCTTGCTATTCAAGCGTCCATTTGTGGGACATGGGTAGCAAGGGCCTGTCTGCGCTGGTCTCAGTGAATACAGGGAGAGCGGATCGATGAGTCGATAGGGGAGGCAGCTAGGTTGGAGTCAGGAGCCGCGTATCTCGCAGATATTCATTATGACCTTATTAGGGGTCTATCTAATAGTATGGCCTCAGTGGTGGCAGCGCGAAGGTACCTGTGGCTGCTCAATTGGGCAGCGGATGCGTCTTGTAAGGCCAGGTTGAGTAAGCATCCCTTTAAATGGAAGCTACTTTTCAGAGAGGATTTGGACAAAATTGTTAAGTATCTAGGAGAATCTAAGGGCGGAAGGCTTCCGGAGGATAAGCAAAGGCAAACTAAGTTTCCGCCAATGGCTAGGATGCCTCTGAAGGATTTTCGTTATTTTTGTTCTCCACGGTTCACTCAGAGTCAGAGGGGACGTTTTCCCTATAGAAACCAAGGCTTTAGGGGGTTTCAAGGGGCGAGCAGAGGCTTTACGGCTGCCTCATCAGGACTCAGGATACCGCAATGAAGTCAGGAAGACCCAGGTGGTGCTACTGGTGGGAGGTCGTTTACAGGGTCCAGATTACATCAGATCAGTGGGTGTTAGAGGTGATTCGAGAAGGATATGCTTTGGAATTTCAATGGCCGGTGACCAACTCGTTCGTACAGTCCCCCTGCAAGGCTCATTGCAAGTGCGAGGCGGTCAAGCACACTTTGGAAAGATTGCTAGCTCTCAGAACGGTAGTGCCGGTTCCTCGAGACCAATGCGGTCTCGGTCAATACTCCATTTATTTTGTGGTTCCGAAGGAAGAAAAGACTTATCGTCCGATTCTGGATCTAAAGAGAGTGAACCGGTGTCTACGGGTTTCTCATTTTCATATGGAAATGCTAAGGTCGTTCATCGTGGCAGTCAGAAAAGGGGAGTTTCTTACCTCCCTCGATTTGTCAGAAGCGTACTTACACATTCCGATTCGTCAGGAGCATTAAACGTTTCTCAGGTTTGCGGTACCAATCGGGCATTTTCAGTTTCGAGCCTTACCGTCTGGGCTCGTGATGGCTCCATGGACGTTTACCAAGGTCATGGTAGTAGTAGCAGCGGCGCTGAGGAAGGAAGGTGTTCTAGTTCATCCATATTTGGACGATTGGTTAATTCGGGCAAAGTCAAGGACAGAAAGCAAGGAAGCTACGTCCAGGGTAGTCAACTGCTTGCAGAGTTTAGGTTGTGTGGTCAATGTGACCAAAAACAGTCTAGTACCATCTCAGAATCTGGAGTACCTCGGGACGCATTTCGATATGGTGGAGGGCAAGGTTTGTCTACCTCCGCATCGAGCTCTTGCTTTGAGAACGTTGGTACGCTGATTTCTCAGCAGGGCACGTCCGACGGCGTGGCATTATCTATAGCTCCTTGGTACGATGGCATCGACACTCAAATTGGTGCCCTGGGCAAGGGCCCCTATGAGACCGTTGCAGAGAGTGTTGCTCGGGAGGTGGTCTCATCAGAATGACCCATTGTCTTGGAGGATACTCTGCCCGGAAGTAGCACGGAGAGCGTTGCAGTGGTGGTTGCGTCCAGAGACGCTAGAACAGGGCATGCCCCTGGAAATGCCAGACTGGCTACCGCTCCCTACAGATGCAAGTCTGCTAGGTTGGGGGTGCACTTTCAAGGAAGGTTTGCCCAAGGACAGCGGACAGACCAAGAAAAAGGGTGGTCAATCAACAGGTTGGAACTCCGAGCTGTAACTTGGGCGTTGCTGAGATTTCAGCTGTATCTGCAGGGGAAAGCGATCAGAGTGTTTCCTGACAATGCGACGGCAGTGGCCTACATCAACTGACAGGGGGGCACCAGCAGTCTGCCCTTGGAGGCCGAGGCAGAACAGCTCTTTGTATGGGTTGAACAAACCTTCAAGCGTTGTCGGTAGCGCACGTGGCAGGAGTGGACAATGTGACAGCTGATTATTTGAGTCGAGTAAAGGTGGATCCAGGAAAGTGGACACTTCATCCAGAGGTTTACGAGAAGGTGGTGAGGCACTGGGGAGAGCCGATAATGGATCTCATGGTGACTTTCAATTCAGCAAAGGTCGGTCGATTCTTCAGCAGAAGGAAGGAGAGAATGTCAGAGAGTCTAGATGCTCTCATACAGGACTGGCTGGTAGATCAACTTTTGTATGTGTTCCCTCCGTGGGTGTTAATAGGCCACGTGATGCGAGGAATAAAGCGTCACAGAGGATTAGTGATTCTGATCGGATTGGCCAAGAAGGCCTTGGTATGCGGACCTCAGAAGACTGGTAGTGGGGAAGCCTTGACGTCTACCAGTCAGGAAGGATCTGTTGTTGCAAGGTCCGCTGTTGATGCCTCAGGTGGATCAATTTTCGCTTATGGCATGGCTCTTGAGAGGGCTAGGTTAAGAGCGAAATGGTACTCAGAGGCAGTGATTCCAACCTTGTTGAGAGCTTGTAGGAGATCTACGTCGCTGGCATATGTTCGCGTGTGGCGCATCTTTGAAGCGTGGTGTGTGGATAGAAATTGTGAGGCATTATGTGCGTCGGTGCCGCAGGCCTTGGCATTTTTGTAGGATGGTTTTCAGAAAGGTTTAGCAGCATCTTCCTTAAGAGTTCAGCTGGCAGCGTTCTCTTGTTATAGGGAAAAGATCAAGGGACAAGCGCTCGGCGCTCAGCGCTCTTCCAGATGTTAAGAGGTTCTTGAGAGCGTTGGGGCTTTTGCGTCCGCCGTACAGAGAGATAGTTCCCCAATGGGATCTACAGTTAGTGTTGAGAGTGTTAGGAGATCAACCGTTTGAGCCTTTGGCTAAATCGTCGTTGAAGGATCTTACCCTGAAAGTGTTTTTTCTTTTTTTTTTTAATTCTTTATTTTCGTTTTATAACAACAAAGGAAAAGGAAGACATACAGCTAAAAGACAGATACATAAAGTGTAATACATACACCAAAGTAAACCCCTGCCACACCCCTCCCCCCTGCTTCTTCTCTAGAAAACTAATCATTCCCGAAGCGGGCGTGTACTTACATTATTGTGTTACAAAACCTAACGGTGATCTGAAACATGATAAGTGCACATTAAACAGGCATGTCGGAACAGTGAGCAGATTGTACATAATCATTAAGCATCTGCCATTTAGACAAGCGAGAGTGAGTTTGGGCATGGGGAATAGCTCTCCGAGGTATCTGCTCATATTTACTATATAAGCAGACGAGGTTCCACCATTCATTGACAGTAAGTCGAGAGCTATCCTTCCAATTCCTCGTGATTAAGCATATGGCTATACCCAGCATGAAATCAAGGAGAAAGCGACCCTTCTTAGGAAGAGAGGGGACCTCCGCCACAGAGCGGAGTCCCACAATCTTCCAAGAGAGAGGTTCGTGAAGGTGTAAGATAAATTGAATACAACCCCAAACCCGCCCCCAATAAGCCTGTAGTTGAGGACATTCATAAATGACATGAGCGAGGGTTCCCACAGCAGTATGGCAAGACCAACACTGGTCCCCAGCAGTTGTGTTCCATTTGGCTATTTTTTCTGGGGTATAAAAGCATCTGTGTGCAAAAAAGAAGAGAGTTTGGGTAACAGAGGCAGACCGGGAAACCCGCACTACTTTGCTCCAGAAAACGCTCCATTGCACAGGGGTTAAAGTGGTTTGCAGTTCGCGCTCCCAGGCTTGTTGGGCTCTAAAAGTGGCCGTGTCTGTACCCTGACATAATATTTTATAAAAGTTAGAGGCTACCCCTTGTGTACTACTAATAGAGTGAACTATCTCTAATAGCCCGTCCTCAGTAGGGGCAGAGGGCGGCATGATTTGAGCACTTTTGAGGCAGTGTTGAAGCTGCATCAATTGAAAGTAGTGTTTCGCTGGTAACGCAAATTCCTTTTGTAAATCAGAAAAGGTTTTCCAACGAGCTGCAGAGAAAAGCTGTTGGGGTGTCCAGATCCCCCTTGAGTACCAGGGTTTCCATGCTATCGTTCTATTTAGGACTTGAATTCTGGGGTTATTCCATAGCGGGAGTCCGTCCTGAGGACATACGTTCGGACCCAATGATAGAATGAGAGTGTTAAAGGCCGCAAGAGTATCGACAATCATTGGTGGATGGCGGGTGTCTACTTGATAGGACATACCGGGGAGATGGGTCAACGGAATTGGGCTACTAAGCTCCTCTTCTATGTCAAGCCAAACTGGTCTGCTGTCTGTTGAGGCATCTAGCCATCGGGCACCTTGCTTAAGTAGGAAGGCTTGATGATATCTAAGAAAATCAGGAAATCTGGTACCCCCTATTTCCTTTGCAGACTGTAGTTTTTGTTTAGCTATCCTTGGTGGCTTGCCCTGCCAGAGATAACGGACGAGAAGGCCCTCAATATCTTTATAAGTATGTAGCGGGAGTAAGCATGGCAGCATTTCTAAAATGTAGTTCACTTTGGGGACTATCATCATTTTCACAGTTTCTAGGCGGCCCCACCATGTAAGAGATAAGGGAGACCAACGATTTGTGAGCTCACGGACTTTGGAGACTACCTCTTTGGCATTAAAACTGATAGTGTCTTCTAAAGGAGAACAGTAATGGACCCCGAGATACTTCACCATGCGGGATTGCCAAAGGAAGGGGAAGGCCTGCATGTCAGCCTCATGTACCCAGCGGTTCAGTGGGAATGCTACAGATTTGGTCCAGTTAATTTTATAGCCCGATAATTGTGAGTATCCGTCAATCAGATCCAAGACAGCTGGAACCGAATCAAGGGATACGAAAAGCATAAGGTCATCTGCATATGCAGAGAGTTTAATCTCCCTATGACTGAAGGGGACACCTCGAATACGTGCGGACTGTCTAATAAGGAGGGCTAGGGGTTCAAGAGCTAGATCAAAGAGCATTGGTGATAGGGAGCAACCTTGACGCGTGCCTCTTTGGAGATTAAATGGCTGAGACTTGATGGCATTTACACAAATACTGGCGACGGGTTGAGTATACATGACTTGGAGATATCTGAGGAAGCCCTCCCCAAAGCCATACCATCGGAGAACTGCAAATAAGAAGGGCCATTCTAGGCGATCAAAGGCTTTTTCGGCATCTAGGGAAAGACCCACCCATGGATGATCTAGATTGGCAGCACTGGATAGCACATGGCACAAGGTCCGAGCATTGTCAGCAGTGGATCGGCCGGGTATAAAACCGCATTGGTCAGGGTGGATTAGGGTGGCCATCCTGTCAGATAGCCGGGTGGCCAAGATCGTTGCGAAGATCTTATAATCGGCATTAAGTAGGGAGATTGGACGGTAGTTGGCGGTTAGCAGCGGGTCTCTGCCTTCTTTCTCAAATACTACCACATTAGCTGCAGAAAAGGATCCCAAAGAGGATGTATCTACCGCAAGGGCAGTAAAATAGAGTTTTAAATAGGGAACTAAATCTGCACTGAACGTTCTGTAGAATTCGGTCGGGAGACCATCGGGCCCTGCGGCACGGCCCGAGGCTGTTCGTTTTAGGGCAGATTGGATCTCTGAAGTAGAGAAGGGTTCATCCATCGCATCCCTATCATCTTCAGAGAGGGTCGGCCGCTGAATGCCAGAAAGCAATCGCTCGAATGTCTCTGACGAGAACTCACATTCAGATTGATATAGGCGGGTATAGAAATCCCGAAAGAGTTCTACAATGTCGGAGTCTGTGGTCAATATGCCCCCTCCCTGTGGGGCTCGAAGGGCCGCTACGCGTTTGGCTTCTTTTTGACCTTTCAAGGCGTTGGCTAAGAGTCGACCGGCTCGGTTATTTTCACGATAATATGTCCCTCGTTGAAGCTCAATACTCTTAGAAGCTGCGGTTGAGAGGATTGAATTATATTGAAAACGGAGACGCTGTAATCGAATTAATACACATGGATCAGTACGTGAAGTTAGAACTCGTTCGCCTGCTTTTATTTGTTGGTCTAGTATGAGCAGCTGCTTTTTGCGTTGTTTCCGCAGGCGGATTTGATAGCTAGTGATCGTTGCTCGAATGGCCGCTTTGAAGCCCTCCCACCAAGCCCAATTCGCAGTATCCTGGGGTAGATTAAAATGGAAGTAATCCTGTATGGCTGCTCGAATTTCTAACTGGAACTCTGGCTGAGTTAACAGGGCTCTATCAAAGAACCAGGCCCCCGAATTCCCTTGGGGTGCAGTAGTGTGTAATTGAAAGGAAATAGCTGCATGATCTGAAATATGTTGGGAGTGAATCTTTGCAATGTCCACCTGAGGAACTAACAGTTTTGATATTAGAAAGAAGTCTATGCGAGACTGGGATTTGTGAGGGGAAGAGAAGAAGGTGAAGTCAAGCTCATTGGGGTGTAGTAACCTCCATAGATCAACTAAAGCAAGATCTTTGATCAAAGAGGTAAGCGTGGTGTGACTCTTGGGGGGACCACTTGTCCTAGGCGGCTGTTTGTCAATCAGGGGATCCAGGACTAAATTGAAATCCCCCCCAATTATCAATGAAGTATTAGCAGAGGCCTGCGCAACCTGAGCAATGGTAGCAAAAAAGGCAGGGTCATCCACATTAGGGGCGTACAGGCATATACATGTAACTTCAAGGCTACCTGTCTTGAGGTGAACTCTGGACCATCTACCTTCTGTATCTGAGCTAGTCGCAATAATAGTAGCATGCAAAGATTTCCTAACCAGTATGGCAACCCCACATTTCTTAGAAACGGCTGGGGAATAGGCGGCCACCATGTAAGGTTTAATATTGAGTTTAAGAGTTTCCTTCGAATTTAAATGCGTTTCTTGGAGAAAAATCAGTTCCGCAGCTTCCTGACTTAGGTAGCTTAGGATTTTCTTCCGTTTTATCGGATTATTGATTCCTTTTACGTTCAATGAGAAAATCTTACATGATGCCATCAATCGGTAATAGACATTTTAGGTAAAGGCGCTTGAAAACATACAACATAATCAGAATCTGTGCAACAATGACATAATCACCGAGTATGCTGGCTAATACACCCCATATTGAAAAGTATGTACCAAAGTATCTTAGAGAAGAAGAAAAACCCCCAATGAATATGGCGACCATATGTCTGCGGGAGGAGGCCCTAGAGAGGAAATAGAAAGACATGAAAAAAAAAGAAAAGAAACACCAGAGTCCATAATTAACACTGTCTCTGATACTCATCGAGGCTACTGTGGGTAGATGGAGTCGGGTCACAGATATCAGCAAAAGTAAGGCAAACAAACTGCCCTCGCCTGACTCTTTGCTGGGCTGCGGTAGATCCAGTATGGCAGGTACAGCGGATATGAGAATGCTTGCAGGAATATTCTGGAAGTCAGCGCATCAAGTCGGCTTCTTTGGAATCCAAAAACTCCGCTAGTAGATCAGGGTCCTCAAATGTTCTTGTCTGATTGTGAAGCGTGACTCGGAGCTTGGCCGGGTACATCAGGCCATAGCGTGCTTGTAGTTGTTGAAGCCTCGGCCGGAATTCCAGAAAGCGCTTTCGGCGGTCGACCGTGGGTTTAGCCAAGTCAGGATAGAAGGAGATCTTGTGGCTCTCAAACTCCATATGGCCCTTTGCCCGAGAGGCACTGAGAATTTGCTCCACGTGTTGATATCTCAAAAGTCGAAAAATGATAGGCCGCGGGGTCTTCCTGTTGAGCGTTATGCTTGTGGGTACACGATGAGCGCGATCGATCTCCAAATCTTTGGTAAAGGTGATTTGGAGCAGGGAAGGGAGGATTTTGCATAAAAACTCTTTCATGTCTCCCGATTCCGCTCCCTCCGGTATGCCCACGAGTCGTATGTTGTTGCGGCGCGCTCTATTATTGCCATCTTCCACTTCTTTCTGCAAGGCCCGTACCTGACGTTCAACTTTGTCGAGTTTGGACAACCGGGCCGAATGGGAGTCCAATATGCTCTCCATTTTGTCCTGACGCGAAGAGAGCCCCTCTAGCTTGCCCTGCAGCACACCAAGATCTTCCCGCAGCGCTCGGAGTGCTTCACCGTTTGACTGCATGAGGTCCTTGACCCCTCTAATCTCTGCGAGGATTTCCTGCTGCATTTCGGGGCCCTCGCGCAAGGCCAGCCCCTTCTGCGGGGACGGGGGTTCAGTTTTGGAACGTTTGCCGTGAGAAGCCGCTGGAGATCCAAATTCCAGGCGCGTGGGTTTGGTCCCCGCCATCTCACCAATGTGCCCCGGCAAGATCAGAGTAGAAGTTCCAAGTATGTACGGTGTTAATTCAGGATTCTGAGTAGGCCTCTCGGGAGCCTCAGCGTTATGCGACCATCCCGCTGGACATCAGGCTCCGCCCCCATGAAAGTGTTTTTTCTAGTGGTAATTGCATTGGCAAGGAGAATTTCGGAATTTCGGAATTGCAGGCCTTATTGTGAACTCCAAACTATCAAGTATAATTAACAAAAATTCAAACCGGTCACCAACTTCAGCACAGACGCCAATTTTAACCCTTCGCCAAATATTCCATGATTTTGCTGGAACCAAATTCAGGCAGAAAATCACTACAAGACCCTGGCTGCATTCAGGCCTCCAGACGCGAACGCGCGCGTGCCCCAAAGACATTTCTTAAGCCCCCGAACCACCTAACCGGGCCACCAACAACATCTCCAATCGGTCCCAAACCCTGCCAGACCCTGATCCTCGCGGCTGACTCCCCTCAAGTAAAAAAAAAGAAATCTTTTTTTTTTCATATTTAACCCTTAGGCTACAATAGGGAGGCCTGAGCCAATGTGGGGGTTACAGGATCTCCTCTGCCAGGACCAAGCAGCAGAATATGAGGGTATCTGCCATTGAGAAACTGGGATGTAGCCCCCGTAGGAGGTTGCTGGAGGTTGGTGTATGTGTTGCAAAAGAGGACGGTAGGTAAGAGTGCAGGAAAACTATTAAGGAAGAGAAGTGTGGGGGGGGGGGGGGAGGGAGGTACTGGGAGACCAAAAGGGAGAGACCAATCCCAATGGATTTCTAAGAGGCTGGCCTGGCTCATTGAGGAGGAAGAGGAGGCCTGGCCAGCAAGAGGGAGGGGATGAGGTAGAGGTGAAGAAATGAGAGCTGCAGAAGCAACTGTACACTCTGGTGGATATGCAGTGGGAAGGAGCAGGAGTGTCAGGGCTGTGGAAGCAGTGTTGAACCCCACCCAGGAGATGGTGGTGGAGGAGAAGTAGATGGTATCCCAAGCACAGGAATAGGGAACCACAGATGAACTGAAGCTCATCCAATCTCTTGAGTCACACAGCAGTTTCAGCAGACAGGTCAGCAGTGAGTAGAGGGGGGGGGGGGCAGTGAACAGGGCATAAGAAAAAAAGTAGAAGCTGATTTGGCATTTGCAAGACTGAAAATTACTGTGGAAATTATGGAAAGTAGTGAAGAACTTGATTCAGAAGAAGCACCAGTGTAGGTTAAGGGGGTGAAAAGCTAGAGTTTGTATGGGAATCATCAGACTTCTGGGGCTCCTCTGACTCTTCTTTCTCTTTGCATTCAGACTCAAATGTGTTTGGGATATGACCAGTCAGTGATAGGTGGTTACTAAAATGGGAGGAAGAGTTGTTGGAGCCACAGAGCCAAGGGGTCCTTAGGGGACATACACTGAGTTTAATGGTGCCCCTGGATAGTGAAGTTTTGAAAATATTGTTTATGAAAGTGCTGCATGACAAGTACATAGATTCTTTTCATTGTTGGCTATGGATTAAGAGATCAGAGATAAAAAGAGGAGTGACAGCAGCAAGGATGAAGGGAAAAGAAGTCAGAATTGGATATTGATGTGGTGCATCTTTTCCAGCATCCCACATAGAGACAAGCCTACCTTGTTCCCCGGCTTGCTTCAGTACTCTGACATGATATTGTGAGCCCACAGAACTCATGGAAGTTGAGCTTAGCTGAACTATGATGAATAGTTTTGGAAGAGCTCAGTCTAGGGTAAGTCTGAAGCTTGGAGGTATTGTGACATTGCCATCTGGTTAGAGGAGATGATCACAGGTCACTTTGATTTTGAGAGAGGCTTTACTCCTTTGTAAGTTTCACTGGCAGCTGGAAGCCAAAGAGCCTATGTTTTGGACAGAGTAGGAATGGGTGGGGGAGGGGAGGGGGTGGTCTAGATGAAGCTACCAGTGGCAGCAAAATATATCAGAGCATCATTCATTGATTTCAGTCGCCACGCCTTGGGAGGCAAAGGAATACCAGTATTAAATTCAATAGAGGTTGGTGTGAGCACCCAGCTTGTCACTTTTGGCATATGTGCTCCTTATGTGATGAATCCCATCCAGCTTTCCAGAGCTCAGTTCCGAGAGGGAGTCCGAGAGGGGGGCTATTTTGAGCTGAAGTTCACCCCCAGACAACTCTCCCTGGACAAGGCACCCTCCCCAAATAACTTGCCAGCGCTGGAATATTGGCTGCAGAGGTACCCGGATAGGGCAGCATTGTAGCTTTAGGGGGAGGATTTCAAGTATGATTTTGTGATCTCATTCTCTGATCCACAATTGGCTCACTGATTACTAAATGTGTGGTCAGTGAGTATTTTGCAAGGGATTGGGGCTGAAAAACTACAGAAAGAACTGGTGATTAGCAAGATAGCAGGACCCTTTGACCAATCTTCAGTGTCCAATCTAGTAGCGTTACCAGTGGACAGTATCCCGAAGAATGAGAAAGGAAAATGTGGGTTGATTCATTATGTACCGCATCTGTGTGGAAACAGTGTGAATACCTTTATAGACCCGGATTTTTGCTCAGTGCAGTATGCCTCCTTGATTCAGTGGTTGACTTGCTTCAGAGATCAGGGCACAGGATGCTCAGGGCCAAAGCCGATGTAGAATCATTCAAAGAAGAGGCTCCACACCACCAACTGCTAGGTAGTCAAAGAAAGGCAGAATGTTTTGAGCTTCCATTGGTAGCTGAGAAAGCTACAGGTCCTAGCACATCATTGAATTTTATAAGTATTGACTTGGATTCTGAGAGGATGGAGACCCAACTACTGAGAGATGATGGCCCAACTAAAGACCACTAGGAAAATAGAGCAAGTTGGTGGGGCACTTTAATTTTGTGTGATGGATGATTCCAATGAGCAGAGATTTTACAAGGTGGCTAGCATTGTTGAGTAGAGGTGCAGTGAAGAAACAGTACTTCATCCAAACAGAGAGGTAATGGTAGACTTGGAAATTTGTTTGACCTTTTTAAGAGATTTTAATGGGGTACACATGTGTCAGTCCCTCTGGTGATGAATCAAGACTTCAAGTTGTTCACTGGCGCATATAGTGGCATGATTTTGGGGTGTATTTGTCAGAGTATGGTGTACAGAGACTTGGCTGGGTGGTGCATGAATATCACCTTCTTGGAGCTCTTTCCAGTGCTACTGATATTCATGGGGTGAGCATAGGCAAGTTACCATGCATTTTAAAACCTTGACAATTGTACAAACAATCAATAAGCAGGTGACATCCTCACAGTTAATGATAGAGCTGCTGTACACATATGTGCTCCACTGTTTGCTATGCTGTTGAATGCTATGCTAAAGACGAAGCATGTACCAGAAAATGACAACTCCTTAGCAGACGTTTTGTTTCATTTGCAGTGGGCCAGGTTTTGCACATCAGCACCAGGAACAGACACGTTTCTGACACCAATGTCACGTAGCTTAAGAGACATTGTTCTAGGCCACTTACATACATAGTAGCATAGTAAAGTGGAGGCCAATTCTGAAAACGTGCACTTCCAAGCAGCGGGCATGTCCAAATGGAATTGTGCAGAAATTGAACCCAATTCCACACAACTGGGGTTAGACGCAGCCACGTGCACAGAATCGCCCACATAGACGTGCTAGGTGTGGCCCACACACAGTGCTATGTTGTACAAAGACGAGTATATGCTGATAACAGCAATCTATGTCCCCATGCTCACCGTATTCCAAAAAGATGTACGTCTGCAACCCTGCCTGTCTCAGCAATACCTGTGAATGGCCACAACCTCTTCAAAACGGGCAGCTGTGAAGCTGCTGTGGGGCACGGACAGAGATGTTCTGAGGCTGATTGACAATGTAAGATGGTGAGACTCACAGGTGGATGCAAGTTAGACAATAGAAACCAGTCCGTGGTTTGCCCAGACCATTACAAAGCACTCGCAATGTACAGTACTGAGGCAGGAAAATGGGTAGAGAGTGAACCTACTGGCACAAGATGCAGTGCAGCACTACCAACATGACAGACGCCCTCCCGAGGTATACATGTTGTGAATGGCTCAGGGACATGACTGTACAATGCTAAGGAAATGATTTCAGCAGAACAGGCCCCCCATAGGGACCTGCCCAAACACTTCCCCTATACTACTAAAGGATCTTTGGAATGATAGCAGTCAGCAGTGCAAACACCACACAGACATGCCCAGAGACACCATTGGCACTCCCTACAAATGTGCATATTTGCAGAGACCAATGCTGGTGCACCTGGGAATGGTACACCCACCCTCTGAGGTCCTCTGAGTAGTGACAGGGAAGTATCTGGACAGGGAAGTGATTGCAGAACCATCCTGCGCACTCCTGCTTGTATGCACTGGCACCTGGTGAGGCTGCAGACAGCACTATTGTCCAGATACCTGCCAGGCATACCTGACCCTCCTGGATATATGGATGAGCAATCTAGACCTACCCATGCACACACACACACACACTAACTTGCAGCCCTACAGAAACAACCATCTGCCAAAAGAATGCCAGCACTGAATGTCTCAGCTGATGGATAGGGAACCATAGAAATCAGTACTTCCATCCCAGCATCATACCTGCGCACTACATTTCTATTTGGCTTCCTACATACGCAATAACTACAATGGTGGACCTCAATCTGCTACTGAGCTGCAGTAGGCCCAAACTGCCCTTCCAGTATATCTGCCTCAAGGGTCAAACCCCGTATGCACATTGTACATCATAGACCCACATACGTAAACAACGGCCACAGCGACCTGTGCACAAGATATATGACATGTAGCCAGCGGTGTAAGATAGTCCCAGTATAATGTTCCAGTAGGAGTTACATAAGACCTTATCTACACCAAGGGACTGTGCACATTGCGTAGAGCATATAGTAGAAATCCACTGTGTGGAGTGCAACACTCCAGCTGGCTGGGTGCTGCACATAGCACCGATATCCGGGCTTACATTTTCACATGGGGTCCTAAGACTCCATCACCAGTATCATATCCAGGACATGGGCATTGTTAGGGTGCCCATGCTGTGCCCCTTTAGCTCACACAGCAAATGTCAGCACCAGTGCACTACTGCATACAGTTGTGGGGGTATTCATTTCTGCTGCTTTGACTTACATCCTCCCTCTCCTCTGCTTTCTGTTCCGTAACAGTGCATGCTGTGGTTTTCTAGACTACAGTCACACCAGTGCACATCATAGGCTAGTCACACCAGTGCATTGAGGTGAGGAGCAGAAATATTTCTAAGTCCTACCTTTATTCCACAATTTTGCAGGTATAATCTGGATGTCTGCGGGGCTGCTTGCAGACATACATGGGTGTGACCAGAATACACTTCATACGTCTCTGTTACAGGCCATGCCCCCATTCTGTCCCTTCCTGCCCACATTCTGTGATCCCAGTCTAGGTGCAGTGTACAGTTTTGGACTTTTTTCGCCAGATACATGTCGATCCCGAATGTACAGACAGCTTATTCGTGGTTCAGAATGACCCCCTCTGATGGCGTGTATAACAAACTCTCCATCCCCCGCAGGGAAATTCCCCAGCCAAGCCTAGCACAAGTGCAGTATTGCTTTGGAAGGGATTTAAACCCATGTCCCTTTAAAAGGGAAAAGGGCTGGAGAATGTCTGCGGAGGGTGTGGTCCAGCCCCAGGGTTTATCCCAGAAAGCAAGGACCCAGGGGAGGGGCTCTGGAATATGCAGTGACTAATGTTTGAAAGAGAGACTACTGAAAAGGTAGGAACTGTGGTTTAAGTTTGCTGCTGTTCCTTTGGCCTTTCTGTGAGACTTCTACCTAGATGGAGGACTCTTGAGCTATAGAGAGCAACTGTTTATTTATGGATATGCTGCCCTGCTACTAAGAGACTGAAAGAGTACTACTAAATTATACCCAGAGAGAAAGAACTTTGGAAAAGAAGCAGTTTCTTCTTACCTTAGAAATGTCTGTTCTGGAACAGCGTTCTCTCACCCAGCAGAACAGGGCTGCTAAGGCTGATTAAGGAATTGCTACAGCTGAGGGAAACCTGGAGCAAGAATGTGTCTGTAACATTACGTATATTGTAAGCCCAAGAAGGGCCAGGGCTATTTGCTTGGGTGTTTATCCTGAAAATAAAGTGTATTTTCTTTAAACCTTACTTGCTGTAGAATCTTGTATCATTGCTCGGCCACAGTATACCACACCCCCTTAGTAAATGATGGCAGATAAAGACCAGTATGGTCCATCTAGTCTGCCCAGCAAGGTGGCAAGAGTAGATGCACCTGCCGCTCCGTGCAGGTCACCCCTCCCCATGTCTTTATTTAGGAGTGTACCCACTGCTCTGTGCAGGTCACCCCTATTTATTGAGATATAAGAGATAGTTAAGTTTATTTTGATTTTATCCTGTTGCTATAAAGTAATACACTGTGTCTATCCCATGCCATTTTGAATTCTGTCACTATTTTTGCCCCCACCACTTCCATCGGGAGGGTATTCCAAGCATCACCACCCTTTTCAATGAAAAAGTATTTCCTGACATTGTCTTTCTGTTTACCCCCTTGCAACTTCATGTTATGCCTTCTAGTTTTACAGCTTCCCTGTTTTTGAAAAAGGATGCAGGCCTTTAAATACTTAAAGGGTAGTAATGAATAAACTAACCTATCTCCCCTGTCCCTTCTCTCCTCTAGCATATACATATTAAGGTCTTATAGTCTCTTCTTTTTTTTTTATTTAAGATTTTTAAATGCATTCCACTTTGACAAAGAAAACAAGCTCTAAAGGATACAACATATAAGAAAACTCCATCACCCACAATACAGTAACGGGGTCATTCTGAGGCACGAATAGCGGGGATGGACTTCCCATTGGGACACCCATCCCCACTATTTGGGCCCTTTCCTGACCTCATCCACCTTCCCTGTGCATTGTACCGGGAAGGTAGACAGAGGCGGGAAAGGGCTGGATCGGAGGTGGCGTTAGGGCGGGCAGTGGGCGGTCATCAGCCCCGGACATACAGGGCCAATTCTAATGTTGGCCCTGTGCATTCGGGGCCGGCAGCTTTTACGGGGAACTTATTCCACCTCCGAGGTAGAAAAAAATCCCTAGTTGTCAGGGGTCGGCAGGCAAAGGGCTGAGAATTGGCGGGAGGGAGCAGAGGAATTTCCCCGCAGTCTGACCCAGGCCTTAGGAGGCCAGATCAGGGGTCAGGCTGTGGGGAAAGCACCTTTGCAGATGGCGGCCAGGGATCACGGCTCTTCAATGGAACTGCAGTGCAAGGCAACCGGATGCCATGGCGCCACGGCTCTATTGAACTGCCCTGACTGAGTTATCCAGGGAAGGCTTGTACGTGCAGACCAGACAGAATTGGCGTCCCAGCCTGCATGTACAAGCCTGTTCACGATTCTGATCCCATGGGACTAGACATGCCCCATGGGATCAGAATCACGACTCCCTCTGTGCATCCAGTTCTGGCTGGGCACACAGAGGGCCAGGACGTCCGGGATGGAATCAGGCCCTAATTGACTACAGAACTTTGTGCAGCCCACATCCTGGAATCAGTGTCAGCATAAAAGGAAATTACAACAAACAGAAAACAGGCAAACAAATGCCATCTAGGAGGAAATATTTCTTAACAAGCCTTCAACCTATCACTCCATCACTTTTGTCTATCTTTAAGAAACCCTTCAAGGTGAGAAATGTTAAGAAACATAACTGTCTGCCCGTGCAAGATAATTATGTGTTTGCAGGGGAAACATAAATAAAAAGCAGCTCCCAAGTCTAGAACTCTAAATTTCAAACCTAAACATTGTTTCCTTCTCACCTGCTTAGACCGAGTGACATCTGCGAATAGTCTAAATTTTTTGCCCACAAAAAACAACATCTTTATATTTGAAAAACAATTTAAGAATCCGTAGCTTAACGGATTCAGAAATAAACGTAACTAAAAGGGTGTTGCATTTCGTTATCACATCTGAAGAGTTCTCAAGGAACTCCGACAGATTCTGATTCACAATAGGACGTAATAGATCAAAGGATCCTTCATTTGAATCCACCACCTTGGTTTTAAAGGGAATACAAAATGCATGCATTATTACAGTTTCCTCAGTCAGTTGAAGAACCTCCGTAAAATACTTCCTAAGAAGTATTTCCGGAGAAAGCAAATGAGTAACTGGGAAATTAAAAAACCTAAGATGTTTGACATGCAAGGCATTCTCCAGTCTTCCTACTGTGCTTGAACCAACAAAAAATCTTTAATATGTAAAATGTGTAGGCATTTACAGCACTAGTGGATTGCACCTGAGTATCTAAGTATGCCAGGTCTTCAGTCTCTTCTCATATGTCTTCTGGCGCAGGCTCCAAATCATTTGGTTGCCTTCCTCTGAACTGTTTCTTTTATATACTTTGTGAGATATGGTCTCCAAAACTGAACACAATATTCCAAGTGAGGCCTCACCAGAACTTGGAGAGTGGCATTAGTACCTCCTTCTTTCTGCTCGTAATTCCTCTCTGTATGCAACCCAGCATCATTCTGGCTTTGGCCACCGCCTTGTTATACTGTTTTGTCACCTTGATATCAACAGAAACAATCACTCCGAGGTCCTTCTCCTTGGTCCATGCACACCAACCTCTCAATCCCTATCACATACAATTTCCTTGGATGTCTGCATCCCCAGGCTGTTCATTTTATTGATAAGCCTCCTATGAGGAACAGTATCAAAGGCTTTGCTGAAATCCAGGTAGATGAGATGCATCGCATGCCCTTCATCTAGTTCTCTGGTCATCCAGTCAAAGAACTCAATCAGATTTGTCTGGCATTATCCTCCTTTAGTAAAGCCATGTTGCCCGAGATCATGCAACCTATTGGTTTCGAGAAAATCTACTATTCTCTCTTTCAGGAGTGCCTCTATTACTTTTCCCGCCACCGAAGTAAGACTTACTGGCCTGTAGTTTGTCATTTCTTTCCCTATTATCACTTTTGTGAAGAGGTATCACATCAGCCCTTCTCCGGTCCTGTGAAACTTCTGCCATCTCCAAGGATCTATTAAAAACATCCTTTAAAGGCCCTGCCAAAACCTCTCTGAACTCCTTCAGTATCTTGGGATATATCCCATCTGGTTCCATGGTCTTGTCCACTTTTAGTTTTGCAAGCTGTTCAAACAAATCATCTTCTGTGAATGATCTAGAATCTACTCCATTCCCATTTGTGTATTTTTCAATCACAGGTGTTCCTTCTCCCGGATTTTCTTTAGTAAAAACAGAAGTATTTGTTTAGCATTTTCTCTTTTTCAATGTCACTTTCCACGAATCTGTTCTTGGCACTTTTGAGTCTTGCAATTGCACCTCTGATCTTCCCCCTTCTCCCGAATATACCTGAAAAAGGTTTTGTCTCCACACTTCAAATCTTTAGCCATCTTTTCTTCTGCCTTTGCTTTTGCTATCCTTCTTTCTCTTTTTGTCTCTTTTAGCTTTTTCCTGTATTCTTTTCTGTGTACCTCTGTTTGCAAACTTCTGAATTTTGTGAAAACTGTGTTTTTTGCCTTTATTTGTGCAGCTATTTCTTTGGAGAACAATATAGGTTTCCTTTTCCTCTTGTTTTTATTTACTTTCTTTACACATATTTCTGTTGCCCCTTTCATTGTCTCTTTTAGTTTAGCCCAATGCAATTCCACTTCCCTTACACCCTGCCATCTCCTCCTTCAGGCACTTTCCCATTTTACTGAAGTCAGTGTTTTTGAAGTCTAGAACTTGCTATGATTGGGCTCTACCTTGTCTTTTATCTCAGACCACACAGTGTGATGATAACTGCTGCTCATGTGGGCACCCACCAGGACATTCAACACACTATCTCCATTGGTGAATATTAAATCCAGCATCCAACTTTCCCTGGTTGGTTCCATCACCATTTGTCTAAGCAATGCTTCTTGGAGGGCATCCCACAATCTTTTTACTTCTTTCCAGATTTGCAGAAAGAATACTCCAGTCCACATTGAGTAGATTAAAGTCACCCAATATGATCACTTCCTCCTTCATGACTACCTTTGCTATATCAATAATCAACTCTCTATCCATTTCTTCAGTTTGAGTTGGAGGCCTGTAGACTACATCAGTATGGATGATACTGTCATTTCCTTTTTCCAACATGGTTCATAGCGCTTATTCTTTTCCCTATGTCCCCTACATTTAAGCAGCTTTAATATAGCTTTTGAATTATAGGGTGACTCCTCCTCCTTTTCTGCCTTCTCTGTCTCTTCTAAATAAATTATAGACAGCTATGGCTATATCCCATTCATGCAACTCTTTAAACCATGTTTTTGTAATGGCCATAATATCCATGTCCATTTCTACCATTAGGGCTTCTAGGTCAGGAACTTTGTTGGCTAGGCTTCAAGTATTTGTGCTCATTGCTTTCCAGCATTTATTGACTGGCTTGCCTATATTTTGCAGGGATTTTGTTCTACACACCTCTTCTCATTTGCATTGAAGTGTGGGTTAATAGTATGGCTTTTCCAATGTTATTATGTTTTTGCTGGGAGTGACATCCTGAACTTGTTCTTTTCCAACTGCCACCCCCTTTCCCTAATTTAAATGTCAGTCCACATATTGCCAGAATATTTTACTTAGGATCATTTTCCCTGTAACAGAGAGATGTAGTCCATCAACACAGTATAGCCTTTTGTTGTTCCATCTATTTCCCGTTGCCTATATATCTAAATCCTGGTTTACACCACATTTGGAGCCATGTATTAAAGTTGATTATGCAATGCAACCTTTCTGCCCCCTTACGACTAACAGGTAGAACGTCTGGGAATGCTATGGTGTTAACAATGGGTTTGAATTTCTCTCCCAGAATCTGGAAGTCGCTTTGAACTGTAGAGGCATTGTTTCTAGCCAGGCATTGGTACCTGAGTGAATGATAATATCAATTTTGGAGTGCTCACTTTCTACATTAACTATGCCAGCAATTTGCTTTGTATTCTTGCTGACTGAAAAGCCTGGGAGGCATTTAACCATCTTCTGTCCTTTCATGGTAGGCGCTACCCAGTAAGCCGAGTAAGCATGTCAGGAGGGCGTCTGCGGCAGGGGCGGAGGGGGGCACTGTCTCTAGCCACCTGCCACCCACTGCTTCAAAAAAGTAAGCAGCCGTGGGAACATTTCTCTCTTCCCGTGGCTTTGCTAACTTTTTTAAACTGCTGGGTCGTGGAGTTTCTAATAGCAAGAATAAGCATTTCCTGTTTCTTAAGAAACTCCACGGCCCAGCAGTTTAAAAGTTAGCAGAGCTGTGGGAACAGAGGAATGTTCCCACGGCTGCTTTCTTTTTTGAAGGACGAATCGGCGCAGACACGGGGGGAGGGGAGAAGGGGGCTTAAAAGGAGCAGACACAGGAGGGAGCTGGAAGGTAGCAGATACTGGGGAGCTTGAAGGAAGCAGACACTTGGGGATGGGGCTGGAAGGTGGCTGGTTAATAGGAGGGGGGGTGGAAGAGAACTGACAGGAGGGAAGGTGGGGGCTAGATTGGAGCTGACATCCAGGGATGGCACTGGAAGGCAGATGGACAGAGAAGAGGGTGACTAGAAGGGAACTGACACAGAAGGGGGCACTGGGACTGGAAGTTCGCTGAAACCTGGGATTGTATTTGGACTAGAAGGGGGTTGGACGATGGAGAAGGAGGGGGACTAAAAGGGAATAGACACCAGTGGCAGTGCTGGGAATGCAAGGGGTTGACACTGGAAAATACTGGGAGGGGAGGCTGTAAAAGAGGCTGATACTAGGGAGGGTTACTGGGACTGGAAAAAGGCTGATGGAAGAAAATGAAGAAAGCAAAAGGAGAGACAAGAAATGGCAGATGGACTATATACCATAGAAAAAGAGCTAAGAAAAGACAGAGGAAAATAGAAACCTCAGATCGGGACCAGCATGATCAAAAATCATAAGACAACAAAGGTAGAAAAAATAATTTTATTTTCAATTTAGTGGCTGGACTTTGCGCTATCTTTATATTTCAAACAGTATGGGGAACTGCCTCTCATCTGGTGTGGCATTGCATGCGTAGTCTGGCTTTTTGGGGTTTCATTTTAATTTTTGTCTATAAATTTTTATTTTTACTTTAGGTTGTGGTCACTTATTCTGTATTTGGTGAGGGTTTGTGTTCTGAGTGTGTGACCAAGGCCATGTGTTCTGTTAACATGGAGTTTGTATGTAGAGATCTATAATGTAGTGATTTGACATGTATAGCTTTTCACATAGGTGTATGGAGGTTTTGGGGCCCATTGCAGTATTTTTAGTGTGGCTTTTTTCTGGCTAGGCACCTTATTGTTTGAGTTTTGGAAGTGTATGCTGGTATGGTATGGTAGATTTGACTTTGTAGATTTTCAAGTGATTTTTGCAGTGTTTTATATTAGTTCACAATATGCCTGGCACTGGAAAATGTTTATGTTGTTGTTAGTGAGATGATCAGAATCAGATTTTATTTTACTTTTTTTTTTTTGGACTATCACAGCCTGTTTGTATGATAAGTATTTTTAGTTTGGTTATGTATTTGCTCTTTTGCTGCAATTTTCTTACAACACTGGATTTGAAGGAGAAATACTAATATTGCTTGAAAAAAGTTCACAAAGCAGTTTTGGGGAAAAAGGAGGGTAGGTTGCAGCCAACATTAATAATAATGAGGGGGGGGGGGGGCGCCGATTTATAGGTTGCAAGGGGGTGTTAGAAACCCTAGCACCGGCCCTGTGTCTTTTGGACTGTGTTCCCAAAGTGGTGCCTCTGATGATGGAATCTCCAAGTAGTAGTTCCTGTTTTGTGATTTTTTTTCCCTCCATATTTGGTGCATTATCAATAGATTGGGCATTAACCTTCTCATTTAATGGCACTTCAATTTCTACTAATTGGGCACTCTCATTTTCCAAAGCAGAGAAGGTATTATGCAGGGATATCTCTTGATGGAGAGGGTGTCTCCATGTTACAGGTCACAACCTACCAGAACCCATTGTGATCCATTTGTTCCTGGGTTGGTTGTTTCTTTATGGGAATATTGGATTTCTTTCAATTTGTAACCTAGAGGAGGTGTGTTTAATTGCAGCTAATTCTTCCCTTACTAGAATCAATTCTTTATTTATAGCAGATAACTTGAGACATATAGGGCAAGCTCTTAAGCTCCAAATGATTCTTCTTAGAATGAAGGCACCATAGCTATTGCATTGAATACATAATATGCTGATTAAGATTATTATAAAGCAGCTCTAGGACAAGGAGAAAAGGTGGGTGTTATACCTAATTGGAGGACAGATGTCAGTCTATGAATGACGACTATATAGGCAATGCAACTCCAGGGTGGGGGTGGGGGGGTGAACGGTAGGGTGGGTGAAAATTTAAGTATCCCTGACCAGTAGACCTTATATGAACTGAGGGTACATTCAGATTTCTGATTTAAAAAGGCTGTGCAAGGAATGTAGGAAAGCTAGATTTTTCTAAACGTATAATCAAAATTTAGGTTAGGAGACTGTTGAGGTACCTGAAAGATCTATGAAATGGGCTGATGACTTTTCATAACCATAAGGAAGCAGTGGGCTGTGCTACAATTCATTGCTCAGGTAGCAGTTTTAAAATTGTCTCCCCTTGTACTTAAAGCCTGATTTTCTTATGGTCTGAGTTTCTTTTTTGCATATCCGCCATTTTCTTTCTATATTTCTTTCTATAATTTCAGAAGCTTGGCTCAATAAACTAAAAGGCATAGTTACCAAACTGTGATAAAATTATTCATTTTATCACATCAATATTTACTGCAGGAGTCCCTAACCTGTAGTACTTTAGTACCACAGTTTAGTGGCTCCTATAGTAAATATAAATTTGTGTTGTTGTAACCAGAAATATTCCATATTTCTGATGAAGCAATACAAAGATAGTGACTATATCTTTTAAAGCTCCCAGTGGTGAAATACATTAATCAACACCAAATATCCCCATTCCCCATTCTTCCAGTCCTTAAATCCACATCCACTGCCTCCAGCATTCCCCCATCAACATTCACATCCCCATATTACCACCTTTTGACATCCCAAACACTCAAATCTCCATTCTTCATTCCTCAACATTCAAGTCCCCATCTACCTACCCCGCACAACCCAACAATCAAATCCCTCCTTCGCGAAACCTCCTGGGTCTTACTAAGAGTTTTCTTGGTGCTTAGTGGGGGCCAGAAGCAATCCCCAGTTGCTTTTATCTCATTAGTCACCAGGGTTCAAAATAATACTGGTTGACCCCTAGTGGTTATCTTACAGTACTAGTGCTGTGGTCAAACTGCCAAATTTTGTTTCTCAACTCAAACCGTATTTGATTCCATTAGTTAGGCTCAACATAATTAAATGCTAAGGACCTTGTAGATGAGAATTGCAGAGCTACCAATTTACTCAGGTCCAGGCAGAAGATATTTTGACCAGTCCTGGGTTTGATCTTATATTTCAAAACAGTGCTGTGTGTAGCCTCAGTTCTCCCTATTTGCATTAATGCTTCAAGTGCCATGATGCGCCAGGATAGGGTTGCAGAAATCCAGGACTTATCTAAAATCTCCTTCTTGAAAATGAGTAACTTGAAAGCTCTGCAATTGGATATGAGATAGCGTTTGCAGTCCCTGTTGAGAGGAACATAATTGATGTATTGATCATAAAAATGTAGATGATCCACCAAATACATTGGCATAAATTTATGAATGCAGTGAAACTCCAAAGTAACTTATACTACTCAGCCTTAATAGAAACTGGAAACCAATGAAGCCAAATCAATAATAGGAGTATCCTGATCATATTTCTTCTTCCCACTAGAGGATGTGTGGCTGTGCTTTGGACAATTATAAACATTTAAGATTACATTTGGAAAGACCCTGATATAATGAACTATTATAGTCCAGTTTGCTAATGACCAAGCCAATTATTATTTTTATCAGATTTTCAGTATTCAGAAAGTTTGCAAATTGCATGAAGATTGAAAAAGTAAGAATGTATTATTAAAGAAATATAAAATGTTAAAGACAATTGATTATCAATGTTCACTCCAAAGCTAACTTCTGTATCATTAAGCTTCACTGTAATTCCTTAACTGAAAATTGTTTTATTTTTATCTCATATACAAATTGCCTTTTGGGCCATCAAGATTCCTTGGCCTTGGGGAGGTGGTCTCCATTATACAGGGTGGCCCAAAAAAAGTGAGAACATCTCGAAAGCTTAAATAGTTTACTTATTTACCTTTTTTAGCTATATACAGTAATGTCTTTATTTCGACAATATCTGGTCGCCATCTTTTTTTTTTTTAATTTGTCAATCTTTTACATCTGTCTTTTTGAATTTTTAAATAACTTATATGCTACGAGATGTTCTCACTTTTTTTGGGCCACCCTGTATATCTTTTGGTGGGGATATCGGGAAGCTTTTAAGATGATCATAGTTCCTAAGACTGATTATAGAAAATTGGAAAGGATCCTGATGAAGTTCCTCTTGAGATATAAATCCCTGCGTATAGATCTTTGGAAGCACAAGCTCCTGAAGACATCTGGAGGAGTCCATTTCCCCAATTTTAGAAAATATCACTTGTCTTTCCTCCTTAGGCAGGAGGCACTATGGCCCAATGGGGGAGCGAAAAGCCCAACATGGTTACGCCTAGAAGAACAACTAGTTCATACTATTCCATTCCACCTTGTACTTGGGATGACACACATGAAATACAAATTTATGTCTTTGATTATTATAGCTACACAACAGGCCTTTCAGGCATTTACTGCTGCCTGCCTGATATCCACGCCTTTTGCACAATCCTCCCCAATTGGCTACATCCTCTCCTGAAGATACATAAGCAGCATTTTCAATGGGCACATTGGCAAGATTTGAATATCTGGACAATAGGGCAATTATTGACTCTCACTACATTTAAAACATTTGAAGACCTACAGCGAGGATTTGACTTACCCCAACTGTGCTATTTTTAGTTCCTGCAGCTCAAACATTGCCTTTAGCCAGTTGATATTGACCCCATTCAATTGCCTATGAATTGGACCCAGATGGTAAAACTCATAGAGGTTGCAAGTCAGGTTAAAGCCTCCTCTAATCTTTATTCTTCTCTTCAGGAAGGAATGATCTGAAATTTTATCGGAACAGAGAAAATATGGGAAACAGATATGGGAGAACTACTCACTCTTAAACATTGGCAGAGGTTCTGGAGCCCCCTTGTTCAGACTTCCTATCAGCTTCCTCATTAACAAAAGCAAAGTAACCTTTGTTTGATTTATTAATAAGTATAGCTATTAAGCTCATACTTACTTATTGGAAAGACTCTACAGTTCTCACTATGCAACAATGGTGGAACCAGATATGTTTATATTGAAGGTATGAAGTGGCCTATTTTATGGCCCGAACCCAGCCAGTAGCTACTCTACCAAAAATGGCAGACCTTGACAATTATATTTCCCAGAGATTTAGTTGCTTAATATTGATTCAGTATACAATTTTAAATAGATCCAGGGGAGGAGGAAGGAGGGAGGGAGGAGGATGAGGGGATGTTTTGTATGTTTGTGGTTCAGGAATGGTTGTGTTATGTTAATATATGGAAAACTTAAATAAAGCTTTGGAAAAAAAAAGGTTCCATGGCCTTGATAATGACCCCCTTATCAACTCTCTGACATACATGTGCACACATACATATGCGTCTTTCCTAATGGCTTCCTCTAGACTTTTGGCAGTGAAGGAAAGACACCTTCCTTGTTCTCTGGTTACTGCTCCTTATTGGCCTTATTTACTATTTACCTGTTCTGTAGTCCACTGCTTCAACTTTCTCTCTGGTTGAAGATTGGATCTCCCCCCTCTTTTATTTTTAATTTGTTTTGTCTTCTTGCCAATTTTAGTTCTGGGTTCAAGTGGTAATCTTTTTTATATGGTCCAAGATGTTATCGATAGTTGTTATGCCTTCTTAATATGAGCATACAACTTGCTTGCCTGTCTTGCCCTTGTAATCCCACCCTCTCTGCACCTCCTAGCCCCCTTTCCTTTTTTCTTTCTCCTGTCTTCTTGAAATGATTACAAACTCAAAATCCACATTCCAGACTCAGTGGATGAGATACCAGTAGCTTTATTTATTTATAACATTTATAAAACAGAAACCTGTGACAGGTGTGACACACTTCCATTTAATTCTTGTCTTGCTTGGGATTCAGTCCCAGCTTTTTCCCTATTCTGTTCATGCTCTACTAGTAATTAAACTTTTGACATGGAAATTCTTGTCTCTGCCTCTCACGGATTTCTTCTTTTGGATGCAAAAATGAAGAGATGGCCCATTACCACTAGCAGATTGCTTATCCTCTATGGTGACTGGGATTGAGAAACCTGTCTTGTATTCCGTTTAGCTCCTCTGCTACTGCTCCTGTTTGATTAACAGTCCAGATCCACACTAGCCCTGGCTTGGCTTCCAGCTGTTATCTTTAAGGCATGGCAACCATACTCCAAACATGAAAAAGAAAAGGAATCAAAGATGGATTAGAGAGCACAACCAAGATGACATATTACTTACCAGTTAATGATCTTTCCTTGAGTCCTGCTAAACTAGCCCAGGCAAGTGGGTTGTGTTCCCCTTCCAGCAGATTGCTTGAGACAAAGAACTAATGAAAAGTCCAAGTTTCAATGATATTGCTTCCATACCTCTATTCATCTCAGTCACCAGAGGTCCCTTTAGTATATGTCTCAAAACATAAGGGAGAAACATGGCAAACCTCATAGAACCTCAATCTTGGGCAACAATGAGTGATCAACTGTAGAGAACTATGTACAGGAAAGGATAAGCATAAGACTGTCAGTAGATAATAAACCTGCAGAGCCAAGTATAAAAATCATAGTGGACCCAAGGGTACCACAGCAGAAGAACAGAGCAATACAGTTCTAGGGATGAGCCCTAGCAGGTATCAAGGAAATGACATTAACTAGTAAGTAAAATATCATCTTCCATATCATCCTGCTAGAGCAGTCTCAACAAATGGGTTATACCAAAGCTGTAACTCCACTGGGTGGGAAGACCCAGCAACTTGCAAAATCCTTGAGCTAAAGGTTGTTTTCAATCATGCATGAAAATCTAGAGATAATGCTTGACAAAAGTGGAAAGAGATGCCCACGTTGCTGCCCAACAAATGTCTGCAGGAACTACCACAATGATGCCTGTGCTTGGATAGAATGGGCGCGCAAACCCTCCGGAACTGGCCGGTTCAATAACAGATATGCTGTGTCAATGGCCTCCTTAATCCAGCACCAAAAAGTCAACTTCCTCACTGCACCACCCTTGAGTGGGCCAGCAAACAGCACAAAAAGATGGACTAATGAAAGGAATTCATAACCTTCAAATAGAGGAGAAGAACCCTCCAGACATTCACAAGGAGAAGATCTTTATCCTTCCCACAACACTGTTCCTTAGAGAAGGAGGCAGGCAGACCACCTGCTTCGCCTGATAGGGAGAAAATACTTTAGGCAAGAAGGAAAACAGAGGCTGAATGGAAATGGCCTCCTTTAAATTAAGCCACTTAACCCTCCATAGCCCATGTTCCCTGTAAAATAGTTATCTCCAAGTTATAATGCCCTGTTCAATGTAATTTCATTTGTTCAATGTAAACCACACTGATACAGAATAGCGCGGTCTATAAGAGAATGTAAATCAATAAATAAATAAAAGGATCGCGGCAAGACTGAGCCTGCAGCTCGGAAATACACCTTGCAGAACAAATTGCAACCAAGAAGAACTGTCAGAAGCATCAAATCCTTCAAAGCAGCATGCTTTAATGGCTCAAAGGGCACCACCATCAAGGCCCTGAACACCAGTCACAGATCCCAGGAAGAGAACGCAGACAAAGCTCCCTGAAAGTTCTTTCTCTAGGAAGCTCAAAGAGAAAGGCCATTCTCCAGTCCATCCTGTAGAGGGCTAACAGAGATGGCACCTTGACTGCCTCAGAAGCCAACTGCCGAGTGCTGCACCATCGCTCAAAGAGGCACCAGATTTGCACATATGTTAACTTAGTAGACCTCCTTTGGGTTCTTCCAAGCAGAGCAGAAACTGCCGCTGGAGAGTAGTCCTTACATGCTAGCCATCTCTTCTCAAGGGCCATGCCATAAGCAAGAAGGGAACTGGGTCCTCCAGGATGATTGGTCCCTGACACAACAGGCCCCAAGATGGAGGCAACTGAAAAGGAGGCACTTGCAGGAGCCACATCAGGTCTCCAAACCATGCTCTCCTCAGCCAATCTGACACCACCAGAACAAGCCTTCCCATGTTGCATTCTATACGCTGAATCACACATCCCACCAGGGACCACAAAGGAAACATGTACCGAAGGTGTTGACTTGGTCAAAACTGGGCCAGGGTGTCAATGCCCTCAGGCCCCACCTCTGTGTGGTGACTGAAGAAGCAGAAAACTTTGTCATTGGAGTGGGTCTTCATCAGATCCATTTTGGGATGACCCCAGCAGTGCAGAATCAAATGAAATGCCTCTTGACTCAACTCCCACTCTGCAGTATCCAGAGAATGAAGAAGTCCAATCCCACATACACTCTGGCAATGTGCTGAGCCAACAAGGCTAGGAGGTTCTTCACCACGCAGGCAAACAGGAGAGCCATCTCCAGAGCTACCCCTGCACTTCTCATGCCGCCTCGCCAATTGACATAAGCCACCAGTGTGGCATTGTCCAAAAACACTTGAACTGCTCGGCCTCAACCAGGCCCTGGAAACACAGAAGAGCCAGACTAATGGCCCTTGCCTCGAGGTGGTTGATGGACCATACCACCTCCCTGTGGTTCCAACAGCCCCTTGACCATATTTATTTATTTATTTAGACAGATTTGTATCCCACCTTATCCTTCAATCAAAGTGGTCACAATACAAGTGGAAGGTTACAAATAACATAGGGTAGATAAGACATTAACAGATAAAACTAAGATGAATTAATGTAATAAAATGGGCCTATTGGTAAAAACTATTAATTACATATCAAATTATAAGTTTCAGCAAATAGAAGGGTATTCAAGGCCTTGCGAAAATCTTTGATATCAGTCATAATTCTGAGGTCCATCGGGAGAGAGTTCCAAAGTTTGGAAGCCAGTAAAGAAGGAGCTCTTTTTGAAGTTGCTTGTTTAGTCCTACAGTATCCAGCAGGGGTACTAATTATGTTGTCATTATTGGTGCTGCTTCTTCTTGGTCTATTGATAATGTCTCTAATTATAATATTTTGTAAAGCATCTGCTGACAGGTGATTGTAAATCCTAAAGATAATTAAAAGTGTCTTGAATTTTGACCTGACACTTACTGGAAGCCAGTGCAACTGTTGTAGGACAGGGGAGATATGATCTGTTTTTGCTGTACCAGTAATAATACATGCAGCAGTATTCTGAACCATCTGGAGAGGGTGCAGAGTTAGCTGAGGGAGGCCTTGATAAAGCATGTTTCCGTAGTCTAGGAGGGGGGTGATGAGAGCCTGACAAACGGTATGGAAATAGTCTTGATGGAGTAATGGCTTTAGTTTTCTCACAATCTTTAGACGATGATAGACCTTGTTAGCTATTTTAGCAATGTGATATTTAAGGTTCAATGCCTTATCCAAAATTATGCCAAGGTATTTGATTTCATTTTTAACTATGATGGTCTTGGCAATGGGCTCCCCAGCCCGGGAGATTGGCATCTGTCATCAGCAGGATCAAGGAGAAATATTTCAGTGGCACATCCTTCCTCAGATGACATGGCTGCTGCCACTACCACAGGCTGGTCTTCACCATTATCGGGAGCCTGCACTCGAACTCCTGAAAACTTGGGGATCACCAAGTCACCAAAGACCACTGGAAAGGCCGCATGTGAGCATTCACCCACGGCACCATCTCTATGGTTGCTGCCATCAATCCGAAGAGCTGAAGATAATCCCAGACTCTGGGAGCCTACTGTGCACAGTAAGGCACCAGGCAATCCAACAGTCTTTTGACTTTCTACTTTGGCAGGAAAAGCTCTGCCCACTTGAGTGTCAAAACATGCTCCCAGGAACTCCAGGGACAGGGAAGGCAACAGCTGGCTCTTTCCCTTATTGATCACTGAGCCAAGGCTTTCCAAAAAAGACACCATTCGGGATGCCACCCAAGATGCCTCTGAAAGGGAATGGACCTGGAGGAGCCAGTCATCCGGATATGGATGGACACAGATCCCTCAGCATCACAGCATTGTAACTGCCACCACCACCATGACCTGAGAGAAGTCCTTGGTGTGGTGGATAGCCTGAAAGGGAGGGCAGTGAACTGATAGAGAGAGCTAAGCACAGCAAAACACAGGTACTTTTGCTGATTCTCCTGGATCTGAATATGGAAATATGCCTTGGCAAGATCCAGAGAAACCAAGAATTCTCCTCAGTACACTGCGTGAAACATGGAGCACAGGTTACCATCTGGAAATGCACGACTCGGAAGTGCTCGTTGACCCCCTTGAAGTCCAGAATAGGCCAGAAGGAACTGTCTTTTTTGGGCACCTCAAAATGGAGTATCCACACAGTGACACTCTGATCATAGACCCACAAAGGGAGATGACAAAGGCATCCTGGGATTGGCTCTTTGCATTCCAGGACATTGCCAAACTGAAAGGTATCTAGCACCCAGCAATCCTTGATAACCCAGACCCATTCCTGAAAGAAAATATGAAGTCCACTTCCAACTGTAGGAACCAGAGAATGGGCCCCCAAACCTTCATTGCACAGCCCGGTAAGGGCCTCTTCTGGAGGGAACTGAGTCCCTGAGCCCAAATGCTCCACAAAAGGACTGAGAATGAGCCCAAAGTCCATAAGGGAAAGAAGGGGTCTCCAAATCAGTAGCAATGGAATTCCCGAGACCCCACAGAGTCTGATCAGTGCTCTCACAAGAAGAGGGTGGAGGCTGATGGAAAAGGAGCTCCTGCTTGATACACAGGCCCCTTAGATTTTGTCCTCCAGATGGCGTAAAGTCCTTTACCTGCTTCTTCCAATCAGACCCAACAGAAGCACCCCTCTAAGGCCAGAGGGGCAATCAAGCTTGGAAGACGAGTCAACTGCCCCATGTCAAAGCCAAGCCATCGCCATGTCACCGTCAACAGGACACAATCCCTGGCTGCTAGATGTATCAGTATGTACATGGCATCAGAAAGGAAAGCTGTTGCCTACTCCAAAAGAGTGGTAGAATCATTTGACGGAAAAGACTGAATTTACGAGGGCAGGGCCCGAAACATCAGGTCTGCACATACCACCAACTGAAGAATAGGAGTCACAGTAGCAAACTGGTTCTTCAATACAAATCCACCTTTCAGTCCAGAGTATCTTTCAAGGCCATTTTGCCTTCCACAGGAATGATGGTCCTTCTGGAAACTGTCATGACCTGCTTTTCCACCTTGGACATATCAAACCACACAATGAACTTCCTTTCTGGGAAAGCATGCATCTTCTTATACACCCTTAGCCGCTTAGGTGGGGAGTTGGAGGAATCTGATTCCATCCAGAATAGGCCCCTGAGCACCTTTGGGAATGGGAGACAGTGGTGTGTTTCCGCACTCCTTGCAGGAGTGGATGCCTCTTTGGTTCCTGCCAAGACAAAAACAGCAAACTGCCACGCAGGCAACAGTACAGAAACATATGCAGGTGTAAAAATCACACAAATTCTTTATTGATCCATAAATAATGAGGGAGGCCAGACCCGACACAGGCCGTGTTTCGAAAGATTCTTCAAGGGTAGGCTCACCTTACACTAAAACACATTATAAATAAATAATAAAAATACAGATATAGAAAAACATGTTACATAAGTAAAAAGACATAAATATAAATATATATATATATATATAAAAGGGCATGCAAACCTAATATTCATGAACAATATAAAAAACATACATGTTTATGCATGATATATATATATAAATATAAAAGCATAAATACATTAAAAGCATAGATATATTAAAACAAAGCTCCCTCTAAAGGAGTAAACAAAGTGTGTGTAAAATTGATAAAAAGAACTGGCAACATGCACATGCAACCAAGGGTAAATATGTGTGAAACAGCAATAAATAAATAAACAACATGCCATAAAAGACAATACCATAAACAACAATAAAACTGAAAAGTGCAAAAATAATCCATTATATTAAAAAAGGAAAAAACAAGAGAGACTGAGGATCAGAGTTAAAAGAAAAGGGTGAAGGAAGCATATTTGACTTCCAGTGACAATTTTATTTCATTGGTGAATGTCAATTGCGGTCCTAAGGTAACGGTTCCTTTCCACTCCTGCTCCCAGATGCTATTTTTTGGCCGGTTTTACCCTTTTGTTTTAACTCTAATCCTCAGTCTCTCTTGTTTTTTCCTTTTTTAATATAATGGATTATTTTTGCACTTTTCAGTTTTATTCTTGTTTATGGTATTGTCTTTTATGGCATGTTGTTTATTTATTTATTGCTGTTTCACACATATTTACCCTTGGTTGCATGTGCATGTTGCCAGTTCTTTTTATCAATTTTACACACACTTTGTTTACTCCTTTAGAGGGAGCTTTGTTTTAATATATCTATGCTTTTAATATATTTATGCTTTTACATGTTTATGCATGATATATATATAAATATATGTTTTTATATTGTTCATGAATATTAGGTTTGCATGCCCTTTATATATATATATATATATATATATATATATATTTTATTTTTATGTTTTTTTACTTATGTAACATGTTTTTTCTATATCTGTATTTTTATTATTTATTTATAATGTGTTTTAGTCTTTGGTTCCTGCTCCATGTCTGGATCATCTGCCAAGCGTAAGGAGAATAAGACCCTGGAATCAACACCTCCAGTTCCTATTCCCAGAACAGGTGGATAACATTGGCCTCCTCACAAGCCTTTGAAGGTGAGAGTACTTCCTCATCTGCATCAGACTTCTCAATCCAAGTCAATGTCCAAATCTCAGACAGATCCCGGCTGATTCCCATCTCCTTGGGGTACCTTTTGCTCGGGACACTTAGCCATCAATTGGACAAGGCTTCCATTCTCAGCTTGCCCCTCACAAGACTGTGCTCGGGGGAAACCAGAGGCTGCTGGGTCTATTTCCACAAGAATGACCAGGCCTGCTGGAAAATGAAGGAATCCCAGGGAGGACGATCCAGATTCTGGAGTCATGCCTCATGGAAATGACCCCCCACACTATGGGGCATACTCGCCATTGATCCCCTAGAAAATGGGGAGAGGCTCACAGCATGGTCGCCGAGCCTCCAACCAGCTGAATATCCTTATCTGTAGCGCCATACACCACCTCCTGCCCTAAGGCAGGCAAAGTCAGACTAACAGCATCCCCTCCTAAAAGAGGGGGATTAGGCCCTCCAGAGACCACTCAGAAGTAGCCATGTGAGAAGGGTAGAGTCCAGGAGCCAGATATGAGGCAACTTATTTGCCACAGACAAAACAACATTTCCTGGAAGAAGGCATAGAGAATTAAGGCAAGTAGCACAACAGCGGGAACTAAGAATGTAGCGGCCTGAAAGGTGGGCATTAACTGTGCTTTTTTTTTTTTTTGAAACTTTTATTTTCATTTTACAACAAGCAAACGAAACAACAAACCAAAGGAGACAAATACAAATATACACATAAGGAAGCAACCCCAATTACCCCCCACCCCTAAGCTTCTTCTCTGGAACTGAGGAGTATCATCAAAGAGGCGTATACAGATGTACATCCAAACAAACAAAAGAGTATCAGCAATATAGACTGATCAGGTGAAATAGATTTAAACAGTCAGATGGGAGCATTTAGCATTTTAGCATTTCAAACATAATCGTGGAGTATCCTCCATTCAGACAAATGATAGAGGGTCTGAATGGAGAAACCAACAGATGAGGTATTTGTTCATATTTACTGTATAGACTGACAGGATGCCACCATTCATTGAAATTAAGAGGGGACCTATTTTCCCCCAGTAGTTTCCAGTAATATTGTAGTACCGGGCATTCAAACATAATATAAGTTAGTATGTGAATGGCCGTGTGGCATATCCAAAATCTGTTGCTCTGGGTAGCGGTCATTTGACTAACCTATCAGGAGTATAGAAACTTCGGTGGATTAAAAGAAAAAAGTGTCTGAGTAAGTGAGGGAGATCGAGAGATCCATGTCAACCTGCTCCAGGCTGGGCTCCCATGCTCCGGGGTCAAAGCTACATGCAACTCCCGCTCCCAGAATGTCTGTGCTGTCTGAGCGCATTGGTGAATAATGGGAGTGAGGGGAGAAGCAGCCTCCATATATCTTCTAGCGCAAAAGCTGTTATCAAAGCAGTAAAAGAATCAAGACTCTTGGGTGGACCACTCGTTCTGGGCGGCAGCCAAGCTGTCAAGGGCTCAAGTACTTGGTTGAAAGCGCCGCCGAGCATTAATGGAGGGCTGGCAAATGCCTGTGCTAACTGCATAATACTTGCATAATAAACAGGATTATCCACATTCGGAGCATAAAGACCAATACACGTAAATTACAGTCTCAACCTGAAGATGTGCACGGGCCCATCCACCCTCCTTATCAAAGCTAACATCCATTACAATAGCTTGCAGAGACTTCTTAACCAAAATGGCTACCCCACACCGCTTGGAAACAGCGGAAGAGAAGGCAATCGCCATATAAGGCGTGGTATTAAGTTTCAATGCCGCAGCGGAATTTAAATGCATTTCCTGAAGAAACATTAAATTAACATGCTCATGATCAAGATAGCTAAGGATTTTCTTTCTGTTGATTGGACTATTAATGCCATTTACGTTTTATGAGAAGAACTGACACAAGGCCATCAAGAAAGATTATAAATTCTGAGAAAGAACACAATAATGCACACAGTTTCCCAATGTCCCTCATCTTAACTATGTATGACTGTGCACATAACCTAATAATCAATGGGTTAATGAAAATCATGGAAACGCCCCATATAAACAAATAAGCACCGAGGTGCACTAGAGAAGAAGCAAAACCCCAGAAATTACTGGCGACCTAATGTCTGCGGGGAGAAACTCCAGAGAGGGCCCAAGCTAAAACATATAACCTGTAAAACTATGCATGTTTCGAATCCCACCGAGGTGCACATCATGGAGGGATAGAAGGCCAAGTAAATTATAGATAGAAAAAAAAAGTCCAGGCAGTCTCTATTCCAGGCTGGGATCACCGCGTCGGGCCGTTCAAGATGGCGGGCAAAGCCGGCGAATTACAGATCAAAATTGTTGAATCATAGTGGTTGGATTAGCGCATCTGATCTGTGTTATTTGGAGTCCAAAAACATTGCTAGTAGATCGGGATCTTCGAATGTTATGGCTGGGTTATGGAGAGTCTCTCTGAGCTTCACTGGATATACTAGGCCAAAGTGAGCCTGTAGTTATTGAAGTCCAGGGCGAAAAGCAAGGAGTCTCCTCCGTCGGTCAACTGTGGACTTTGCCACGTCAGGGGAAAGAAACTTTATGACTTTCAAATTCAAGATGATAGTTCGCCCGGGCAGCAATGCGAATTTGCTCTACTCACTGATATCGCAATAATCGAAAATTGAGAGCCCGAGGGGTCGTCCGATTGAGCGCCATATTAGCAGGAACACGAACACGATGCGCTCGGTCAGTCTCCAGATCTCTGTAAATAATAATCTTTAGCAAGGGGGGGAGAGTTTTGACCAAGAATTCTCGCATGTCTCCTGCTCTCACATCCTCCGGTACTCCAATGAGCCCCATATGGTTGCAACCAGCTCGATCATTGCTATCCTCCAGCTCTTTTTGAAAATTCTGTATCATACGCTCAGCCTTGCCCAATTTCACCAAGTGCACCGCGTGCGAATCAAGGACCTCCGCCATGTTGTCCTGTCGTAGTGGGAGACTTTCAAGCCGGTTCTGAAGTGTGCCAAAGTCTTCACGCATGGTTCGGAGCGCCGCTCCGTTGGATTGTACCAGCTCCTTCACACCGCGTATCTCCTCCAAGATCCCCTGTGGCGTTGCGGGGTTTTCCCAAAGTGGGGCCATCTTTTGTGGGGAAGAACTCTGTTTTGGAGCGTTTTCCGTGTGAAGAAGAGGGAGACCCGAGGTCCAGTCGCACTGGTTTGTGGCCCGCCGTTCCCCCCGAGGCACCCCGGTAAGTTCAGAGCAAAAAAATGAAATTTATGCAGGTATTAATTCAGGATTCTGAGTAGGCCTCTCGGGAGCTTCAACGCAAAGCGTCTATCCCGCTGGACATCAGGCTCCGCCCCCCATTAACTGTGCTTTTATTGCAATGTGTTAGAGGCACTAGGGTAGGAATGCACAGGCGAAACACATGCAACCACCAGCTACACAATATCAAAAATGCTACTACAGCATGCAGAAAATGGCCTCGAGATGGTCACCAGCAGTCCACCCCAAATTACATCCCACACAGACAGAATCGGGAGCCCCCATCGAGGACAGTGATGAGGCTAAACCTTGGTACTCACCCCCTGAGAGCCCCAGGCAGAAAATCCATTCCAGACTCAGCTCTACTCCCCTGAAACTATTTCTCTGACTTAGCGGCACTGTGTTTAAGGTGGCTGGTAGGCAGATTTTTTTTCTGAGAGCCTTTTGCAATCTCCAGGAGAGAGCAGAGGTGACTGAGGAGGAGGGAGAGAGTTTTGAGGTTGTGTGAGACTTCTGAATACTTCCATCCTCCCAGATCTTTCCAATTTTCTGGCTGCTCAACAGGCTCTTATCCAGGGTAAGAGCATAGAGCTGAACCAATTTACCCTTCTCCTATGGCTACCAAAAAGACCACAGTCTAGTGGAGCTTCCCATGTCCCACTCAAGTGAGAGAGTCACTGTCAAAGTGGTCTGTCATGAGGGTTTTATCAATCTTTTTCTCTCAGTTCTTCAGATTTTCTTGAGAGAGGAGAAAATCAATCCACCATCTGCTGGAGACAAAGAAATACCGGTGGCTCTGTTGGCTGAGGTGAATAGATACATGGGAATGATGTCATTGAAACCTGGGCCAAGATCCTTATATGCTTTTTTTCAGCTAAGGTGGTTTTATTTTGGCCTGTGCCTTCCTTCTTGCATAAAGTATCGTCTCCCATTCATGTGAACCTGGTGGTTTACCTGCCCTCTTTCTCCAAGGAGCAGTGTCGGGGGAAGGACAAGGATTTTCATCTTGTGGATATCCGGAAGGTGCTGCTCCAGTACTCGGAGGTTATGAATTCCTTTCATAAGTCTGACCATCTTTTTGTGCTGTTTTTTGGCCTGTTCAAGAGTGAGGCACTGACTAAGTCGACCATGGGGCACTGGATTAAGGAGGCTATTGTACAAGCATCCTTAATCCACAGACCTCTACAGACTTTTGAAAATTTAGTACTGGTGGTCAGGGCCGGTCCGTCCGCTAAGCAACCAACTAGGGCAACCAACTAGGGCAACCAACCTGGGTTGACAGCAGCGGCATAGGCACACATGGGTGATGTGCTGCCCCCCCCCCCCCAAGCTGCTGCTGATTCCGTTTGGGGGGGGGAGGCAGGCAGCATTTCCAAAAGTTGCCACTTTTGGAAATACTGCCGCTGCTGCTGCCCACCTCTGTCCTGAGACGGAATCAGCAGCAGCTGAATGGGGCATGAGTAGCAGCAGCGGGAGGGGGGGGGGCGGTGGCAGCTGGGGGGGAGTCATCTGGGGGGCAGCATCAGCAGGGGGGGTGGCGAGGCCGGCTCTGCTGGTGGTTCTCATGATTTTATAGCTATCATTATTTCTCACCCTCCGTTTCCTCCTATCATTTTTACCTGGACCTAACAGAGAACACATTTGGTTATTTTTTTCAGCTTTTTGGTTGTTGCTATTTGTTGAATTTGCAACCTACCTAATTCCCTGTTGGGAGACAGGGTAAAGGTCATGTTATGAACTTCTTCCCCGACTTGTACAAGGTTTCCTACAGTAATGAAAAAGATTGTAAAACAGAAAGTAATGGAAGTGATGCAGAGAGAAAAAGAGTTCTAAGAACGGCAAAGCAGAGTTTCAATGAGAGGAAATAATGACTAAACATTCCTTTTATCTTAGTTTGCTGTAGGGTATGTAGCTGAAGACATTCTCTGCATATTTATACTAGATTGTCTACTGCAGCATGACTACAGATTTTTTTTTAGAATAGGAAGATAGTTTCCTTGAAAGGCTTAAATGTGTGTGTGCTCACTCTATTGGGGTTATTTTGAAAGAGATATTCATGAGATGGACCTCCCAAACAGTTGACAAGGATATTGTAAGGGCAAAGACATGAAGAAAGTGATTTTAGAAATAAACAGTTCTGCACATTTTCCATGGTAGCCACGTCCAGCTCTGGATGTCCCAGGGCGGGCGTGTCTGGGTATGTTTCTGGGTGCAGTTAGGACGGAGTAAGCAGCCATACATCCAGGACATATTTCACATAGAGTTTGGGATGTGCTAAGCAGAGCATACAAACATCCCCCTCTGGACCTGCTATTAATCATGAATAGGTAAGGACTTTGCTTCCAAGGTGACTGCGATTTATGACTGTAACTGGAGAAACTTGTAGTGGAGAGAGATTGGTGTGCTTGTTGTTGATGTCTACTGAGCAATCTATGTAGTGATGCCCCTGTGTCTCCTCTGTGCATCCTTTTCCCCCCAGCAGTGCTCACTGCAGCCCACTGTTGCCCACTAGCCAATCTTCCACCTACAACTATGCACTTCCCTCCCCTTACTCCATGGGCTGCTCCTTGCTTAGCAGCTCTGTATCCCCCTGTGCACTCCTTTGACCCATGTGTTTATTCTAAGCCTGCTTATGCCCTTACCGTAACACTGCAAACATGTGTGTGCCTCTGTGTGTTGGCATGCAGGAAAGGAAGTGTGTATGAGAGGACTGTGATATGAGCATGGCTGTTAGTGTGTGTGCCACAATGTGTCTGTCTTTGCTCCAGTGTTTCACAGAGCACAGTGTACTGGTTGTAGGTGGTGGTATATTAAGGGTATTGGTAGTGGTGGTGGTGGTGGCATAAGGGTGTAAGTGGTAGGAATAAAAAGGGTGTTGTCAGTGAGATATAAACTGTGTTGGTGCATGGATTTTGTGTCAGCATGGTTTGCAGTGGTTCTGTGGGAGGAGGCCCATAAGGAGCACAGGAGGGAAAGAAGAGGGCATTTCTACAAGGGAGTTACTGGGCCAGTGTCCAGTGCCTGGATCTTACAGATGAGCAGTGTTTGATCCAGTTCAGATTTGATAAGGCAGCCATACACCAGCTATGCCAGGAGCTGGATGCTCTCCTCCGCTCTGCCACAGAGAGAGCAGCCCATTCCAGTGCACCTCAAGATCGCCACAGCCCTAGCATTCCTGTCCATGAGCAGCATGAAGTCAGTGCTGGCTGACACTGCAGGAATCAGACAGTCAGCAGTGACCCACTGCATATCCCAATTCTTGGCAGCCTTTCTAACATGCACAGCAGACTAGATAACCTTCCCTTCCACTATTCAATAGAAGCAGCAAACATGTTGCATTTACATGATGTAGCACATTTTCCTGCAGAGTTGTGTGTGATAGACTACACACATGTGGCCCTCGGGCCCCAAGAGGGAGACATATTCCTTCTGCAACTGGAATGCTTTACATTCCAATGCCCTGCCTAGGGTGAAAAAAAAGATTTATTTTCCACATTCCCAGAGTCATGCCATGATTCATATATCCTCACACAATCAAGCATATATGAGTGGTTCACCAGTAGAGGTATCATCGGAGTCTGGCTCCTAGGTAAGCAGGCAGAGAACCTAAGTCACAGGTGGCAAGTGTGTGTGGAGGATATCAACAGGGACAAGAAGCAGCTCCAGAACAATGGACCCACACCATGTATCTCTAGTGAGCAAGAAGTAGTGCTTGGAAAGGAGGGCTAGTGTAGCTCACAGGAGAACATAATGGGCAGTGGATCTGGAGAACTAGGTTTGAATCCCATTGCTATTTCACACAATGAAGTAGTAGGACACCCCCATGAAACCATTCCCTTAGCAGAACCACATGTCATCAGTGCAGGGAACAAGGCAGCAAAGTACATCCTTTGGGCCTAAACCAATGGAGCATAGGCAATCTCCTACCCCATATATTTTGAGGTGGTAGGCACGTGCAGGTGGGATCCATAGCATGGCAGATGTGCATTTTGCCAGTTACTGGATCTGTACAATATCAATGTTTCCCCTAGTAAACTGCAGGTGCTCCCCATAGCAGAATATCTCTGGAAATGTGTAACAGTGAACAGCTGTATACCCATGTATATCTGCTGCCTGGAGCAGAGAGGGAAGGTTGCAGTGATGGCAGAGTTGATGGAAGAATATTTGAATCTTCATTCACAGGGAAGAAGGAGTGGGAAGCTTAAGAACTAAGCTGATAGCATCCACAGCCGCCCATATACTAGAAGCTGTATGTGGTATGGCCTCTAAAATAGATCAACAGAGATATAAAGAGAAAAGAGGCATCTATATTCATAACCATAAGCACTGACCTCTTATGTCCTTTCCAACAAAACATCTCTTGCAAGTGACAGAGGATATCCACTAAAAAGCTGGCTCATGGCCCCAGTAGTGGCACCCAATAGTGAAACAGAAGAGCAAAATAATCAGCCCTACAGAACCACCAGAGCAATCATAGTGCATATGTTCAGCCAGATGAAGATGTGCGAGATATTCATGGTTTGGTACATGTTGTAATAAGAAGGCGACAGTCTATGCCAGCTGAAGACCAACCAGTACAGACCGATACAGAGGAGGGGCCAGCCTCCAGCCAAGAGAAGATGAAACAGCCATACAGGTAAGACATGACAGCCAGAATAGAGCTCATCGAGAGTCCACAAGATGGAGGATGTTTTACTGACATTATGAGCATCACAAAACATGTGTATAGGTACTGTTCCCATTCCTCCTCCATCATCAACCCTCCTGCCCACAAACACTGCACACCTGATCTCATTGCATACATCCCCTTCTTACTGGCACTCTTCCAGTCACACTCACCTGACTTTGCCACTACATCAACCCACGGATCCTCCTACTGCACAACAGAAATCTTCCTATACAGTATTCTTCATTTCCTCAAGCCCCCCCATGCCCCTAAAGGGGCTAATGCTAGAATAGTAGCAGACATGTCATGAAAGCATTCTAAAATAATGTTTGCAGACATACGGCATCATTTTTAAAGTGTGCAAGTGGGTGGGTCTAGCAAATGCAAGCTTTAAATGTCCCCACCAATTCAACTAAACCCACATAGCATTGGAAAATGTGCCATATAGCCATCAAGATGGCAAAAGAAATCCATAGAGTGTGGATGACCTTCACATATCACCATCTGCATGGTGAATGGGGAATTAGGATGCTCACCATCCCCTACCCTTTCTCTGTCTGACCCTACACCTTGCACCCTGCCCCTGGCTGGATTGGAGGGACTGTGAGGATGTGGTGGAGAGCACCACAATGCTGACATTTGAGTTGAAGGAGTCATCATCCTCCTCTTTCCCTCCTCCTTGGTTGGCACTGTGGAATGCCGGGAAGCTTTCTGTAAGCCCAAAGCCATGGGGTAGAGTTCCAAGTATGTTTGATTGTGGAAAGTCATGTGACAGGGTATGACTGCTATGTGCCAACTCTGTTGTAGGATGGAAGAGCAGATGGCAGATGGCCAGATGACTGATGGGGTTTCACTCTGAGCACTAGCTGGAAATTGCACATGGGTGGAAGATGCCTTGACTAAGTCTCTGTATTTCCAGTAGGAGGGCATAAGTGTAACCCCTTTGTTTCCTCTGCACCACCAGGGACTGCTGCGTTATGTCAAGCTGCTTCTGCTAAAGCTGGAGATCATCTGCATTCTGCTGCAGCAACCTTTCTCCACATTGCAATAAATGTTGGTTCCACCGGCTGGTGGCACAGCTCCAGCTATAGCAGAAGCAGCTTGACCATGCCTCATCAGCAGGTGTGTCTATATTATATAAAGTAATGGTGTTGGCAATTGTATGACATCTCCAATAATGCTTTCCTACGCCTCCTCTTCCACATCTTGCTCCTTCCCATCTCTGGATTTACTTGCCTCCATGCTATCTCTGGACAACTGCTCCTCTAATGCTTCTGGTGACCTCTGACTCCACTGCAGTATTGTCTGTGCCTCTGGGATGATCCTCTCACCATGCTGGTTGTTGTCAGCCCTGTAGTTATCATCAGCATTACTGGTATCCTCAGCATCTGCAGGTGTGGAATATGGAGTACACTCACTTGAAATAATGAGTGACTATGATGCACCTAGCCTGACATGTGAGTATGTCATGTGAGTATGCCATCTATGAAAGTAATGTCAGCTTGGAACTGCCTTGCTATTTCAACAGACTCTGAGGGCATGAAATGTTAGAGCGAAATGAGAGACTACTGCCAGAATACATGAGAAAATACCAGATATGTGTGGATGACATAGTCTGTGCAGTGTTGAAGAGGGCAAATGGTATCCCTGTGCATGGCAACCACTGTACTACCATCCAATCTGCTCTGCACAGACATGGCTCTAGGCAATGTAATACCCCCACCATCTGGCTCCATGACATCATTTTTTATTTATTTATTTATTTATTTGTAAGTCTTTTATATACCGCCACTTCCCAAGATCAGTGGCGGTTTACATCAAACAATAAGAAATATATAGAACAGCTCAATAATAAAACTGGTACAATGAACGGTAATCAGAACTATAAACATTGAATGTAAGTATATTTTGAACTATTTACAGATTTTATAATATTTATATACATATATACATTGTGTTTTATCATATGTTAGTTATGTGAGTAGTGTCATGATTATTAGGGCAGAAGAGAGCCTTGGTGATTTATGGAGGATGGGAGGCCTTGTCTAAATTATTATCTATGTTAGAGTAGTATTGGGAAAATAGATATGTTTTTAAATCACTTCGGAATTGCTTTAGGTCTTTTAACTCCCTTAATTGAGCAGGGAGATTATTCCACAATGAAGGGGCTACAAATGAGAATGCTGTGTTGCTTGTATTATGTTTTGTTTTTCTAATTGAGTTGGGCACTAAGATGGTATTGAGATTATTCCTTCGTCTTATCCTGTTATCTGAGGGAATATGAATCAATGTGGATAGGTAGGATGGTGCTATCTGGTTAATTAATTTGAATGTGATTAGTAAAATTTTGTATTGTATTCTACTTAGTATAGGTAGCCAGTGCAGGGAATAGAGTATCGGGGTGATGTGACATCATACCTAACATGACTACATGGCTCTAGGTCTATTGTGACTATGCCATTCCATGTTGTACATCCACACATATTTACAGAGAGCTGTGCTACCCTGCTATGCAGGACAAAACAGAACAGACTATAGCAGTTCTGGAGGGGCTGGAGCCATGTAGCAAGCAGAATAGTCAGATCTGTGAAGGAGTGCAGGGGCCACTGAGAGGGGCTGTCACCGCTATAGTTTGGTATGTATGGTACTTGTTTTATATACTACCTTATCATAATGTCAAGGAGGTTTACATGGAACAGTGTGAATTAGTTTAACTTCACTAAAGTAGCATTCATGTAACAGTAATTTTAGTACCAGAAGAGTGATTACTTAATAAAATTTAAATAGCAAACAACTTAAGTGTTAAACACCAACGTACAACATTGGTAGCATTAGAGTTCTGGATATGTTGATTTGTTGGGAGTGTGGGTGATACAGGGGAGGAAGGTGGGGTGGGGGTGGGGGTGGAGGTGGAGGTGGGGGTGGGGTACAGGTGGAGTCTGGGTTTGCAATTTATTTATTGAACAACTTTTTTATACCATATTTCTACAAGTCAAGATGGTTTATAGAAAACTCGGAGCATGAACATTAAATTACTTTAGCAAAAGGTGCACATTGCATTGAACATGAAGTTTAACAGTAACAGTAAAGCAACAAGAACATGGTCATTCACTAACTATATACATAGAATGGGACTGACTGGTTGTGTGATGGGGAATCCCTTATGTTGAGTTAGGTCCAAAGTAATCAAGGAATAGCAAGGTTTTCAGATTCTTGCAGAAGTCACCGGTGTGTACGATGACCTTTGTTTGGGATGGTAGAGAGTTCCAGAGTGAGGAGGGTGTATAGCGAGAATGCTGTTATTAGCTCTTTGACTGCTCGTGGGCTTGTCCGGTGGTATTTCCAGCATTGTTGGTGTTTTGTCTCCTGGGTCTACTGTTAGTATTGTTGGTGTTTTGTCTCCTGGTTCTACTGTTAGTATATTTTGTTAATAAGGGTGTGAGGCTGCCCACTGAAAGATTGTTTTATGATCTTGTGCGTGCTGAGGATGACTTTGTATTTGATTTTGCTCATAATAGGTAACCAGTGAAGCTGTTTAAAGAGTGGAGTGATGTGAGTTTGCTGTGATTTTGCTAGTATAACTCTGGCTACAGTGTTTTGTGCCAGTTGTAAGGGATATAGTGTGCTCTTAGGTAGGCCATGATAGACTGTGCTGCAGTAGTCAAAAATTGGGGAGATCGTAATTTGGCATACAGCGCAGAAGTCCATAGGGGTGAGAAGTTTGCATAGGTTCTTTATGATCCATAGTTTGTAATAAACTGTTTTGGTGATGCAGATTAGTTGTGCAGATTGAGGTCTTGATCTAATGTGATGCCAAGGCAATTAATTTCAGTCTTGACTGTGATTCAAGTGTTATCATCATTGTTGATGAAGGTTTGAAATTCAAATCCCTGGTGATGTGTAAGATTTCAGTTTTTTGGTTGATGTTTAGGTTGTGCCTTTGAAATTACATCTTATCTGCTGCCCTAGCAAAGATTGCCACAAGAGTAGCTCTACAGGAAATCACATCTGAGGAAGATTCCAAGAAATTAGTTAAATTCAAAAAGTTTAAAAAAATTCCAGAATAGAAGCCTCCCCGGTGGCAGCCTGAGCCTGATGCTTCAATGAAACATAGTAAAAATCAGTAAACTGTGTAAACGCCCTAAATGGGAATATTCTATGACACCTACATGGTCTGTTTTAGGCCATTACTCTTCTCACTCTACACCCTATCCCTTGGCTCTCTCATCTCTGCACATGGTTTTCAATACCACATCTATGCTGATGATTCTGAAATCCATCTGTCTGCGCCTGTTATCTCACAGGCATTGCAGGCTCTTATTTCTCCCTGTCTCTCTGATATTGCTACTGTAGTTGGATGTCTCACCGCCATCTTAAACAATATGAACAAAACTGAACTGCTTATCTATCCACCCAAACCCTCCTCTCCCCTTCCTCCTTTCTCCTTCTCTGTTGAAAACTCACTTCCCCACCCTCTTTCCTCTGCTCGTAACCATGGTGCTATCTTTGATTCCTCTCTTTCCTTCTCTGCTCATATACAACAGACTGCTAAAACCTGTCGTTTATCTATAATATCTATAAAACCATCCCTTCCTCTCTGTTAATACCACACAAGCGCTTGTCAACTCTTTGATTACATCTTGCCTCGACTATTGCAATCTCTTTCATACCAGCCTCCCTCTGAGTCATCTCTCTCCCCTTCAATCACTCGGCTGCGCGTCTTATCTTTTGCCAGCCTCACTTTACACATATAACCTTTCTTCTCAGATCACTACATTGGCTTACTTTCTGTTACCGCATCCAATTCAAACTTCTCCTTTTAACTTTTAAATGCATTCATTCTGCTGCTCTACCCTATCTCTCTTCCCTCCCCTCTCTCTCTCTCTCTCTACTCTCCTCCTCGTGAACTTTGTTCTTCTAGCTTGCTCCTTTCCCTGCCCTTTTCCTCTTCTGCTAACTCCAGACTTTGGTCCTTTCATCTTACAGCTGCTTACGCATGGAGCTCTCTTCCTGATGCTGTTCGTCAGGCTTCATCACTCCCCTTCTACAAATCTTTGCTAAAGGCTCACCTCTTTAAGGCTGCCTTTGGTCCCTGATTCCCATGCCTTGTGTCTACTTTGTTATTTTGTCTCCCTTCCCTACTCTATCCTCTTTCCTTCCTTGTCCTGTTTGTCTTATTTAGGTTTTAAACTCCAAGGGCCTGTCTTTTCTGTGTTTGTACAGTGATGTGTATGCTGAGTAGTGCTCTATAAATGTTTTATTAATTAATAATAATAATAATAATAATGCCATCGATTATCCCCATCTATGCCTCCTATGTACCCCAATGCTATCTGGTTGGTATCGGGGTGTGCTGGGGGCATTCCGGGTGGAGCAGGGGCAGAGATTGGCGGTAACTGAGTAGCGGTGATATTGGACCGCTACCCAATTAGCGGCCCACTGCTAAAACTAGGTTGTGCGGCGGTTTCCTCAGCATGCACAAAACAGATATTCAATGCCATTGACAAGGCATTGAATATCCAAGATTAAGGGTAAGCGGGCAGGGCTATGCGCTGACGTAGCACATAGCTCGCCCGACTCAATATCAGACACTATCTGCTCAGAGTCAGGAACACAAAAGTATTTCTTTAAAATATTTCCTTGGTAAAAGTAAAGGTGACAATAATGAGTTTTGGGAAAAATAAAAAAATCGGAGATTTTTACTTCAAGAATGATTCTCTAAGAGCTCCAATTATCTATAGAGAACATACCATCCTTGATAGTAGATGCAGCAGATTTTGGTAATGTAGATACTTGGCTCAACAGTTTATCTGCTCAGAAACTTAATTGCTGAACCTGATCGTCATAATCCTGCAAAGTAGCTACAGTATCCCGAGAAAAGATTACAACCTGCTCCATAGTATCCCTAAGCATAGAGTTATTCTGTACCATCATAGACCAGATATCCATAAGAGTAACCTCTTTAGAGGACTCGATGGAGATGCAGAAGCAACATCCAAACCAAAAGTAATAACTTTAGGCATAACATTCTGAATTCCAGAGATTGGAGAAGCCATGTCTTATTCTTTCTTCTTTATTTGTGGGATTTTATATACTGCCCTTGCCGGAGCGTCAGGGCGGTGTACAATAAAACAATATATTGGCTACAGAAAAGTGAAAGGAACACCATTAATTAGATAGGAAAGTAGAGAAGAGTAGAGAGACATAAGAAAGTACAGAAGCAAAGATTGGTATAGAGAGAACAAGTGTGAGGGTGGGGGGAAGGAGCTGCAAAATGGGAACGGGAAGTATTACTATGACACTGGTGTTGGGGGTCTCGGCGAGGGAGGGTCAGAGCCACCAGCGGGAGCAGGAAGATCATAGGCCTGGTGAAAGAGGTGTGTTTTAAGAAGAGCCCTAAAACTTGTGAAGGATAGCTCGGTGCAGAGGGGGTGTGGGAGAGAATTCCAAAGAGCGGGGCTAAGGAAGAAGAAAGCAGAGTGACGGGTGAGCTCAAGGTGGGCTTTGTGGCACAATGCCTAGTCCCTCCTTTCCCAGGTCAGGTATGCCCTCCCCAAATGAAGGGGTCTTCAAGACTTCAGGAGGGGAGGGGGAGTCCTAGAGATGGGGCTCAAAAAGGCCCCAGATGAGGAGAAGGAGGAAACCAAACCAGGCGGGGTAGAATGTGCTTGAACACTTAGGTGCTTATCCATCAGGCTTTGAACCGTTGAAGCTGAACCAGTCAAAGCAGCAGATTACTTGCCGTTGATCTTCCTTTTGCCAGAACCTTTAGGTATATTTGAAGACAAGGCAAAACCAAACTAACAACATAGAATAGGCACCAAATTGACACCTAAGGGGCACCAAAGGCGCACTCCTTTTGTTCAAGTGCCTCTTCAGACATGTAACCGCGTGGCTCCCCACAGTCTTTTCAAGGTGCTCAGGAGCTGATAATGCAGGAGGGGGAAGGGTGGGCCACCACTGGCAGCCAATAGCTGTTCCTGCACTGAGTCTACTGCCTTCTCCCCAACACTTTCCCATGCTGCAAACCCCATCAGCCTGACTGCATGGCAAATGTTCCCCCAACTACTCACGGTTCCCCGCAGCCTTTTCAAGGATCTCAGGAGCTGATGACGCAGTAGGGGGGAGATGGAGCCACCACCAGCAACCATTAGCTGTTCCTGTGCCAGGTCAACTGCCTTCTCACCAGCACCTCCCCGTGCTGCACATTCCACCAACCCGACTGCATGGCAAATGTTCCTCCCATGCGGCTACATTTTTAAAGATGTTTAAGTGGGTGGGTCTAGGATGGGCACGCTTTAAATATCCCCACATCCAAAATGGCCCATTCCCATAACTGTCCATGTTGGATAGATGCCTGCAGACCCAATTCTAGAACCTTTCACATGCATGTCCTCACTGTTTGCTGGTATGTCAAAGTCAGGTAAGATCTTTATTGGGGAGGAGGGGGTCACTGCATGCATCCTACAGGCATTTCTCTTGCAGTTGCATCCCTGTATAGACTGTCTGCATTGTGGGACCCACAGCTAGCAGCTCCTATATGCACAGAAATGTTCTCATGGGTGGGTGTGCACAGCACAGTTATCTGTTTGAGGTTTTATGTTGTGCCCTACAAACAAAACATGGTGATGTCTCACTCAAGGCTGCTTTTGTGCTCTGTCTTCTGTAATTATGAGATTTCTCTTGATGGCAGCTGTTAGGAGGATGGCTGTGCCAGGACATTATGTGTTGACATGGGGAATGTCAGTGGGGCCTGTGAGACTGTGAGACACAGCCACAGTGGGCCTGTATATCGGAGGGACATTGTCAAAGGTACTCATGTCACTTTTGCTTGTAGATGTAGTAACCATCACATGGGATGAGCCTGTATGTTAGTTATAGCACCATATATAATGTATCAACAGAATAACATAGACTTCTATCCATTACCATCTCTGGGGTTCAGCATTTGGTAGTGGATCAGTGGCCGACACTTCTTCCAAGATTTCATATTTCCATGCAGTTGCATGTGCATTACATACTGTTGCTTGGTTTAATTTGGATTAGTGTATATATCTGTATAACTTGATCTGTGCATCTGGGGTATCTGTGCATAAGGAGGCATTATCTGTTGATAGAGGCAACGCTGGGATGCTTCTTTTGTTCTCATATATTTAGGCCATGGTTCTTTCAGAACCCACAACCCATTTCAGTGAGCGCTAAAGTCAGCTGACAGCACATCACATAAAATCACAATTCTTTCCGTCTTACTCTGATCTGTGGCGCTCAGCTTTTGAGCACTGCCTTAGAGGGAGTGATTGGCCTGGTATGAGGGAATGTCTCATGGACTCTCAAGGGGGGTTCTGGCATGTGAATGTGTCACCTAGTGTCCTTGTTTGCTGGATGGCATTGACAGTGGTGCTCATGTTGGTCACATTCTGCACATTACCCTAATAGTTTCTATGTGGTAGCAAAAGCATATGCTTCCATGAGTGATATATGACCCTCCATTTGCAATTGGCTCCTTCCCAAGCCCTGTAGTGTTGTGAGTACAGAGCATAAGTGATTTAACACAGAGACATATATAATCCCAAAACATTAACAACTTTTATTTTCAGAATATATGACATGGTATCAATGCATAAATTGTCCCCTAATAAGATCCCTCCCCCTGTGTGTTTCTGACATAATTCTGATGCATCTCTGCCCTTATTCTCTCCAGGTGCTCTACCATGAGATCCTGGGCCCAGGTGATTGCACCAAACTCCTGCTGCATCTCTTGCTGGGTGGCCTGGAGAAGCAGCAGGAGCTTAGGTTCATCCAGTGGCACACATAAGGCTCATCCAGTGGGACAGAGTGGCCATGCTGCAACGATAAAGCCTGTAGTGACACAGCATGTCTTTCTATGCCATCCCCCCTTCCCTCCACTCTTCTTCTACCTCCTCCCTGTGCTCCTCCACCCTAACCCCCTGCCCTCCTCCCCCTCTCATCCTCCCTCCTTTTCCTCCCTCTTCCCTACCAACCATTCTTCCACATCCTCTTGATTATTGGGTGGGGTCTGTGGAGACAAGTATCCACAATGTGCTGTCCATCTGCTGGCTCAAAGGTTGTTATATAACACAGAGGGTAGAGTTGTCCCCCAAATCTTCTGCATCTATATCCATGTCTCCCACCTCCCCCTCTTCCTTCTCCTCCACTGAAGTGTCAATTATGAGGCGGCTGCTGCTGTGGCTGGAGGAGCTGGGAGTCACGTTCAATATATTTACCATTGCCACGATAATGCCATCCATCCTTGACTGACCCACAGGCAGTAGTGCAGCACCGATTCCTTTTGCTGCTTCCCCTAATGCTGCTTCTGCCACTACCACTGCTGCTTCAGCAGTCACCACTGCTTATGCTGCCACCGCTGCTTCTGGGGGTGATAGATTTTATATTAACCCTGGAATATGATTTGCCCCAAACTGGCAAAATGTTCTCTCAGTTGGCTGCTCCACATCAGTTGGTCTATGTGATCCATACCATCCAGATGGTAACCTCACCCATATGGAACAGGGGACAAACTGACAGGGCCCTTGTTTTTGAGGACCATGTGGGCTGGCTTGATCCTACTTTACAGCGTCTGGAACCTGTTATCTCTTTGTTCTGGCCAATGGCTTATCTACACCATTTTTTAGCATGCTCATGAGCTGCATGTGTACATTACCCATGACTGCATCTCCCCCCGCATGAGATCAATTTCTCTCTGGCTGGCATTAATTCCACATGCCAGACCTGCCCTACTTGCCCACCCATGGTAGCATCTTTGTGATGCATGCTCATCCCTCTGTCACTAACATCTGTGTCCCTGCCCTGCCCTCAAACAGAAGCCCCCTGTCCTGTTGGCTGATTCATGACACACAATATATTCCACTGTGGACAGTTGAGCCACCTCCCCTATTCAACACCTTGCCCATTTGCCATACTACTGCATTCATTCACCCATATCTGTCAGATTTTTGAATTTCTTTTCCTGTTGACCTGTGCAGCAGATACCAGGCTCTGAGTCCCAATTACTCATTACTGACATGTGCTGCCTTCATCATGTCTGTGCACCTCTTGGCCACCCTTCCCCTAGCTGTGCTGTCCATGCCATCTGTTTCCTGCCATGCACAGCCCTTGCTAGAGACCTCTATCAACCAGCCTGTATCTGAGGCCACAGCTGTACCAACAGACATACCACATACTTTGCCTCTCCTGCTGTTCCCTACTTAGTTGCTGCAACAAACTGTGGTCACTGGTGATGAATAACTTGTATCTTGTTTTTAGTGCCTCTATATCCTGCCATATCCTGAATCTCCTGTGGGAAAGGGAATTACAAAACGGTTCTACTTAGCATGCTATGTAAGGCCTTGCATTCCCTATCAACTCTCAATCTAATGAAGCTCTTTGATTACATAACTTGCCATGATGTTTGTGGCCCATGAATCCAATCTTGCCTTCAGGTGAAAGGTGGATCGTTACCCACATGCTTCTCCACTCTTGGGGCACATTCTGGCCAGATCTTACTTCACACTTCTTTTACTGGCTTTTTGTGGGTGCATGTTTTTTTCTGTGTCCCTTGCCATATTCTAATGTCTCTCTCCTGGTGCACAGTGTGGTCACCATGTGCCTACACCTGTGATTGTGACATGATTCCAGCCTGGCCCTCCTCCTTTCCAGATTTCAGACAATACCTTTACTCTTTCTACCTCCATTGTTCCCATGCATCCTACAGAAGGTCTGTTCCCACCTTTTCCCTTAACCACAGAGCTATTGTATTGTGTGCTCCAACTTTGTCTACTGCGTGACCACTGCAGCTATGACTTTCAGTGTCACCGTCTGTTCGCTGTTCCCTATATATTTCTGGCCCTGACTTATCTCTATCACTCTGCCATGGTGGAGAAAGGCACCCAGTTCTCTTGCCTTACCTGTCCCATCTCTCTATACTCATCTTTTGTCTAGAACCAATGTGTTTTTGGCACTTACTGAGCAAGAGTCTGGTAGGTCCACTGCCAGAAGTGGTGCGTCTCCCGGTAAGAAGTCCTGTGTTCCTTTGGTGGGTAAAACACTTCCTTATGCTCAGTGATCATGTGGCAGAGCATCTTAGTCTCTGCTCTGCTAAAGTTGTCATTTCTCTCTCTGCTCCCTATGTTCTCTTGCAGATCCTCTGAGTGCCAGTGCATACATGCATACTTTACATTGCTCATGTACTTCCATATCCACATTTCTACAAATGGGTCCTTGCACAGCTGCATTGCCATATTTTCTAAATGCTGCATGTGCAGTTGGCAGTTATGCAAACTTCCCAAATGTTCACATGGTGATTTCAGACAGATCTGTACGTTCACAGCTTGGTTCTAAAATCAGCTCTGTTAGCAGTATCTCCCTACTTGCACATTCCTCCCACTGCCTGCATGTCCTTTCTAAAATCCCACTTCACACTTGTACCTATCTATAAACATACATCACAAAACTACTTTCCCTCTACCAAAAATAGGTCCCCAGGAATTCCTACATTCAGAATGTATAAAAGTAGATGCATTTTTTTTTCTAGCGCTCACTTTTTAACCTGGCACAATTTTACAAGAGCCCCTTTTCTGCGTGTAAAACACATTTACACATGAAAAATGCTTTATAAATTACCCCTAATGAGAGTAATATAAACGTTTCCCATATGCAAATCCCAGTTTTAGTCACATGTTGTTGTTGTTGAGTGCTTTCGAGTCTGGTGACCCTCTGGATAGTTGACCTAAACTGTGTTTGGTATTTAGTCAGGTGGCTCATTGTTGATAGAGTGACACCCATAGCTGCTGTTATTGTATCAAACCATCTCATTGCTGGCCTTCCTCTTTTGCGTTGACCTTCTACCTTGCCAAGCAAGATGTCTTTCTCTAACGATCTCTATCTTTGCATGGTGTCCAAAGTATGAAAGTTGAAGTCTTGTCATCTGAGCTTTTAAGAAAAGCTTAGGTTTAATCTCCTCTAGTTCATTGTGTAGTTCATGATCTTCAGGCAGTCCAATGATATACACAGCATTTGTCGCCAGCACCATAATTCAAAGGCATCAATTTTCTTCCTGTCTATCTTTTTCACTGTCCAACTTTCACATCCATATGATGTTATTGAAAATACCATGGCTTAGACAAGTCAAATCTTTGTATGGAGAGAGACATCACTGTTCTTGAGAATCTTGTTTAGGTCCTTCATAGTCATTCTGCCAATAGCAATGCGTCAGCGAATTTCTTGACTGTTTGTCCTTTCTTTATTGATTGTTGATCCAAGTAGGTTAAAGTTGTCAACTACTGTATTTAAATTTCTTCTCCATCAATGATGAACTAATTGATTTTGCAAGTTGTCAGAATCTTTGTCATATAGGCATGTTTTAGGATGGAGTTTGGGTAGGTCATGGGCAGAGTTGGAAAATATACACATTCTTTGTAAAATATGCATCGTTGTGCAGATTGTTTGTGTGTACATTTAAGCCAGCTGGTGTAAATTTCTTCAGCTTCAATCTAGCTTTGCTATTTGCTAATTTGCACCTAGTATAAAATAACATAGAGACCTATGTTTTTTTTTAATAAAATAGGCTAGAAATAGGCTAGTTGCCCTCTTATAAGTGCTGTCTTGCCCTGTTATAAAATTACTTTATTGAAAATGGGCCCAATATTTAAAGGGAGTAACTTGGTAAGCAGACTGTGTTACTCCCTTTATCTGAGATAATCAGTGGCACTAACATGCCCCATTGCTAACCACTTAGAATCAGGACATTCTGGGAGCAGGCCGGGGTGGCACTTGGCCATATCTGTGCAGCAGTGATATTGAGCCACTGCCCAGTTATGGCTAAGCTGTGAAAGCAAGACACAGCAAAGGCTGGCCTAACTTTCACTGCAGAAACTAACCGGGCAACGACTGAATATCGCTACGGACCAATTAGCTTCCTGCAAATCTGGGCAAACCATATATTCAGTGCCAGGGCTGGATATGTACCAGTCATTGAATATCCGGTTTTAAAGTTTGGTGACAGCAGCTAGCTACATTACATGGGCTAGCTGCCGCTGCTGAATATCAGACCCTACATCTTTAGAAATAATAGATTAGAAATGCTGAAGATGAACTATACTTTTGCAGGGTCTTTTCTATTGAGAGCACTAGCTTTATTTCCTAGGGAGATCTATTCAATTTCATAATTGACAAGTTATTAAATATTGGAAGCTTTTGAGAAATTACTAAAATGTCTAGGCCACAGACAATATATATTATTTAAGGCACAGTATTTTCCTTCCTTGACAAGTTGTCAAGATCCATGACTTTGCTAAAAAGATACCAGTCAGATATTTTTCAATTTATAATAACCTTTGCAAAGAAAGTTTGTGAATGTATATGACTTCATTTCATGAACCAAAAAGAATGACACTGTTTCCTTAGATGTATAAGTATCTTGAAGCCAATCTCAATTCTGTAACTTCAATGACCTGGGAGAAATAAATTAGAGAGAGATAAAACATTTCTAATCTTGGATTTATTTTTTAACTCAGACTATTCCAAATGTTATATATTGTATTTGCAACAAAGAATCGAAGACTGAATGATACTACAAATAATATTACATATGAGTATCAACCTGAAGAGCCACTCTGTAGTCTGTAATATACTATATAATTCCTTCCAAACTGAATGAAATAAAGAAGCAGTGTGAAGACAATCCTGAGAGAGTGTGTTCTCTTGGAAGTGAACATTTCTAAATATTTTCATGACAGCACACATTATTGATAATGGACTCACTAAATATAAATGTCCTTCTCTGTATTTTAACCCTGGGAGTACCGATTGGGTCAAAAGTGACCCCATTGCAAGTTTCACAACGCGTATCTCGGAAACTAGTTGTTCAAGAATGCAATCTTTTTATGACTTTTCACATGTCAATATTTTCTTAATATTGTGCCATGAGAGGAATAATTTTCATGCGCTAGGTGACGCTAGTGATGAATTGCAGCACAGAGTACCAGTGGGGTCATTTTTGACTCCAGTTGCTTATGTCAGGTTTGGATCGTGATACAATTTGCAGTTTTGTGAAATTTTTGATCTGACAATGGTATTTATCATTAATTATGTATCATTTATTTTGTGTACTCTTATTTTATGAAAATTACACATTTTCTGTAATTGATATCATGCGTTCTCTCATTATTTCCGATGAAATCTAAAGGCTTTCAGCTCGTTCATCACGATTATAGTAAAACTGCTTTGCATTTTATTCAACTTTATCTTTGCTTATTTATTTTAGGTTATTGTTTATGATATCAAAACGAAAGTATTCAGCTGCCCAAGTAAGAGAAATATTGCAACAAGATGCTGACAGTGACGGCTCTGAGTCGTCTGATGCAGCATATTCAGCAAGCGAAGAAGCATATCAGCCAAGTTTGGGTGATAAATCTGATGATGACAGTCGTGATTCAGATGGCGACAGCAGTTGGTCAGCAAGTGAATGTGAGACTGATGTTGAGCCAGTAAAATCACCTGCAGCAAAGAGACAAGTTACAGGTCGAGGCAAAGGTCGAGGCTGTGCTGGACGGGGAAGAAGGCAGGAGTCCTCGGTGTCAGTATCATCTGTGAGGAATCTTAGTTGTGGCCATAGAGGAGCTAAGAGGTCATCAACTATAAGCACAAATGTTGCCATTGAAGCCTATGTATCTAAGGATGCCACATCATGGAACAGGAAACCTATAAAGCAAGCTGCTGTAAGATATGCCAGAGCTAATGTCATGCCCGTACAAGAAGGTCCTACAAGGTATGCTGTACGAAATGTTGATGGCCCTCTCGCAGCATTCCACTTGTTCATGAGGAAGAACGTATTGAATGAAATCATGATGTGGATGAGCAAACAAGGAAGACACATTTATGTCGACACCTGGAAAGATTTGACAGATGGAGAATTTCAACGTTTTCTTGGACTTCTGATCCTCTCAGGCATGTACAAGTCATGAAATGAATCCATAGTTCAGTTGTGGAACCTTGAAGATGGTCGTTCTGTTTTCGGCAAAAATATGGCCCGTAACCATTTTCAGCAAATTTCTTGTGCTCTCAGATTTGATGATGCAACCAACAGACGTGAACAACGAGGCGTGGATAAGCTTGCTCCAATCAGACATGTTTTTGATACCTGGGAAGCAGCTCTAGGTGACGCCTTTGTTCCTGGTGAAAATGTTACCGTGGAGGAGCAACTGCTTACATTTTGTGGCCGTGTTCCATTCAGATAATATATATTCCCAGCAAACCTGGGAAATATGGCATAAAGCTATGGATGTTGTGTGACAGTGCAACGTCATATGTTCTGCGTCTTCAAGTATATACAGGAAGGGAACTCGGACAAAACAGGGAACAGAATCGGGGTGAAAGGGTTGTACTGCAACTCACTGAATGATTGACACAATCTGGCAGAAATGTTACTGTTGACAATTTCTTCTTCAGTTTATCCCTGTCACGGAAATTGCTAGAAAAACAAATGACACTTTTGGGGACAATTTGAAAGAACAGAAAATAATTACCTCCAGAATTTATAACAGCAAAGGGCCGAGAGGTATTCACTTCACTGTTTGCCTTTTGCGATGACGCCACTCTGGTTTCCTATTGCCCGAAGAAAGGAAAAGTGGTTGTTCTTCTGAGCAGTTTGCATGATCAAGAAGAAGTAGATAACACATCCAGGCAAAAAAACATGCACGATCTTGGACTATAATTCTTTTAAAGGTGGAGTAGATACGGCAGATCAAATGTTGCTCACGTATACCACAAAACGAATGACAAGACGCTGGCCAGTGACATTCTTCTACAACATGTTGGACATCAGTGCTTTGAACGCCTTCGTTGTTTGGATGTCACTAAATCCAGAATGGCAGTCCAAGTCAAAGCACAGATGTCGTCTGTTCCTCTTGGAATTAGGAAAGCAGCTGCTTCAGAGTAATTGCAGCGAGACTTCTTCCAGCATTGAAGAAGCCACTGATGCTGTTTGCAATGTCGGGATCCCAAAGAAAAGGGCAAGGTGTCACTGCTGTTCCAGAGAAAAAGAAAAGCAACATAGTTTGCACCTCCTGCAAGCACAATGTTTGCAAAGAACATTCAGAAATTGTCTGTGTCTCATGCAAATGACTGTAGTACTTTACTGTGTTCATCAAGTGCATGCAAAAACTGCTTTCATGGCAACTCTTCTTCATGTAATTTTATGATAAAGCATTAAATTTCAAAACATTTAACCTTCATATATTAAATAATTAATTCGGAATAATATTTTGTCTGTTTAGTTTAAAATTTTCATAGTTAACAATTAAAATTGAGGGGTCATTTATGACCCCAAGGGTATCCAGTGTGTGCAAAAAATCTCGGTAATTCCAGGGTTAATGACTACAAAATAACACAATAGAATCAAAGTGAAAAGGTTTCAGAGGGAGAAGCTCAGCTTTTGTTTATGAAATCTCCACTATGATTTAAGAAGCAGAGCAACAAGAAAAGTATTTAAAGTTTAAGGAGTAAATATTCAAAGGCATTTATCCAGACAGCAGCTGCTTTTTTGTTGTCCTAACTTGATACAGATATGCATTCTGATATATGGATAACTATCACTGCTGTTTGGATAATTTGCCACTCTGCCCATGGGCAGCATTTTCTATATTATATGGCAGACTGACCCTTCCCGGTGCATTCGAGGATGCACCGTGCTGGGTCAAATGCCACCATTTTTCAAGATGGAGGCACAGGAGTGGGAGCGTGTGGGCAGCACTTCAGCTCATTTGTAAAGGTACCATGAGGGGGTGGGCCACCAGTGTTATTTTTGGTTGGGTGGGTGGGGGGTTCGGGGGATGCTGGGCTATCAGGATTACTTTTAGTTGGGCCAGTGGGGGGCACTGGGCCACAGGGAATTTGATTTCTGGCAGAGGCACTAGCCCCCCAACAGTATTTTGATGGCATCGCGGGCTTTTCCTGATGCTTGGATCATCTGAGGGGAAGTTTGATAGTCCCCTTAGATGATCTAGGCATCGGAAAAGGCACCGATACCAACAAAATACTGTTGGGGCCATGCGTTTAACGTTTAAGCCATTTCAAGACCAGGCATAGAGATTTTGGAGCTAAAACTGATTATGAAATCCCCTACACATTTCTTTGTATTGAGCTTAGACAATATTAGCATGCCATTTTAGTATGCACAACTCATTTGCATATAATGTAAAAACCCCTTGGAGTTATGTGTGCATTAGCTTTTCCTTTGCTGTTTACACATCTGGCCATCTCTTTTCTGCATTAGGCTGTGGTGGTAATTGAGACTAAAAGTGGCATTATCTATGCTTAAAGGCCATGCTAGTTTTCTGCATCGGCCCATTGGTTTGCAGCTTGTTGTGCTGTGAAGGCTTGTGTGCATCAGTGATGCTGAGAGCTAACCTATTGGTAGCACAGCTAATGGCAGGGCCTCCCAAGATGGACAGGTCTCAGCTGAGGTGTCAAACTAAAGCAAACCATCCATCTGGGAAGCAGCAGAATAGGACGGTGTTGGTGGCAGAGGATCACATTTCTGTGATAATGGCAACATCACTAGCATTTCCAGCACAGAAGAATGGCCTGGCAATCTAATTCCATATCTTACCATGAAAACCCAGTGGATAGACACAACAAAATAAATTGCACTATGGTTCAGGAAGATGAGATCCCCAAGTCAGAATGCTCTCAACTGGATGCTGGGGCTGAGCTGAAGACTTTTCAGAGTTGCCAGCAATTATGATGTGATTGGATCAAAGCTCTTGGGACATCTGACTACTGATGTAGCTGCACATGAAATGAGTCAGAAACTGCAAAGATGTCTTACATATTGGGACATGGAACATATGAAGCTTGAACCAAGAGAAGTTGGAGGTGATCAAGAATGAAATGAAACATGTACAACTCAAACTGGTTGTCAGTGAATTGAAATGGACTGGCATCAAGCACTTTGCATCTGATGATCACATGGTATATTATGCTGGAAATGAAAGACAAAGAAGAAATGGTGTTGCATTTATAATTAAGAAGAAACTTTCAAGAACAGTAATGAAATATAATGCAATCAGTGAATGCTTAATATCTGTTTGTCTATTGGAAATGCCCTTCAACACAACTATAATTCAAGTATATGCCCCAACAAAAACTGTAGAAGAGGAAGAAGTGGATGAGTTCTATGAACAAGTACAAGCTGAAATTGACAAAACATGTAAACAGGATATCCTGATAGTCATGAGTGACTGGAATGCAAAAGTTGGCAACAAAGAAAAAGGCAAAGTGATTGGAAAATATGGACTTGGCAACAGAAATGAAGCCGGAGAAAGACTGATAGAATTCTGCAAGACCAACAATCTATTCATCTCAAACACCTTCTTCCAGCAACACAAGCAGTGACTACATTTATGGAAGTCAACATTGGAAAAGCTCAATAACATCAACAAAGACAAAACAGATTATAAACTACTAGTATGTAAACTCAAGCTAAAGTTGAAAAAGAGCAAGCCACTCATGAATGTAGTGAAATATGACCTTGAAAATATACCACCAGAATTTAAAGACTGCCTGTAAAATTGATTTGCTGCTTTGGACACAAATGACAGAGCACCAGAAGAGTTATGGGATGACATCAAGAAAGTTGTTTTCTAAGAAAATGGGAAGTCTCTACAAAAAGTAAAAAAGCAAAAATGGACAAAATGGATGACCAAAGAAATTCTGAAAATTACCCAGAAATACAGAGAAGCTAAAGCCAGAGGAGAAAAAAAGGCAATCACAGAACTCAACAGAGATTTCCAAAGTGCAGCAAGACGAGACAAGGAGAAGTACTATAATTATGTACACAAGGAAATAGAATCAGAAACTATTAAAGGAAGAACAAGACTGACTTTCCTAAAGCTACAAGAGTTAAAGAGAAAATTCAAATCTCAAATTGGAATGCTACAAGATGCTCAAGAATCCATGCTGAATGATGCTTAGAAGATCAAGAAAAGGTGGAAAGAATATACAAAGATCAAGTGGACCAACAGCCATTTCAATCATACTTTTGATGAGGAACCATTTATGATGAAAGAAGAAGTCAAAGAAGCATTGAAAGCATTATCAAGAAACAAAGCATTGGATGTTGATGGCTTACAGAAATCATATGCAGCTGTTGTCATACTTACAAGGCTCTGCCAGGAAATTTGGAAGACATCATGGACAATTGACTGGAAAAGATCTGTGTTTATATCAATACTGAAGAAAGGTGATTTAACTGCCTGTGGAAATTTATTGCACAAAATGTTCTGATCCCACATTCCAGCAAGATTCTATTCAAGATCATCCAGCAGAAACTACACTATACCTGGAATGAGAACTTCCTGACGTGCAAGTAGGGATCAGGAAGGGACGAGAAATGAGAAACATCATCAAAGATGTGAGATGGATCCTTAAAAAGAAAAAAAGAATATCAAAATGATATCTATATGTGTTTTATGGACTGCAGCCAGGCTTTTGACTGTGTAAACAATGAGAATATCTGGGCCACATTAAGAAGCATGGGTATACTGGAACATCTGATAGTTCTTTCGCACAACCTTTACATTGGTCAAGAACTAACAGTTCAAACAGAACAAGGAGAAACAGTATGGTTTGAAATCAGCAAAGGTGTACAATAAGCCTTCATACTTTCCCCCTACATGTTTATTTTATATGCCGAACAAATCTTCAGAGAAATAGAATTGCATGAAGATAACTGAGGTGTAAAGATTGGTGTAAGACTCATCAGCAGCCTTTGCTATGCTGATGACACCACAATATTGGTTGAAAGTGAAAATGATCTGAAGCATATGCTTCTCAAGATCAAGGAATATAGTCATAAATTCTGAAAACTGGCAAAATCAATAAGTTCATCATTGATGGAGAAGAAATTGAAATAGTGGACAACTTTAAACTGCTTGGATTAAAAAATTTTTTTTTAAACTGCCTCTAATGTTTCGATTGATTTTTACGTTTTTTTGGTGCGCTGAATCCAAATCTGGTAACCAATTTGCACCATCATGTACAGATTTTTTGCTACATTGGGTTAGCAGTTTGAGGTGAACGTTTCAGATTGAGTGCGATCGAGATAAAAGTTTCTTGGATGAATTCTTTATACTAATTGTTTAGTAGTTATTCAAATAAGAATAAAGAAAATTGTAACAAGGCAGCACATAAGAATAGAGTAATGTCAACAAAACACACTGTGATGGTAGCAAAATTGTCTGCACTTAAAACAGCCACATACATGTGCACAAATATTGAGCATATAAGAGCGAGGTTAGACACAAAGCAAAGCAAAGAAATGTGCAAAAAATGTTGTACAGGTATGTATGTAAGAATAGAAAACGCAAACCGCACCATTGCAATACATGAAGACAAACACCCGATGGTGTGAAAATAAAATTCTAATAAATGAGATCCGACACTGTGGTAATAACTAGCAAATTTTTATTTCAAAGTTTAGTAAAAACACGATATTTGTCAACACAGTTTAGATTTTAAAGTCATTCTTGGGTCAATCAATCTCCTGGTGGGCCCGTTTCTTCTTCCCCCGAATGCTTCTCTTGGTGCGCTGCTTGGCGTATTTTTCATCTGGGGTTTCCCGCAGCAGCAACCAGCAGAAATCAGCCATCATAGTGGTGTTCCATCTTCCTTGGTACCTTCTCTCTGCGTCCTTGATGTCCTGGTGAAACCTTTCACCTTGTTCTTCACTGTACGCCCCCACGTTTTCGGGAAAGTAGTTCACATGGGAGTGCAAGAAATGGACTTTCAGGCTCATGTTACAGCCTTGTTCTTTGAAGGCATTGAGCATCCTGGCAACAATATCCTTATAGTTCTCATCCCGCCTGTTCCCCAAGAATTTGAGAACAACATCCTTGAAGGAATCCCAGGCTTCTTTTTCCTTCTCAGACATCGTTTCAGCGAATGCTCCATCTGAAATGAATTTCCTTATATCAGGGCCAACAAACACTCCTTCCTTTAGCTTTGCTTCAGAAAGTCGGGGGAACTTTGAGCAAAGGTACCGAAAGCACTCACCATCTTTTGGAAGGGACTTGATGAATTGCTTAATGAGACCCAACTTAATGTGGAGAGGTGGTAATAGAATTTTATCACGAGGTACCAAGCTCTCATGAAGAACATTTTTCTCACCGGGTCTCAAATACTCCCGAATTGGCCAGTCTTTTTTCCCCCAGTGTAGGTCGCGGGCCCGGCTATCCCACAAGCAAAGGAAGCAGGGATATTTGGTGAAACCGGATTGCTGCCCTAATAGCATGGATAGAATTTTAAAGTCTCCACAAATCATCCACTTATGCTCATCATAACGAATCTTCTGAAGAATCAGGGCCAAATTCTCGTATTTTTCTTGGAGAATAACAGAGTGAGCAATAGGAACTGAAGCGAATGTGTTGCCATTATGAAGAAGAACACCTTTTATGCTGTCTTTTGACGAGTCAATGAACAGCCGCCATTCAGCAGGATCATACTTGAGTTTAAACTTTTCCATCACTCCGTATATATCGTTGCAAAATACCAAATCTTCCTCTTTGCTGAAATACTTCAAAAATTGTGTCTCGCGGTTGCGGTACCAATAAAAAGTTGTTCCTGGTGACAATAGATTTTTCTGTTTAAGCCGAGAACCTAGCAGTTGGGCAGCATCTTTTGGGAGTCCTAAATCCCGGACTAAATCATTCAATTCAGCTTGAGAGAAAAGTTCAGGTTTCGGATCTGGTTCAGTTTCAAACTCGGAAGTACTGGACTCATCGGGAAAAGCCATCTGATGAGTCTCATCATGATCAGAACCGTCCACACAAATATGATCCAAAGATTTTGGTGGTTCAGGCACAGGTACTTCGTTGCTATGAGGCATAGGCCTAATTGCTGAGGGAAGGTTGGGGTAACTTATTACGTTCTTATTTTTTAAGTTGTATCCCTTCACAATGCAAGAGCAAAAATAGCAGTCACTGCTGTGGTCTCTTTGTTCACGCCACATCATAGGTATTCCGAAACGAAATGCTTGTTTTTTACCTTTCATCCATAAGCGTAGATCTTCCTCACATGTCTTGCACACTTTGTGAGTAGCCCACGGTTTGTCTTGATCGCCTAACTTCAAACCGAAATAGGCAAAATATACTTTTTTAATAAATGCAGAAATGTTCCTCTGCCGCTTTTTCATGGTATATTCCCCACAAATAAAACAAAAACTGTCCGGAGAGTTGACGCAACCTCTGGCTCTGTGAGCCATCACAAATACACAGCACTGCAAACTACAACTGTAGTGAACCACTTCGGAATAAAGCTGGATTACGACTGAGCAAACAAAAGGTAATAATGAACTTGCAAGAAACTGAAATTTGACAGGAACGTTCATGTCGCAACCACCGTTTTTGAGCGAGCGAACGAGGCGAGGCGAACAGGAAAGAACATGCGCCAGCGCGAGTACTGGATTTAGCCCCCCGCCTCCCAATTGTCCTGTTAATGTATAAAATGAATACAAAACACTCTAAAATATCATGAGGGAGTGTTTCTAGTTAGTTAACCATTACAACCTCTATTTTGGGCCAAGAAAATAAGCTGCAGTCGGCTAAAAAGAAATTATGTGAACATTCCTTATATGGGTAAGAAATCTAATTTTGCAAGAAAACGTGACGTGATGGAACATTTTGGCTATTTTTCCTGGATTCAGCACCCCAAAATCTATAGGAATCAGTTGCAAAACTGGAGGCAGTTTTTTGGTAGTGTACCTGTGTAATCAATAAAGAAACAACAAAAAGTCAAGAAATCCGATGACACATTGCTCTTGGCAAGATTCTCAAGAGCAGAGATGTCTCTCCATGCAAAGATTCAACTTGTCCAAGCCATGGTATTTTCAATAACATTTTATGAATGGGAAAGTTGGACAGTGAAAAAGATACAGGAAGAAAATCAATGTCTTTGAATGATGGTGCTGGAGAACAATGTATACCATGTATACCATGGACTGTCCGAAAAACAAATCAGTCAGTACTAGAGAAGATCAAATCAAAGCTTTCTTTAGAAGCTCAGATGATAAGACTTCGACTTTCCTACTTTGGACAAATCATGTGAATAGAGAGATCATTACAGAAAGAGAAAGACATCTTGCTTGGCAAGGTTAAAGGTCAGTGCAAAAGTGGAAGGCCAGCAATGAAATATATTAATACAATAACAGCAGCTGTGGATGCCACTCTAACAATGAACTGCCTCACTGAAGACCGAACACAGTTTAGGACAGCTAGCCAGAGGGTTGCTATGAGTCAACACCGACTCGACATCACTTAACAACAACAACAACAAAAACATTATATCTCCCCTGTCCCTCTCCTCTAAGGTATACATATTTAGGTCAAGTCTCTTTCCATACATCTTCTGGGTAGGCTCAAAATCATTTTGGTCATCTTCCTCTGAATGGTTTTAAGTCTTTTTATATCCTTTGTAAGTATCCTTTGTGAGATATGGTCTCCAAAACTGAGCATAATACTCAAAGTGAAGCCTCACCAATGACTTGTACAGGGGAATTATTACCTCCTGCCTCCTTCTGGTTATTTCTCTCTGTATGCAACCCAGCATCTTTCTGGCTTTTGGCTACCACCTTGTCACATTTTTTCACCACCTTGAAATCCTCAGACACTATTACTCAGAGGTCTTTCTCCAGTTCTATGCACACCAACCTCTTGCCCACTATCACACTGCAGATCTATCTCATGCATATTCATTGTGGATATCCTGAAAACCTGACTGGCCTGGGGGTTGAGAACCATTGCATTATCCCTTCTACTCCTGCAGAACCTCTCCCATCTCCAAGGATCTATTAAACACATCCTTTGAATGCCTCTCAGTTCTTTTCAGTATCCTGGGATGTATCCAATCCAGTCCCATGGTTTATCCACTTTCAGTTTTGGAAGCTGTTCAAAAATGTCAGCTTCTGTGAATGGTGTATATCTACTCATCTGAAGCTGGCTGCATGAGCTGTGGATCTTTCACAAAGCTAAGACTCTAATTTTCTTTCTCATCTCTGCTGAGTTCTAGCTACCAATATAGAGTTTAGCTGTCTGTTTTGTGGATATTGCTAAGATTAAGTTTAACTGTGCTTGTAAATTAAGCTTGGGGATATTCAGCCTACTGGGACCTGAGTATCCAGATAACAAAGGTTTAAATCTGTGGAAAAAGTGTGCTTTTTCAGGGAGGGGGAAGAGAACGTTTTTTGCTCCCATTTTACACCTGGCCAGTGGCCATACCTAGGGGTCTGAAGCTGGCTGCGTGAGCTGTGGATCTTTCACAAAGATAAGACTCTAATTTTCTTTCTCATCTCTGCTGGGTTCTAGCTACCAATATAGAGTTTAACTGTCTGTTTTGTGGGAATTGTTAAGATTAAGTTTAACTGTGCTTATAAATTAAGCTTGGAGATAATCTGACTGACTGCTTTTCTGGGTAGCCTTGGAGCAGATATCTGTGGGTGCCCACAGCTCAGGAACAGCCTACTACCCAGAGACAGTTAGGTTCCCGCCCACCCTACCCCTCTCCCCACCTACCCCAAGGACTGCATTGCCTATATAGCACTTGCATACATTGCCATCTATCCCTTTAACTTGGGTTAGAGCCCACATCTTCTTCCTCTTCTCCTTCTAGGACTGCTTATTCAGCATGGTGTATATTTAGTGCAATAACTGCAGTACTTTCATTCCAAGACAAATCATTTGGAACCTCAGAGCTTGTCCTATGTGCCTCAGGTCAGCTGCCATGCATAAAGAACTGACTCTACTAAGGGAAGACCTAGCTGCCATGCATAAAGAGGTGTCCCTACTGAGGGAAGAACTGGCTGCAATGAAGCACAACTCTTCTAGGATACAAACTGAACAATGTCCACCACCGCTCACACAAAGCATCAAACACCTCAGGGAGAAGTGGATCACAGTGGGCTGTGGTAGACTGCGACCTGTAATGCACAGACATCCTATGCATCAGGAGATATCCCTGCATAATGTCTTCTCTGCCTTGGTGAATGAGGATGAGGAACTGAGGGAGGAACTGGCTGCAATGAAGCACACCTCTTCTAAGACACAAACTGAACAAAGTCCAACACCACTCCCACAAAGAATGAAACACTCCAGAAACAAATGGATCACAGTGGGTTATGGTAGATTGTGACCTGTGACACAGAGGCATCCTATACTTCAGGAGATATCCCTGCATAATGCCTTCTCTGCCTTGGCGAATGAGGATGCCCAATCCAAAGAAACTGAAGGGCCCTTAAATGAGACAGACAATACCCAATCTCCTGCTAAAGGACCAAATATGAAGAAAACCTCACCAAACAGCAAACTACTACTACTTGGTGATTCCATCATCAGTGGCACCAACTTGGGAACACATTTCAAAGGAGAGAAGATAGTCAAGTGCCTCCCAAGCTCTTCAGCCAGCAGGAATACAAACCACATTGTTGAACTACTTAGCGCAGAAAGTGAACACTCCAAACTTGATGTTGTTATCCACTGGGGCACAAATGATCTGGCTAGAAACAGTGCCTCTACAGTCCAAAAGGATTTCCAATCTCTGGGAGAGAAACTCAAGCCCATTGTTAACACTGTTGCATTCTCAGAGGTTCTACCTGTGCTTGGTAAGGGGGGAAAAAGTCTGCATCACATTAACAGCTTTAATACATGGCTCCAGACCTGGTGCAAACAAGAAGGATTCAGATTTATTGGCGACTGGGGTAACAGATGGAACAACAAGAGACTATACTGTGCTGATGGACTACATCTCTCTGTCGCAGGGAAAAGAATCCTAAGTGAAAAATTCAAGCAATATGTGGATATGCATTTAAACTAGAAAAAGGGGGTAACGGATGTAGAAGGTCAAGCTCTGGATGATACCCCCTGCAAAAGCAGATTAAAATCAGAAACAGACACACTTTTAAACCACACACCAAAAACAAGTGGGAAGATGTAGGCAGAACAAAATCAATGCTAAATACACACAAGCCCAGTTAAATGCTGGAAAGCAATGAGCACAAATGCTCAAAGGTTAGACAAAAAAGTTCCGGACCTGGAAGCCCTAATGGTGGAAATGGATTTGGAAATTGTGGCCATTACAGAAACATGGCTAAATGAATCACATGATTGGGATATAGCCATACCTGGCTATAATCTATTCAGAAGAGACGGAGAAAATGGAAGAGGAGGAAGAGTAGCCTTGTATGTCAAAAGCAATATTAAAGCTACTGAAATGCAAGGGGCATGGGGAAAAGAAGAAGTGTTCTGGATTGTGTTGGAAAGAGGAGATGGCACTGTCATCCATACTGCTGTAGTCTACAGACCTCCGACACAAATTGAAGAGATAGATAACGAATTGATTATAGATATTGCCAAGATAGCCACAAAGGGGGAAGCAATCATATTGGGTGACTTTAATCTACCTGATGTGGATTGGATTACTCCTTCTGCAAATCTGGAAAGAAGCAAAAAAATTGTGGATGCTCTCCAAGATGCGTTACTTAGACAAATGGTGATGGAACCAACCAGGGAAAGCTCAGCGTTGGATTTAGTGCTCACCAATGGTGATAGCATGTCGAATGTCTGCGTGAGTGCCCCTGTGAGCAGCAGCAATCATCACACGGTGTGGTTTGAGATAAAAGCCATGGTACAGGCCAAAGTCCTAAACTTCAAAAACACCGACCAATAAAATGACTGAGTACCTAAAGGAGGAGCTGACAGGGTGGAAGGAGATAAGGGAAGTGGAATTGCTATGGGCTAAACTAAAGGTGGCAATAAAAGGGGCAACAAATAAATATGTAACAAAAGTAAACAAAAACAATAGGAGAAGAAAAACTATTTGGTTTTCCAAAGAAGTGGCTGCTCAAATAAAGGCAAAAAACACAGCTTTCGCACAATTCAAAAGTTCGCAAACAGAGGAACACAGAAATAAATACAGGATCAAACTCAAAGACACAAAGAGAGAAATAAGGATAGCAAAATCAAAGGCAGAGGAAAAAATGGCTAAAGATGTTAAGTGTGGCGACAAAACCTTCTTCAGGTATATTTGGGACAGGAAGAAGATCAGAGGTGGAATTGCAGGACTCAGAAGTGGTGCAAACGGACTCGTGGAAAGTGACATTGAAAAAGCGAAATTGCTAAACGAATACTTCTGCTCTGTTTTTACTAAAGAAAGTCCTGGAGAAGGACCACCTGTGACTCCCAAATATAAAAATGGGAATGAAGTAGATACCACGCCATTCACAGAAGATGATGTGTTAGAACAACTTGCGAAACTGAAAGTGGACAAGGCCATGGGACCGGATAGGATACATCCCAGGATACTGAAAGAGCTCAGAGAGGTTCTTGCAGGGCCATTAAAGGATGTTTTCAAAAGATCCTTGGAAACAGGAGAGGTTCCTCAGGACTGGAGAATGGCTGATGTCATACCTCTACACAAAAGTGGTGACAGGGAAGAAGTGTCAAACTACAGGCCCGTGAGCCTTACCTCGGTGGCGGGAAAAGTAATGGAGGCACTCCTAAAAGAGCGAATAGTGAACTTTCTCAAAACCAACAGGTTGCAAGACCCGAGGCAACATGGTTTTACCGAAGGATGATCTTGCCAAACAAACCTGATTGAGTTCTTTGACCGGGTGACCAGGGAGCTAGATCAGGAGCATGCGATGGATGTCATCTACCTGGATTTCAGCAAAGCCTTTGATACTGTTCCTCATAGGAGGCTTATCAATAAACTCAGTAGCTTTAGGATGGATCCTAAGATGGTAAATTGGATCAGAAATTGGTTGACTGACAGACAACAGAGGGTGATGGTAAATGGAGCTCACTCGGATGAAGGGAAGGTGATTAGTGGGGTGCCCCAGGGGTCGGTCCTGGACCCGGCACTGTTCAATGTATTTGTGAGTGATATTGCTGAAGGACTGAATGAAAAAGTCTTTTTGCAGATGACACAAAAATTTTCAAAAGAGTGGACTCCCCCGAGGGAGTGGTTAATATGAGGAAAGATCTACAAAAACTGGAAGAATGGTCTAATACTTGGCAATTAAGATTTAATGCAAAGAGGTGCAGAGTCATGCACTTGGGTAGCAGAAATCCAAGGGAAATGTACGCGATAGGGGGTGAGAGGTTGGTGTGAACGGATCAGGAGAAAGACCTTGGTGTGATTATTTCTGAAGATAAGAACATAAGATATGCCATACTGGGTAAGACCAAGGTCCATCAAGCCCAGTATCCTTTTTCCAACAGTGGCCAATCTAGGTCATACGTACCTAGCAGTTTCTCCAAAAGATACAGGTTCCATAGTGCTTGTACTGGGTCAAGCATTGATATCCTGGGTCCCTTTTTAATAATGGTTTATGGACCTTTCTCCAGGAACTTGCCCAAACCTTTTTTTAACCCAGCTACTCTACTACATCCTTTACTACATCCTCCGATAACAAATTCCAGAGTTTGATTACACGTTGAGTGAAAAAATATTTTCTTTTATTAGTCTTAAATAGTTTACCCTGTAGCTTCATTGCATGTCCCCTAGTCTTTCTATATTCTGATAACGTAAACAATTGATCTACGTTTACCCGTTCCACTCCGTTCATTAATTTATAGACTTCTATCATATCTCCCCTCAGCCGTCTCTTTTCCAGGTTAAAGAGCCCTAACCTTTTTAGCCTTTCTTCATAGGAGTATCCTTCCATCCCCTTTACCATTTTGGTGGCTCTTCTCTGAACCTTTTCTAATAACGCTATATCCTTTTTAAGATACGGCGACCAGAATTGCACTCAATAGTCAAGGTGCGGTCGCACCATGGAGCGATACAGAGGCATTATAATATCCTTTGTTTTATTTTCCATTCCTTTCCTTATGATACCTAGCATTCTATTTTCTCTCTTGGCCGCCGCTGCACACTTGGTGGAGGGTTTTAACATGTTATCCACGATGACGCCCAAAATGTTTTCCTAGGTGGTGGTTCCCAATGTGGAATCTTGCATTGTGTAACCACAGTTTGGGTTGTTCTTTCCTAGGTGCATAACTTTGCACTTGTCTACATTAAATTTCATCTGCCATTTGGATGCCCAGTCTTCCAATTTATCAAGATCCTCTTGCAATTTTCCACAATCCTCTTGGCTTTCAATAACTTTAAATAGTTTTGTGTCATCTGCAAATTTGATAACCTCACTCATTAGTCCCTTTTCTAGGTCATTTATGAATATGTCAAAAAGCAGCAGACTCAGCACAGATCCCTGCGGTACTCCACTATTTGCTTGTTTCCATTGTGAAAATTGGCCATTTAGCCCTATCCTCTGCTTTCTATATTTTAACCAGTTCCTGATCCACAATAGTACACTGCCTCCTATCCCATGACTTTTTAGTTTTGACAAAAGTCTCTGATGATGGACCTTGTCAAAGGCTTTCTGAAAGTCCAGATACACTATATCAACCAACTCACATTTATCTACCTGTTTATTCACACCTTCAAAAAATATGACAGATTAGTAAGACAAGATCTTCCTTGTCTAAAGCCATGTTGGCTGTCTAACATTAAACCATGACTATCTACATGTTGAGTAGTTTTGTTCTTTATGATTGTTTCTACCATTTTTCCCAGTACTGACGTCAGGCTCACCGGTCTGTAGTTTTCCGGATCACCCCTGGACCCTTTTTAAAAATTGGTGTTACATTGCCGATCCTCCAATCTTCAGGCATTACAGATGATTTTAATGATAGTTCACAGATTACTAATAGCAGGTCTGCAATCTCATATTTCAGTTCTTTCAACACCCTTGGATGTATACCATTTGGTCCAGGTGATTTGCTACTCTTCAGTTTATCAAACAGTCGTAATACATCTTCCTGGTGTATCAATATTTATTGCAATTCTGCTGCAGTATCACCTTTAAATACCATTTCAGTCATGGGTAACATCCCTACATCTTCCTCAGTAAAGACCGAAGCAAAGAAATCATTCAGTCTCTCCACTATAGTCTTGTCCCCACTTGCTGTCCCTTTTACCCCTCTATCATCTAATGGTCCAACTGACTCTCTCACAGGATTTTTGCTACAAATATACTTGAAAAAGTCTTTATTATGCGTTTTTGCTTCCACAGCAAGTTTCTTCTCAAATTCTCTCTGCCTGCTTTATCAATGCCTTGCATTTAACTTGCCAGTGCTTGTGCTGTTTCCAGTTTTCACCATTTGGCTCTTTTTTCCATTTCCTGAAAGATGCTTTTATGGCAACAGCCTCTCTGAACTCACCTTTAAACTAAGCTGGCAGTTTTTTCGACTTCCTTCTACCTTTCTTAAAGCTTGGAATATAACTGGTCTGGGCTTCCAAGATAGTATTTTTAAACACCCAATCTTGATGTATATTGTTAACCTTTTCAACTGCTCATTTTAGTTTTTTCTTAACTATTTTCCTCATTTTATCATAGACTCCCTTTTGAAAGTTAAAAGGTAGTACTGTGGATTTCATTACCATCCCTCCTCTATTAATTAAATCAAACGCGATCATGCTATGATCACTATTGCCAAGTGGCCCCAACACCCTTATCTCTTGGACCAGATCTGGTGTTCCACTAAGGACTAAGTCCAAAATGGCTTCCCCTCTGGGGTCGGTTCATGAACCAGCTGCTCCAAGAAGCAGTTATTTATTTCATCTAGAAACTTTATCACCCTAGCATGTCCTACCATGACACTGACCCAGTCAATACCGAGGTAATTGAAATCACCCATTATTATTAATGTTTTGTAACTTTTGTTAGCTTCCCTGATTTCTTTGAATATTTCATCATCCATTTGTTCATTCTGGAAGGTGGTCGATAGTACCACCCCACTGCCATCACCTTCCCCTTTTTACATGGAATTTCAGTCCATAGAGATTCTATAGTGAATTTTGTTTCCTGCAAAACTTTAATCCTTTGTGACTCAATGCCCTCTCTAACATAGAACGCAACCCCTCTACCAATTTGATCAGCTCTATCATTACGATATAGTTTGTATCCAGGTATCACAGTGTCCCACTGGTTGTCCTCTTCCACCATGTCTCTGAGATACCAATCATATCTAACTTCTCATTTAGTGCTATACATTCTAACTCTCCCATCTTATTTTTTAGACTTCTAGCATTTGCATACAAGCATTGTAGAGACTGTATTTTATTCATATTAATCTGGTTATCGGTAGGCATGGGTAATTTGGAATCTTTAAGCTCTGTCTGCTCCATATTCAAGGGCATTTGGACTACCTTTGTCTTTATTGAAACCTCTCTGCTGATGTGCCCTAACTTCATTTTTTTGGTAGTATCCTTCAAGGATACATTGATCCAAACCATGCGCTCTTGGGCTACCGTCGGCTCTCCCCTATTATCTACTTTAAAAGCTGCTCTATCTCCTTTTTAAAGGTTAATGCCAGCAACCTGGTTCCACCCCAGTTGAGGTGAAGCCCATTCCTTCAGAATAGCCCCTACTTTCCCCAGAATGTTCCCCAGTTCCTAACAAATCCAAAACCCTCATCCTTGCACCATTATCTCATCCACACATTGAGACTCCGGATCTCTGCCTGCCTTTTGGGTGGAATGGGAAGCAATTCAGAGAACACTACCCTGGAAGTTCTGTATTTCAACTTCCTACCTAAAAGCCTAAATTTAGCCTCCAGAACTTCCCTACCACATTTTCCTATGTCATTGGTACCGACATGTACCAAGACAGCAGACTCCTCCCCATCACTATCTAAGACCTTGTCTAGGTAGCGCGTGAGGTCCGCTACCTTCACACCAGGCAGGCATGTTACCAGGCGATCCTCACGTCCACCAGCCACCCAGCTATCTACATGCCTAATGATCGAATCACCAACTATAACAGCTGTCCTAACCCTTTCCTCGTGGGCACATGGCCCTGGAGAAACTTCCTCGGTGCGAGAGGGTTTTATATTACCTGGAAGACAGGTCCTAGCTAAAGGATCACTTCCTGCCACACCAGGGTGATGCTCTCCTGTCACATGACCTCTCTCCTCCATGGAAACAGCGATGCTGCCAGACTGGAGGTGGGACTTCAGGACTATATTCCTGTAGGTTTCGTCTATGTACCTCTGTCTTCCTTATGTCTTCCAAACCTGCTACTATTGCCTCCAGAGTTTGGACTAGTTCCCTGAGAGCAAAGAGCGCCTTGTACCTTGTGCACACGTAAGACCCCCTCACCAACTGGGTGAAAATCATACATGTGACACTCAGTGCAAAAGACTGGAAAGCCCCCATCTCATTGCTGGACTTCTGTCTGCATCTTTGTTTTAAGGTTGTGTTTAGATATTTAAATTTGTTACTTACTAAGGGTTGCTGGGGATACTTATACCAATAAAAGTATACCTAATACATTTAATGCACTTTATTTATCTGAAGTTTAATTAATATCAGGTCCTTAATATATGATGATGAGAATAAACAGTTGCACCTGAGAGTGAATATGGCACCTCCTTTCCTTTAAGAGGTTTAAGCACCTATAAAGCTATGATTATCCCAGGGGTGGGTGGATGTTGGGGAGGGAGGGAGGGAGGGAAAGAAGGCTTATTAAAAGGTGGCTGCTACACAGTACCCTATCCTGTGTTTTTAAGGTAATCTGTGACCATCTCTGGGTTTATACAAGCTTGATAAATCTTTACAGCTGAATATAATGTGAATGAATGCAGTGAATTCAGTAAACAGAAAAAGCTTTTTACAGGGAAAGAGAGGGGAGGAAAGGCAGTGAGTACTTTGCTTTCTATGTCCAAAGGGAGACATCTGACTCAGAGGGAGGGGAACAGTAGATTAGCCAAAATAACTAGGGGTGTCTAGAGATAAACAATAGGCTAGGGAATGAAAGCAGGGAGACTGCAATAAGATTAGAGTAAAGGTTACATGGCCCTTGCAGGAAGCTGGTCTGTTCTAAGCAGCCCAGCTCACAGGAGCATAATATTAACATTCAAAGACAAAGTGTGTGCAGAATGCTCCCCACCTCATATCAGTAGATGCCACTACGAGATCTGAAAACTATGTAAATGCTGCCAGCTGGATATTCAACGCTACTAGTATGGTTAGTGCCACTGAATATGTGGGTGCCACCATTATATACCCCAGTGCTAACTGGTTAGCATCAAGGCATGCTGGGGGAATTCTGGGCACATGGCAAAACTCAGGTGCAGGAAACACTGGCCTGACTTTCACTGCAGAAGCTAACTGATGTAGGAGTGCTAGCTGCCGGTGCTGAATATCGGGCCCTTAATATATACACCACAGCATCAACCTATTCACATTTGATAATGATCAACATCAATATGTGGATCAGTTACCCAACATATTTCAGTGTTGACCCTTCTTCAGGGGACTTGACTTAAATAAAATTGATGCCCAGCCCAACCAAGAGGCGGACAAAGAAATGCAGTTACATATAGAAAAGCATCAGGTGAGCGGGACCTAAGGGAAAGGAAGAGGGAACTGACTTTCATGGGTCCGAGGGGACCTTATCAGGGATAATCTGTGAGGGATAGGACCATAGTGAGGGTAGTTGAAGATGAAAAAAATATATATTTTTACAGGGGAAAATTGTTGTGGAGCCATAACTGTGTTTTATAAGTCTATATTGTACGATAGAGTGTAGTAGGAGTTTTAACCGGATATAGAGACCACTTTTGCGGAAGTATTTAATGATTTTATTATAATATTGAGTATATTCTATTTCAAAATATATTTTTCAATTAAAACTAATGGGTATTGCCATGGAAATCATTTAAAACATTCACGGGTCATTCTGAGTAGCGAATAGCGGGGATGGACCTCTTATTGGGAGGTCCATCCCCCACTATTCAGCCCCTCTGCCGACCCTGACTAACTTCCCCGTATGTTGTACGGGGAGGTTAGATGGGGGCGGGAAAGGGACATTGAGGGGGTGGAGTTAGGGCGGGAAGTGGGTGGTCTGCAGCCCCAGACGTACAAGGCCGATTCCAATGTCGGCCCTGTATGTCTGGGGCTGGCGGATTGAACAGGGAGCTTATTCTACCTCTGAGGTGGAATAAGTTCCCCTAGATGGTGGGGGATGGCAGGCTTGGGTGGCAGAGGAGGTAGGTGGGAGTAGAGGAGATTCCCCGCAGCCTGACCCAATTCTGTTCAGCGGCCAGGGAACGTGGCTCCTGAATGGAGCCGCAGTGTCATGGAAACCGGACGCCATGGCACTGCGGCTCCATTCAGGAGCCTTGACTGAGTTAGCCGGGCAAGGCCTGTATGTGCAGGCTGATTGGGATCGGGGTCCCAGCCTGCATGTACAGGCCTGGATGCGATTCTGATCCCACAGGGCTAGACATACCCCGCGGGATCAGAATCACATCTAACTCTGTGTATCCGGTTCCGACTGGGTGCACAGTGAGCCAGGATGTCTAGGACAGAATCGGACCCTCAAGGTCCAGTTCACTTTAAAGGTCTGAAGGGTAAAAAATAGAACAGTTTTGTATGTCAGACTAGGACATATGAAGTGTGAGTGTTTAAAAAGTGGTCCACGCAATTTTGCCACTGTGAATGTGTTTGAGAGTTGGCTGAGTAAAAACAATGTAACCAATGCTTAATCTAACGTACAGAGGCGTTTCAAACTTGATTAAATGTTCTGCCCTAAGGGGGAGTCAGGTAGAATAAACCTGCAAAACATCCTAATCACAATAGTGGCAAGAACTGGATAAAGTCTGGATTATTGAGATTGTTACAGAGAAAGCTCAGTTCTATTTCTTGTCGACTGAAATAAACTCAGTAGTAATTAAGAGTGAAAAGGTTATGTTACTATATGTTTGTGACAGAGTGTGTGCTGAGTGTTGAACAAAACAGCAAATTAGAGGTCTCCAAAATTAGGGAAACTGACATTTCTTCTCTTTCCTTGTTTAGTGTAAAAACCTGCTGTTCAGGTTAGGAAAAATAAATGCAAGAGAACAAGAGAGGTACTTTTTAATAGAAAGGCTAAAACCTAAATTCCCTTGTTAGGCCAGGTAGGGTTTTATTCTTTTTATTTTTGTAGAGTGAGAACAGTAGGCTCCACAAAGGAGCAACAAGAGCCTCCACAAAAGAAAGGGGAGGATGAAATCCAAGGCTGTTGACCCTAGAACAAGCAGACAGTGCACCAACATTTGTTGCCCTGGCCAGTAGTACAGACATTTTAAATATGAACACCCCCCCCCCCCCCCCACACACACACACACAAGAAACATAGGAAGAGTATGGATACAATTTTGTTAAGAGAGAGTTAATACCTGCTCCTGGAGAAGGTGTTGGTTTTGATAACACCTACTGAGAGAAATTGTACACAAAATATCAGTCCTTAATAATATTAAGTGCTTAGTGTCGCAAGGTAATTCATTGGAAGAAGTAATTGATTGAAACTTATTTGAATAGTTGCTGATAATTTAAAGTTTTGTTGTTGAAAATCTGTGAAGCAAAGGCAAATTGTTATATTATGGGTTTATTAATAATAATTCAAAGAGATAAACTTTACTCATTTAATAACTAACTATATTGTTTTTTAATAAAGACAATTGTCATTATTTAAATTTAAATCTCTCTGTTGCACATCATCTTTATAATAGTATTTAACATTTTACTTTGGGGAAGTCTTACCTGAGCACACCAGATGGAGAGAGCCTAACCTTATCCTTAACCACTTGTCCATGACTCCAAGCATCCGTTGGGAGGGCCCTGGCTCAGGAGGCATCAACATGAGGACTATTACTGTCACAAATGCGATACTATCGTGAATGGGAATTCCCAATGAGATCCTCATAGATCAAGGAACACCCTTTGCTTCCAAGGTGATGAAGCAAGTGTGTGCCTTGGTGAAGGTCAAGATCCTGTGAATATCAGTATATCAACCACAGACAGATGGCTTCATTGAGTGATCTCTGAAACAGATGTTAAACAAGTTCAGATGTTAAAGTTCATGCAGGAGGATGGAAAGAATTGGGACATTCTCATAGACTATTTGATGTTTGCCATCTGCGAGGTAGCGGGGTTTTTGCCTTTTGAGTTGCTCTTCAGAAGACAGCCAAGAGGCACATTAGATCTGGTAAGGGAGACTTGGGAAGAAGAACCCTGTGCTGGGTGTAATTTGGTGGAGTACAGTATATAAAAGCAAGACTGGATGTGGAAAGCTGGATGGATGGCCAAACTCAGTCTGGAAAAAGCCCACGTTGAACAGGCTGGGGCTACAATTGGGCAGCCATGCACTGCACTTTCCAACAGAGAGAAAGACTTTTAGTCTTGCTGCCTTCATCCAAGATCAAGGGACCCTATGAGGTCAAAGAGAAAGTGGGCCTGTTAACTACAAGGTTGACTAGCCAGCTAAATGGAAGAAAGTCAAAATTTGCCTTATTAAACAGTTGAAAAAGTGGACTCCGGTGACAGCTATGATGATACACAGAGATGATGTTGGGCCGTAAATTTAAGCCTTATCAGATCTAACTCAAGTCCCAATTAGAGACCAGCTCTCTGCTGCCCAGAGAACAGAAAGTATCTTTGTTCTGTTCCTGGATAGGGTCACATGATAAACTAGCCTCAGATACCTTCCTCCTAGATTAGGAAGGAAGGGGGGCTTCTGTACACATATCCTTCGATTACTCCTAATAGCAAAACTCTCCCAAAACTCAGATAGGAATAGGGAATCATGATTCTTATAGCCCCCTATTGGCTGAGACTAGCGTGGTTCTCTTTATTTCTGGAACTTTCCACAAAAAGTCTTATAAGACAGGAGTTCTCTTAAGTGGTGTTCCCATGGAGCTCCAGCTACCACTTATCTTTTAATATTCTGAAATTACTATTAAGTCATTGGTTTTACTATGGCTAAAGAGGGAGGCAAACGTTTCTTGCCAGAACTTTGGGATGACTGCTGGAAACCCAAATTGCAGTAGTAAACTTGTCAACGAGGAAAGCCTCTGTGGCCAGGGATTCTACCTATGAAGAGGATTTAGGGTTTGTGGGTGGCCTGGCTCCAGAATTGATCAGGGTGATTAAAAGGGTGATAGACATGCTAGTGACCCACATCCTCACCACACTGAAATCCTGACTTAAAGTGCTGATGGTGGATAAAGTTGTTGAGTTGGTCTCTTCAGTGGATGAGACAGTGGCCCGAGTGGACGTGGTGGAGGAGCACTTGGAAGACATGGAGGCCTCTTTGAGGCACGTAGGAAACTTGATGCTTGAATGCGTGAAGAAGCATTTGACTGAGAAATATGTTAATATGGAGTATTGGAGCCGGTAACATAATATCTGGTTGGTTGGAGTACCTAAACAACAACTTGAGGGTTCCAATCTGATGGGATTTCTCTCCATGTGGCTGCCTGAGCTGCTGCATATGGATGATATATGTGTTCTGCTTAAGCTGGATTGGGGCAAGGGGTTGCCTCAGGCCATGAACCTTCTGGTGCATTTATTTATTTATTTTATTTAATCAGTTTTATATACCGCCTTATCCTTCAATCAAAGTGGTTTACAGTATAACTTCTGATCGTACATAACAACATGTGAATCAAAGTGGGTGGGGGAGGTGGGTGTAGGGTAAGATTATATACAGGTGTACAGACTATTTATAGCTCATTCTTATATTGTTACATGTTGATGTGTTGGTGCCTGAACTATTTGGGTGTATTGTAATGAATCCATGGCTTTGAGGAACACTTTGGCATCTTTGTTGGATGTGGAGGTTAAGTTGTAGTCTCCTAAGGCAATGAAGGGTTTGTGTTGAGTACTATGAGCACAAATTGTCTCCAGTGTTTTAGATAGCTCATCAGATTTGGCATTGGGTGGTCTGTAAGTTAGGTATATAGTTAGATATTTGTTGTTTGATTGTGGTGGTATCCATTTTGTGGCTTATGGAAGTCGTTTTAAATTTGTACTGGTTTCTAGCTAGAATTAGGGCACCTCCACCCTTCTTCTGCATTCTGGGGCAGTTGAAAGCTGCGTAGCCTGGTGGTGTGATTTGATTTATGATGATCTGGTCTGTGTCTGTTAGCCAAGTTTCTGTGATGCAAATGATGTCCAGCTTCCCTGATAAGCAGCGAATTTTGGAAGGTGAAGTGTGATTTAAGAATTTCAGGTCTTTTCAGCTGATTTGTAACAAAAGTGGCAGACGTTCCAGATGATGAAGAAAATGCTAGGAGAGAGTTGGATCTCCTATGCCATGCTGTATCTGGCCCGACTTTGGATCACACATAATGGTAGACCTCAAAGCTTTTCAACAGTTGTGGCTGTGGAGAAGTTTTTGCAATTGTTCTGGGAAGCCCCTCCTTGATGGCTACTAGAGGAGTGGTATATGATCATGGGAGGCTCCTGTTTGCCGTCTGCTGTTGGAGCCACAAAGTGATATCACTATGGGAGTTCTCTCACTGAAAAGACAGTGGGCCCGATATTCAGTTCTGGTGGCTAGCAGAATTATAGTGGCTAGCTGCTGACACCGAACATTAAATGTAGATATTTAATTCCAGGGTCATATGTGGCCCCAGAATTGAATACATGGGGTTGCCACACGGTCACAGACACCACAGAAGCTAACTGGGCAATTATGATATTGAGCCACAGTTCAGTTAGCTCCCAAGGGTAAAGATAGGCCAGTTTTTGCTGTGCCTAACTTTACCTGTGGGTCGCTAACCGGGCAGTGGTGCAATATTGCTGCTGCCCACTTAACAACGGGTGCCACCTCTGCTCCGCCCTGGAAAGCCCATGACACACCCCGAGGCTACATGGTTAGCACTGGGGCGAGTAACGGCATTACTCGGGGATATTTGTTGAATATCCCTCTAAGCATGCCTTTGAATATCAGGTCCAGTATTTTTTACTGTTGTTCTTGCATTTGCTTTTGATGTTACTTTGAGGTCCTATGGGTCTTTTCTGGTATTTTTCTTTTTCTTGTTTTCCTTCTATTTTCTCCCTTTCAACATGGAGGGTGGCGGGGGGGGGGAGGGGATCTATGGGGTGTTGGGGGATTTAGGTTTTGATTTTGTGTGGTATTAGTTTGTGTTCAGTGTGTGTGAGGGAGGGATCTGATGGCTTTGGTTATGTAGTGGACGATATATGGCCGGGGGGAGAGTGGGGTTGCTAGTTGTTGGGAGAGCAAGTGGTGAGGAGGTGGGAGTGAATGGGATGGCCTGGGTTTTGAATAGATTTGATTTGACAGATGTAGGCCTCGTATGGTTCTACTGAGGCTGTATTTTTCTTGGGTTGGTTGGCTACATTTTTCAAGGGAGTTCGATGTGGGATAGCAGGGATAGCTTTCGGGTTTCTGAGGGTAGTTGAGTGGGGTGGGAGGTTTTTGGGATGGGGGGAGCTGTATTGGATTCTTGGTCCAAGGGTCTGATTAGGTTCCCACCCACAGACTGGACAGGACATTGGCTGGGTGTTTGGTGGTGGAGTTCCCCATTATGTCGCAGAGCAGAGGAACTCTGCCTATCATCGGTATGGGGAGGTGGTTGGGGGGGTTGATATGGGTTGGGAGTTGGGGGGGGGATGTTTAGTTGAAAATGCCAAGTATGCGCCCAGTTCTGAGAAACTTTTTCCCTATGTTGGAATTTTTTTTACTGTTTCTTTTGACTATATAACATTTCTGTTCAGTATGATTTCTTTGCTTAGCTGGTTGCTATCCTGTTCCTGCCCTTGTTCTTTTGATTCATCACTGCTTCTTTGTTTTGAGGTCTGATCTTGATGGGTACACTACTTCATATAATTTCCCGTAACATTAGAGGGATTTCAGGTTCAGTTATATGCTCTTGTATGTTACAGTACTTTAAAAAAGAGAAGGCTGATCTGGCTCTCCTGCAGGAGACCCATCTGACCAGACATGAGCATGATAAACTCTGCCGAGATTGTATGGGGCAGTTCTTTTTCTGCATCGTCTCATCTTATCACGGAGGGGTGTGTTTTTTGGCGTGTCAATCTTTACCACTGCAGGTGGTATGATTGGAGTCAGACAATAGGGGCTGATATTTGATTTTGCATTGTAAATTGTCAGATACTGAATTTGTATTACTTAAGGTGTATAGTCCCAATGTAGACTCTGATGAGTTTTTTTCACTTGCTTGACCTACAAACTAGAGAGCTGGTATACCTTACTTATGATCATGGGTGATTGTAATGTTTGTTTGGATAACAAACTGGACCGCTCAGGCTGTCAAATTGGGCGACAGGGGGAATCTTGGACACTAATAAACATTTTAGCTTACAGGATGTTTGGTGTGTAGATAATCCAGGATATCACGATTATACATTTTTTCACCAACCTTACAGCCACCTGGATTTTTTCCTTTGCTCGGATGGGGGGGAGGGGGGGTGGTTCCCACACATTTCAATGCTCGAGCAAAATTCTTACTTGATGCTGAAGTGGATATAGAGATTTTGACCAGCAATATCTAGATAGCATCATTGGAAAGTGGTGGCCAGTGGACTTATACTTTAACAGCCCTGTGTGTACAACAGAAACAAAAGCCATTACCCAGTTTTGCTCTCACTTTTTTCGCGAGGGTGCTCCTCCATGAGTTAGCATAGTAACATAGTAACATAGTATACGATGGGAGATAAAGACCAGTATGGTCCATCTAGTCTTCCTAGCAAGGCGGCAAGAGTAGGTGCACTTTCCGCTCCGTGCAGGTCACCTCCCCCCATGCATTTGTTTAAGGGTGTACCCACCGCTCCATGCAGATTGTCCCTATTTCTTCAGATATAAGAAACAGTTATGCTTATTTTGATTTATCCTGTTGCTAAAGGGATCCACTATGTCTGTCTCATGCCATTTTGAATTCTCTCACTGTGTTTGCCCCCACCACTTCCATTGGGAGAGCATTCCAAGCATCCATCTCCCTTTCCGTGAAAAAGTATTTCCTGGCATTGCCTTTTACAGATAGAGACTGAATACTTCCCTCTTAGGTTGGAAGACCTTTGGAGACTTTATCAGGCGTGTGTTGGAGGATTTTCAGATGGGGCATGATCCCCAGTTCTATGATCTCATTTTCGCAGTGGCAGACTTTTAAAGTGGTCCTGCGGGGTAATATTAGCTGTGTGAGTCATTTGGCCAGGTGTGCTCAGAAGGAGTGGTAACACCTAGTACATCAGATTGCTGCCCAGGAACAGGTACATAAAAGCACTTGTTCCTCTCAGGCATATAGGCAATTGGGCCTGCTTTGGGATAGCTTGAAGGCCTTGGATGTTGATAAGACTGAAATGCCTTATCACGTTTCTAAATTGAATTATTATGAGCATGGCAACAAAATGGGTGCTTTGTTGGCCAGGGCTGTTCGGAATTAGAATGCATCTACCATCATAGGATGGCTATGCAACTGTATGGGTATAGTTCAGATGGCCACTGCTGATATTGCAGATGTATTGTGTCATTTTTGAACCTTGTATGTGGGGAGGGAGACCCTATACTAGATACATGTAATGTATTTATGGATTGGGTTTCTTTACCTTGACTGTCTGTGTCCCAATGTGCTGTGCTGTGCTGTCTCTTTGTATCTCTCCTTCAGAAGTACGGCAGGCTGTTAGTGGTCTGCCATCTGTTAAGCGCGCAGGGCTGGAGGGGAGGGGGGGAGTTGTTGGGTGCAATGTGTTATCCCTTGATGCCAATAAGGCCTTATATGTTCACAGTTTTAAGCCAGTTTGGTCTGTCAGATTCCTTTTTGGGGTGGGTCTCTGCACTTTACTTTGCCTAGTGAGCTCCTCTTGGTTAATGGGGTATTTACAGCTGTTTTTCCTATTCACTATGGTACCCAGCAAGGATGTCCCTTATCCCCAACATTATTCAATTTGGCTTTGGAACCTTTTGCATGTTTTGTATGTGCATTGCATGATATAACTGGGCTTCAGGTAGATGGGTTTGAACATAAACTCTCTCTCTATGCTGATGATATTCTGTTGTTTTTGAGTAGGTTGGATTCTTGAAGGATTTGGGAGATGTGGAATATAAAGTTAATTGGTTAAAAACTGGATTGTGAGGTTCTGGGTTTACGACAGAGCCTTCTTGCAGCTCAGCATGGCTTTCGATGGCTGTCTTGTTTAAAATACTTTGGTCTCGAGATTCTCTCTTGGGTGTGGGATCCATTTAAAATTAATTACGGGCCATTGTTATGGATTGAAAGAGATTTAAGATCATGGGGTGGCCATATCAATTTAGTTAAGATGAACATTTTACTCCTTTTTACAACATTTCCTTTGCAGAGTTTCAGGGGCAATTTTCCAGAAAACTAATAGGTGACTTTTTAGTTTTGTGTGGCATAATCGCATTCCTCGGATTGTTTGCCACCTTGTGCTAGCCAAAATGGAAGGGGGGAGTGGGATTACCTAATATAGAGCTTTTCTACTGGGCTGTGAGAATGGTTGCAGTTAAGCACTGGGTCAGATGCATGCTAGTACAGCCAAGGTGGCTCCAACTGGAAAAGACTCAGAGCATTTTATTCTACCTCTTTTACTGACTTTGAATGGGACAAATATGGTGGTCCTCCATATTTTATGGAAAAGCTTTGTTTTATCTCATACGTTTGTAGAGTTTTATATATTCCAGCAGAAGACCTTTCTCCTTTGGCTCTGATTAGTAAGAATCACCACTGTCATATTGAATGTTTTATCCTGAGATGAGTCATTGGGAGGGCCAGAGACTTCATTTTGTGTGGTGGTTGGATACCGGTGATGCTATGCATTATTTTAACACCTTATGCAAGGAGCCTATTCTCTATCCTGAAGTAAAGGAGTCAATCTATTGTTTTCATGCTCAGGATTGGTGTAGTCATGTGTTGAAAACTCTGGAAAGATTTCTCCGTACAGCTGATGATAGTAGGACATGGATCTCAGGATTTTACCAGCAGTTGATGAATGTGGATTCCCCCTTACCACAATTTCAGTGTCACATGGAGCATTGGAATGCATATTTACAGACTAATTTGGATGATTCAGATAGGAGCGTGATCTGGGCATCTAATTATTCTGTCTCCATGTGCTGTCATAGGGTGGAATTAATGGTGCACTTGCTGCACCGGATTTAGCACTTTCTGATATTTTATGTACAACATGCGGGGGCCTCGTCAGGAGCTTGCTGGCGTGGTTGTGGTCTTCTGGCTGATTTTTTTTTCCACATGTGGTGTACTTGCCCATTGGTTTCTTCTTTCTGGGTGTGTGTGCTCAGTATGCTGGAAAAGATACTTAGGGCAGCAGGTGATCTTTACAACCTAGTTATGTGTATTGGGTTACTGGGGTGATGTGGAAGACTCCCTCACTGAGCAGACCCTAGCTACTGAATTGCTCTTAGAGGCCTGGTTTACTATTACCGTGTTTTGTAAAAGTGCTCCCCCATTTTCAGAGTGGCTTAAGCAAGTGTCCGAGATAGCCTCTCAAGCTGGGCAATCATACACAGTGCATGGTAAAATTGAGCAATATGATGCTATATGGGGGAAATACTAGAAATGGAGGGAGGGGTGGGTAGTGTTTAATTCTCTATGGGATTTTTTTGCGGTTTGGCATGTTGTTGAGTGGGTCTTTAAGGGTCTTGATGTAAACCGATTTATCTAAATTTTCTAATAACAACTGTTTGAGTTTTTTCTACATGTGACTTGCTTATGTCGGATGTGTACTACTTGGCTAGTTTAAATAAAAAGTAAAAAAAAAAAAAAGTCCCATAAGACTTGGGAATTCTCTCACACTGCACTGTTATACACAGTAGAGTTTTTTCATTGTGTTCACGTATCCTTTCCGTATGTGCTTTCACTTTTTGTCCATTCTGCATGCATTACCACCATGCTTTTCTCTTGGCCATTGTGTTTCTGTTTGCTTGTTTCCTGTGTGGGCCAAGTTTTGTGTATTTACAGTCATTTGGTGTTGTGGTGTGTCCAGCTAACCCTTGCTCCATTTGCCCTTTTACTTTGCAGCTACTTCCTGGCTCTTTGCAATGTTGCTGTCCCACCACATGCATTTCCCCTGCTTCCCTCCTTTCCTGCTTTTCCTGCTTACTGTGCTAGGCTGGTCCTGATTCGTTCCCAGCCCCTGTATGCTTCAGCTAGGGCTGGTTGCTTATGTGCCATGGAGAGCAGGGCACTTTCGTTCTCTATCACAAGCCTGCAGAGCAGGCGGGTCTCAGCCTCTATAAAATTAAACTAGCGGGTTGCCATTTTCTGAGGTGTTGTATGGGTTTCGTGACAGATGGGGGGTAGTTACTACATCCTGTTTCCTATCGCATGTGGGAGATAGTGCAGGTGGGAACGTTTTCAGGCTTACATGTCCGCAGCATAGTCTCGGCCTTGTACACGTGAGTTGCACATGAATGAGGTGCTCATATAGATGCCCACTATGCATTCAACAGCATGGATGTCTAGTACCATATTCCGTGCGCGTCATGGCATTTGGCCACAGAATTACATCTTTGTTGGGGACATACACATGTCAGATATTTACATCAGCTCTGGCACATCTTTCTCTGAATCGCCCCTTTATGTTTAGTTCCTGAGTGCGCTATGCCTTGAATCTTTTAAAAGAAAGATAAGTACACAACTTTTCTTATTTGATTTTTTGCCTCGGGTTTATAAGATGTAAGATATGCACACAGAGAAGTGAGGAATATGATTATATTTTGAGCTGTTGATGGCCAGTAAGCTGGAAAATTAGGGCACAATTTTTGAAGGCATTTACATGGGCAACTGCCTTACTTACCCATGTAAATACCTTAACATGGAATTTTCGAAGGCACCTACATGGGTAGGGCCTTCGAAACTTCCCTGGTTTGTCCCTTATGCGCCCCGATGTTATGTGGTTAGCATTGGACCAGTTTGGAGTTCCAGGGTGGAGCGGATGCAGAGGAAAGGGCTAAGTGGGAAGCAGCGATTTTCAATGTTACCCAGTTGGCCCTCAGTACCTTAAAGATAGGTGAGGGTTTTCCATACCTATCTTGAAGCACTGGGGCTAATCGGATAGCATCGAAAATCACTGCTAGCCACTTAGCCTTGGCAGCTTCTGGCATGTCCAGCCGTGGCGTAAGTGAAAATCATGGTTAAGGGGGTCTGCTGGCAGGCTATGTGCCGATGCGGTACATAGCCTGCCTAAACGAAAATTGGGCCCTTAATCTTTATGCTCTTAATTTATGATACCTCAAAAAACATTTATATAACAGTTTTGTGTTGCTGTACAATTTTGTAGAGCGGATGATTTAGTTGACACCTCTTTTCTTTATTGGAAGTTGCTAAATACCAGCTTTCAGTGTAAGTGCCAGCACATGTATCTTGCCCATGTATCTTGCCCATTTTACAAATCTACAGGTATAAATACCACTAGTTAGTTACAGAAGTCACTATCTTTATGTTAAATTTGGAAGGAGAAATAAACAAGGGAGGATTAAAGAGGATACACCCATTAATCTCCCTGTAAAGACCTGATCAAAATGAACACTTTTTCTACATAAGAACATAAGATATGCCATACTGGGTCAGACCAAGGTCCATCAAGCCCAGTATCCTGTTTCCAACAGTGGCCAATATAGCTCACAAGTATCTAGCAGTTTCCGCAAAAGACACAGGTTCCACAATGCTTGTATTGGGTCAAGCATTGATATCCTGTGTCCCTTCTTAATAATGGTTTATGGACCTTTCCTCCAGGAGCTTGTTCAAACCTTTTTTAAACCCAGCTACACTAACAGTCTTTAATACATCCTCTGGTAACAAATTCCAGAGTTTGATTACATGTTGAGTGAAAAAATATTTTCTTTTATTAGTCTTAAATAGTTTACCCTGAAGCTTCATTGCATGTCCCCTAGTCTTTCTATATTCTGATGTAAACAATCGATCTACGTTTACCCGTTCCACTCCATTCATTAATTTATAGACTTCTATCATATCTCCCCTCAGCCGTCTCTTTTCCAGGTTAAAGAGCCCAAACCTTTTTAGCCTTTCTTCATAGGAGTATCCTTCCATCCCCTTTACCATTTTGGTGACTCTTCTCTGAACCTTTTCTAATAACGCTATGTCCTTTTTAAGATACGGTGACGAGAATTGCACACAATACTCAAGGTGCGGTCGCACCATGGAACGATAGAGGCATTATAATATCCTTTGTTTTATTTTCCATTCCTTTCCTTATGATACCTAGCATTCTATTTGCTCTCTTGGCTGCTGCTGCACACTGGACGGAGGGTTTTAACATGTTATCCACAATGATGCCTAAATCTTTTTCCTCGGTGGTGGTTCCTAATGTGAAACCTTGCATCGTGTAACCATAGTCTGGGTTGTTCTTCCCTAGGTGCATAACTTTCCACTTGTTCACAATAAATTTCATCTGCCATTTTGATGCCCAGTCTTCCAATTTATCAAGATCCTCTTGCAATTTTCCACAATCCTCTTGGGTTTTAACAACTTTAAATAGTTTTGTATCAACTGCAAATTTGATAACCTCACTCGTTATTCCCTTTTCCAGGTCATTTATGAATATGTCAAAAAGCAGCGGACCCATCACAGATCCCTGGGGTACACCACTATTCACCTTTCTCCATTGGGAAAACTGGCCATTTAGCCTTACCCTCTGCTTTCTATCTTTTAACCAGTTCCTGATCCACAATAGTACACTGCCTCCTATCCTATGACTCTTTAGTTTTGCCAAACGTCTCTGATGTGGGACATTGTCAAAGGCTTTCTGAAAGTCCAAATACACTATATCAAACAACTCACCTTTGTCTACCTGTTTATTCACACCTTCAAAAAAACATAACAGATTAGTAAGACAAGATCTTCCTTGTCTAAAGCCATGTTAGCTGTCTCCCATTAAGCCATGACAATCTACATGTTCAGAAATTTTGTTCTTTATGATGGTTTCTACCATTTTTCCCGGTACTGACGTCAGGCTCACCGCTCTGTAGTTTCCCGGATCACCCCTCGAACCATTTTTAAAAATTGGCGTTATGTTTGCCATCCTCCAATCTTCAGGTATTACAGATGATTTTAATGATAGTTCACAGATTACTAATAGCAGGTCTGCAATCTCATATTTCAGTTCTTTCAACACCCTTGGATGTATATCACCCGGCCCAGGTGATTTGCTTCGCTTCAGTTTATCTAATAGTTGTAATACATCTTCCCGATGTATTGATATTTCCTTCAATTCTTCCGCACCTTTAAATACCACTTCAGTCATGGGTAACATCCCTACATCTTCCTCAGTAAAGACCGAAGCAAAGAATTCATTCAGTCTCTCCGCTATTGCCTTGTCGCCTCTTAGTGCTCCTTTAACCCCTCTATCATCGAATGGACCAACTAACTCTCTCACAGGTTTTTTGCTACAAATGTACTTGAAAAAAGTCTTTATTACGTGTTTTTGCTTCCGCAGCAAGTTTCTTCTCAAATTCTCCCTTTGCCTGCCTTATCAATGCCTTGCATTTAACTTGCCAGTGCTTGTGCTGTTTCCAGGTTTCATTGTTTGGCTCTTTTTTCCATTTCCTGAAAGATGCTTTTTTGGCAACAGCCTCTCTGACCTCACCTTTAAACCATGTTGCCAGTTTTTTGGACTTCCTTCCACTTTTCTTAAAGTGTGGAATACAGCTGGTCTGGGCTTCCAAGATAGTATTTTTCATCAACACCCAAGCTTGATGTAAGTCTTTAACCTTTGCAACTGCTCCTTTTAGTTTTTTCATAACTGTTTTCCTCATTTTATCATAGTCTCCCTTTCAAAAGTTAAAAGGTAGTACTGTGGATTTCCTTACTATCCCTCCTCCACTAATTAAATCAAATGTAATCATGCTATGATCACTGTTGCCAAGTTGCCCCAAGACCCTTATCTCTTGCACCAGATCTGGTGTTCCACTAAGGACTAGGTCCAGTATGGCTTCCCCTCTGGTCGGTTCATGAACCAGCTGCTCCAAGAAGCAGTCATTCATTTCATCTAGGAACTTTATCTCCCTAGCATGTCCTGCCATGACACTGACCCAGTCAATACCGGGGTAATTGAAATCACCCATTATTATTACTGTGCTGTAACTTTTGTTAGCTTCCTTGATTTCTTTGTGAATTTCATCATCCATTTATTCATTCTGGCTAGGCGATCGATAGTACACCCCCACTGACTCAATGCCCTCTCTAACATAGAATGCAATCCCTCCACCAATTTGATCAGCTCTATCATTATGATATAATTTGTACCCAGGTATGACAGTGTGCCACTGGTTGTCCCCCTTCCACCATGTCTCTGAGATTCCAATCATATCTAACCTTTCATTTAGTGCTATATATTCTAACTCTCCCATCTTATTTTTTAGACTTCTAGCATTTGCATAAAAGCATTTTAGAGACTGCATTTTATTCATATTAATCTGGCTATTGGTAGGCATGGGTAATTGGGGATCTTTAAGCTCTGTCTGCTCCATAATTAAGGGCATTTGGGCTACTTTACTCTTTTTTGGAACCTCTCTGCTTTTGGTAGTATCCTTCAAGGATACATTCTTCCGAACCATGTGCTCTTGTGCAACTGTCGGCTTTCCCCTATTATCTAGTGTAAAAGCTGCTCTATCTCCTTTTTAAAGGTTAATGCCAGCAGCCTGGTTCCATCCCGGTTAAGGTGAAGCCCATCCCTTCGGAAGAGCCCCTCCTTTCCCCAGAATGTTCCTCAGTTCCTAACAAATACAAAACCCTCATCTTGTACCATCGTCTCTTCCACGCATTGAGACTCCGGAGCTCTGCCTGCCTTTTGGGTCCTGCATGTGGAACAGGAAGCATTTCAGAGAATGCTACACTGGAAGTTCTAGATTTTAACTTCCTATCCAAAAGCCATAATTTAGCCTCCAGAACCTCCCTACCACATTTTCCTATGTCATTGGTACCGACATGTACCAAGACAGTAGACTCCTCCCCAGCACTATCTAAGACTTTATCTAGGTGGCGCGTGAGGTATGCTACGTTCACACCAGGCAGGCATGTTACCAAGCAATCCTCAAGTCCACCAGCCACCCAGCTATCTACATGCCTAATGATCGAATCACCAACTATAGCTGCTGTCCTAACCCTTCCCTCATGGGCACATGGCCCTGGAGAAACTTCCTCAGTGCGAGAGGGTTTTACATCACCTGGAGGACAGGTCCTAGTTACAGAATCACTTCCTGCCACACCATGGTGATTCTCTCTTGTCACATGACCTCTCTCCTCCATGGCAACAAGGTTGCTGCCAGACTGGAGGTGATACTTCAGGACTGTATCCCTATAGGTCTTGTCTATGTACCTCCCTGTCTTTCTTATGTCTTTCAAGTCTGCTACTCTAGCCTCCAGAGAACGGACTTGTTCCCTGAGAGCAAAGAGCTCCTTGCACCTAGTGCACACATAAGACCTCTCACCAACTGGGAGAAAATCATGCATGTGACACTCAATGCAAAATAATGGAAAGACCCCATATTGCTGCTGGACTGCTGTCTGCATCTTAGTTTTAAGCTTGTGTTTAGATCTTTAAGTTCTTAACTTACTAAGGGTTCCTATGGATACTTATACTAATAAAATTGTACCTAATACATATAGTCAACCTAGTCAAGAACCTCACGTCTGAACCAGGACCGGTGCAAAAAACTGAAATCCACGCACAAGACTACGCCGACTTCCTTCAATCAAAACTATGCGAAACCAGCAGGCTCGAAACACCTGCCCCCAACAAAGCGCAAAGCAATCCAACGAAACTAACAACCTTCTCCACTCCATCACTTAAACAAATTGTTGACACCATCTCCACAATCAACACCTCCACGGCACAGTCTGATCCTTGTCCAGCCTTTTGGATAAAGGAACTAAAAACAGAGTTTAGCCCATTCATAGCCAGACTCTTTGACACATCATTCAGCTCAGGAGTTTTTCCCCTAAATCTCAAACATCCATCAGACCCCTGTTAAAAAACAGCAAACTCGACCCTCAGAAAGTGGAGTCATATAGACCAATTGCCAGTATCCCACTCCTGGCCAAGATAATAGAAAAAGAGGTCCAATGCCAGATACAACAACACATCAACGATACCGCACCTCTAGACCACTGTCAACATGGCTTCAGAGCTGCCCATGGTGTAGAGACACTACTCACCTCCCTCTTCAACAACATTCTCAACACAATAGACAACATTCATCATGGTGTGGCTCTTATATTTTTGGACATAGCCGCAGCCTTCGACTCAGTGTGCCACATGACCCTCCTGAGACGCCTAGAAGAGAAAGGCATCTGCGAGTTAGCCCTAGCATGGTGCAACTCATACCTCTCTGATAGATGGCAGCATGTGCGAACAGAGACCTCAACGTCGGTACCGTTCCACCAGAAACAAGGCGTTCCGCAGGGATCCTCCCTATCAGCCCTGCTGTTTAACATCTACATGCAGCCCATCTGTGAGCTCATACGGTCATTCAACATTAACTCCATGATATATGCCGACGATGTACTGCTATACACACCCTTCAAGACTGACCAGATCGATCTCTCATCACTAACGAACTGCTTCATTGCAGTGGAAAATTGGCTCCAAAATCAGAATCTCCGGATACAACACAAAAAGACTGAAGTGCTGTTCATTACCAGAAACCCTAACTTCCGCCCACCAGCCAACCTAAAAGTCAGAAATGTAGAGCTCCAAACCAAATCTACAATCCGTTACCTGGGTATAACACTGGACCAGAAACTGGACATGAAATCCCATATTGGCAACATGGTCAAATCAACATATCTAAAAATCAAAACACTCAGACATCTACACCCTCTGCTACAACTGGATGATTTCTGAACGATCTTTCAGGCATTAACTATTCCACATCTCGACTATGCAAATGCGATTCTGCAAGGGTTACCTCAATCCACCCTAACTCCACTCCAACTCGCCATGAACTCTGCAGCCAGAGTTCTAAATGGAGCCTCAAGATGTGACCATATAATACCGATCCTCAAAAGTCTCCACTGGCTCCCAATTCACAGTAGGATCACCTTCAAAATCTTACTACTAACATTCAAGCTTATCAACGGACCTTCCTCCTCATCACTTGCAAGCCTTACGCTCATGACTCCCCCTACCAGAGCCAGACGACACGCAGCAATAAATACTATAGTAATCCCCAAAACAATAACCCAGTGTACACAGTCAACTGCAAACAGAGCTTTCAGTCTCTGTGCACCTAGAAGCTGGAACGCCCTGCCACCCAGCATACGAGCAATCACAGAGATAACTAAATTCAGAAAGGCCCTGAAGCATCACTTCTTCCTCAAGTGCTACCCTGAAGTAGGCAAACCAAAACACCCTGCACGCAACACAGATCCTTAATCACCCGGTAACCATTCCACAATGTGATGTACATAGGGTTTTCACCTTATGCCTTTGTGTATATAGTTAACATGTTATCCAAGTTAATCTCCCCGTTATCTGTAAATTACGGTGTAACCCCACCATAAAACTGCTTTGATGTTCCATGTAAACCACACTGATGTCGAATAGCGCAGTATATAAGAGTATTAAATAAATAAATAAATAAATAAATAAAATATTATATACCTTGTTCACCTGAAGCTTAATTAATCTCAAGTCCTTAGTGTATGACTGATTTGGATAACGAGCTGCACCCGAGAGCACCTCCTTTTCTTTAAGATGTGTAAGTACCTATAAAGCTACGATTATCCCAGGGGTGGGTGGGTGTTGGGGAGGGAGGATGGAAATAACACTTATTAAAAGAGGGCTGCTACACAGTACCCTGTCCTGTGCTGCTGAGGTAAGCTGTGACCAACTTCCTGGGTGATTAACAGTCCTTGCTTGAATAAAAGGAGTCTTTCAAAATGGCCTTTTGACCTGCCACCTGGCGTTAACACCTATTGAAAATGTTTCACAGGTCTCTTGCCCCCTGGGTAGAAGGCCTCTTTGTAAAGGTCTCTAGAAGACTTTATTTGTTGCTCAAAGAATACTGACCCTGTTTTGCCTTTTATGCTAAGTTATATTCTGATTTTATTTAAATTAAATTAAAGCTCTTTGGGGAGTGGTTGATTTCTAAGATGGCGGCGTGAGCATTTGGGCTGAACATTCCTAAACAAAAAGGCAAACAAAAGGTTCCTCCCACGGAGCCTGTTTCTGCCGTTTCCGCTGGTCCCATGGATCGATTTGTTCAGCTGACAGAGGAACAGAAGGGGGAGATTAGAGCGGGCGCTGTGACGTTGGATGTAGTGGCTCCGGCGATGTCTGCCCTGGAGGTGTCTCTCTCCCCCGATGAGCGGTTGTTGCCTCTACGTGGGACCTGTCCAGTACCTCTTCTCGCAAGAGGAGAGGCTGCCCCACCCTGAGTTGGTGGGGCTGCGTCTGATGTGCGGGCCTTGCTGGAAGAGAGTTCTGGAGAACAGCCCTCAATGCGGAGGTCTGTGGATATGGTTCCCTTTTCTATTTTAGAGGCGGATACATCTTCTCGCCGAGATGAAGGAGTTGAAATAAAGTCTTTACCTCTGATGGCTGATATTTATAAAGGTACTTTGTTGAACCGCCCTAAAGAGATATCCCTCGAGACAATATGGAAAGCGATATTACAGCTCTCTTCCGCTGTTAGCAAACAAATAGATTTAACAGCTTTGCGGTTGGAGAAATTGGAAACTATGTTGTTTGGTGTACAAGGAGAGTTGGCTAACTTCCATTTGAAGGTCAAAGCTGGGGAACAGAAAATGACTCAGGTTTCACTAGTAAATGATTCTATTATGAAAGATAATGTTTCAATGAGAATTTAGAAAATTTAGAAAATGCTGTGAGAGCTTCTAATATCCGATTGTTAAACTTTCCAGTAATAACAACTCTCTCTCCTATTGAATTGTTTAAAAAATATATACAGGAAGTTTTAAATGTACCACCTGATTTAATTCCCCCAGAAGTGAAAGCTTATTTTCTGCCTAAGGGTAAGAAAGAAGGAAAGGTAGTTGAGGGTGCTTTAGATATGGATATTTTGGATGTTTCCGCTCTCTTACAATCACCTAAAGAAGCTGATTTATCAGCCTCCACAATGTTAGTGACTTTTGCGATATCTTCAGATAGAGATTGGATTTTAAAATTGTACTTCAAGAAACGTTCTGTGCTATTTATGGGGAAGAGAGTTGCGATGTTTCCTGATGTCTCTAGGGAGACTCAGAAACGGCGGAGAGCCTTTTTGTTGTTGAGACCAGGTGCTGTTCAGATTGGTGCTTTATTTATAATGTGTTTTCCTTGTAAATGTATTATTTCTTTTAGGAATAGTAAGTATGTTTTTTTTCAGCCTGAAGAGTTATCTTCGTTTATTAGTTCTCAAATTGTGACTTCTTCTCCTCAGTGAATTCCTCATCGAAATTGATATTTCTCTGTCCTTTGCCTCTGTTTTATCTCTTGAGTATCTTTTCTTCTTGTTAGATATCAAGGAACCACTTTTTCCTTGTATTTTGTTTTTCCTTAAGCCGATTCCCCCCATTATTGTGGGCTAACTATACTCTTGTATTTTCATTCCTATGGTATTTCTTTTTGTATTAACTAAATTCTTTACAAGATGTTGTTTTCTGTACAAGCATAATTTTGCTTGACTAATTATTGTAAAATTGCATAAACAAATAAAAAAAACAAATTAAAGCTCTTTGCTGCTGCTAGGCTCTGATTTATTATGAAATTTAAACTAGAAGCTCTCTGCTGGGTTCTAAATTTAACCAGAAAGCTCTCTTCTGTGTTTTTATTTTTTTTTTAAACTTTTATTTTCATTTTGCAACAAACAAAAGAAACAACACACCAAAAGAGACAAAACAAGCATACAATAAGGAAAAGTAAACCCATTACCCCCCACCCCGATGCTTCTTCTCTACCCGATTATATCAGCATGTGAGCGCTTCCAATTAACAGTGATTATACATCAAACGATCAAAAGAGTATCTACAATACAGCATGATCATGGGACAGAGATATATACAAAGTTAGACAGTCAGATGAGAGCATTTAGCAAAATGTACATAGTCATTGAGCATCTTCCATTGAGACCAATGAGAAGGAGTCTGAACGGAGGAAGCGAACAGACGAGGTATTTGTTCATATTTACTGTAAAGACAGGCATGATTCCACCATTCATTGGGGCTCAAATGGGAGCTAATTTTCCAGTATTACTTAATTAGGGAAATAGCAATGCCAAGCATAAAGTTCGAAAGGAGATAAGCCATTTTTGGGAGAGAGGGGATCCCCGCAACTGGGCGAAGTCCCACTATCCTCCAAGAAAGGGGCTCCTGAGAGTGCGAGATAGACTAAATACGACCCCAGACCCGACGCCAGTAATACTGTAGTGCGGGATATTCATGCATAACATGAGGCAATGAACCAATGGCCGCAGGACGTGTCCAGCAACCATTACCCTGAGTAGTGTTCCATTTGTCTAATCTGTGAGAAGTGTAAAAACACCGGTGGGCTAGAAAGAAGAGGGTCTGAATGAGTGAGGCGGATCGGGAACCCGTGTCCCTCTACTCCAGATAAGGCTCCATTGCTCCGAGGTCAAAGTCACATGCAATTCTCTCTCCCATACTTTCTGCGCTATAGGGGTATCTCTAGTTATAGCATTACAGAAGGTTTAGTAAAATTGGATGCTACACCCGGTGAACTACCGAGAGATCGGAAAGTCTCCAATCAACCTTATGTAAAGAATGCCGATGGCGGGAGTACTCTAGTGCACCGAAGGCGATGCTGAAGTTGCACTGACCAGAGTCGGGAGTCTAAAGATTGCATAAGAGCATTAAAGGCACCTAAAGTGTCTAAAAGCATTGGTGGATGGTGGGAGTCTGATGGGAGAGTCATACCAGGGAGAAAGGTAAGAGGAATCGGTTTGCAAAGGCCCGCTTCTATATCTAGCCACACAGGTCTACTCGGTACTGGATCTTCCAACCAACGAGCACCTTGTTTGAGAAGAAAAGATTGAGGGAACACTTGAGTAAAATCGCCACCAAGTATTAATGGAGCATTGGCAGAGGCCAAGGCCAACTGCGCAATACTTACATAGTAAGCAGGGTTGTCCACATTCGGGGCATAATGCAAATACACGTGAATTCACTATCTCCAACCTCAAGGTGTACACGGGCCCATCTACCCTCCTTGTCAGTGCTAATATCAGGTACAGTAGCGTGCAAAGACTTCTTAACCAGAGTGGCTATCCCGTATCATTTGAAAACGGTGGGAGAATAGGCAGCTACCATGTGAGGCTTAGCATTGAGTTTCAGTGTTTCAGCAGAGTTTAAATGCGTTTCCTGAAGAAACACTAAATCAACATGCTCATGGCTAAGATAGCTAAGGATTTTCTTTCCTTTGAGTGGACCATTAATGCCGTTGACGGTGAATGATAAGATTTTACATAAGGCCATTCAGAAAAGTTAAAAATTCTGAGCATGATAGCACACATAATTTCACTATGTCCCTCAAACTGACTGTATCTGGCTGTACACATGACATAGGAAAAATAAGCTAATATAATACAATGAAGCGCCCCACATTAACAAAGAAAACCGCAGTACGGTAGAGGAGAAGCAAAACCCCAAAATTACTGGCGACCATGTGTCTGCGGGGAGAAACCCCAGAGAAGGCCGAAATTGAAAAAACACATAACCTGTAGGACTGTGCGTGCTCCGAATCCGACCGAGGCACACATCATGAAGGGATAGGAGACCAAAAAACAAAAGTCATATAGAGAAAGAAAGAAAGTCCAGGCTATTTCTGTACTTGGCTATGACCGCCGCATCGGGCCCTTCAAAATGGCGGATAGAGCCGGCAAATAAGAGTCCAAGATTTGGGATTAGCGCATCTGCTCTGCTTCTTTGGAGTCTAAAAATGTTGATAGTAGATCAGGATCTTCGAACGTCCTGGTTTGGTTGTGGAGAGTCACTCGGAGCTTCGCTGGATATAACAGGCCAAAGCGAGCTTGTAGCTGTTGAAGTCGAGGGCGAAAAGCAAGAAGTTTCTTCCGACGGTCAACGGTAGGCTTTACCAAATCAGGAAAGAAGGAGACCTTACGACCTTCAAATTCCAAATGATGATTCGCTCGGGCAGCATGTAGAATTTGTTCCACTTGTTGATATCGTAGCAAGCTAAAGACAATAGGCCGGGGGGTCGTGCGGTTGAGCGCCATGTGGGCAGGAACACGGTGTGCTCGATCGATTTCCAGTTCTCTGTGAAAAGTGATCTTCAGCAAGGAGGGAAGAGTTTTGAGCAAGAATTCTCTTATATCTCCTGCTTCCACCCCCTCCGGCATTCCGAGGAGCCTCACATTGTTGCGACGGGCTCGATTATTGCTATCTTCTAACTCCTTTTGAAGATTCTGTATCTGGCGCTCAGCCTCGTCCAGTTTGCCCAAGCGCACCTCGTGCGAGTCGAGGACCCCCGCCATGTTGTCCTGCCGTAATGAAAGACTTTCAAGTCGGTCCTGGAGCACTCCAAAGTCTTCTCGCATGGCTCGAAGCGCTTCTCCATTGGACTGCACCAATTCCTTCACGCCGCGTATTTCCTCCAAAATCTCCAGGTTCATCTCGGGGTTTTCACGAAATGGAACCATCTTCTGTGGGGAGGACACCTCTGTTTTGGAGCGTTTTCCGTGAGAAGAAGAAGGAGACCCGAAGTCCAAGCGCGCTGGTTTATGGGCCGCCATTCCCCCCGAGGTGCCCCGGTCAGCTCGGAGCGAAATAGTAAATTTGTATAGGTATTAAGTCAGGATTCTAAGTAGGCCTCTCGGGAGCTTCAACGCAAAGCGTCCTACCCGCTGGACATCAGGCTCCGCCCCCCCCTCTTCTGTGTTTTTAAATTTAAGCTTAAACTGCTGCTATTAGGCCCTGACTGATTTAACAAATACACTGGGTTCACAGATTAATCAGCTTTAATCCAAAGAAGTCCCTTCAGAAAAATTCCCAGAAGTATATACCCACAATTGCAGATCTCTCTCCAGAAGTAGCAGTCCCCTTTTCTAGTCCTTCTAAACCTAATGATGTGGATAATTTTGGTCATGCATGTGTATTTCCTATGGAGGTCATTCTGACCTGCAAATAGCAGGGATGTAGCATATTCCATCTCCCTGGCTCCCCACAAGTACAGAAGGCTTGTGTGGAGAGTACTGGACAGGAGTGGGAGGGGAAGGGTCAGAGATGGACAGTGGGCAGAGCAGGGGTGGTCCGACTCACCCAGACATACAGGGCCTATTCTGATTAGGGCCCTACACGTCTGGTGTCAGGAAGATGGACGTGGGACTTATTCCACCTCGGAATCTGAGATGGCGACAATAAGGCCAGGTAGCCCCAGCAAAGTCATGGAGCAGGAATAGGTAAGCCCCCGCTGCCTGATCCTGGCCCTGGCTGCCCCCGCCGAGGGTCAGGCAGCAGGGAAAGGAAGCCTGCAGTCATGTCGGCCCTTCTGCACTCCTGCTGGGTGCCCCAGCACCATGGCAACAGGATACCATGGCTCCGGCACACCAGCAGTAGCATATGACAGGCTGACTGGGCAGGACAATGGATATCCAGTGTTGCTGAATCGAGGCAATGCCGGGTCTTCTAAATGCCCAATTCTGCAACCATGTGAACGTCTAGCTCCCATTGTTGCCGAATTGGGTACATTTTGGGCCTATCCATTTTTTGGACCCCTAACATGCCTCAATTAGAATTGGCATCAACATGAAATGGGAAATGCACGTGTAAATTTTTGACCTGTCCAGGCCACTTCCTAACCATGCAACCAACATGTTGCCTTGCAGTTTCAATGTACTAAGGACATCCATGCTTAACATGAGCTCTTTCTAAAATTGCCATTTATATGTGGATGCCATTTTCACATGTAAATGCCAGATTTTACTCATGAAAATTGTGAGTAAGTCTCTGAAAATAAGGCCTTAAATTAGTGAAAACTTTGATTCTACTTAACAGTGTATATTTAAACAGTTGTAAGGAAACAAAAATAAAGTTATACAAATACACTTTTGGAAAGTCTATATGCCTTAGATATGATTTCTTGCATAAATCCAATTTGAAGTGCTTATTGATATAAAGGTTGTATTACTGTAATTGACACAGCAAATAATAAGAATGACCTTAAACTCTGAAATACTTTCATTTATAATTTGCAATAAAGTCAAATCAAATAAATGGACTAGAAATCTGCACTGTATCAGTCCATAATTTTATTCAACACCAATTGTAGATGACTTGGACGATAAAGGATGTCAAAAGGCAAGAAGCAGGTATTTTTTGTACCCAAAATAAATGAGTAGGAAATCAAGTGTTAACAACAGTATTCTTTAGAAATTACAATGACATTTTCAACCTATTTCTAAATACTATATTCTAAATTAAGATAAATGAGAATATTAGGGAAAAGGAAGAAACAGCAAGAGAAATAATTTCAAATTTCTATGACTTTTATGTTGTAAATTACTTTTTAAATGTAGTTGCCATTGGATACCAAATCACTATCAATTATAGTGTATATATAATGTTCGCTTTCGCTAGCTGTAAAATATCTGGATTTGACATTTATCAAATTATTTCTTCTTCTTTCTTTTTTTATTTTCCTATATTTCATAACACTTCTGGAATGGCATAGTTATATCACTAAAATTGGGTACATAATATCTGATCCATTCACCCCTGTTCAGGGCTTAGAAAGATGTCCTGCAAAAATGAGTTCATTGCCACAAGGAAATATATATTATTTTATCTTGAGTTTGAAGAAATCTGCAAAGATCATTCCTGTATTTTGGCAACCTCAAATAATCCACCCCATAAATGGAATGAGTAAACCTCATATAGGATCTAACAGGGAAGGGACCTGACAGATTATGAAGGCTGGAATGGTATCAACTGTCCTCATTCATCAATGCTGAGTATGTGAAACAGTCTACTTTTAAGATGTGCTTTGCAATAGGTGATACTACCTAATATTGAGGGTCCCTGTTTATCCATTCTTACATCTTTTGTATGCAAACCAATCTATGCATATGATGATTATCAGTAGAGGGAGAATAGGAGCCAGAAACACTAGAAGCAACGGGTGGCAGATAGGCCACACCTTGCCACTCAAACTTTGCCACCCATAGAGCACAATGAGGTGTTAAACCTCTACAGAAGAATTAAAATGGCAGGCAGGGATTATTCCCCACCCTCTATTGGCTGAAGATACACTGAAAATTGAAGCATTGGAATTGAAAAAGCCAGAGGGATTCCCATCCCCTGCTTGTTGAAGATAAGGGCTAGACCATGGCAGTATAAGTTAAAAAGCCAGTAGCAGTTCCCAACTTCAGCAGTTGACCTATGACAGTACAATTTTTGGCAAATGGGTGAGAAGAAGAAAGAGAAGGAATGTAAAGGGTGGTACTGGACAAATAAGAAAAGGAAGAGAAAGGAGGAAGGGAAGGGAGGTTAAATGAAATGATAAAAGGGAGTGAGGGAGGTGAGGAGAGGGAAGGGAAGGGTTGAGGGAAGGGCTGAGTTATGTGTGCCGTTTATACATACTTTCCCACCCGCATCCAATAACCACATAGCTGTCCATTCACTAACTCACTTTGGCCTCACAATAATCATATCCTCTCCATAATAGAAGCATAGAAACATGAGGACAGAAAAAGACCACATGGCCTATCTAGTCTGTCCTTCCATATCAACCACTACAATGTTCCCCTTTTTTTCCTTTAGAGATCCTCTGTGTTTGTCCCATCCTTCTTTGAATTCAGATACTGTCCTCATCTCTACCACCTCCACTGGGAGACTATTCCACAGATCCACTATTCTTTCCTTAAAGAAATATTTCCACATATCACTCCTGAATCTATCCCCTTTCACCCTCATCCCATGTCCCCAAGTAGCAGAGCTTGTTTTCAATCGAAAGAGGCTCTCCTCCTGTGCATTTTTGCCATGGAGGTATTTAAACGTCTCAATCATATCACCTCTATCCCGCCTTTCCTCTAAGGTGTACATATTAAGATCCTTATGTCTGTCCTCATATGCTTTATAATGAAGACCATTAACCATTTTAATAGCCACCCTCTGTACTGACTCCAGGCTGTTTATATCCTTTTGAAGGTGCGGTCTCCAGAATTGCACACAATACTCCAAATGAGGTTGCACCAAAGACTTTTACAGAGGCACTATCACCTCCTTTCTTCTGCTGGCTATTCCTCCCCCTATGAATCCAAGCATCCTTCTAGCTTTTGCTGTCACCTTTTCTACCAATTTAGCTATTTTAGGATCATTGGACACAATCACAACTCGGCCCCGCTCTTCTTTAGTGGACAAAAGTACTTCACCCCTACACTATATTGTTCCCTTGGATTACTGCAGCCCAAATGCATGACCTTGCATTTTTTAACATTAAAGCTCAGCTGCCAAATTCTAGACCATTCTTCAAGCTTAGCTAGATCCCTCCTCATGTTATCTACACCTTCCTGGGTGTCTACTCTATTGCAGATTTGGTATCAACTGCAATGAGGCAAACCTTACCTGACAGACTTTCTGATATATCACTAACAAAGATGTTAAAAAGAATCAGACCAAGGACAGATCCCTGGGGCACACCACTGATAACCTCCTTCTCCTCAGAGTGAGCTCCATTTACCTGTACTCTTTGCTGCCTCCCACTCAACCAATTTCTAGCCCATGCAGTAACTTTAGGGTCCATCCCAAGAGTGCTCAGTTTATTTATAAATTGCCTGTGAGAAACGGTGACAAAGACTTTACTGAAATCTAAATACACCACATCTAGGTTTCTCCCTCGGTCCAACTCCCTGGTTATCCAATCAAAGAAATCATTCAGATTTGTCTGACAAGACCTTACCTCTGGTGAATCCATGCTGCCTCTGATCTTCTAATCTGCTGGACTCCAGAAACTTCACTATTTTCTCTTTCAGCAGCGCTTCTAATAATTCACACACCACCGAAATTAAACTAACTGGCCTGTAGTTTTTAACCAAATCCTTACTTCCGCTTTTGTGTAAAGGGACCACATGTACCTCTCTCCAGTCCTTTAGCACCATTCCCGACTCCAATGAAGCATTGAAAAGATCAGTCAGTGGATCTGCTAGAACGTCCCCAAGTTACCTCAGTATTCTAGGGTGTATCCCATTCGGTCCCATCTCTTTGTCTACTTTAGGTTTAGCTAGTTTCTCATGAACACAGTCTTCTGAAAATTCTTCAAGATGCCCCTCACTTCTGTTCCAGTTTGTGGGTGTTTTCTCAGTTCCTACTCCTGGTTCTCCATCTGTGAACACGGAATAGAAATATTTGTTAAGCAATTCCACTTTATCCTCATCAGCGTCTACATATTCCTCTACTTCACCCTTGAGTCTGACAATACCACTTTTGCCCTTCCTCTTCTCACTAACATATCTGAAAAATGTCTTATCCCCCCATTTTATTGCATTGGCTATTTCCTCCTCTTTTTGAATCTTTGCTTTCCTGACTACTTTGCTAGCTTCTCTAAGTTTTTCCAAATATAGATGCCCTTCTTCCTCTCTCTGTGATCTCTTGTATTTCATGAAGGCCTTCCTCTTTTTCTTTACTTTTTCAGCTACTTCTTTTGAAAACCATTGTGGTCTCCTTTTCCTTTTACATTTCTTTTCCATTTTAACAAAAAGTTGGTTGCCCTTGAAATATCCCCTTTCAGTTTTGCCTACAGTTTTTCTACATCCCCCAGCTGTTCCCATCCCGCTAATGACTCCCTGAGGTATTGGCCCATCTTAGCAAAGTTAGTTTTCCTAAAGTTTGAGACCCTTGCTATTGAATGGATTTTAACAGCCCTAGTCCTAATACTGAACCACACCATCTGGTGATCACTGGATGCAAAATGATCTCCCACTATAACATCAGAAACACTTTCACCATTGGTAAGCACCAAGTCCAGTACGGCTCCTTCATGTGTGGGTTCTGTTACCTGAATAGTTCTCCCTGTAGAGAGTCCAGGATCTCCTTACTTCTAGATGATACTGCAGCAGGAATGTGTCAATCAACATCTGGCATATTGAAATCCCCTATCAGTAGCACTTACCCTTTCCTAGCAATGCTGCGTATGTCTTCAATCAACTCTCTGTCCATCTCTTCCCCCTGTGAGGGAGGTCTGTATATCACATCAATGCAAATAGATTTCTCTTCCCCTCTTTCTAGTTTAACCCACAATGCCTCCTCTCTCCCTTTTAAGCACTGTAATTCCAAAGCTTTAAAATTTTTTACATATAGTGCCACTCCTCCCCTTCTTCCTACCCTGTCCTTTCTGAATAAAGTGTAGCCTGATATAGTTACATCACAGTCATGGTTTTCAGTGAACCATGTTTCTGTAACTGCCACTAAATCCATGTCAGCCTTTCCCATTAATGCTTCTACATCTGGGATCTTATTTCCCATGCTACGGGCATTTATACACACCACTTTTCATATGTTGTTCCTTTTACCCATTTCCATTAAGGTATTTAATGTTTCACTTACCTGGGGGCTTTCTTCACTCATCCCCAATGAATCTAGTTTAAAGCCAGTCTGTTACTGAAGACATGTCAACCTTTCTTGGACAGATGGACACCATCTCTGCTTTGCAACCCTTGGAACAGCATCCCATGGTCCAGGAAACCAAAATGCTCTCAATGACACCATCCACACAGCCATGCATTCATCTCCAAGGTGTGAGCTTCTCTGCTTTGGCCTTTACCCTCAACAGGGAGGATTGAAGAGAACACCACTTGTGCTCCTATCTGCTTCACCTTCTGTTCCAGAGCCATGAAGACACTTTTGATATGCTCAGAGGGATACCTGGCAGTATTATTTGAGCCGACATGGATTAGCAACATTGGGTAATAGTCAGTGGGCTTGATGAATCTCAGCAAACTCTCCATAACATCTCAGACTTTGGCACCTGGCAGACAGCATACCTCTCTGGACATCAAGTCTGGTTGGCAGATGGATGCCTCAGTATCCCTCAGAAGAGAGTCACCAACCACCACTACACTTCGCTTCCTTGTGATCACTGATTCTGAATCTTTGGGGTGCTCGAGCTCTGGTTCTTCCCCTTCCAGGGTTGCTTTCACCTCCTCTACTTCCAGGGTTGCATAATGGTTCTTCAATTGAAGGGCTGGAGAAGTTATATTGGTGATTTTGCAGGCCCTGGTGACTTGTGTCCAACCTCTGTTATTCCGTAGGCGCCCATCTTCTCCTCTGCTGGAGAGTTTGGATGTTGCAAGAAGCATCTCATCAATGCACTTCTCAGTCTCTTGAATGTTCCTCAGCCTCACCACCTCCCCTCTGAGTTCCTCAACTTGTTCCCCGAGAGCCTCTGCCTGCAGGCATCCTGCACATAGAACTGATCCTTCAACTGGCATTGGGACCTCTTTCAGGACAGATGCAGAAGCTGTAACAGGAGCAACAGCTTTAATGATATGATTTTTCCCAGCCATTGTTCAGTCGGTGGAGCTTGTAAACGGGGGTGCTTGTTGTGAAAGTTCCACAATCTTGGCAAGGACATGAATTTACTTGACTTGCAAAGGATTGTGGGTCTTGTAGTTCCTTCACACAAAAACTAGCTGTTTAACAAGAATAAAGATTTGTAGTTGCTCGAGTGTAAAGCAGAAAACAGATTTTATTTATGGGGTGTTATTCCCTCGCACAGATATGCTTGGTAACATCAACAGGATAATGTCTCCAGAAGTTTTATTCAGGAAACAAAACAAATAAGGCAACTGAATTACTTATGCAACAACTTAGTAAAGACCTTGATGGAACAGAAAAGGTCTTTCTTCTAGCCCCTGCTAATAAACTTTCTTAGCAGTGCTGGAATGAAAAATAAACCCAAAAGGAAAATTCTCTTTATCAAAAAAAAAAATCAGCTTTCTTCCTTTCACACAGAGAAGAAGCTTTTTCTCAAAGTCCCACATGCACTTGTGCCTTGCTCTAAACACAGGTGCTTAACCAGCTGCAAACCATTGCTGGTCCATTTTCCATGTGGCTCCAACTTTCCCCAAAGTTTTCTCTCAAAGAAACTTTTCTGGGAAGTTAAAAATCAGTACAGTTCCTTTTGGTGTTTGATCCTTATCTGAGGATTACTTTAGAACAGCAGCTTAGAAAGAGAACAATCCATGCATTCAACTTCCTCATCTGATATTTCCCCTTGCTCTTGAAATATCATAGGATCACTTTCATACACTGGCTCAGAGGATTTCTCTAACTGATCGCTACCAGGATAGAAACTGTTTCCCTGCTGTCTTCCTTGTGCAAAGCTAGGGAACAGATCAGAGTTCGTACCTGAGATCACGTTGTCATTAGGTTTCCTCTCTGGGTACTTTGGCCAGTAGGTAGCAAAGCTTCTGTGCCCAGCTCTCCAGTCAGAATCTCTGGACTTTAGGACTCTTTTCCCATACCTCCTTAAATAGGTATTAGAGCTCCTTCTTTCTGTAGATGCAGCTGTCTCCCTTACAGGTGCTGTCCGAGGGTTCCTGGCTGTATATCTCCAAGCCTCTGGCTTCTTCCAGTCCAATGAAGAATGCTTGCCCCAGGAATCTCTCCCAGCATACGTACTGCCTTGGGCTCCTTTCTTAGACCTTCTGGATGTCTTGCTGTTCTTCCTTCTGTTCATGATCAGTCTCTCCTTCTCCAGCTCCCGTTGCTCTCCTTGCTGTCTTTGCTCTCCTTGCTGTTGCTCTCCTTGCCGTCTGTATGATGAATTTCTTCTAGCTTTAAAGTGCCTAGATGGCTGCTCCACCCTAGCACACTGCAGGTGTTCTGAATTAAGCCCTGCCCTAGGAGATGTGTGATTAGGGATTATGTCATTGCTTCGCTGATTAGGCACACGTTTCCCTACTTTAGCTCTCCTAGAGGCTTTCTGTAAACCAGTGCATTCTGGGTCTGGTAGTCTTTTAGGTAAACACTCTGTTTTAGTGCTTTTACCAGCCAACACAGGTTGCTTATTCAGAGCCAATTCACCTCTTGTATTTCTTCCTGAGCTATGATAAGCTTCCTTATCACAAGCTTAGGTATCTGTTAAAGCAAAAGAGAGAGACCTACCAAAGCATCAGCTGGTTTCTCAGCTGTCCTTTCAGAAAAAAAAACAGTTCAATCTCTTTTAGTGTGTTAAAAATGTGCTGTTCCAAGTCCTTGTGTGTAGTTAATTGGGGAGGTGCCCTATAAAGCAGGACTGCTCACTAGTGGTGGGTGGGAGTTGGGGCGGGGGTTAGGGAGGGAACTAACAATTGTTGAGGTGTCAGTGGCTTCAAAGAGCTGAGAAAGATACTAAAGCAGAGTTTTAAACCTATTCCACTAAAAAACAATATTTCCCCTTTTAAGCTAAAGCACCAAAAAGAATGTAACTTTGTTTTAAAAATGTACTAAAACCCTTTTGATAGCTCCCAGGCAGAGAGCTATAATTTAAAAAGCCACAAACTCTTACCTTTGCTTGAATGTATAGCCCCTGTTTAGAAATAATCAAAGCTTCTTCACCCATTCACTCAGTCACCAAGATCCTAACATAACTTATAACCACCATTCACTTACTCACTCTCTCATCACTCATGATCCATATCTACTCACTCCTCAGCCCCGCCTATCACCTCACCATTCACTCACTAATCCCCCTCACTCATAATCTCCCATCCCTTCACTCAGCCACACATACACATGCCCTAAACACTTTCTTCCTCAGAAGAAAATGCCTTTGTGTCCTGCTTAGATCACATGCCTTTCAACTTGTCAACTGGTCTTAATTAGGGTATGTATGACATTGGCATCTAAGATGGAAAAACATCTTTCACTTACTAAGAAAATTGAAGGGAACATTTTCACACTGCTCAGATTGATGCAAAAATCCATGCATACATTTTGCCCACAGTCATTGCACCAAGGCAATTAAAAGCCTGTATGTTATGGAACAAGTTTGGACAAATAACCTATTTAGGAGGGTAGTGCTCCTTCTGGTGGCTAGCCACCAGTGCTGAACTTTAAACCTGGATATTCAATGCTGGGGTCATATTTGAGCACCATCACTGAATATCCAGTTTGCCTGGATTGATGCAAAGCTAAACGGGCAGCGGCGATATTCAGCCTTTTAGTGCCAATAAATGTCCCGCTGTTGTATCATAGAGGCACTGTAGGCAAGTACAAGTTGAGGTGGTGGGGAAATGAGGGAGGAACCTTTCACAGGGTGGTTGCTTGAACAAGGGGTCAAGATCCCTTGGTCATGAGACTGAGGACCTCCTTTGTTGGTCTGGTCAATGCAGACAATGCACAAACATGGGTGTGGTTTAAGGGGCATGTTTGGTTCAGTCTCTCACTCAGCCCCTATTCTCTGGAATGAACTACCAGACGACATACGCCTGTTGACAGACTTAAAGGAATTTCGTAAAAAACTAAAAACTCATCTATTTACCTTACACTATACTACACAAAATATACAAGACAAGCAAAGAGACACAGGTTAACATTTTATACTACAAAGTGTTATACCACATATGCAGACTAAAACTATCCCTGACAATTATACCTTGCACATGTTGACCTTTATTATGTTATTACATTATTAGGGTGCATAATGTAAATAGTTGGTTCACATCCCAAACTTATCCTTTGGAATGTAACCTGTATTGTAAGAATTGTAATATTGTTAATTGTTTTGTATGCATTTAGTTATACTGTTACCTGCAAAAGTTACTATTGTTATATGTAAAACGACTAGGTATGAACCCCTCCATACCTTATAACTATTGTTCTCTGTAAACCACACTTGAACCATGGGAAAGAGCGGTATAGAAATGCTTGTTAAATAAATAAATAAATAAATAGTTGATCAACACTTCTCAGGAAGGATCCAAGCATGATTTGGGTTGGATGGAATATAGTTGCTGAGGGATAGGCTAATAGAGGGTGAAAGCAGGTGCTGGGCATAGACAAATGAATTTAACTCTGTGATGGGACTAGTGTTGGGTCACTTGATGGGGGCATGTTGGGGGGGGGAGGGGTCCCACTAGGGTGGAATAGTCTCAGCAAAGGGCTTTGTGTGTGGATTGGCTTCCTTGAAATATCTTCTTCTTGGGATTTGAAGCATCATCTTTTCAGAATAATAAGACAGGGCAGGTAAACTTGAGATTTGGAAAGCCTTTCAATGAGAAGATTGGTGGGATGCTATTCTGATCACCCTGACATGATCAATCAGGACCTGGCAGTCTGGGAACATATTTCAGGGTGCATGGAGAAGATGAAGGCATGAATGTGGAGAGAAAGGGTTGGTAGGGCCTTTCATGCTCTGTGTGGTGGTGGCTAGTGTAGGAGGGGGAAGGGTTTTAAAAAATTTGGTTGATGCACAAATGAGTAGACATGATTTCAGACTGTATGGAGGTCATGCAGGCACTTAATGACAATTTGCTTCATTGGTGGTAGTGTGAAAGCTGAAGAATAGCCCATGGCTGTGTGGTTTGCACTGAAAGAGTATATGGTGATGAAGCATGGCCAGGGTGGGGGGATAGTGTTACTAAGTTTCTCACTTGGAATCCTGAGTTAGATGAGCTTTCAACATGGTGCATGTTCTGAGCCACAGACACAAAAGCTTTGGTCCTATTGGTCAGCAGGCACTGAGATTGCATAAGCAGCAGGATGGTAGCATGGCAGAGATTACACATTGATGGGAAGTATCATGTTCAGGGAACCTATTAGGATCTGAATAGGCTTGGTTCCTACAATGGAAATACATTGGCCAGAATTGCTTGAAGGTGCAGGGATCTTGACCCCCATCTCCTTGATATGGATATGCAGGTCAAGCAGGGCTTTGTGAGAGCAGAGGTTGTAGAGGTTTGGGTGTACTCTGCAGCAACACTTATTTCCTTATACATTGTGCATGTTTTGCAGTTTGCATGCAGATGTTTTATTTCTATGTGAAGTGCAACTGCAGCATACAGCTTTTAATCTGTCAGTTTTGTGGGTTGTGGTGAGGGAGCGTGGCTTGGGTGACATTCTTGGGTGGTTATTTAGCTCATTCCTAAGATGAAGTATTGTGCTTAGAGTATAAAGTATATATGAGGAACAGATGTTCCATTACCATCCAGTGGGTTAGTTATACTACTGTGTGAACAAGATGGTCATGTATCCAGCTCCTTGCACAGATGATTTTAGGGGGGGGGGGGGGTTTATTCTGGTCAGGTCAAGTAGTTAGGTTACCTATCCCTGGGTTGCACTTTGAGGAAGTGTTAAAGTGCTGCTTTGTGGCAGTGGGGAGTGGTGCCTTTGTCGAGGAGCATGGTTTACTAGTCTCAGTATTTCAATGTTGGGAGGCTAGCAACCCAGTCCTTGGGACACACCTAACTAATTAGGTTTTCAGGATAACCACAATGAATATGCATGAGAGAGATTTGAATTCAAATTTTTCTCTTGCATATTCATTCATTGTGGTTATCCTGAAAATCTGACCGGCTAGGTGTGTCCTGAGGACTGGGTTGAGAACCGCTGGTGTAGACTATGGTTGCACACATTAGGAGTCTTTTATTATTGCTATGTTTATGATTACTATGTAACTTTAAATTGTTACATGCAACTTCCTTTGGGGGCGGGACAAAGCTGCACAGGGTCTTTCACGGAGGCGAGAAGGCTCCGCACCGGTTTAGTTTCTATTTAGAGCTTCAGTCACAGCACAGCCGCGGTTCTCTAAGAGACAGGGAGCCGCGGCCGCCTGGAAAAGGAGGGTGAGTTTGCCGCTGCCGGCCTTCAAAATAAAACAACAACAAAAAAAAGCAAACCCGAGGAGAGGAGTTGCTGCAGCAGCAGCAGGAAGTGCCCCACAGCCACCCCGGCAGAGCCCAGCTGTTTCCCTCAGCGCAGCTTTAGAGAGCTGTCAAGGGAGATGAGAAACTCTCCCTTCATGGCTCTGTAAGCCATGCTGAGGGAGACAGGAGGGCTCTCCTGGGGTGGTCCCAGGGCACTTCCTGCTGCCGCGGCTTCAGCAGCCAGGTTCTTTTTTTTTTTTTAATTTCCCAGGGGGGGGGGGGTTAGGACTTGTAATGGACTGGGGGGTTCTAGGACTGGAAATGGGCTATGGGGGGATAGGACTGGAGGTGGGCTGATGAGGGGTGTTTAGGACTGGTAATGGGCTATGAGGGGGCAAGGACTGGAAATGGGCTGATGGGGGGTTAGGACTTGTAATGGGCTATGAGGGGGCTAGGACTGGATGTGGGCTGATGGGGGGGTAGGACTGGATGTGGGCTGATGGGGGGGTAGCACTGGAGGTGGGCTGATGGGAGTGTTTAGGACTGGTAATGGGCTATGGGGGGGCTAGGACTGGATGTGGGCAGATGGGGGGGTAGGACTGGAAATGGGCTAATGGGGGAGGGGAGGAGGGTGCTGCTGGCCCTGGAAGAAAACTAGGGTCTAGAGCTACAAATGGGCTGATGCAGGAGCATGGTAGAATGGGACTGGAAGGGAGAAGATAATGGGAGGGTCTGCCAGGGGAAGAAGGGGGCATGAAGGGAGCTGACACGGGGGAAGGAGGGGACTGGAAAGGAGCTGATACCTGGGATATACTGAAGGGGGACTGGAAGGGTGCTGACACTTGGGGATGGGAGTGGTAGGTGGTTGGGTAATGGGGAGAAGGCTGGAAGGGAGCTGACATGCAAATGGCACTGGAAGGGGGATGGACAGAGGGTTGGATGACTGGAAGGGAACTGACCTGGAGGGTGGCACTGAGAGTGGACATGAGCTAATATCTGGGATGGTATTTGGACTAGATGGGGCTGGACAGTGGGGAAGGAGGGGGACTGGAATGGAATGGACACCAGTTGCAGTCATGGGAATGCAAGGCAGTTGACATTGGAAGGTATTGGGAGGGAAGGACTGGAAAGGGGGCTGATACTGGGGAGGGTTACTGGAACTGGAAATGGGCTGATGGAAGGAAGTGAAGAAAACAAAAGAAGAGCTAAGAAATGGCAGATGGACCATAGACCACAGAAAGAGAGCTAAGAGAAGACAGGAAAGCAGAAGCCTCAGATCGGGACCAGCATGATCAGAGAATAAAATGGTCAGGCAACAAAGATAGAAAAATAATTTTATTTAATTTTAGTGATTGGACTTTGTGCTATTTTTATATTTTACACAGTACTGGGGAACTGCATCTCTTATTTATATGATGTTGCACTGCATGTGGACTCTGGCTTCTTGGGGTTTCAATTTAGAGTTAGTCTACATATTATTATTTTTACTTTAGATTGTGGTTACTTATTCTGTACTTGGTGAGGGTCAATATTGCGAGTGTGTGACTGAGTTCAGTGTTCTGTTAATATGGAGTTTGTACATAAAGATCTATACTGCACTCTAGTAATTTGACTTGTTCAGCTTTTCAAATAGGTGTATGAATGTTCCAGGGCCCACTGTAGTATTTACAGTGATGCTTTTTTTGGATGGGCTCCTTACGTGAGTATTGGAAGTTTGTGCTGATATGGTATGGTATGGTAGGTTTGTTCTTTGTTGTAGAGTTTTGTATTAGTTCACAATATGCCTGGTACTGGAGAATAGTGGTGGTTGTTGTTGTGGTGGTTGTTGTTGTGGTGGTTGTTAGTGAGATGATCAGAATATATATATTTTTAAATATTGAGTTCTGTGGGTGAATGTCCTGGTTCTGCTCTGCACCTACTGTGGATGCAAAATATATGTTGAAAAAGAAAAAGCAAGAACCATAACGCAGTTTAACAACAAAATAAAAATGAGTTATAATTTAGTTTTATAATCTGTGCTGTTAGTTCTTGCTGTCTTTTAGTTCCTTGGTGTGCAAATGGGACCGTACCTAGCCCAGTGCAAGCGGTGCAGCCGCACAGGGCGGAAAGGCTTGGGAGGCGTATTTCGGCTGTCTGCTGTTGCATGCCACCGCTGGCAGGACAATAGCAGGCAGCCGAAATGCACTCCCCAAGCCTTTTCGCAGCACTTTAAGCAGGTCTGGTCCCTCCCTCCTCCAACTCGATGTCAAGGAGGGACAGATCTGCTTAAAGTGCCGGTGCCTTTCAGATCGGGCGCATGCCCCCCTTCTCCACCCATACCTCCATCCAGCACTGCCTGCTCTTTCCTTGCTGCTGGCATCTCCGTGAAAAACACAGAGGGCAGCAGCAGCAGGGAAAGAGCAGGCAGTGCTGGACAGAGGTATGAGGGGAGAAGGGGGGGGGGTGGCATGCATCTGAGCTGCAAGTCTCACAGGGTGTGATTTCAGCTCTATATGGCCCTGTGTGCAAACATCTTGCATTTTCTCCATATAATCTAATCGGCTTTTTGGTTTGGTTCAGTCTCTGATTGGATTTCTGAAAAATCTCCGCCCCCCTCTAAGGTGGTGGGGGGGGGGGCACCTTTTCATACTTCGCCTCAGGCAGCAGATTGTCTTGAGCCGCCCCTGAGAGCAATGGTATCCAGAGAGGAGGAGAGAGCAGTGTTATAATGAAGAATGGCCTCATCGACAGAATAAAAAGCTTTGAGTCTGGTGTTTGTTATGTGATAGTGATTGGTGAAGTAGGGAGATAAACTGAATAGTGAGGGGTATGAATGTCAATGGAAAACAGGAGACAGGCAGAAATCCTAACTTCAGATTTGAATATAGACCTCATGTTTTACAACCCCATCTGCTTACTTTATGTGGAAGTAGAAATAACCCAGACTAATGACTCTATTACTGTAATTCAACATTTTTCTCTATTTTCTCCCCTTGATCTTCCTTACATTGCACCTCTGTCACATTCTGGTAGTTAATGTGTGAAGTGTGATATTCCTGCATATACTGTAATATAGAGTGTGGCATCATTCTTACATGCTTAAGTTGATACTCAAGCTAACCTTGCACTGGCATTCTCCTTAGTCTTTGACCTAGAACGGAAGACTCAGAGTGTATTTGGGAAATGGAAGATTTGTCTTTTCGTAGGTCAGCGCTATAATTCAAGGCTACTTGCTAAGACACAGTAAAAGGGGCAGGCAAACCCATCATAGAATGTTTATATACAGATTGTTGTGTACCGGTCATTGATCTAGGTCCCAGCCTTAGGAAACATAATCATGACTTGTGCAAAAGGCTCCATGGCTGCAGAAGGAATGCAGGCAGCTCACCTGCAACTTCATTGCAGCCATGGAGTAATTGTTATGACTTTCATTTTCCCACAGCCTGTATGCAAGTACACAATAAGATGAAGCATAGAATGGATCAGACTGCACTGCTGAAACAGAGGTCCTTTCCTGATACCGGGGAGTGCTCTGCTTAATTTAAGTGGTCTCATCCACTTGCCTTCCCATACCCCCCCCCATTTTTGGTATGAACCCTATACAGCTGGAGCAGAAAGAAGAGTAGGCAGGCCAAGGTTGATAGGAAGTTTCTTTTTAACACCGTTGTGGAAATAAACTTTCATTGCACTAGATGTTAGTACTTGGTCACAGGTCACATGCACTGTTCCCTCTAAGCTGTGCGCATGTGCGCGCGCACACACCTCGCCGAGTGAGCGCACATACTTTATAACAGAGCGCACAAAAATTACGTTTCTGATTCTGATAGAAAACAACACAGACGTCTTAAAATTTAAAAGTTGTTGTGTATTTACGGTTTTCACAAGTTCTACAATATTTTCTAATGCATTCAATGTGGTGTACATACTGTATTCTGACGTGTAGTCAAATTTTAAAGTATATAACTCCGAGTGTTGTTATGTGGCGCACAAAAATTTAACCTTCCTTCAAAAGCTGCACAGCTGATATTTTATGCGTACATAGCCTACAGAAAATTAGAGGGAACATTGGTCACATGATGTTCCTCTTTCCTGCAGCTGGGCAAAAGCCGATACTCAACTACAGACACCAAAATATTAAGGCCTTTGGCCAAAGTGCAAACACGTGAGGCACATAAAAAGGCAATTCTGAGGGGGAAAAACAGTTTTTCAATTTTCTTAGCTAATCAGTATGAAGTTTCAAGTTATAAACCGTAGGTTTTCAATAGAGAGCATGCATGTAATTAACTGAAGTTGCATTCTTGTTTAGCCTTGATGGGCAGGAAATAAAGGAGTTGAAAGTCCTTACAATGGAAATGGCAATGTCCTGAGTCCAGAGGAAACAGAAGACCAACTAGATGCTAACAGTCCATAAGCTACTTCTGCAGAGGACCTGCCTGCAATGCTGTACTCCAGAGACAGGCAGGAAGCTAAGAATGATGAGGCCTTTATTCAAAAGGCGTGTTCAGGTAACCTTGAGTTACCTGGATAAATCCTTGCTTTTGAAATATCCCATTTGCAGAATAGTTAAATTTTGTCTGGACAACATGATATCCCAGCAAACGTTAGGCCTTTAAATATGGAAGAGTAAAGAGATAAACCCTCGGGGAATTGTTTGACTTGAACCAGATAAGTTCAGTATTCAGCACTAACTGATAAGTGATCTGGTTGAGTCTGATCACAGGTCTGCAAAAAATCTTTTTTCGAGAGCTGTTTTGGTTATTCCACGTAATCTTTATGTTTTTTGGTACGCTGAATTCAAAAATGACCTCCATTTTGTCATAGGACATCATGTTTCCTGACAATGTAGGTAACTATGTTAAATAAGGCAATACCTCAAAATAAATGGAAATAGACTTATAAAATTAAAGTTTTATTACAATATTTTCATGAAAATCCTTTTTTGAACTGAAATGAGCTCACCTACACACACTAAACTCGATTCTTCTTCCTTGTGAGGCTCCTCTTGGTGCATTTACGCTTGTGAGTAGCATCTGGAATGTCTCTCTGAAGCATCCAACAGTAGTCTGTCATCATTGTAATGCTCCATTTTCCCTGGTATTTCCTTTCCATCTCTTTAATGTCTTGGTGGAATCATTCACCTTGTTCCTCACTCACAGCTCCCAAATTTTCAGGAAAGTAGTCAAAGTGCGACTGGAGGAAATGCACTTTCAAACTCATCAGGCAACCTAAAGCTTGAAATGCTTTCAGCATTCGTCCGACGATCCTTTTGTAGTGAGGATCTCTGTTATTGCCTACAAATTTCTATACGACTTCTTTAAATGCAATCCACCCTTCTTTTTGAGGATCTGTCATGGTATTGACAAACTCCTGATCAACTATAAGCCTTCTAATGTCTGGTCGTACGAACACACCTTCCTTCAATTTTGCCTCCGACAGGCCTGGAAACTTGGTGACCAAGTATTTGAAGCATTCTCCATCTCTTGGAAGTGATTTTACAAATTGCTTCATCAATCCCAATTTTATGTGGAGAGGTGGTAGAAGAACTTTATGGGAAGGTACCAAAGTTTCTCGGAGGACATTTTTTTCACCGACTGTTAGCACCCTCGGCTGCCAACTCTTCTTAGTCCAGTGATTTTGTCGGTCTCGACTGTCCCATAGACACAGAAAACAAGGATATTTGGTATACCCAGCTTGTTGCCCAAGCAGCATGCACAAGACCTTCAAGTCCCCACACACTTGCCAACCATGGTCTTCATATTTAAGTTTACGAAGAACCAATTCCAAATTCTCGTAGGTTTCCTTCAAGTGTACGGAATGACCTACAGGTATGGAAGTGTAAAAACCGTTGTGGAGTAAAACTGCTTTGAACCAAACAAAACCGTGGATCTCGTAGGAAGAACTGTTTATTAATCACAAACCAGCCAGGCCCGACACAGGCCGTGTTTCGCAACACCTTCTTCAGGGGCTTATGGCTGTTCTGGGAACCTATCAATGATGTCTCGATGAGAATTCAGGAAATCTTCAAGCTCAACAGAGACTCTCCAATGTAAGTTCTGAATGTGACGCTGCAGTTTATGGCTAGAGGAAGCTTTAAATTTATCTTCTGGACACAGGGGGCAGGGTATCTTCCCAACTTTGTCCAGCTGAGCCAGTGCTTCTATAGCAGAAAGTTCTTTTTGAATCGAGATGTGCTTTACTTCAGTATTGTCGTCCTGCACCTCTACGCTTTCTGCACAGACTTCAGCGGAGCTGATTAGTATATTGAGACATCATTGAGACGGTTTTGTTTGGTTCCCTGTCCTGGCATGTGGACTGCTGCTTTTTCGTTGGTAAAACTGCTTTGAGACTTCTTTTTGAAGAATCTATAAAAAGACGCTATTGCTCTGAATCATATTGGATTTTAAATTGACCCATCAGACCTTCGACATCGATGCAATAAACCAACTTGTCTTCCTGGGAGAAGTAAGGAACAAACTCCTTTTCACGATGTCTGAACCATGAAGATGACACTCCTGGCAACAATAAATTCCTGCTTTTCAGCCTTGATCCGAGTAACTCAGCGGCATCTTTGGGAAGATTCAAGTCTCTTACCAAATCATTCATCTCCTCCTGAGAAAACAATTTTGGTCTTGTATCATCTTCAAAGTCAGAACTTGATTCGTCATCTGGTTCAGGTATGACTTCACCTTCATTGGAGCTAGGTATCTCTTCCAAGGTAGCAGGGGGCTTGGGTACTGGTATATCTGTGCCATGGGGGATAGGACGAATTGCTGAGTGAAGATTGGGGTATGAAATGGAATGCTTCCATTTGGAATTAAACCCTTTCACATCGCATGAACAAAAGTAACAGTCGTCACTATGGTTCTTTTGATCTCGCCATACCATAGGAATCCCATAATGGAAAGATTTTTTTCTTACCCTTGAACCAGTTTCGGAGGTCCTCAACACACCGTTTGCACACTTTATGAGGCGCCCAGACTTTATCTTGATCTCCAATTTTTAGTCCAAAATATGCAAAGTATATTTTTTTCACAAAGTCTGTAATATTCTGCTGTTGCTTCAACACTGTATATTCACCACAGATGAAACAGAAACTGTCTGGCGAATTAATACACTTTCGCGGAGCCATAACATAACGGTAGAAGAATGACGAGCTAACACGAATTGTGATGAAAAAGTGTGAACAGCCTAGAACCAAGAACCTGATGATGATTCGTGCTCAAGTGTGGTGGCATGCAGGAGAGAGCAGCTCTATGTCTGTACACGAGACGTCACAGTGCTGGCCACGCCCCCCTGCACTGACCGGAGCTGCTGCTATCTGCCCTGTGTCTCCCTCCCACTGGATTCTTCAGGAAAGATTAACCCCTTCTACCATTAGAAGCACGGACTTAAAACTTGCTTAGCTTATGTATATATTGCTGACCATCAGATTTACAGTGCTATATTTTTTTTACATAACTCGGACAACCCCTTTAAGGTTTTTTTGGCATTTTATATCTTAAATGCACTTATGTGAATTAATTAATAGTAATTTGAAAAAAAATGGTAAATTTGAAGACTATTTTGCATGTTGTGGCAAATCATGACATCTAGGAGTTTTTTCAATATTTTATTTGTTTTCAGCACACCAAAATACATGGAAATTAATCAAACAGCTTTTTAGTCGCAGACCTGTGTTACATAACTAGCAGTCCTGAAGTTAAGTGGATAGATTATTTGGTTACCTTTTACCAGATACTGTATATTCAGAGGTACATGACTGGAAAATTTAACATAGTTAACTTTAAGTTTATATCCTGCCACCTGAATACTGTCCTTAATGTGTCTGCGAATTCAACAGGGCTGGTGCAAGGATACTGAGCACCTTAGGTGAACACTTGGCCCTATGCCACCCTTTAATTAGCTTTTAGGCCCATCTTTCCTGCAGATAAAAATAATATTCTGATGACTCTTTGAGTTAGTGTAACTGCCAGAATTAATTATTTTCCTTCGATTTTTATTGGTCTTTACTGCCCCTCAAAAGCCACCACTCTAGGAGACTGCCTAGTCTTGCCTAATATCTAAACCAGTCCTGGAATGCAGCTAATTACACTGCAACTGCAGCAGTGTTGCAGCAAAGTGCAATCAATGAATAAATCCAGGAGTCAATTGACAGGATCCAAGCCAGTTTATTGTGCACAGGCCCAGTCAGTCAAAGCTTCAAAAGGAACTGAGCAAAGTTTTTACAGAGACATAACCATTTATACCTCTTTTTCAGTTTGATACATGAGAACTTTCTATTGGTTCTAGCTCGATACATGCAAACTTCTCATTGGTTCCACGCTCCCTGCACCTGTCCAATCAGAAATCCCTCCGGGGCCTAGCAACCAGCCCCCTCCCTTAGGATTGTTCTAACAATGGTGCAGTTCTTGATTTTGATACTTCTCTACTGCAAGGTTATCCCTAGCTTCAGGAATGCATGTATTGAAACATTTCTTTTTTTTCGCACACAAGAGAATAATGAGAGACTTATGAATTCATGTAAAACTTCTTATTAAGCATTTTAAAACAGTTTTCTCATTTCTCACAGATTTTTGGTTCTTTTCTAGCTATAATGGGAGTTAGGATCCAGGCCTAAATTACAGGCCTTTCATAGTAGCAGGCCATGCTAGGCCATAGCCTGCCACATTCCCCCCTTTGATTATTCTCACCCGCAAGTGAGAAAGGGTAGGGTGAGAATTAAAACACTCATTAGTCATTTAACACATTATACTGGTGTTATAGCATCATCGTGGGGTATAAGGTAATATTGCCACATAGCCAATACCTTCGCGGCTGCCTTCCACTCTATAGTGTTATCAATTGCTGAAGTTACCATGCGTAAGCAAAGGGGTAGGAGACAAGGGAGCAATAAGCACATAGCTAATATGAATAATACGATAAACATAAGGGCTTTTAGACCACCAATCCATGAAAATAATGAACCAAACCACCCATCCAGCTTCAAACTTTGCCAGGTCTGGACAGGCACAAATGTCTGCTCTCTCATCTGGGTGGCTAGATCTTCAACTACATGCCCATTATTATCAATCTGTAAACAACAATTACTTAAATTCAACTTTCCACATACCCCACCTTCAGCTGCTAACAAATAATCTAAAGCTAATCGATTTTGATAAATGGCTGTGCGTATTTGCATACTTTGCTTTGCCAAAAGGGTTAGTGCTTTACTAGTTTCATTGGTTATTATTTCAACAACAGCTTGCAAACGTATTATTTGATTAATCATATAAACAGGAGTACGATATCCCCTTGTCCCATCCTGCTCCCAAGTAGCAGGTCCATAGTATGAGATAATTCTCTCAGGTGGCCATTCTTCAGATTTCGCGTCCCATTTGTCCCATTGACCTATCTTCAAGGCCTCCTTCAGCTGTCGACTTCTGTACACAGGATATCCCAGTTGTTCTCCCTGGGATGTAGGCAAAAGGAAAAAGGAAGGTCGTATGGTTCCCAGTACACATGCGCCTCCCCAATGGTGAGGGAGTCTAGCATATGCTTGGGTTCCACAAATCCAGTACAGTCCAGGTGGTACTTGCCAGGAATTATATGCTGCTAGGTTTGTCCAGATACTGGCAAGTTTGGGGAAACGAACTAGAGGATTGGAAGGTTCAGTAGCGTTGACTCCTGACCACCAAGTCATCTTCTTAGTGGTACTGTTGTAGAACTTCTGATTGAGACAGACCAGCTGCCCCACTTCCATATTAAACAATGGTCCATAATGAGCAAAACATAAGTTACCCACAATGGAGTGGGCCAATACCTATTCACTCGTATTGTGTATATCAGTCTGATTATATGGAACAGAATAGTTCAGTTCTTGTGCCTCCCAAGGCCATTGGTCTCCCATCGTTGTTCCTCCACAAAATAAACAGTCTGAAACATGGAGACTAGATGCAACTGCTCCCGCTAACTCAAGAAACAAGTTCTGGGAGGCAGGAGGAAATTCAAACTCTGCTTTCATGGCCTCGTAGAAGGAATGATGAATGTGATAAGGTGAGGATACATGGGTCTTGGTGTTTAATTGCAGATACAAAATAGTCCCAGGATCTATACCTCCTCCTGCTATACGCAACCCAAATTTGTATCCTTGCTTCCATTGGCTGGTGTTGACTATGAGGAGTTGCAGGGGATTGCAGGCACCTTTCTGGCATTTCTTGGGCTCAGGTAATCTGATCTTCGTCAGACTGCCTTTGCAGTGATCACCATCTCGTCCCACAGGTGCATTCTTCCATGTAGCAAAATATACGCAGTCCCATTTTGGGCAAAAGTAATCATGTTTAGATGTAGTAGTATAAGTGGTGGCTGCAGAGTTCTTTCCTGTACACCATCCCCATCTGTAGGCTCCTTCTGGACACATATATTTATCATCATGAAGTATTGTAAACCGCTCTAATACCTTTTTGGTCTGAGCGGTATATCAAATTCAAATAAACATAAATAAACATAAACATAAACATCATGGTAGTATGCTCGCTCCCATGACCCACATCTGTGGTAAGCATTTCTGTTAATTGCATCACAAGCATCAAAGTTCAAGATAACAGGTTTTGTGGGGTTTGCAAGAGGTTTTGTCGCATTCAGGATGGCTCTATCTTCATCATTCCAACGTATCTCAAATGTATAATATGAAGGGTTTTGTCGGGGGTCATAACAAGTCTTACTTTTCCGCTTTGTGCAAATATTCAGTTCGGTGCCATTATAAATACACCAGCTGACTGTTCCTGTGCAGGTATCGTAGGAATGATAGAGTAAAGTCTGAGTAATCTTCTGTCCCGTTCGGGTGGTGGTTATGCAGGCTGCACAAGGGGGTAGGGTAAAAGTCTTTTCCAGGATTCCCAGGATCACCACTCCCACAAGGCAATAGTGGAAGAACATTGTGATTACAGTCTTTGGAGGTCAACTGGAAAGTTGGGTATGGTGAACTTGTTGAGTCTTCTTTTCTCCTGCTGCGATGGTCACCCTAGTGTGAAGAAGATAGATACTGAAGATTCTCTATAGCGCCAGCTGTCTCCTCAATGTGAGTCGCAATGGAGTCTCGGGATCATTCACTGACGTCCATTGGTCTGGATCAGGAGTAGCTGCCGGCTTCACTTGACTGTGGTGGATCTAGGGTTCAAATTCTGCAACTTTCACTGCAGTGGGGGTTGACAGGATGACGACGTAAGGTCCCTTCCAATGCGGCGCCAGCGGGGTCTTTCTCCACTCTTTCACCCACACGGACATTCCTGGCTTGAAGGGATGCAGAGGCTCGGTCAGGTTGATGGGTAGTCGATCTTGCACCCACGTTTGGAGATTCTGCAAGACAGAACCTAAAGCTAATAGTTCTTGTCTAGTTATTTCAGATCCTATCTGTCTCATGTCTCGCTTTATTCCCTGCACAAGGGGTGGAGGTCTCCCATACAAAATCTCAAAAGGGGAGACTCCTAGGGACTTGGTGGGAGCTGAACGTATCCTAAGAAGGGCTATAGGGAGAACTTGAAGCCACTTTAGGTGTGTTTCTTGGCAAAGCTTGAATAACTGAGTTTTCAAGGTTCTATTCATACGTTCTACTTTTCCCGAGGTCTGGGGTCTGTAAGCAGTGTGTAACTTCCATTGTATTTGCAGAGCTCGAGCTAACTGTTGGGTCACTTGGGATACAAATGATGGACCATTATCTGACCCTATAGCTGATGGTATTCCGAATCGGGGAATGATCTCATGGAGCAATACCCTAGTGACTTCTTGGGCTTTCTCAGTTCGGGTGGGATAGGCTTCCACCCATCCCGGAAATGTGCAGACTAACATTAACATATAGTGATACCCATTTGTACGGGGCATTTCAGCAAAGTCTACCTGTATATCACTCATTGGGGTCACCCCTACTGACTGAACTCTTGGGGGTGGAATGGGACCTTGCTTAGCATTATTTTTGGCACATATCAGACATTGCTGTGCCACCGAGGTGGTCAGGGATCCTAGCAGTGAAATACAGAAATGGGGTCTCAGGGCTTTTTCCATAGCTGTTTTTCCATAATGTGTGGCTTGGTGAAAAGCTTGAACAAAGGCTGGCCCTAATGCTTCAGGGATGACTGTAGGACCTGGAGGTGGACTATCTTCTGGGGGTGGCAACACTATCCAACCTTGTTCTGTCAAGACTCCTCCCTCCTTTTCACAATAATATTCTAACTCTCTTGTAGTGTATCGGGGTGCCCAGGAACTAAGGGGCACAGGGAATAGGGCTGCTTGCATTACAATATCTTGGGTCCTAACTTGTCCTGTGGTGGCTGCCTTTCGGGCTGTGGCATCTGCAAACCTATTCCCTTGAGTGACTTCTCCTGCTCCTGCCTGATGACTTTGGCAGTGCATGACTGCTACTTGTTTGGGGGCCCACACAGCATCTAATAACATCAATATCTCGGGCCCATACCTAATGGCCTTACCCCCTGAGGTGATCAACCCTCGCTCTTTATACAAGGCTCCATGTGCATGCAAAGTGGTGAAAGCATATTTGGAATCTCTGTACACATTTATGCGGAGTCCTTCTCCTAATGTCAAGGCTCTAGTGAGGGCTATCAATTCAGCTTTCTGTGCAGAAGTTCCCGGGGTCAGGGCTGAGGACTCAACTACCAGATCAAGGGTCACTACTGCATATCCAGCACAACGATGTCCATTGATGATCAAACTGCTTCCATCCACAAAGAAAGTCCGTTCAGGGTCCTCTAGAGGGACATCAGTCAAATCAGGGTGACTTGAAAACACAGTGTCCATGGTTTCTAAACAGTTATGATCAGGGGGCCCAGGACCAATTGAAAACAACGTAGCAGGGTTCAAAGCTTGACTGACTTTTAACTGTATCTGGGGGGTTTTGCACAGCATGCTCTGATATTTCAACATTCGTGCATTGGTCAGCCAGAAGTTTCCTTTGTGTTCCATGAGAGTCAAAACAGAGTGTGGTACGGTGACTTGAAGAGTTTGCCCCAGTGTGAGTTTGTCTGCTTCACCCACTAGGAGGGCTGTTGCTGCAACAGCTCTCAAACAAGGGGGCCATCCTTTTGCAACTACATCCAATTGCTTTGACAGATAGGCTACTGGTCGCTGCCAAGATCCAAGAGATTGGGTCAATACTCCTAATGTGTTTCCTTGTGACTCATGGACAAAAAGATGGAAAGGCTTCTGAACATCTGGAAGACCTAAAGCTGGAGATGACATCAGGGCATTTTTCAGAGACTGGAATGCAGCATCTTGTTCAGGTCCCCATTCTAGTGATTTTTCCATTCCTTTGGTGACTTGGTACAATGGTTTTGCAATCAGCGCGAAGTTGGGGATCCATATGCGACAGTACCCCGTGGCACCCAAGAAGGCTCTTACTTGCCTCCTAGTGGTTGGAGTAGGGATACTACATACAGCTTCTTTGCGTTCTGGTCCCAGACATTGGATCCCACTGGACAACTGGAATCCTAGATACTTGACTTCAGTTTGGCATAATTGTGCTTTGGCTCCTGAGACTTTGTACCCAGCCTCTTTGAGAAGGTACAAGAGTTCACTAGTAGCTTGTAGGCATTCACTTTCTGAGTTGGTGGCTATGAGCAAGTCATCTACATATTGAATAAGAACCCTCTTTCCTGGGTCCACTGGGTAACTTGAGAGATCTTGATTCAGGGCAGCACTGAAGAGGGTAGGTGAATTCTTGAATCCTTGGGGTAATCTGGTCCAGGTGAGCTGGCCCCGCCTTCCTGTTGTGGGGTCTTGCCATTCAAAAGCGAATAAAAGTTGACTAGTAGGGGCTAAGCGTACACAGAAGAAGGCATCCTTTAGGTCCTGGATGGTGAAATGAGTAGCCTCAGCGGGGATCAGTCCCAAGAGAGTATAAGGGTTTGCTACTACAGGGTGTATAGTTTCAACTGCATCATTCACTCACCTTAGGTGTTGTACTGGGTGGTAGTCCCCTGTCCCAGGTTTCTTAACTGGGAGAGGGGGGTGTTCCAAGGTAACTGGCATTCCTTGAGAAGTCCATACTTCAGCAGTTTCATCAAATGGCAGTGGATTCCTTCAATGGCTGGTCGAGGGAGAGGATACTGCTTCACATGCACTGGTTCCACTCCTGGCTTGAGGGTGACAATGACTGGGGCTATGTTCTTCGCTAGGCCAGGTGGATTATCTTCTGCCCATACTTCAGGTGGGGCTATGAGGTTGGCAGGTATACAGGGACTGGTTGACTTCATTGGAGGTGCACTATAGAACCGCCACTCTTCTTCTCAGGGAACAGTAAGCACCATCAATCCAGCAGGCTTTGGGTTCACAGTCATTTTCATTTCTCCCCCTTCAGCAAAAGATATTTGTGCCTGGAGCTTAGCAAGTATGTCTCGGCCCAGTAGTGGAATAGGGCACTCAGGCATATACAAGAACTGATCCGTTATTTTCTGTCCCCCTTGTTCACATATGCGGTTCTGTAAGAATGACTTTGTGGCTTTATTTCCAGTGGCTCCAACTATAGTAACAGAACGAGAGGAAAGAGGAGCTACTGGCTTGGCTACTACTGAATGTTCTGCTCCTGTATCTACCATAAATTCCATGTATTGGTCCCCTATCTTCAAACTGACCATAGGCTCCTGGGGACCCAGGGTGAACTTGGAGCCTGGTCTGGAATAGTCTTCATCCATGTCATCCAGGTCATAGCCCGTTGCTACTGCCACTCCCTCAATGGTTTCCTCCCTCTCTTGCTGGAACTGTGTTCGGTTCATTCCTCCCCTCCTTCGAAATCGTCCTCCTGGCCTCCAGGGACTCTCTCCTCCGCTCACGGGGGCGGAGTCCAGATGCGGGCATTCATTTCTCCAATGTCCTTCTTCCTTGCAGTAGGCGCACTGATTCGCACCCAATTGAGGCCTTTCGCTTCCGCGGCCTCTTCCACATCCTATAGTCCTTTGATTAGGAAAACCTCCTCCACGTCGTTCGGTTATAGCAGCAGCAAGAAGATCTGCCTTCTTCTTCATCTTTTGTTCACTTTCTCTGTCTCGTTCATTTTCACGATTCACAAATACTTTCTGAGCGACTTCCATTAACTGTGCTATATTCATGCCCGCAAATCCGTCCAATTTCTGCAATTTTCATTTTATGTCTCTCTGGGACAGACTGACAAAGGCCGCATTTATTTTATTTATTTATTTATTTATTTAACTGTATTTATATCCCGCTTTTCACCGGGTCAACCATGTGTAAATTTTCCTGAGCGGCGGGATCATATGGGGTATATAATCTATAAGCTTCAGACAACCGCTCATAAAAGGCCGCTGGGCTCTCATCTGGACCCTGTAGAACTTCCGATACCTTCCCAATATTCATGGCCCTCTGGCCTCCCTTCTTCAGGCCCTGTAATAAGGCCTGGTAAAATCTGGTTATGGCCGCCGCCCCCCTTTCATCATCCGGGTCCCACCCGGGATCTTCATTGGGATATTCTGCAACAGCTGCTTGTGGTGGATTTATTCCTCCCCCCTCTACAGGATTCTCTTCTAACCAACGGAGGGCTGCTTGCCCGATTCGCCCTCGCTCCTCAGTAGTAAAGAGGGTGGACAGGAGCTGGCGACAATTGGCCCAGGTAGGCTGATGGGTTTGCATAATGCTAGACATTAATTCTGTTAATTCCTGAGGCTTGGCTGTTTAGGATGCATAATGTGTTTTCCAGTTTAATAAATCTGTGGTGGAAAAGGTTACATAAACTAAGCTGGTTGGTCCTGGCGCCATCTGGCCCTGATCATTTAAAACAGGTATTCCAGGCACTTGGCGTAATGGCATTAGGTGCCCTGTTTTCTTCTTCTTGGGGGTTACGCTTCTTAAATCATAAGGCTCCCAGGCACAAGTCTCCTTGGTGGGTGACCCTGAACTGGAAGGAGAGCCTCCGCTTTCTATCTCGTCAGAGGACTCGAGTCCCCCCGACGTGCTTGGGCCTGACTCGGGACTATCATTCGGGGTAGGGTGCTTTTTAGGCTGCTGCAGAGGTAGTTTCTGGGGCTCCTCATCTGGCTCCACTTCAGGCCACGGTGCTGGGGGAACTAACTTCTGTGGGTACTGGGGTAACCTAGCCAGGATATCTGGGGACTCTGGGGCAGAATACACAGGTGGCTTCTCCTCCTTAACTTTTCTGGTTCCCCTAGTAGTAGCTACAAATATTTTACAGCGCTCCTCATAGCAGCGCTTCATCCATGAGGGCTGCTGTTCACAAGCACTTAACCAGGAATCTATATAGGGGAACTGGTCAGGATACACTCTTTGTATAAGCTGATGAACTCGAAAAACTGTTTCTAAATCGAAGGTGCCCCCACGGGGCCATGAAGCAGCTAACGCGGGCCACTCCCTTTCACATAACATTTTTAATCTAGACGGAGTCATTTTCATACCATAATCTCCCGAAAATCCTTTACGGAAATTCTTGATCATACATTCCAACAGAGTTTGCGTGGACTCCGTCCCTCCCATAATCTAAACGTAACTACGTACACTAACTACGTACTCTACTAACTAAGTATGCTACGTACTCTACGTACACGTAATGACGTACAAGACAACGAACAATAAGGATAGGTAGTATGGCTGTAGGTAATGGGTCCGTACAGCCCACAGAACACTGGGGGGGACAAACACCACTCGCTTCCTCCTTTTCGCGACCTGGACGCGGTCACCCGGCCAGGAACTGCGCTACTTAGGAGTCCGCTCTTGCTCGATCTGTATTTCAAGACCTCTCAATCACACAAGCAAGCATATTTCAACAAGAAATCATTTTTCAAGTGCCCAGGTATTTCTGACTAACTGACTATTTCAAACAAGAAGGGTCGATGGCTTCAGCTTCCGCTTTCTCTTACGCGGAGCTTACTAGGACCGCCCTTATGGGAGGTGATCAGGCTCCCCTGTCTCGCACAAACTCTTGCGAGATTTCCCAGTTAGTCTATACCAAATATACCAAATCAGTCCTGCGCATGCAAGACGTTGTCCCAGGCTGTTCTTCCTGACTATCAAATCACAAAAATGTCTACTCACTGGATCCGGTCCCCGATACCACACCAGCTCCTGAGTTGGAACCTGGACTCCCCCAGGTTGGAGGTGTTGGCCAGCTGGACCCGATGGCCCGCCGAGGCAGGCGGAACCCTCTCCGGCACAAAGGGGCCAGCGGCGCCTGAGGTCTCCTCCGCGGTCGGACAGACACGGTTCCAACCGGGCCAAACCTCAAGGCGAATTTCGTGAATTACTCACTTGAATACCATTTACTGCTCGCACTTCCCGGCCAATGCACCAAGAATATGTTGCAGCAAAATTCAATCAATGAATAAATCCAGGAGTCAATTGACAGGGTCCAAGCCAGTTTATTGTGCACAGGCCCAGTCAGTCAAAGCTTCAAAAGGAATTGAGCAAAGTTTTTACAGAGACATAACCATTTATACCTCTTTTTCAGTTTGATACATGAGAACTTTCTATTGGTTCTAGCTCGATACATGCAAACTTCTCATTGGTTCCACGCTCCCTGCACCTGTCCAATCAGAAATCCTTCCGGGGCCTAGAAACCAGCCCCCTCCCTTAGGATTGTTCTAACAATGGTGCAGTTCTTGATTTTGATACTTCTCTACTGCAAGGTTATCCCTAGCTTCAGGAATGCATGTATTGAAACATTTCTTTTCTTTCGCACACAAGAGAATAATGAGAGACTTATGAATTCATGTAAAACTTCTTATTAAGCATTTTAAAACAGTTTTCTCATTTCTCACAGATTTTTGGTTCTTTTCTAGCTATAATGGGAGTTAGGATCCAGGCCTATCTTACAGGCCTTTCATAGTAGCAGGCCAAGCTAGGCCATAGCCTGCCACAGCAGGAGATGAAACTGGCCCATCAGCAGCAAGACCTCACAATTCCTAAGAGAAAGCAAAAGCTGTTGAGCGAACAGTTTTCTGCTGGAGACACAGAATAAGAATATCTGTAGAAACATGACTACTTACGTGCCAAGTAAATCTAAAAAGTGAACATCGCAAGAAAGACATTGTGAGATACTAATGGGACTTACATCTACCTTTTCTTGCCAAGGACTTCACACAGGCTCTTCTGGTGCATTGCAAGTAGCACACCTTGAAACTTGTAATGACACCTCTAGTTGTTTGTGGATTGTTGATTGTAAATCACTGTGTTTTATGACTGCTTGCAAGGATCTTTACTGCCAGTGTTATTTCTAGTACCCCTTCTACCTCAAAGCTTGACCCCAGGATCAGGACTGTGTGTCTGTGAGGAAGTTGTTGGTGGGACATGTTACAACTGGTATACCACATCCACATCTTGTTCAAGGTAGAAGTTGTGTCAGGAAAAATTTCTGACTTCAGACAAATCTTGACAGACAAAAGACACATCTCTCGGAAGTCAAAAAAACTATGTTCTCTCTTCCATCATAACCTAGCTATCACTAGAATCCAAAGCTTACCACACACATTAAAGCACTGAGCAGGATTGCTTATAAATAGATCCTGGAAGTAGCATTATTGCAAATGCACTTTAATAAAGTGGCCTACGTTAAACACTGCAGGCCTTAATGCAGCTCACAGTAAAATGAGGTATGCATGCTAATGGTCTAATTTGAATGCTTGCCCTTTACTGAATATGAGTTAGACTTCTGTGGTATTAATACAATTTAACATCAGTGTGAAATAGTATTTCAACTGAGCTTTCATGAATACGCCTCTTAACAGCCAAGGACATTAAGGGAAAGACTTACAGCTCAGCTAGAATGAAACTGAACAGGAGCCTGGGGGCACAATGTAGGCAGCTCTTTGTTTGTTGATGGGTAGAAGAAAAAGTTTAGTGACATGATTGTGATTGCATTCATTATCTATATACCGCCCTTCTAGCAACAAAAGCTGTACAGCATAGTTCACAAAATAGTTAAAAAACATACAACAAAACAATCCCCCCCCCCCAAAAAATCCCCAAAGATCACAGATGAGAACCCCACCCTGGCACACCACTCCCCACACACTTTAAATAGACTAAAATACACTGGTCAACATTGAAATCGTTACTGACTTTAAAAGACCCAAATCTGTAGTATCTTGGTGAGCTGAACACGAATATAACATAAAAAAAAAATATTGGCTCTCGTTTTGAAGATATTGCATGTAGTTCATTTTTGAGGTTTCACCATGTAAATTTATCCAGTAGGACACCAACAACATCCCAAATAAGCATTGAATGATGTAATATTGCATCACATTGCATAATACCAGCATGCATACATCATCCAGAGTTGATTGCATCATTTTCTGATGCAATGCAATGCTACTGCTAGATGGGTGCTGAAGCCATCTGACGTCAGCAGTGTACTATACGCAGTCAGAAAGGAAAGTAATCTGGTATTCTGTTCCGATATTGAAAGCCTCATGAATGCCTTAAAAATCACTCATGACCCACAAGACTGGAGACTATTTATAGACTCTTCGAAACTGAGTCTGAAGGCTGTTCTTTTGAACAATGGAAACCGTCTTCCATCTATTCCAGTAGTGCATGCTGTCCACATGAAAGAGACATACAATAACTTAAAGCATCTATTGACTTCCATTAACTATAACAAGTACAGCTGGCACCTCTGTGGTGACTCGAAGGTAGTTGCCCTTTTAATGGGACTGCAGCAGGGATATATAAAATACACGTGTTTCTTATATGAGTGGGATAGCCGAGCAAGGGATTGGCACTACTTGCGGAAGGAATGGAATCGCAGACAAAATGTAACAGTTGGAGAGAAGAATATCCAACACCCAGCTCTGGTTGAGGCTCACAAAATCCTGCTACCACCCCTTCACATCAAACTAGGTTTGAGGAAAAACTCTGTGAAAGCCATGGACCGCACTTCGCCAGCTTTCCGATACCTGCATGAAAAATTCCCTCGACTCAGTGAAGCAAAGATTAAAGAGGGAGTTTTTGTGGGTCCTCAGATTTGAGAGCTCTTCAAAGATGAGCGGTTCAACAACTTGCTGCAGGGTGATGCAAAACAAGCATGGAATGCTTTTTGCCTAGTGTTAATAAAGTTTCTCGGGAATGTTAGGTCAGAAAACTACAAGGAACTAGTAGAAGACATGCTGATGCAGTATCAGAAACTTGGCTGCAATATGTCTCTAAAGATCCATTTCCTTGATTCCCATCTCAATTTCTTTCCTGACAACTGTGGTATGGTTAGTGATGAACAGGGCAAATGTTTTCACCAGGATATCGCAACGATGGAGCAAAGATACCAGGGAAAATGGTCCACTACAATGCTGGCTGACAACTGATGGACACTCCCCAGAGAAACTCCCGAACAGCTGTACAAGAGACAGGCAAAAAAATCTAAGAAGTAGTCTGACTTGTTTTTTTACAGGTATTAACCGAAGGCCTATTATATTTACTATTGCCATGCATTTCATGATGTAAACATTAATTCTTGTAGATTACAAATAAACTAGAGCCAACTTTGCAATTTCACTGTCATATTCGTGTTCAGCATATAAAAATTGATAAGAAATGACTATTTTTATTTCAGTAACATGACTTTTGTAAAACTTTGTTGACCAGTGATATCAGACAAGAATACCCTACCTTCTAATCCAGGACTAAAATCAGCTCCCCAAAATCCAGCAAAACTTTCACCACCCTACCGGATACAACCAGGTCTTTAACTTCTTTAGAAAACATAAAATCCAGCTCCAACCTGCTTGTATGGTATGAAATATTTCACAGCTTCAACCCTGCTTTGTTTACGAAGATCTCTTTCAGCCTATCAGCTAATCAGGATATCCCTGCATATCTCTCCTTCAGAAATACATCAGATAGAATGGCTGAAGTGGACAAGTAGTTTGAGCTTGACTCTTGTCCTATTGTTTGCTGTAATCTGGAGAAGTCAGTGATTCTTAAAATGTTGGAAAAATGTTTCAGTTAGGGTCCCTTTCACTTGTACCACCCACCTATTGTTCTGTTCTTCCTGTATAAATTGTTCTAAGGGCAAAGCTTTTCCTGCTGATTCATAAATGTGTAATTGGGAAGGGCCAACCTCATCTTCAGTTGGAACTGGTCCAACAGTTGGAGTCTGCCACTGTATGGATTCCACCCACTTGTTCTGGCTTAAAAGGAATCCCTCCTTTGCAACTGACTCCATTGTTTTATAGGGGTGTACATGACCCAAAAATAGATTTGGTTCGTACTCATTTAGAACACATTTTTCATTATTTTTGTGGCTTTTTGGTGTTTTCATACATTTGTTTTAAATCTGTGCTTTGTACAGAATGTACACTAGGACTTATGTATTAATTTATAGATAAACACATGCACAAGTGAATGCAATATGCTCAAAATTTTTAGGCAGTCAAAGATACTAAACGAATGCTCATGAATGTATAACCCTACTGTTTTTGATTCAGATACCCTATCTTGACATCCACATTCCCTCCAAGGTACCTAATAGTCCATCACTTATTTTTGTGCTAGGGGTATGCAGGTCAAATATTTCCATTTCATTGTTTCCCGTTGTTTGTAGAATTGTTTGTTTCATTTTGATTTGTTCCCTTTTAATATCATCACTTCCCATCTATCATTGATGGTGTAAACTATCGCTTATTCGTGCATGCTATTGAGCAATAGTGTGTGCTATGGGAAAATAATGTGCACTGTTGAGTCATAGGGTAAACTATGAAGCGATAATATGCACTATTAACAATAGATGGGGGATTTCTTCCCTTTTCATTTGAAAACGATACAAAACAAAATAGGAAATATTATTGACATTTCCCATTTCCTTTGAAATTAATGCACATCCCTAATTTCTACCATCAATGGTGCAACAACCCCAGGGGACACCTCCTGACCCATTTGACAGATACCTCAATATTGCTGCACCACCTCTGAGGTTAGAAACTTTAATGTCAGGAAATATTTTTTCACTGAAAGGGTGGTGGATGCTTGGAATGCCCTCCCAATGGAAGTGGTGGGGGCAAACATGGTGACGGAATTCAAAAGGGCATGGGACAAACACAGTGGATCCCTTTGCAGCAATAGGATAAAAACAAAATAAACGGTACCATCTAACTTCTGAACCATATAATGTCTCAACAAATATATAACGTCTCAACAAATAGGGGTGTCCTGCCTGGAGTGGTGGGTTTACCCCTGGACAGGGACATGGTGAGGGGTGGCCTGCACGGAGCAACAGGTGCACCTGCTCTTGCCATCTTGCTGGGCAGACTAGATGGACCATGCTTGTCTTTATCTGCCATCATTTACTATGTTACTATGTTTTGTCTGTGTTACTTGTCTGTCTATCTTTTTGATCTGTAGGCTTTAAGAAGAAGGAAGGGGTCATACGCCTGTCAGTAAAGCACTGTGCACATCTTCATCACAGAAACTTGGTTTACTGAAACGGACAACGTCCTGCTTAATCAACTCAACACTAGCACCCATAACATCCATAATTGCACATGATCCAACAACAGAGGTGGGGACATCTGCATTCTTTCCAACAAGCAACTAAACTTCATAACCACAAACGCAATATCATCTAACGGTCTGGACGCCATCATCATAAGCAATAAACAATTTGCCATTTGCCTTGTATATAGGGCACCCCATCACAATGCAGATCAACTCGACACACTCCTCGAAGCTGCATGCTCTCACATCTCCCAACATCAGCACTTTATCCTTCTTGGTGACTTCAATCTTCCTTCAGTTAATGTCAACCAAAGCAACACTTTCCTTCAAGCCATGGATGATTTGCAATTTACGCAACTAATCAATGCCTCAACTCATCTCAATGGTGGTTCCCTAGATCTCCTCTTTGCCTCCAACCCACTCGCCTCATCACACCCCATCTCCCCCATATCTACTCCGGTCCCTTGGTCCGACTATCACCTTATAATATTCTCCCTACCCACCACCCTGTCAAAACATCTCCCTCCCCCCAAATCACCCTCTGTGAGAAGATTTAGGAGTTTTAATGAGACATCCTTCACTCAACAAATCACCCCCACTATGAAGCAAGCACTTCTCCACTCTAACCTTGACACTCTTATGCACTCCTGGTACACCACCATCAATGAAGCTGCAAAAACTCCAGCGCACAATCCATCTAAACCTCATTGTCCCTATGCACCCTGGTATTCAACTCACCTCAGAGATCAAAAACGCTCCCTCCGAAAGCTTAAGAGATGTTGGAGAAAATCCAAAGATCCACAACTTCATGCCATCTATCTCAAACACCAAACAGTATACTCCAACAACACCATCAAAGCCAAGCATGAACATCATGAAAACATAGTGCTTCATTCTATAAACAAGCCAAGAAAACGTTTCAACATTGTCAAATCCTTTACAAATGATCTATCCCAGCTTCATCACACTGTCACCATCCACCCTCAGCTAATAGCCAATTTCTGATATCTAAGCAGCAACCTCCAGGCTCCTCCACTATCATCAAACCACCTCCCACTCCCTCAGCTGCCAACACAACTCCCTGGACAACGTTCAGAGATGTTCCCCCTGAAGAAATATTAAATATCATCAACCACATCAATGCTACCACCTCCCCCCTGGACTCCTGCCCTGTAACCTGGATCAAGCAAACAAAAAACACTATAGAAACATAGAAATATGATGACAAAAAAAGACCACATGGCCTATCTAGTCTGTCCTTCCATATCAACAACTACAACACTCCCCTTTTTTTCCTTTAGAGATCCTCTGTGTTTGTCTCATGCTTTTTTGAATTCAGTTACTGTCCTCATCTCTACTACCTCCACTGGGAGACTCTTCCATGGATCCACCACTCTTTTCGTAAAGAAGTATTTCTGCATATCACTCCTGAATCTATCCCCCTTCACCCTCATCCCATGTCCCCTCATAGCAGAACTTGCTTTCAATTGAAAGAGGCTGTTCCCCTGAACATTTATGCCACGGAGGTATTTAAACATCTCAATCATATCACCTCTATCCCGCCTTTCCTCTAAGGCCGGGGTCTCTAAGGCCTTAGAGTATTTCCCTCTCGCGCTGCTTGAAAACGCTTAAGCCGCGCGAGAGGGAAATACTCTTTTCGCGGCTTGAAAAGCCCGCCGCTGATGGACAGACTCAGGGCTCATCCGGGCAGAGGGGAAGGGGCCGCGGGACAGCTGATTCTGCTGCTGCCATGGCTGCAGCAGCAGCAGCAGAAGCCAGTTTTTGTTTTTTAATTGACAGGTGATTCTGCCGCTGCCACGGTGGCAGTGGCAGCAGCAGAAGCCAGGATTTTTTTTTAAATTTTATTTACTTGGGCTGATAGGGGGGGGGGGGGTAGGACTGTAAATGGGCTGATGGGGGTTAGGAAGGACTGGAGGTGGGCTGATGGGGGGGGAGTTAGGACTGGTAATGAGCTACGGAGGGGCTAAGAATGAAATGGGGTAATGGGGGGTTAGGACTGTAAGTGGGCTAATGGCAGCGGGGGGGGGATTAGGACTGGTAATGGGCTATGGTGGGGGCTAGGACTGGAAATGGGCAGATGGGGGTTAGGGCTGGAGGTGGGCTTATTGGTGGGTTAGGACTGGTAATGGGCTATTGTGGGGCTAAGAATGAAAATGGGGTGATGGGAGGGTTAGGACTGGAAGTGGGCTGTTGGGGGGCTTAGGACTGGTAATGGGCTATGGGGGGGCTAGAAATGGTAATGGACTGGGGTGGTTGCTAGGACTGGAAATGGGCTTAGTGGGGGGGGGAGCTAGGACAGGAAATGGGCTGATGGTGGGGCTAGGATAGGACTGGAAATGGGCTGATGCAGGGACTAGAAGGGAGTGGATGCTGGGTGGGGCTGGAACTAGAAGGAAGCTGATGTTGGGGGAGGATTAGAATGGGATGGAGCTGGGAGAGTGAAATGGAGAGGGGAAAAATAATTTGTGTGGGAGGGAAGAAAAATCTACAATTGGCCGGGTATTGGGAGAGTAAGTGGTGATTGAGGATAGAGGGGTAAAATTTGAGTGGATGAAATAGGAATGAGGAAGGAGCAAAAGGAGAAAGATTAGTATGTTAAAGCAGATGTAGAGAGAGAATGGAAAAAAAAAACTAGAAGAGAGAAGAAAGGACAAATGGACAGCAGACGATGGAGAGTTAGCAGAAGACACGAAGAAACCAGAAGAAAGTGGCTGGAACAATTGCAACTGAAAATAATGCACAAAAGGTAGAAAAATATCTATTTTGAATTTATTAACTGGAATATGTCAGCTCTGGGAAATGTGCATCATTAATGTCTGCGCTTTGTATGGTAACATTATGCAAATATTTATGCAAATGAGGCTCCGCGTCTTATGCGGCCCACGGGTTACTTTACAAGTCCTCATTTGGCCCTCAAAGCAATTTGAGTTTGAGACCCCTGCTCTAAGGTGTACATATTATGATCCCTAAGTCTGTCCTCATATGCTTTATAATGAAGAGCACTAACCATTTTAGTAGCCACCCTCTGCACCGACTCCATCCTGTTCACATCCTTTTGAAGGTGCGGTCTCCAGAATTTCACACTATACTCCAAATGAGGTCACAACAAGGACTTATACAGAGGCACTAATTCAGAGGCATTACGTTACCATTCATCTCCACCATCTCCAAGTTTCACTCAACCAAGCATATTTCCCTCCTGCTCTCAAGCAAGCCTCTGTGAGAGCCTTACTCAAGAAACCTAATCTTGATCCCAACTCTCCTGCATCCTACAGACCCATAGCCAGCGTTCCTCACCTTTACAAAATGATTGAAAAGACAGTCCAAATCCAACTTCAGGAGCATGTGGACAGATTTGCACCACTTGACCTCAGGCAACATGGTTTTCATCCCTATCATTGCGCCAAAACTCTTTTCACCCCCTACTAAATACACTCATCACTATAACTGAAAAATCCTTTTCTGACTTCATTATGTTATTTCTGGATATTTCTGCCACATTTGACACTGCATCTCATCAAATTCTGCTTAACCAACTCAACACTATCGGAGTTCAAGGTTCCCCTCTCAAATGGATCCATTCCTACCTATCCAATCAAACCCAAACAGTAAAGATAGGTAAGCAAGCATCTGCGCCTTACACCCTTCCTCAAGGAGTCCCTCAAGGTTCCGTCCTCTCCTCTCTCTTTTTCAATATATACATCAGACCATTATGATTCATCATACAGAAATTCAAAGTCAGCTACTAACTCTATGCTGACGATTTAGTGATCTTCACTCCATTCCATACTTCCTCCCCTGACTATTCCTGCATCAATGAATGCTTCAACAAAATCATCCTATGGCTACAGCATCACAACATTGCAATAAACTTCAACAAAATAGAGATTCTTTACGTCTCCAAAGACCACAACTTCACACCCCCTCTAACTATCAAACTTGAAGATGTGGACATACAAGTCAAATCCCAAACAAAATATCTCGGCATTACCCTGAATCAGCATCTAAGCTTCCAACATCACGTCAAGAATGTTACCAAAAACATATATTTCAAACTCCGAATCCTCCAAAACCTTCGACCCCTCTTTTCACCAGACAGCTTCTGGACAATTTGCCAAGCCTCCATTACTCCACTCCTCGACTACTATAAGTCTGTTCTCCATGGATTCCCTAAGTCTACCCTCTCCAGCTTGCTCAAAACACCATAGCTTGCATCATAGCTGGTGTTCCAAGACAGTCACACATCACTTCCACATTGAAATCTCTCCACTGGCTCCCTGTTGCATCCCGCATTAAATTTAAGATACTCATCATCATCGACAGAGCTTATTTCAACACTTCAACTGAACGGATCCAATCCCTAATCAAGCAAGCTTTTAACAACAGACTTTATTGACAAAATGCATTTAATCTTCTCCTTCCATCACACAATTCTGCAAGAAATCCCAACACACTTGCACCAGAGCTTTTGAATTTTATGTCCCTACCTTATGGAACCAACTCCTCCCCCACCTTACGCTGCATACAATCTCATATCACCTTTAAGAAGAACTATAAAACATTCCTATTTGAAGAATACTATAGTACATCCCCAACATCCAACCCACACTCTCTCACACTATCCACCTCTCCTCCCCCACCATAACCCTCTCTTTTCTCCCTCCTAGACATAAACCCACGTATTCTCTTGACACCCTCCACTATATCAAGGAAGGGAGGAGTGGCCTAGTGGTTGGGGCAAGGTACTTCAGGCCAGAAGGTCTGGGGTTCGAATCCCACTAGAGGACAGCAACCTTGGGCCGGAAGGACTGGGGTTTCTAGTCCCACAGGTGCTCCTTGTGGTCTTGGGCAAGCCACTTAATCCTCCATAGCCCATGTTCCCTGTAAAATAGTTATCTCCAAGTTATAATGCCCTGTTCAGTGTAAACCACACTGATGCAGAATAGCATGGTATATAAGAGAATGTAAATAAATAAATATCAACTCCAACCTAACACCAGCTATCTCTGCATAGCTGTCTGTACATAGTTTGCCAGAATTGGCCTTGTACATAGCTGACTGCACTGTTCTATAAAGTTATCTGTACCATTATCAACTTGTACTATGTAAACTGCTATGCCTTGTAGAATAACAGTATATCAAATTCAGATAAATTAAACTGCTTTTATTCAGATAATAACACTAATAAGGGGGCAAATATTAATAATTGTTGGTGCTGGTTTTTAAATCAATATGTATATTCTGTGCATGCATAATCAGTGATACTCAATATTTATTGTGTGGTCTTTGCACTGGGGCTATGGGGGCAATTTTATAACGTGGCATCTATTTTTAGATGCTAACAATGAAGCTAAATGCCAGGTTTTTTAGTTATTTAAGCACATATTCAACTGGTTGGTATCTTACAATAAAACAGTGTAAAAGTGCACCTGCTAATTGCACAGCATGCCCTGTCACAGCGGACATGCACAGGAACAAAGTTTGGGCAGAGCATGGGCAGTGAGAGCATGTATGTGCATTGATTATCAGATATGACAATTTACTTGCATGCTTGCAAAAAGTAGGCATGGTCATTTTCACTGGTCTAGGAATGGTGTAAGGATTGTGCCTTAATTTAAGGCTCATTCTCTGCCACTTGTGCTAGTATTTTATGACAAGTAGATAAAATAGACAATTTAGATGCATTAAAATGCACTTTGACTAGGTGTCCTATTACAAAATTACCTTCTATGGGGGCATATTCAAAGGAGGTAGACAGCATTGCTTTAAATAATGCCTGGATATTTAACGCCAGCGCTATATTCGGCCATTGACATTGAATAACTGGGTTGTCCAGTTAGAGTTTTAGCTAACCAGTCAGTGGCGATATTCAGCTAAACCAGATAAAGTTAAGACATCTTTTTAACTTTTGCTGGTTTAGGTTAGCCAGTTATCGGCTGAGTATCACCACTGGCTGGTTAACCTATGTCACTACCACCCCAGAATGCCCTGACGCTAAACCATTAGCATCGGAGCATATAAACCAGGTAGGAGAGGATACTCAGTGGCACTAACCACATTAATGCCACTGAATATGCCAATGAGCACAGTTTAGTTGGCAAGCAGCAAAACCGCTTTGAATATGCTCCTCCCCCCATATGTTTACTTTAGAGCTGCTATGCCGCAGGCCTAAACTAAATGTATAATTTGCCTGGATAGTGGATGAAGCCACATCTCTCTGGATGATATTGCTATACTATCTCACTCCACCTTCCCCTGCTCCTTTACTATAAGAATAGTATTGGGTTGTTCAAATGAACTTTTGGCCTGATACTTTCCTCATAAGGGATGAAAATCCATCGATAGCAAAGTCACATGCTCATTGGCCACTGAACATCCAACTTGTTTCGAATAATGGCCCGAAGAACTTTTTCAAAACGGGGATACCACAAGCCACTGGATAGCCAGTTTAGTGCTGGAAAGCTGAAATGCACCAAAACCAACTGGATCAGTTATTGAAGGGTAGGCAGGTTAGCTGCACCTAATTTAATACTCCATGGACAAAATGAGTCATTATAGCAGTTTGGTGGTGGACTTGCAGCACACAAGATATATAAAAAACTCATAATGTGTTTTAAATATTTAAAACTGCACTTTCAACAAAATGTAATTGAATATTGATTATTGCACTGTATGTGATGTACTATATGCTCAGAGATGCACACTAGCTCTTAGTGTTTGATTTTGTATGCAATGTATTTCAAATATTCATTGTATCTGAAACAAAAGGTACCTTATAGCATTATAATTAAGCTGATTATTGTATGAACATACATGCATGATATCTGTATCTATATCTATAAAGCTTTAGTCCTTCCGTATAAGCACAGCTATTGTGCAGCTGGCAGTAAGGGAGAATAATTTGGAGCCTATAGGGGCTATTTTAGAAGCAACCCCTTGTCTAAAAAAAACAACAAATACACATGTAGATTGGCATACACATGAAAATGCCATTTCAGAACAGGGGCTTTTTAAAAGTGGAGATGCTATCCATATCTAAAAATCCTGGAGGCATGGAGAAAGCGAGGAGAGGGAGTGGTTTGGGTGTGCCTGTAGTATAAAGTAGATTTCTTATTTCAAATAGGGAATCCATGTTTCTGGCAAAAATTGTAGATGTCAGCATTTACACATGCAATGAGGCATCTATAGGTACCTACTAGCAACAGCACATGTAAATATCACAGTCTTCCACCACCTCAAAGCCCCCTGAACTTGGTAGACACACCCATGCCTCTTTACCATACCTTGATCTCCACCACAAGCCTCCATCTTGTGTATGGTCATGCTTAGCAACTTTAACTCCAGGCCCCTCTGAGGTCACTGTGCATATCCCCCTACCCACCCACCCCCGATCCCTGGTGCTAGTGGGAGCAGGAGTGTTACCTACTCACTCCTGCTTTACATACAACTGAATCCAAAATGATACTAAGGATTCCTTGAGTGCCACAAAATTATTGCTGGCCTCATGGGTGCCATTTTGGATTTGGCTGCATGCAGAGCAGGAGTGAGTGGGAATCTCTCCTGTTCCCATTAGCACCAGGGATCCCTTGTAACCCCAGAGAAGAGATTAGGGGATGGGGTGGGGACAATGCACTCACTGACCATGGGAGGCACTGGAGTTAAGAGGGGGTTGGATTGGGGTCTTAATGATTTCCTAGACCATGGGATGCTGTTCCAAGGGTTGCAGAGCAGAGATGGCATCCATCTGTCCAAGAAAGGTCAACGCGTCTTCGACAGTAGACTGGCTAATCTACTGAAGAGGGCTTTAAACTAGATTCGTTGGGGATGGGTGAAGAAAGCCCCCAGGTAGGTGATACATTAAATAACTTTATGGAAATGGGTAACAGGGATAACATATGGAAAGCAGTGTGTATAAATGCCCGTAGCATGGTAAATAAGATCCCTGATGTTGAAGCTTTGGTGGGAGTGGCTGATTTGGATTTAGTGGCAGTTACAGAAACATGGTTCACAGAAAACCATGATTGGGATGTAACTATACCTGGCAATACTTTATTCAGAAAGGACAGGGTAGGAAGAAGGGGAGGAGGAGTGGCACTATATGTAAAAACTACTATTAAAGCTTTGGAATTACAGAGCTTAAAAGGGAGAGAGGAGGCATTGTGGGTTAAACTAGGAAGAGGGAAAGAGAAACCTATTTGCATTGGTTTGATATTCAGACCTCCCTCACAAGAGGAAGAGGTGGACAGAGAGTTAATTGAAGACAAACACAGCATTGCTAGGAAAGGGGAAGTGCTACTGATAGGAGATTTCAATATGCCAGATGTTGATTGGCACATTCCTGCTGCAGTATCATCTAGAAGTAAGGAGATCCTGGATTCTCTACAGGGAGAACTATTCAGGCAATTGGTAACAGACCCCACACATGAAGGGGCCATACTGGACTTGGTGCTTACCAATGGTGATGTTGTAGAGGGAGATCATTTTGCATCCAGTGATCACCAGATTGTGTGGTTCAGTATTAGGACTAGGGCTGTTAGAATCCATTCAAAGGCTTTGCCAAGATGGGCCAGTACCTCAGGGAGTCGTTAGTGGGGTGGGAACAGCTGGGGGATGTAGAAAAACAGTGGACAGAACTGAAAGGGGATATTTTAAGGGCAACCAACCCTTTTGTTAAAATGGTAAATAAAGGTAAAAGGAAAAGGAGACCGCTATGGCTTTCGAAAGAAGTAGCTGAAAAAGTGAAGAAAAAGAGGGAGGCCTTCATGAAATACAAGCGATCACAGAGAGAGGAAGACAGGCATCTATATTTGGAAAAACTTCGAAAAGCTAGCAAAGTAGTCAGGAAGGCAAAGATTCAAAAGGAGGAGGAAATAGCCAATGCAAAAAAATGGGGGGATAAGACATTTTTCAGATATGTTAGTGAGAAGAGGAAGGGCAAAAGTGGTATTGTCAGACGCAAGGGTGAAGGGGAGGAATATGTAGATGCTGATGAGGATAAAGTGGAATTGCTTAACAAATATTTCTATTCCGTGTTCACAGATGGAGAACCAGGAGTAGGAACTGAGAAAACACCCACAAACTGGAACAGAAGTGAGGGGCATCTTGAAGAATTTTCAGAAGACTGTGTTTGTGAGAAAATAGCTCAACTTAAAGTAGACAAAGCGATGGGACCGGATGGGATACACCCTAGAATACTAAGGGAACTTGGGGACATTCTAGCAGCTCCACTGACTGACCTTTTCAATGTCTCGTTGGAGTCGGGAGTGGTGCCAAAGGACTGGAGAGAGGCTCATGTGGTGCCTTTGCACAAAAGCGGAAGTAAGGATGTGGTTGAAAACCACAGGCCGTTTAGTTTAACTTTGGTGGTGAGTAAATTATTGGAAATGCTGCTGAAAGAGAAAATAGTGAGATTTCTGGAGTCCAGCAGATTACAGGATCCGAGGCCGCTTGTATTCACCAGAGGCAGGTCTTGTCAGACAAATCTGATTGATTTCTTTGAATGGGTGATCAGGGAGTTGGACCGAGGGAGAGCCCTAGATGTGTTGTATTTAGATTTCAGTAAAGCCTTTGACACTGTTCCTCGCAGGTGACTTATAAACAAACTGAGCACCCTAGGGATGGACCCTAAAGTTACTGCTTGGGTTAGAAATTGGTTGGGTGGGAGGCGACAAAGAGTACAGGCAAATGGAACTCACTCTGAGGAGAAGGATGTTACCAGTGGTGTGCCCCAGGGATCTGTCCTTTGTCTGATTCTTTTTAACATCTTTGTTAGTGATATAGCGGAAGGGCTGTCGGGTAAGGTTTGCCTCTTTTCGGATGATACCAAAATCTGCAATAGAGTAGACACACAGGAAGGTGTAGATAACATGAGAAGGGATCTAGCTAAGCTTGAAGAATGGTGTAAAATTTGGCAGCTGGGATTTAATGTTAAAAAATGTAAGGTCATGCATTTGGGCTGCAGCAATCCAAGGGAGCAATATAGTATAGGGGGTGATGTACTTTTGTCCACTAAAGAAGAGCGGGACCTAGGCGTGGTTGTGTCTGATGATCTTAAAGTAGCTAAACATGTAGAAAAGGTGACGGCAAAAGCTAGGAGTATGCTTGGGTGCATACGGAGAGGAATGGCTAGCAGAAAAAAGGAGGTGATAATGTCTCTGTATATGTCTTTGGTGCGACCTCAATTGGAGTATAGTGTGCAATTCTGGAGACCGCACCTTCAAAAGGATGTGAACAGGATGGCGTTGGTGCAGAGGGTGGCTACTAAAATGATTAGTGGTCTTCATTATAAAGCATATGAGGACAAACTTAAGGATCTTAATATGTACACCTTAGAGGAAAGGCAGGATAGAGGTGATATGATTGAGATGTTTAAATACCTCCGTGGCGTAAATGTTCAGGGAGAGAACCTCTTTCAATTGAAAGCAAGTTCTGCTCGAGGGGACATGGGATGAGGGTGAAGGGAGATAGATTCAGGAGTGATATGTGGAAATATTTCTTTACAGAAAGAGTAGTGGATCCGTGGAATAGTCTCCCAGTGGAGGTGCTAGAGATGAGGACAGTAATTGAATTCAAAAAAGTATGTAAAGTATACAGAAGTATACAAAATTTTGTTAACTGTTCAATGTAAACCGCCCTTGATCTCTGGAAGGGGCAGTATAGAAGAAACTGTTAAATAAAAATAAAAAAATACAAAAGCATGGGACAACACAGAGGATCTCTAAAGGTAAAAAGGGTACTGTTGTAGTTGTTGATATGGAAGGACAGACTAGATAGGCCATGTGGTCTTTTTCTGTCGTCATATTTCTATGTTTCTATGATACTAAGCTTGGCCATGTGTTAGATGGAAATGGCTTTAGGGGGAGAATAGGGGGATCAGGTGCTTGTGAAGGGGGACAGAGGAGATCAGATGTGTTGGATGGTATAGGAGGGGAGATTATAGTGCGAAGATGGCATGGGTCTGATTGCCAGACCAGTGTGTCACCAGGGGGATGAACGAGCCAGTGATGCTAAACTGGATACAAATGGAGATTGGGAGCTGCAATTTTAAGAAACTTCTTCCAACTTATTTTTCTCCACGTGCTGCTTCTTAAAATTTCTGCTTCCAGGGCCTATGGAGAGCCATGCAAATGCAGTCCTGCACCTAATTTACAAGAAGCGCTATGTTTTGCAGAATCTCTTGTAAAATACTATGAAAATTCTCCACATCCTGACCTAGACATGGGAATTCCCCTCTCCAAGTTCTGTCTAAAATGTGTCTTTACACATTCAACATATGGGCAAACAGTGGGATCATCAGTGAGCATTTCCAGCAGTCAGCTAGTTCTGCCTGGTGATGGGACCTGTCAAGCTACTCTGTTTCTGAAAGGGATGTGCTTTTATTTTTAAACAAAAGCAGCAAAAGTGTGTCCTATTGCGCAATATGGTATACCATTTTTTTTTTTTGGCCTGCACACCCCTACTTTCTGAAGGCAGTGTGACTTTGCTCCTTTGACATGTTTAGTCTGGCCACTTAAATCCATGACAGTAGCTAGATTTCACTTCATTTTTTTAAGATTGTCATGCTGTGTTTAGGCAGAAACGTGTAATGACCACCCCACACAAAAGGAAGTTGGCATTGGTAAGGGTGGAAGCAAACAGCTCTATGGCACCAAAGTTTGAAGGTAAATGTCATGGGGCCGTTTAAAGGCATTGTCGCTGCTATAGATCCCGATGAGGGGTGACAGCAGAGGCAATGAGAGGCGGCCCAGAGGAGGGGCGCAAGTGATGAGGCTCGCCTAGGGTGCCTCATCTCCTTGTGCCAGCCCTGACCTTCCACCAGTATCACTGTACTCACATGACACCTTTTTCAAACTTCACTTGTTCCATATCCATTTCTGCATACAGTTCGGGCTTTTCAAACTGACTTACAAGTGCATTCATTATCAATTATCTCTACCTATACCTCCTCCTCTGGAACTCTGCTCATCAGGTAAGTTTCCATCACCAACTCCATATTCTTTTCCTTATACTTTGCTAACCATACACATGGAATAGACTTCCCTAGTTGATTCAACATGCTCTTACATGTTTGAGGCAGCTTTTAAATCTTAGTCCCTTATTCTCCTAGTCATACCTTTTGTTGACTTTTATTTTTCATTTTCCATAATAATTGAACCTCTCTAATCTCTTATTTGTCCTGTTTGTCAGTTTTGAATAGATTGTAAGCGGTGAGGAGCATGGATTGTCTCTTATGTGTATGTGTACACTGCTGCATACATATACTAAAGCTATAGAAATGATATGTAGTAGTAGTAGCAGCAGGGCTTTTGGAGGGGGTGCTCTGTGGTACTGACTACCGGCATCTTTTCATTGCCTGATACAATTGACATATGGTCTTGATGTATTAATGAAAGAGCCCTGTAAATGAGTACAGCATCTTTTTCGTTAGGAACAATGCACTGACTAGTAGCAGTAGTAACGCTAGCGACAAGGGCAAGGCCAAAGCTCGGATCCAGTAGAGGAACAATTAATATCTTCGGGGTCAAACGTTGGTGTAATTTCCCTTCTTTTTATTGCCAGAACAGGTGAAAGATAGGGGTGGGGGAGATATTGAAACCCAGTGTAGTACTGAGTGGCATAACTGGTTAGTTGGTTTATCTAGCTTCATTTGGACTTAATTACTCACTTTATGAAGACATTGACCCCAATTCTGAAAGGGGCATGTCCAGGCCGTCCAGATGATCCCAAGCAGGACGGGCCCATTAGGACCCGATACTGTAACCCGGGAGCAAAATGTTCCTGTGGCATACAGAATTGGGCCTGAGGATGGCCCAGCATGCCCCTGCATGCCTTTGGAATGTCCTCTCCGCAGGCTCCCCTGGCTCCTGCTGTGCAGACTCTTTGTCCCTGCCACCAGACCCACAGCCCATGGCTGGGCAGCCGGGGCCTGGATCGGAAGGCAAGAACCTGCCCACACCCGGCCCTGGCCCCTGGGGAGGGTTCCAGCCCTGATTGCCCCATTTGTGCTGCTTATTTCACCTTCGCCTCAGCCCATCCCCGCTCTGCCAAGACTCCACCCCCCTCCCACCCCTGCCGGCTCTCCCCGTTCTGCTGCTCTAGCCATGCAGGTAGAGTCGGAGAGGGAATAGGGGCAGGACAGATTGTGAGGCTGCATGTCCCGTCAGGACGTGCAGCCCTGCAAGTTGTATCTCGGAATCGGGCCCATTGTCAAGGTGATTTATATTTGGATGCAATAGTTATTTCTTGTTCCATAGGGCTGATAACCTAAGCTTGTACCTGGAGCAGTAGAGGATGAAGTGCCCTACCCAAGTTTACAAGAAACATTAAAGGGAGAAGTGAATTTTGAACAGTGGCTTACCTGGTTCTCACTCTAGTTTTCTAACCATTAGAGTACTCTTCCATGCCAAGGAATATGAATACTGAACAGGTTGAGCAACTAAATTTAACCACCAATATTCTAGTGGACTGAAGGAAGGAGATAGATTTAGGTGGTGGTGGTGGTGGTGGTAGTGTGTGCGCGTATGGGGGGGGGGGTGTTTGAAAGTTAGATGGCCAAATGTTGTAGATGTCCAAGCATGCCTAAATCTGGCCAGCCAAATTCTGCACCTGTCCCCTATGCAATAATAAAAGTGTTACAGGGCTAGGAACTAACAACCCAGCTGTGATTTTCCTCCCACAACACTTAAAAGCATTGCAAGAGGCCAACAGTCACTTCCTACAATCCTTTCTCCTTCCTTCTGCACTAAACAAACAGGGACAACATCTGCCTAAGAACCTTCCTGCCTCCCTATTTTTTTTAAGACTAATGCCCCCACAACCCCTCCAACTTCCCCCAACCTAAAAGGTCAGGGGAGGAGGACAGAGGCTTTATTTATCTCAGCTTGGCATCAAGAATTGTTCTGACAATGACATAGTATTTGGTGTTGAATTTCTATATCCTAAATGCATGATTTTATATTTATTTTTGGATTTAAAAAATAGTCACTAATTCCTGTACAATATTATTTTTTTCTAATTTAGTTAGTTATCTTTGATCTTAGCTATTTCACCTGTCATGTCTCCTCTGTGGCAAATTTTCAGATCATTTGCAAATAGACCCATTTCTTTCTAGCACTTCCTCAGTTGTCTCTTTTCTAATAAAAGGCAGTGTTTTGTGCTCTCTGTATTTTTCAATGCTACTTCAGCGCTGTGCACATGCATAGCCTCAACATAGCATACAGAGCTACATGCAGCCCATAACCCAACACGCTGTAAGAGAACATGAAGCATGGAGTTGTGCATCAGGCTGTGATCCAGGGCCTCATTTGTCTCAGTTGAGATAGGGATGGAAGATATTCAGAAGTCCAACAGGACAGAACTCTAATGGCTTTCAGGAGCATAGCAAGTGGGGGCCCTGGGTCCCACCTGCTGAAGTGAAGACAGGAGTCATGAAGGATGTGTTTGATGCTGCTCAAGGGGAGATCAGACTCACCAACTGAACAGGAGGCTAAAAAGGTTAGGGCTCTTCAACTTGGAAAAGAGATGGCTGAGGGGGAGATATGATAGAGGTCTATAAATTAATGAATGGAGTGGAACGGGTAAACGTAGTTCGATTGTTTACTAAAGGTTAATGTGTGTTAATGTGCGTTACATGCTGCAAAGAGTCATAGAAATGAATGGGCAGTGGCAGCACGTAACGCACATTGACGTTTAGTAAACATATCCTTAAGTGCTGTAGCATTCAACTAATTCAGGTTCTGCAGCTGTAAGAGAGTAGCCATTATGATTTGAGGAAGCAGGAATGAGGATAACAGAAGGAGTAAAGAATGTAATAGAAGAGGAGGGACAAGGAAGGGTTGACAAGGGAGAGATGAGTGAGGGCTACTGATGTAGCAGAAGAAATTGGAGAGAAGGATGAGCAAGGGACCATGGAGATATGGACTATGCAAGTGGGAAAAGATAGATTAGTCATAATCCACCTACTCACTCATTGCATTCCACTCATTCACCTATACATGCAGAACATGTATCCCACTCACTCATACCCTATCCACTCACCATCACAGATCCCACATTTTATACCTTCATAAACCCACCTAGGATTTTAGATAGTAAGGGCTAGAAATGGTTTACATAAATAAATAAATGTTCCCTCGGCAAGTTACCTCAGGCCGGAAGGTCAGGGGTTCAAATCCCACTAGAGTACAGCAACCTTGGGCCGGAAGGACTGGGGTTTCTAGTCCCACAGGTGCTTCTTGTGGTCTTGGGCAAGCCACTTAACCCTTCATTGCCCATGTTCCCTGAAAAATAGCTATCTACAAGTTATAATGCCCTGTTCAATGTAATTTCATTTTGTTCAATGTAAACCGCCTTGATATCATGAAAGGCGGTATATAAGAAATGTTAACTCTAGAAGCCCCAAAAGGAATTTTACCTAGAAACCCCGAAGTGCATCAATTGATGCATTATCACGATGACTGCGTTTAGCATGAAATGCAGATGTGAATTAATGTGAAGTTACTTGTTAAATGCGTGCAGTATGTGACATCATTACATGACGTCATTGTGTGTTTATTGTTTGTGATGTCGGAGTAAAACTGTAAACAGTGATTGAGATGCGCCACCTAGTGGGAACATGAATTTATACCTAGAAGCCCCAAAGTACGTCAATGGACGCATCCAAGACAATTGAGTGAGTCAATTGACGTACTTTGGGGCTTCTAGGTATAAATTCATTTTACCGCTAGGTGGAGTATCTGTCATTAATTTTTGATGCACATATTTGAACATCTTCTACCTTTCTAACAAAGTCATGGAACATGACTGACATGGTTCTAGCAGTGGCGCTGGTATACAACTTCGAAGATGCATTTGCGTCAATTGATGCACTTTGGGGCTTCTGGTGTTAAATAAATAAATAAAATACCACCTACTCACTCGCATGTGCACGCATGAATCCCAAGTACTGATTCACTCACACACACACAAACACACAAACTTACATGTTCACATACTCACTTTCACACATCCAGCATTGTCATTGGCAGACAGGCACTACCTCCACACTAACATAGACAGCTACCCACTTCCACACATGCATACACACAAACTCCACTCCACTCTCCCTATGTCTTATGTCCACCTACAATCCATACCTTGAACACCCAATATACTGACTCACATGCCATCATGAGTGGAGGAGTGGCCTAGTGGTTGGGGCAAGGTACTTCGGGCCGGAAGGTTGGGGGTTCAAATCCCACTAGAGGACAGCAACCTTGGGCCGGAAGGACTGGGGTTTCTAGTCCCACAGGTGCTCCTTGTGGTCTTGGGCAAGCCACTTGACCCTCCATAGCCCATGTTCCCTGTAAAATAGTTCTCTGTGTGCTGTGCTTTCCTGTCTAATCAATGTGTTTATACCTCAAAAATTTCCTGTCATGATTTGACAATTTCCAATCTGTAATCAAAACCGCTGCTGATCGCTGGAAGTAGCGGTATACAAATGTATACTAAATAAAAATAAATAAATAAGTATAGACCCCAAATATCTAAGGTTCAGAAGTTGAGGATCCCTTCTGTGGGAAGATGCTTTAGGGAGAAGGGATTAGCTGATTACTGACACTCATTGCATGTGCTTTAAGGAGTAGAAGCAGTAGTGGGATTGGGCCAGTTTGGCTTGGTTCACATGAACCGGTCCCTGCCGCAGCCCGCATTTGCTGAACCAAGCCAAAACACGGCATGGAAATGCCGGCACTGCAGTAACAGAAATCTCCCTGCCTAACAATATATGATTAAGCAGAAAAACAACGTGATTACTCCACCAGTATGAGAATTCTTCACAATTAGTCTTAAATTTCTCAAATCACCAGAGACATATATTTCTTCGAAAGCAGTAAACTTTTTATAAAAGGACATGGGTCTCAGACTATGAGAAATTTAAGACTAATTGTGAAGAATTCTCATACTGGTGGAGTAATCACGTTGTTTTTCTGCTTAACTGTATCATTACTCTGAATAATTTGACCATTTTGGATTGTCACGTGACAATATATGATGGCATCAGGGGATCGTGGCATTAGGAGAAGCCCCGATGCCATCAAAACGTTGTCAGGCGGGGGATTGGGCCACAGGGCAACGGCCAGGTTGCTGCACCTCGGTGGAGGGCAGCGGCCCAAGCATATGGCCGCTGCAATTCCTCCACTCGAAGTGCAGCAACCCAACCATTACACATATGGAAGGGTTGGGACTGAACCGGTTCTTAGTCGGTTCAGATCCCACCACTGAGTAGAAGAGCTTTCTAGATGGTGGATGGAGAACATGGTAGAAGCTATATGGGCTGAATTGCAGGAGACATCATGGGTTAGGGGATCTTAGCAAGTGGGCATCCAGAGATGAGGGTATATATGAATACCAAACTGTAGCCTGTCATTTTTGCTTTTCTTCTAGTGTCTCTTATAAAGTTATTGACCAGCAGTGGGTCTGTGGTACCCTGCTGGCGCAACTTTAATCCAATAAGGATGGGAAAGAACTAATGGGAAGAGACACTAGTTTGGCAACAACACTTTATATGCAATAATGCAGAATTTTAGTACCCATATTATGCAATACTAATATAATATAATAAGTACATATTTCTCTAATTTCATCCCCTCTCCCTTTACATGGATTTATGTTTTTCCTTATAAAACACCAACTGATTTATTTATAATTCAAATAAGACTTTTTAAAAAGTCAGAATAAGTGGCAAAATTCCTATGAATTAGCAGAAAATGTGCAGCTGCTGCAGGTCCAAGAATAAAAGCATCCTTTTGTCATGGACTGAACATTTTTTAAAATGCTGACATGTCTGTATGTTCCCATAGTCAGTCTGTTTACACAGTTTTTGTGGTTACCTTTTCCATTCAAACCGGCATGCACATCTTTGCTAGTGACACATGACTAGTCGGGTCAAAACACTTAACTTCAGGAACTTGCTACAGTGGACACTGAAACAAAAATCTATCATCTTCATTTGATAGTGCTAACGCTTGTAATTTAGACTGCCTCACATTTTCTGCCTCAGGCAAAAATCCTTAATAGAATGCAAAAATGCTGACTTGAGTAGTTTTGCTGCCAGTGGTTGTTTTATTTCCCCCATACTTCGATGTTTAACAAAACATCAAGTAAGTGAATCATTTTCACCTTTAATCAACTTTTTGAACAGATAGAAGCAGTTATTTTTTTTATTTTCTCACCATGAAAAAATAATCTGATTAATGTTCAAAAATGTTTATGCAGTTGGCGGCAGTACTGAATGCATGCATGTTCCTTGTTTTATTTATTTAAGCAATTTGTTATAGTAACATAGTATACAATGGCAGATAAAGACCAGTATGGTCCATCTAGTCTGCCCAGCAAGGCGGCAAGAGTAAGTGCACCTGCTGCTCCATGTAGGTCACCTCTATTTGCTGAGATATAAGAGATATTTGATTTTATCCTATTGCTATAAAAGGATACACTGTGTCTGTCCCATGCCATTTTGAATTTTCTCACTGTATTTTCCCCCACCACTTTCATCGGGAGGATATTCCAAGCATCCACCACCCTTTTAGTGAAAAAGTATTTCCTGACATTGCCTTTCAGTTTACCCCCTTGCAGCTTCATGTTATGCCCTCTAGTTTTACAGCTTCCCCATCTTTGGAAGAGGTTTGTTTGTTCATTAATATTCTTTAAGCATTTAAAGGTCTGAATCATTTCTCCCCTGTCCCTCCTCTCCTCCAGAGCGTACATATTTAGGTATTCAAGTCTCTTTTCATAAGTCTTCTGATGTAGGCTCCAAATCATTTTGGTTGCCTTCCTCTGAACTGTTTCCAGCCTTTTTATGTCATTTGAAAGATATGGTCTCCAAAACTGAACACAATATTCCAAGTGAGGCCTCACCAGTGACTTGTACAGTGGCATTAGTATCTCTTCTGCTGGTAATTCCTCTCTGTACGCAACCTAGCATCCTTCTGGCTTTTGCTACCACCTTGTCACACTGTTTCGCCACCTTGTGATTGTCAGAAACAATCACTCTGAGGTCCTTCTCCTGGTTCATGCACACCAACCTCTTACCCCCTATCGCATACAATTCCCTTCTATTTCATAACACTACACTTCTTCACATTAAATCTTAAATGCCAAGCATTAGACCATTCTTCCAGCTTTTGTAGATCTTTCCTCATGTTATCCACTTCCTCAGGGGAGTCCACTCAGTTGCAAAGTTTTGTGTCTTCTGCAAAAAGACAGGCTTTTCTATTCAGTCCTTCAGCAATATCACTCGCAAATAAATTGAACAGTACTGATCCCAGAACCGAACCCTGGGGTGCACAGCTAATCACCTTCCTTTCATCTGAGTGAGTTCCATTTACCGTCACTTTCTGTCGTCTGTCAGTCAACCAATTTCTGATCCAGTTCACCACTTTGGGACCCATTCCCAAGCTGTTGAGTTTATTGATAAGCCTCCTATGAGGAACAGTTATACCATCAAAGACAACAGAAGAAATGGCATCATAATGGTTTACAAACCTGAGCATAAACTGAAAACAGACACTGACAGAAAGTTCGTACCTACAGTTACACTTTAATAGAACAAAACACTAGGTGAAATGAATACTATTCTAAGAGACATGCTTAATAAAGCATGCAATAAGGTAGTGTGAGGTTTGGCATGTGGTTTGGATTCCACTCTAAATAGTAGCACAGGGCCATGTGTAGAGTTGCCAACTGCCTCCAGATGCGCCTGACAGGCTTGATTCTGTCCAGGGTTTACCTCATTGCATGCAAGTAATTGTAGCCGCTTGCATGCAATGTTGCTTTTCTTATGGAGTGCATTAGAAAAATCAGAACTACATATCCCTGCATGCAATGAGTTGAACCCAGAACTGGATAAATCTTGTTGGGCATCCCTAACTGTGCACCAAAACCCCTTGGTCGCGCAAGTTGTGGTGGTGACTGGGTGGGACAGGCATTCCTGTCACGGCACAGCAGCATGGGTGTTTGTCGTCCATTCTACCTGAGCTCAAGTAGTGTGAGTGCAACTAATACCTCCTCAATGGGTGGAATTAGCTACACCCACAAATATTTTACCACCTGTAGTTAGCTTGAAGTCCATTGCTGGAATGTGGTCCAGACACACATTTGTGTAGGGCTTAGTAAACATCCTCCTAAGCATCCTTTAAAACAGGAAGCACCTCAGGGAGGGGAAATGCATAAGACAATGATATCCATCCAGAAAACATTGCATATAGATATTAATGCGGTACACATTAGAAATATTACATGTATCATAGATAATGAAATATATCCTAAGTAATGAAATATGGATAATCATGGTAAGCACAATGAAATCACTAGGTTTTTACCTATTTTTAAAGTTTTTTGAGAAGACTGTCAAAAGTCTATAGGGAGGGTAAAACTCCTGATCCATTCGTATCTCAGCTTTTGATAAGAGGGGACTGTTGATAGGTGTGCTTGAGATGAACGTAAGTATCTCTATGGAGTATGTGGGATAAGAAGGGGAAAAGAAAAAGTGGATATCTAGTGTAATACGATCGATTGGCTAGCATCAGAATATTTAATGTTGGGGGGCGGAGCCTGATGTCCAGCGGGGTAGACGCTTCGCGCTGAAGCTCCCGAGGGGCCTACTTAGAATCCTGACTAAACATCTGCATAACTTTAATATTTTCTACCGAACTTGCCGGGGTGCCTTGGGGGAAATGGCGACCCACAAACCAGTGCGCTTGGATTTCGGGTCTCCCTCTTCTTCGCATGGAAAACGCTCCAAAAACAGAATTGTCTTCCCCACCTAAGATGGCTCCACTTCGGGTAAGCCCGGAACTGCAACAGGAGATCTTGGAGGAAATACGTGGTGTGAAGGAACTGGTACAGTCCAACGGAGAGGCGCTCCGAGCCATGCGAGAAGACTTCGGTATGCTTCAGGACCGGCTTGAAGGTCTTTCACTACGGCTGGACAACATGGCGGGGGTCCTCGATTCGCACGCGGTGCGTTTGGTAAACCTGGACCAGGCTGAACGTCACATACAGAATCTTCAAAAAGAGTTAGAGGATTGCAATAATCGTGCTCGTCGCAACAATGTCAGGCTCATTGGAGTTCCAGAAGGGGCGGAAGCAGGAGATATCAGAGAATTCCTGGTTAAAACTCTCCCTTCCTTGCTGAAGATTACCTTTAGCAGAGATCTGGAAATTGACCGAGCATATCGTGCTCCTATCAACATTGCACTCCATCGGACGACCCCCCGGCCCATTATATTCCGTTTACTGAGGTACCAGCAAGTTGAGCAAATTTTCAAAGCCGCCCGGGTGATGCCACATCTGCAGTTTGACGACCATAAAGTCTCTTTTTTCCCCGACTTGGCAAAGCCCACAGCTGACCGGCGGAAGGGACTTCTTGCTTTTCGTCCAAGGCTTCAACGGTTACAGGCTCGCTTTGGCCTCTTATATCCAGCGAAGCTCAGAGTGACTCTTCATAACCAAACTAGAACCTTCGAAGATCCTACTCTGCTAGCAACATTTTTGGATTCCAAAGAGGCAGACCTGATGCGCTGAGTCAACAATTTGGATGGTCTTCGCTGGAACCGCCCGCCATTTTGAATGGTCCGGCGCGGTAATTATTGCCTGGAATGGAGACTGCCTGGACCTTCCTTTCTTTTATATCTACCTCTTTTGGTCTCCTTTTCCTCCATGATGTGCACCTCGGTTGGATTCGGAGCACGCACAGACATACCGGTTATATGTTTCAATTTAGGCCTTCTCTGGGGTTTCACCCCGCAGACATCAGGTCGCCTGTAATTTCTGGGGTTATGCTTCTTCTCTAAGGCACTTCGGTGCTTCTACTGTTATATAGGGCGCTTTATGATTTTCTTGGCTTATTTTCTATCATATCGTGTGTACAGTCATTTATAGTTGATATGAGGGACATCGCGCACCTCGGTACGCCATCATGCTCCTTTCTCAGAATGTTTGACTTTGTTGTATGGCCTTATGTATGCTCTTAGTATTGAACGTAAGAGGCATTAATAGTCCAATCAATAGAATGACCATTCTTAGTTATTTTAATCATGATCATACTGATTTAGTGTTTCTTCAGAAATCCATTTTACTTCTGTCGAACCACTGAAATTCACTGCCAAACCTTATATGGTGGCTGCCTATTCTCCCGCTGTTTCTGAGCGTGGTGAGGTAGCCATCTTAGTTGAGATACTTAGCCAATCACTGTAATGGATACTAGCTCTGATGGGAAGGGTAGCTGGGCCTGTGTGTACTTTAAGGCTAGAAATAGTGCATCTGCGTGTATCGGTATTTATGCTCCGAATGTGGATGACCCTGTTATTGTTACTTGGCGGTGACTCCTACCAAGTATTTGTTCCTTTGATAGATAGTTTGCCGCCTAGAACGAGTGGTCCGCCCAAGAGTCTCCACACCCTGCCAGCCCTGATGACAGATTTTGCGTGAATTGCTATATGGAAGTTGCTTCACCTCTCAGACTTGGAGCTCACCTTTTCCTAGCCCCCCCCATCACTCACATTCTAGATCAGATTTTTCCTATCTCCTCAGTACTGCTATCTCATGTAGACAAATACTCCTGATAGGTTATCCATTGGAATGCCATCCAGTGTGCTTGATGCGGGACATGCTATGTGGCCTTAGGTCTAATATACTCCTGTTACGTATAATTGTCCCGCATTACAGTATCACTGGAGTCGGGTCTGAGGTTGTCTTCATTCTATTTTCTATATTCTGGATCCCCTTTTGGGAAGTTTGTGGGGCTCCGCCTAGCTGCGGAGTTCCCCTCTCTTCCTAAATCGGCTTACTTCTCTCAGTCTTCATGTTGGGTATTGCTGTCCCCTGTTTCCTCAATCACGAAATATTGGGAAACATATCTGTCTGTATAGTAACTGTGCGCAAAAGCCCAGTATGTCTGCCTCTTCCGTTCAAACTATTTATTATTGGTCTAGCCAGAAGACGCTCAACGATTATGTTTAAAATTTCGATGCTCTTCGTTGACTGTTTGATTCTGTATTACTCCTTGTCACATGCTCATCCGATATTATAGATTTTCCTTCTGTTTGTTTGATGTACAATAATTGTTGTGTGTTGGCGCTCATGTGATAATTCTAATTAGCTTAGAGAAGAAGCATTGGGGTGGGGGGTAATTGGGGTTGCTTTCTTTATTGTATGTGTGTATCTGTTTCTTTTGCTGTGTTGTTCCTTGGTTTGTTGTAAAATGAAAATAAACGTTTAAAAAAAAAAGAATATTTAATGTTATATGACTGGAAATAGAAGCAGAAACTATTAGAGGAAGAACAAGATCGGCTTTCCTAAAGCTACGAGACTTAAAGAAAACATTCTAGCCTCAAACTGGAATGTTACAAGATGTTCAAGGATCCATATTGAATGATGCTAAGAAGATCAATAAAAGGTGGAAAGAATAAACAAATTTATTATATGACAAAGATTAAGTGGACTAACAGCCGTTTCAACTTGTACCTTGATCCGGAATCATTGGTGATAAAAGAAGAAGTTGAAGCAGCATTGAAAGCCTTATCAAAGAACAAAGCACCAGGCATTGATGGCATTCCAATTGAAGTGTTACAGAAATCTGATGCAGCTGTTACCATACGCACAAGGATCTGCTAGAAAATTTGGAAGACAATATAATAGCCAAGTGACTGGAAACGATCTGTGTTTATATCAATACTAAAGAAAGGTGATACCTGGAATGAGAACTGTCTGAAGTGCAAGCAGGATTCAGGAAAGGGTGAGGAATGACAGACATCACGGATATGAGATGGATCCTTGAAAAGACTAAAGAATGCCAAAAGGATATCTTGTTGTTGTTAAGTGCCGTCAAGTTGGTGTCGACTCCTGGTGACCCTCTGGATAGTTGACCTAAAACTTGTTCGATCTTCAGCCAAGCGGCTCACTATTGATAGAGTGGTATCCATAACTGCTGTTATTTTATCAATCTGTCTCATTGCCAGCCTTCCTCTATTACGGTGACCTTGCCAAGCATTAAGTCTTTCTCCAATGATCTCTCTCTTCGCATGATATCTCCAAAGTATGAAAGCCGAAGTCTTGTCATCTGAGCTTCGAAGGAAAGCTTAGGTTTGATCTCCTCTAGTACTGACTGGTTTGTTCTTCAGACAGTCCACGATATACACAGTATTCATTGCCAGCACCATAATTCAAAGGCATAAATTTTCTGCCACTCTATCTTTTTCACTGTCCAACTTTCGCATCCATATGATGTTATTGAAAATACCATGGCCTGGACAAATCAATTATTTGTATGGAGAGAGACATCACTGCTCTTGATGATCTTGTCTAGGTCCTTCATAGCCATTCTACCAAGAGCAATACATCGTTGGATTTCTTAACTGCTAATCCTTTCTTTATTTATTGTTGATCCAAGTAAATTAAAACTGTTAACTATTTCAATTTCTTCTTCATTAATGATGAACTTATTCATTTATTTGTATTCTCTTATATACCATGCTATTCAGCATCAGTGCGGTTTACATTGAACAAACTGAAATTACATTGAACAGGGCATTATAACTTGGAGATAACTATTTTACAGGGAACATGGGCTATGGAGGGTTAAGTGGCTTGCCCAAGACCACAAGGAGCACCTGTGGGACTAGAAACCCCAGTCCTTCCGGCCCAAGGTTGCTGTCCTCTAGTGGGATTTGAACCCCTGACCTTCTGGCCTGAAGTACCTTGCCCCAACCACTAGGCCAGTTGACAGGATCTTTGTCTTCTTAACGCTAAGGTACAGACCCATTTTAAGACTATATTCCTTGATCTTGAGAAGCAAATATTTCAAATCATTTTCACTTTCAGCCAGTAATGTGGTATCATCAGCATAGCGAAGGTTGTTGATGAGCTTTCCACCAATCTTCACACCTTGGTTGTCTTCATACAGTCCTGCTTCTCTGATGATTTGTTCTGCATATAAATTAAAGAGTTAGGGGGAAAGTCTGCAGCCTTGTTGTACACCTTTGCTGATTTTAAACCATTCTGTTTTTCCTAGTTCTGTTTGAACTGTTGCTTCTTGCTCAATGTAAAGATTGTGCAAGAGAATGATCAGGTGTTCTGGTATACCCATGCTTCTTATTGTGGCCCAGGGTTTCTCATGGTTTACAGTCAAATGTGTTTTATTGACTATTGCAAGGCTTTTGACTGTGTTAACCATGAGAAACTCTGGGCCACATTAAGAAGCATGGGTATACCAGAACACCTGATCATTCTCTTGCACAACCTTTATATTGATCAAGAAGCAACTGTTCGAACAGAAAAAAGAGAAACACAATGATTTAAAATCAGCAAAGTTGTATAACAAGGCTGCATACCTTTCCCTTACCTGTTTAATTTATACACAGAACAAATCATCAGAGAAGCAGGACTGTATGAAGACAACAGAGATGTTAATATTAGTAGGAGACTCATCAACAACATTCGCAGTGCTGATGATATCACATTACTGGCTGAAAGTGATGACAATCTGAAACATTTGCTTCTCAAGATCAAGGAACATAATCTTAAAATGGGCCTGTATCTTAATATAAAGGCAACAAAGATCCTGACAACTGACAAAATCAATAAGTTCATCGTTGATGGAGAAGAAATTGAAATAGTGGACAACTTTAACCTACTGTGTTTTCTCCATGCGGGCTGTCAGAACTCCTGCTCCAGGTCCTGATATCATGGTGACAGGATGCCACGGCACCAGAACAAAATCAGGGGCATAGGGCGGGCTAGACAGGGTGTTGTGAGGACATCCCGCACTGTGGGACAGGAGTATCGCTGGTCCGTCTGGGTACCCGATTCTGCAGCAGTGGGTTGTCTAGCTCGCACAGTTGCAGAATCTGGTACTATTTGGGGCCATCCATTTTTTGGCCATCCAGATGGCCCAGAAGTGCCCCTTCCTGAATCAGGCTTTAAGTGGTTAATGTTTGTTTTTTATGGGTGGTATGAGATAACAGTTACCTCGTGAGTATATCAGTAACAAGCTACTAAAATGTGCATTAATTGCCCATCACGAAAAGGATGGGGAATGGAAGGGTATGGGTGGAATGTGGATATGAAGAACACAGTACAGTTAGCGTAGGGGGTATATGTCACACGCAGACAGTCAATGTGGCAATTAGTGTGGGCACAGCTAGTGATACCTTTGTGGGTAGAGTTAGGTGCACAATGTTAATTGCACTGCACATTAGGGTACGTGTCTGTGCAGTAACCTCTAGGAACATGCTGCCAGTGCTTCCAACAATTACTGCAGAGGCTTTGCACTTAATGCACATTGGCTTTCATACTAAATGTGTGTTAACGGGTTTTAGCAAAAGGTCCCCTAAATCTTTATTAAGGTTGATTTCATGTCCTCTGAATTCATCAGGAATTTTGGTCTGTAGAAATGAGGTCTGTTACAATCGAACGCAGTGATATCCCCGTATAGTAACTTTAGAGTTATTTGCTACAAAGGATAATGAAACATTGCTGGCTGGGTAGAGGTGCTTTTTTTTTTTTTAGATATTGTGTTTTCTGTAAGAAATATTTCTTTCAGTGGGGCACCAATCAACCAGGTATTGATCAGTAAAATGATCATACTTAGTCATGGTAGCTTTACATTTCTCTTGGGCTTTGTCAGATGACAAACCAGGAAGAGTTTTGGTTATATCTTTAAAAAATGCATCACCAGGAAATAACCAGTCTATAATTTCAAGGGTTTTTTGGCACATGCCTAATTTTGTTATTAACTGTTATCGTGGGTGAACATTGTGATTCATAATTATTTTTCTGCATTTGGGTACATGTTATGAGCCCCTTTTACTAAAGCATGCTATGCAATTAACATAGGATTTGGCATGCATTAAGTGCGTGCCGAAGGCCTCAGTAACAGCTTAGGACCAGCATAGTGCAGGCCAATTCTCACACTAACCTCCTTTTGCAATGCTATTACTTTGATTTGGATTCAAATGTTGAGTTTCTTATGTTATATCTGTTGAAAAATGTAATACATATTACATTTAAAAAAGTGATATTGTGAGCTGTCACCTTGATATGCCAATGGAGTAGGTTTAAAAACAAAAAAAAAAAAAGCAACCCAAAAACAATTTATCAGGGTAAGTGCTTACTTTAATCACCTGTTTCAACTGATATGCATTTTCAGGTAATGTAAAATGTAGATTTAAGACATAAACAAGTTCCATCTGTTTTACATCAACATATAAAGGAATAGCATTGCCCATATGAAATGCAATTTGTATTGGATAGGTTCAATGCTATTTCTCATGATTTTAGCAAACGCTGCAATGATAACATTAGGTGAGATTAAGTAATTGGGGATTTGACCGTTCATTAAATTGCTAATGCTATTATCTAGTGCTCTAAAAATATCATTCATCAAAGCTTGGACAGGTTGAACAAATCTACACTATTCATTCATTAAACTTTTTTATGATAGCAATATAATCTCGTTTCTGTTCAATAGCTTGAGAATGTAAATTAACTAACCTGACAGTACCACTCAATGTGTTACCATAAGCAGTCAGCTGATACTGCAGTGTTTGAATCTGTTTTGAGATATTATGCATGTCATCTTCCAAATCTAACACTATTCTGTAATTTTTTTAACAGACAAGATTCACTATAGACACATATGAACCGAATAACATAGAAGCATAGAGACATAGAAAATGATAGCAAATAAGCACCATCGCCTCTTTTTTTTTCTGCTGGCCATTCCTCTCCCTATGCACCTAAGCATCTTTCTGGCTTTTGCTGTCACCTTTTCTTCCTGTTTGGCCACTTTAAGATCAACCGATACAATCATCCCCAGATCTATAGCTCTTTTTTTCAGGCTGTGAAGTACTTCATTCCCTATACTGTATCACTCACGTTTTTTTTTCAGCCCAAATACATGATCTTGTATTTTTTGGCATTAAATGTTACGCACTTATGTGTATTTATAAAATAGGTGAACAATATGTGCCTTTCTGTCCAGTTAACCTAGGTGACCTGTTATTAAATTACCCTCTTAGTTTATAATCTGCCTGAACATCCTACCCATTGCCTTCTGTGACTATGACATTTTGTACAAACTAAGGGATTCTTTTTCTAAAGGCCGCTGGCTAGTTAACGCAGGTTTTAGCATGTGGTAACTGTCAGCTCAGAATGCTAATGCATGTGCATGCCAGACGCCAGACACTAAAATGCACATTAAGGGGTATGTTTAATAAAGGTTAACACACATTAAGTAAAGTTAACGTGCCTTAAGTGTTGCACTGGCCCATAGAAAGGATGGGCAGTGGAAGCACTTAACACGCATTAACTTTACTTAGTAAACAATCCCCTAAGTGGCCATTACTCGCTAAGGAGGAAAGTGGGCAGGTTAGGAGCAGAGTGTAGGCGTGGAGAGCACATTGCCACTGGTGTGATGTCAATTGCCATGTGCTTAGTGGCATTGTGGCAATTAGCACGAATGAACATAATGCAGCTGTGTAAATTATGCCCAAGCAGCCCACACAATGTGGGGCGACCTGGGCTTGACTAGGGCCCACACACCAGCAGACTTACATTTGTTTGCTGTGGTTCCTCCATTCCAGACCTAGCTGTTAGCTCACGCGCCGAAGTCTCGCAATAACAGTCTTACTGTGAGATTTCAGTCCAGGAGGAACACCTCCATGCCTAAAACAGAGGCACTACAGGAAACAAATGCAAGTTTGCTGCATGGGGCTTCTACTGCTGCTGCTGCCACCATTGCTGGAGAGGGGGTGGAGTGGGGTGTGTGTGTTGCCGCCACCACAGGAAGGGGGAGTGTGTTGCTGCTGCTGCCACCACCAGAGTGCAGGGGCAAAAATGAGACTCTCAGCAAAATTTTGCTTGGAGGCCCCCCCACTAGAACTTTCACTTAAGCACACCACATGTTCTGGTACGCAATCATGTTGGGATACACCCCTGACAGCGCATGAAGATTGCAATTAACATGTTTTAGTTTTATTGCTAATTATGCAATACTTGCACATTTTTATAAAAGGACTCCTTTGTCTGATGGCCTGTATTCACACTAAATGATATTTACTAAATTGTGTATTCTGTACAAGTCATTAGTAGTTACTCAGAGGCAGAGTTATTGTTAACATTCACTGTAGTACTTACATTGTGTCAAAGAGAGTATTATTTTGTTCATAGGATGTACTTGTCACCCTAGACAAACTTCAACCTTAAATTTCATTGTAACATTGTAACATCACTCCTCACATAACAATCCTGTAAAAATACATAATTGGATATCATGGGGGTCTTTTTGGAAGCCCTAGTCATGCTTTGGACATTGTAAAATGGGCATAGAGACATCCCCAGAGACATTTTTGAAGACAGTTCTGCAGACATCCAAGTCCAAATGGGGGCATGATGGAGGCATGGCTGGGGTGTTCCCAGGAACCTGGAAGTCCTCCCGTATCTCCCCGATCACAGAAACATAATGGATGTCTGGTGTCTTTGGACCTGCTCCAGGCTCACACAGAGTTGGAGCCAGCAGAGTACAGGGGAGAGGGGAAAGAACATGCAAATTATGTGATGCACTTACTGGCAACATGACCGTGTGGCAACACAAGAGTCATCCAACCTTTGAATGGGGGGGGGGGGAGATATAGCAGTGCATATATGCACCTGAGAGGCCATTCTGCTGCCATGGGTCATGTTCTGGTGAGCATAATGTCCCTCGTGCTGACCGAGAGAGTCAGGGGTGGCCCAAAGGAGGTGTGGGGCCATATCCGGAGACCCACTGAGGATCTTCATTTGCATAAGGGGCCTCATTTGCATAACTATTTGCATAATGTTAAGATGTGCTAACTTTTTATAAACATGCCTCTTAAAGAAAGACTACCAGATTTCTACATTACTATACTCCAGTGCTAACTGCCAGGCACATTAGGAATTATTATCAACACTGCCCATTTAAAACCCATAGCAAACTTGCCATATCATAACAGCACTACTAGGACTCACAAAGCACCAAACCCAACCTATCAAAAGGCAACACTGCAAATATTAAACCAATACATCTCAGAGAACACCAATACATGTCCTGCTGGGGAGGGAGAACAAGTGGCACTGTCAAATAGAAACTACATGAACAGAATACCTCAGCTCCGTTACATATGCAGAACATAGACCGTCACCAAACAAAGAAGAAAAGATCACAATTTAGAAATAGAAAGACAATAATTAAACTGGGAATCCCAAAGGCCAAAGTTGGATCGTACAACAACACTGGAGAAATAAAACTATAAATTAATTTCCTCTTGTACTAAACAAAAGCGCAAAGATGTTAGTTATGCACGTTTCCCAGAGTTGGCATATTCCAGTTAATAAATTCAAAATAAAAAAGTATTTTTCTGTCTTTTGTTGTTTGGGCATTTTATTTTTCAGTTGCAATTGCTCCAGTCACATTCTGGTTTCTTTGTGTCTTCTGCTAACTCTCCATATTCTGCTGTCCACTTGTCCTTTCTTTTCTCTTCTAGGGTTTTTTTTTTCCCCATTCTCTCTCTACATCTGCTTTAACATACTGAACTTCCCCCTTTTGCTCTTTCCTCCATTTCTTTCTTTATTCCTTTTTCATCCACTCAAATTTCACCCTTCCATCCTCAATCCCAACGTATTCTCCCAATACCCGGCCAATTGTACAGTTGTCTTCCCTCCCATACAAAATATATTTTCCCCTCTACATCCTCATGCCTCCAGACCTATCCCCTTCTAGTACTCCCCCAGCATCAGCTCCCTTCTAGTCCCATTCTCCATTCCCCGGCATCAGCACATTCCCAGTCCTAGCCCCCCCCCCCCACCCATCAACCATTTCCAGGTGTATCCTAGCCCCCACCAACCCATTTCCAATCTAAGTGCCCACCATCAGCCATTTCCAGTCCTATCCTAGCCTTCCATCAGCCCATTTTCAGTCTAATCCCCCCGCCCATAAGCCCATTTCTAATCCTAGCCCCCCATCAGCCATTTCCAGTCCTAACCTATCCCCCCATCAGCCCATTTCAATTCCTATCCCCCATTGGCCCATTTCCAGTCCAGCCCCCCCATCAACCCAGTTCCCGTCCAAGCCACCCATCAGCTCATTTCTATTCCTAGCACCCTCCTCAGCTCATCTTCAGTCCTATCCTAGCTACCCATCAACCCATTTCCAGTCCAAGCCCACCATCTGCCCATTTTCAATTCTAGCACCCCCCATCAGCCATTTCCAGTCCTATCATAGCCCCCCATCAGGCCATTTCCATTCCTAGCCCCTCCCATCAGTCCATTTCCATTCCTAGCCACTCATTAGCCATTTCCAGTCTTATCCTAGCCCCCCATCAGCCCATTTCAAGTCCTACCCCCATCAGCCCATTTCTAGTCTAGCCCTCCATCAACCCATTTCCATTCCAAGCCCGCCATCAGCCCATTTCCATTCCTATCCTAGCAACCCATCAGCCCATTTCCAATCCAAGCCCTCCTTCAGCCCATTTTCAATTCTAGCCTCCCATCATCCATTTCCAGTCCTATCCTAGCCCTCTTATCAGCCCATTTCCAGTCCAAGCCCCTCATCAGCCATTTCCAATCCTATCCTAGCCCCCCATCAGCACATTTCCAGCCCCAGCTCCCCCCATTAGCTATTACCTGTCTTATCCCAGTCTCCCATCAGCCCATTTCCAGTCCAAGCCCTCAATCAGGCATTTCCAGTCATATCCTAGCTCCCCATCATCCTATTTCAAGTCCTAGCTTCCCCATCATCCCATTTCCAGTCCAGACCCACCCATCAGCCCATTTCCAGTCCTAGCCCCCTCCATCAGCCCATTTCTAATGCTAGCCCCCCATCATCCATTTCTAGTCCAATCCTAGCCCCCCTCCCCCAAAGAGCCCCACAACTGTCTGAGTGGCTTCAGAGGGAGCTAGGGAGGCCAGAAGCCCCAGCTCACTTCTGCACAGCACTGGTGTGAAGAGCAGCCTCTTCCTTCACTTCAGCAGCTGTGTTCTCATGAAATGCACTGAGTGCCGTGAAACAGGAAATTCCCTTTAACTTTCCCCACCACTCAGCGTGCTTCATGAGAACACAGCTGCTGGAGTGAAGGAACATGCTGCTCTTCACTCCAGTCCTATGCAGAAGTGAGCCGGGGCCTCAGGCCTCCCCGGCTCCCTCTGAAGCCGGCCCTGCAAACCGAGAGAATGAAGTTCGCGTGAACCCCCTGAAGCACGGGGCCCTGTGCACAGACGGACCGGCTGTGGAGAGAGTATGTGGCTGAGGCCTACCAGGTCTGAGCTATTGCATAATATTTCTATTACTGAACACAGTTATCCAGTGTTGGGGCTTGTTGTCCCCTTCCTGGTACTCTTGTCCAGAAGCAATCAATGGATATGAAGAATTATTTTGATTTTATCTGGTCTGGTGGACTGTAAGGGATTCACCACCTTTGTTCTCTCAGAGCTTCTCCTGATGAGAGGGAACATGGGAGCCCCCTGCAACAGAGGTTGGTCCATGTGGGTGACACAGAGCCCTCTGGCTTCCATATGTATACTTCCCTGAGCAGGTATGCTCATTGTGGCTGCCTGTCCTGTGCATATCCCCCAACATGCTGCTGCCCAAGCTAAAAACAGAGGTGGGAATGAGTCATGGAGCCCATCCCCCTACATACCAAAGACCTTGTACCTGTTCCCTGCAGTCTAGGTAAACAGGTATCCTTGGCACCTCAGGATGATAGGGTTCATATCCCTGTCCACCATGTTGGACACTGTAGACATCCTGCCTAATCCCATACAATGCTCCCTGCTTCTTCAGATCCCACATTTGCTCCCTGTCTGCTATGGTTTGAGATGCAGCACATATACTCTGCATGTGTTTGCTTTGCTGATATGCATGCCCCACCCCCTTGTGCTTAGCCCCTATGCTCTGTGCTGTGCAGGCAGTTAAAGCCATTTCCAGTCTTCCGTCTCTATTCTAAAATGGCTAGTTGATACCATTCCATTTGTGTGCCTGGGGGACATATTTTTCTGTCCACAGTGGAACCGAAACCCATATCCTCCCTAATATTGCACTTTCTATGGCCATGTATTCACTACTACCACGCTAGTTATGTCACTAGTGCAGCAGTAGTAGTGCACTGTGGCCACACCCCCTGCATCTACCATAGCCACTATGCCCTAGCACAGTAAAAACACATGTTTTTAGCACATTGGTACTATTTCTACTTATTTGTATAGCGCTTCAAGGTGAACACTGTCCTGTACATATAGTCCCACCTTAGTAAACATGCCCCTATGTTTTTATGTGAGGCAATGGAGAGTTAAGTGAAATACCCAAGATTATAAAAGGGCATGCTTATTAAAGTGTGCTAACCGTAAGCGCTGTGTTTAGTGCATGATAAGTGTACTGCACTAATAGCATGGGGCCCTGTGCTAAAAATTCCATGCTAACCAGTTAGAGTTTGATTGGGTAGGATGGCTCAGGGCAGAACTTGGGCATTGATGGCACAGCATGGATAGCATTAGTATCTTGAGTATGCACTAACTGTGGCTGAGGATGGTATTAAGTGCACCCATGTGCCAGTTAGTATGGTGCCGCGTGGTTGGAATGTGTTAATGGCACTGGGGTGGATGCACATGTACCTGAGGTTAGTGCGGGCCTCTGCACTAGATTTGAAGCCCAATCATGTCTTAACCCAGTAAACATGCCCCAAAGTGTATTCGTGGGATATCAAACAGGCTTACCTGCTTCTCAGTCTGCTGCTCTAACCATTAGGCTACTCCTACACAATTTTGATCTGTAATATTCTTTACTAATCTTTTCTCTCAGTGATTTATGCTGGATTGTTGCATCTTCCTCTTTTCCTTGATATTTATATATGCCTTCCTTTTTTCAGTTTTGTTCAATTTTCCTTTAAGGAAGGTTGCCTATATAATCACACCTATGTTCTACCTCAAAATAGAATAACAATATTTATCTATTGTTTATACTTTTATATTTTACCTTAGATTTAGTATTAATTTTTATTTCATCTTATGTGAAGACATATTTTACATAGTATATGGAGCGGAGAATTTCCAAGTCCTTGTAGGAACATGGAGAATTCCTATAGTATTTTACAAGAGGCTCTGTTAAATGTAGAGCCTCTTGTAAAATAGTTGCAGGGCTGAACATGTACAACTTTCCAGGTCCAATAGGAACAGAGATTTTATAAAGCTGCACATAGGAAAAAAACACGCAACTACCCTCATATATGCATGGGAACAAATTTTTAAAATCACCGTCCCCAATGTATTATCTATTATGAAAATGATATATTTGATTTGATTACATGCCTCACTAAGCATATATAAATTGTGGTACAATACAAATAAACAGCAATATAAAATCAGCAACAACTTACTTAAAATCCACCCATCAACTCAACCATATATCCTAATAAAAGATACCTAAAACCTCAAAGATCTCTGCACCCATCTCAGTCACAATCTAAAACTGATCATAAAAACATAGAAACATCAGCAGAAAAAGAACATAGGCCTATCTACTCTGCCCTTCCATACCAACTACTATAGTCTCCTTTTTTCCTTTAGGGATCTTCTGTATTTGTCTCATGCTCTCTTGAATTCAGATACTATCCTCATCTCTACTACCTCCACTGGGAGACTATTCCATGCATCTACCACTCTTTCCTTAAAGAAATATTTCTGCATATTAATCCTGAGTCAATCTCTTTCCACCCTCATCCTATGTCCCCAGGTTGCAGAGCTCGCTTTCAATTAAAAGAGGCTCTCCTCTTGTGCATTTATGCCACAGAGGTATTTAAATGTCTCTATCATATCTTCTCTATCCCACTTTTCCTCTAATGTATACATATCAAGATATTTATGTCTGTCCCCATTATGCTTTATAACAAAGACATTAACCATTTTAGTAGCCAACCTCTGTATCAACTCCTTCCTGTTTATATCTTTTTGAAGGTGCAGACTCCAGAATTGCACACAATACTCCAAATGAAGCTGCACCAGAGACTTATACAGAGGCACTATCACCTCTTTTTTTCTGCTGGCCACTCCTCTCCCTGTTTACCTAAGCATCCTTCTGGCTTTCAACATCACCTTTTCTACCTCTTTAGCCACTTTAAGTTAATCAGAAACAATTACACCTAGGCTCCACTCTTCTTTTGTAGAAAGAAGTACTTTGCCCCCTACACTGTACCACCACTCCTTGCATTTTTGCAGCCCAGATGCATGACCATACATTTATCAGCATTAAATCTCAGCTACCAAATTTTAGACCATTTTTGAAGCTTAGCTAGATCCCTTCTCATGTTATCTACTCCATCCTGGTTGTCTAACCTATTGCAGGTTTTGGTATCATCCACAAAGATGCAAACCTTACCCGACAGCCCTTCGGCAATGACACTAACAAAGATGTTAAAAGAATTGGATCAAAGACAAATCCATGTGGCACACCACTGTTAACATCCTTCTCCTCAGAGTGAGCTATATTTACCTGTACACTTTGTTGCCTCCCACTCAACCAATTTCTAACCCAGTAAATCACTTTAGGGTTCATCCCTAGGTTTCTCAATTTGTTTTTAAGCTGCACGTACAGAACAGTATCAAAGGCTTTATGAAATCTAAGTACAGCATATCTAGGGCTCTCCCTCAGTCACCCAGTCAAAGAAATCAATCAGATTTGTCTGACAAGACCTGCCTCTGGTAAACTCATGCTTCTTTGGATTCTGCAATCCATTGAACTCCAGAAATATCACTATCTTCTGTTTTATCAACATTTCTATTATTTACTCACCCCAGAGATCATACTAACCGACCTGTAGTTATAAATCTCATCTTTACTTCCACTTTTGTGCAAAGGGACCACATGCACCTTTCTCCAGTCCTATGGGACCACTCCCAACTCTAAAGAAGCATTGGAAAGGTCAGTCAGTTGAGCTGCTAGAATGTTCCCAAGTTCCTTCAATATTCTTGGGTATATCCTATCTGGTCCCATTGCTTTGTCTACTTTTATGAGGCATGTTCAAAAAGTATTGAGACTTGTGTAGCTATTAACAATATGTCACAACATGATGCTTTTAAGGATGCAGTAACCTAGTTATGTGCTCTGCATGTGCAGAGTGGAGCGTGACTGCAGAACACCTGTACTTTTTTTAATCATGTGATGTTTGGTATCGTGTAAAAGCAGTTCATCAGATTTACGCTGAGTGAAAAAATGGAACATCAAATTTGCATTAAATTCTGCCAGAAAATTGGAGATTCTTGCAAAGAGACTTATGACAAGTCACAGCAAGTATATGGCGATGAACACATGAGTCATGCTCAAGTTTATGACTGGTACAAATATTTCCAAGAGGGCCGCCAAAATGTTGACAGTGATGAACATTCTGGAAGGCCATCCAGGAGCAGGAATGAAGACAACGTTGAAGCAGTGCATGCTACAATATGCTCAAATCATTGATTGACTATCCAGGAGCTTGCTAAGGGCATGGACATCAGTTTCAGGTCAGTACAGTCCATTCTTACTATCAATTTGAGGGTGAGACAGGTGTGTGCAAAATTCATGCTGAAACTCCTATCCCTTGACCGAAAAGAAGACGCACTGCCTGCAGCCAGGGAGTTGTTGGAATGCATTGAAATGACTCAAATTTCATCAAAAAGATTATTACTGGTGATTTATCATGGGTTTATGATTATGACCTAGAAACGAAGGTTCAGTCATCACAATGGAAGACTCCAAACTCTCCCAGATCCAAGAAAGCCTGTCGGGTGAGGAGCAATGTCAAGATTATGCTCACAGTTTTCTTTATCAGGGTATTGTTTATCATGAGTATGCTCCAAAAGGCCAAACCATCAATAAAGAGTATTACGTCTTAAGTTCTGACTCGTTTGAGAGGTGCAGTTTGTCGTAAGAGGACAGAGTTGCGTAGGAATAGTAAACAGTTGCTTCATCACAAGAACGCCCCAGCTCACACATCACATCTTGTTCAGCAGATCTTGGCCAAACACCAAATCGAGCAAGTCCGTCAGCCTCTGTACTCACCTGACCTCACATCCTATGACTTTTTCTTGCTTCCAAAACAGAAATTACCACTGAAAGGAAGGAGATTCGATGACTTGGAGTTTGACACTGCAGCTATAACAAACGAGGCATTTTAACATTGTTTCCAGCAGTGGCAAAATGCTGAAGGATGTGTGTTTTATCAGAAGGGGACTACTTTGAAGGAGAGTGCAGTAACTGTCAGTGTTACACTTCATGTGTTATTGTACAAGTCATACTTTATGATCTCACCTCGTAGTTTAGCTAGTTCCTCATGATCACAGTCTTCTGAAAATCATTTAAGATCCCTTTCATCTCTATTCCTATTTGTAGGTGCTTTCTGAGGTTATATACCTGGTCCTTCATCTGTGAACACAGAATAAAAATATTTGTTAAGCAATTTTGCTTTATCCTCATTGGCTTCTACATATTCCTTACCTTCACCCTTGAGTCTGACAATATCACTTTTGCACTTCCTTGTTTCGCTAACATATCTGAAAAATGTCTTGTCCCCCTATTTTATTGCATTAGCTATTTCCTCTTCACTTTGTATCTTTGCTTTCTGACTACTTTCCTAGCTTCTCTGGTTTTCTAAATATTGATGCTTGTCTTCCTCTCTCTGTGATTTTTTGTATTTTATGAAGGCCACTCTCTTTTTCTTCGTCTTTTCAACTACTTCTTTTGAGAACCATAGTGGCCTTCTTTTCCTTTTACATTTATTTACCTTTCTAAAAAAAAAGCTTGTTGCCCTTAAAATATCCCCTTTCAGTTTTGTCCATTGCTTTTCTACATCCCCCAGCTGTTTGCCGCCTGCTAGCGACTCCTTGAGGTATTGTCCCATCTTGGCAAAGTTAGTTTTCCTAAAGTCTATGACCCTCACTTTTGAATGGATTTTATCAGCCCTAGTCCTAATACTGAACCACACTATATGGTGATTGCTGGATGCAAGATGATCTCTCATTATGATATCAGAAACACTTTCCCCATTGGTAAGCACCAAGTCCAGTATGGCTCCTTCATGTGTAGGTTTGGTTACCAGTTGCCGGACTAGTTCTCCCTGTAGAGAATCTAGGATCTCCTTACTTCTAGATGACACCACAGCAGGGATGTGTCAATCAATATCCAGCATATTGAAATCTCCTATCAGTAGCACTTCTCCTTTCATTTAAATTCTGCTTATGTCGTCTTTTAAATCTCCATCCACTTCTTCTCCCTGTGAAGGAGATCTGTATATCACACCAATGCAAATGGTTTTCCCTTTCCCTCTTTCTAGTTTAACCCACAGTGCCTCCTCACTCCCTTTTAGGCCTTGTAATTCTATAGCTTTAATAATATTTTTTACACATAGTGCCACGCCTCCTCGTCTTCCTACCCTGTCCTTCCTGAATAAAATATAGGTACATCCCAGTCATGGTTGTCTATGAACCATTTCTCCATAACTACCATTAAATCCAAGTCAGCCTCTTTTATTAAAGTTTTAATATCCGGAATCTTATTTCTCATGCTACAGGCTTTTATGCACACAGCTTTCTAGACATTGCCCGTTTTACCCATTTCTACAGAGGAATTTAATGTTTACTTACCTGAGGGCTTTCTCTTACCTGGGGGATTTCTAAACCCATCCCCAATGAATCTAGTTTAAAGCCCTCTTCAGTAGGTTAGCCAGTCTGCTGCAGAAGCCACTTTGACCCATCTTGGATAAGTGGATGCCATCTGTACTCTGCAGCCCTTGAGAAATCATCTCATGATCCAGGAAACCAAAGCACTCTTGATAACACCATCTATGCAGCCATGCATTTATCTCCAGGATGCGAGCTTCTCAGTCTCAGTCTTTACCCTCAACAGGGAGGATTGAAGAGAACACCATTTGCACACCTATCTGCTTTGCCATCTGTCCCATTGCTATAAAGTCACTTTTGATACACTCGGAGGAATACCTAGCAGTATCATTTGTGTTGATATGGATGAACAATATCGGATAATAGTCAATAGGCTTAACAAGTCTCGGCAAACTCTCCATAACATCTCAGATTTTGGCACCTGGCAGAGAGTACACCTCTCTGGACATCAAGTCTGCTTGGCAGAGAGATGCCTCAATACCCCTCAGAAGAGATTCACCAACCACCACTACCCTTCGCTTCCTTGTGGTCACCAATTCTGCAACTTTGGGGTGCTTGAGCTCTAGTTCTTCCCTTTTCTGGGATGCTTTCATCTCCTCCATTTCCAGGATTGCATACAGGTTCTTCTATTTGAGGTCTGGAGGAGTTGGATAGTTGATTCTGCAGGCTCTTGTGACGTGACTCGTGTCCAACTCTTTTCATGCTGTAACATCTGTCAGAGAGCTTGGATGCTTCAAGAAGCAGCTCATCAGTGCACTTCTCACTGTCTAAAATGCTTCTTAGCTTCATCACCTCTTCTTTGAGTTTCTTCATTTGTTTCATGAGGGCTTCAGCTTCTAAGCATTTTGCATATGGAACCGACCCCTTGACTGGCATCTGGCTATCTGTCAGGACAGAGGCAGAAGCTGTAATGGGGCAACAGCTTTGGCAATACATTTTTTCCCAGCCATCCTTCAGCTGGTGGAGCTTTGATACCTGTTGAAATAAATGAGAGAGAGCTACCAAAGTCCCTACCCTTTCCTCAGCTGTCCTTTAAGAGAAAAAGCAGCTAACCTATTGTATGTGTGTTCTAACAGCGCTGTTCTATGTCCCTGTATGTAGCCCTGCTTTCTTGCTAAACAGTTATTACTTTATACTAGTAAACACTGAGATTATATCAAGTGTATAGATTAATGTGTTCCTTTTGTAAAATTACCTAATCAAAGCCTGAAGAGGTCAGTGAATTGAAAGGGCCTGCCTACCCCTTTGAACTTGAAGGCTAGTGGAGAGGAAAAACCTCTAGCTGCAGAATAACAGCTTTGCCCAATAACACAAACAATTTCCCTTTTGCAATACAGCAGAAACATATTTAGCTATTAAAAATGACAAAAAAAGCCCCCTTTAAGAGCTCTCAGGCAGAGAGTTTGTATTCAAGAGCCCCACAGTATTACCTTGCTTGCAGAACCTGCAAGACAGTATAGATCTTTATACACCACTCAGCTGCCTAGTTCTTAAGCAGGCTAATTAACACCATTTAAGATCACTAAGTGTATTCTGTCCCAAGGCTTTCACAAATAATCAGGCCTTCTAAACCTGAACATAATCCAACTCTGATGTTTCAAAGGAAGAAAATTCCATAATTTGGGCCCATGAACTCAGACACTCATTGATGAGAGCATTATAACCTCACCCCACTCATCACAGCCAAGCAACCATGCTGAGATGACTGGATTGACCTTTCCAAGAGATAGGGGATGAAATTCTCACTAAAATATTTAGGGGAAATCTTCATTCACTGCCTATGAATCAGACACAACCACTTAAACTGAATGCAGAATTCAACTGGAAGCCAATGAAGCCGTCTCAAAAATGATGTCACATGATACATGCATAATTTGTGTAATATTAAAAGGGCTGTAGTGTTCTACAACTGTTTCTTTGGCAACCCATGCAGAAACTGTTAGAGTAATCTAAATGCAAAATAACAAAAAATATATATTAAAGTAACCAAATCATTACTAAGCAACAGACTCCACACCTATCTCAACATTCACAAGGATGCAAATGTGGTATTCACCACCACAGCAATATGGGCTGAAAAAGAAAATGCTTCATCCAACAGCAACCCCAAAGAGTATACAGAGCTGCTATAGGAAAGCTCGCATACCATTAAACAGGGCTTGCTAATAGCTCACTTGATGTTCTGCTATACCATAACAGCCCATTTTACTGGGATTTAATTTTAAAAAGTTCTCCTCCAACCATTTCATCTCTCCTTTTAAGTAATCATTCAACTTTGCAATTGCTGAAGCCTGATCCTTCCTATTGCAATCTGTATCTGAATATTATTTGCAAAAAGGTGACAGGGTACCCCATAACCCTTAATCATACCAGCTAGAGGGTTCAGATATAAATTGAAAGGTGAGAGGATAAAACAGATCCTTGAGAAAGACTATTCTCTAGGGCCAATGGCTCTGACAAGCATTATCCCATAAAGCACTAAGGGGGATAGTTGCTAAGTTGCATTAAATTCTTAGATTTTACTACAGCTTAATTTATTGTGAGAGTTACTCAATATTGCAGGTTAGTGACTCCCAAACTAAAGGACTAACACAGCTTGTGGTGATCACTGCAAGTTGCATTATTCCTACAGTTGTGGTCAACATTATTGGCACCTTGCATTTTAGGTATGTTGTGTACAATATCTTGAGAAAAAGTTGGAAATATTCCAACTGTATGTCATCATAATATTTTAATAGTATGTTCAAAGGTATGCAACAAAAAAATGTCTGTGCAACTCAGATGTAGTAATTTCTGAGAAAAAAAAATATGACCTCAACAGGATCCATGACACCCTTCACTAATATTTGTTTGCACAACCCTTGGCAGTGATGATAGCCTCCAAAGGTTTCTTGTAGCCATCTATAAGTTTTATATATCTGTCTGCTCGTAGTTTCTCCCACTCTTCAACTGATTTGTTCCAGCTCATGAATGTTTCCAGTATTCCTTTTAACAATCATAGATTTCAGCTCTTTCCAAAGGTTCTTGAATGGATTAAAATCAGAACTCATTGCTGGCCAGTTTAAAAAAGTCCATTTGTTCATTTTTAACCATTCTTTGTACATTTTGATGTATGTTTTGGGTCATTGTCCTGCGGGAGGACCCATAACCTTCAACCTAGACCTATCATTCTGACCTGAAGAAGCACATTTCACTCCAAAATACCTTGGTAGTCTTCTGACTTCATGATTCCTTTAATACCTTCCAGGCCTCCAGTTCCTAAGGCAGAAAAACAGTCCCAGAACATTATGGAACCTCCACTATATTTAACTATAGGAGGGGTGTTTTTTTTTTTTTTACTTATAAGCTTCATTCCTTCACCTGTAAATGTATTGCTGGTCTGCATTGCCAAAGAGTTCAAGTTTGGCTTCATCTGTACAAAGAACATTTTCTCAGAAGAATTGTGGTTATTCAAGGTGGATTTGGGCAAAGATCAGACATGCCCATGAGAAGTGGGGCTTCCCTTGATCTTTGCCTTTGAAGTCCTTAGTGTGCAGCATATGGTGTGGGTTGAAACCACAACTCCAGATTGCTCCAGATCCACCTTAAACTCTTTGGATGTTGTATGTGATGATTTTCCAACAGTTCACACTAACCTTTGAAGACTTCTTGGATTCATTTTCCTCTTCCTGACATGTCCTGGGAGATTCTTGACAGTTCTATGAGCAGAAAGCTTCTTAATAGCATTGTAAACTATAGACACAGGAATCCCAAGGTCTTTGGAGATGACCTTGTGCCCCTTTGAAATTTGATGTTTGGTGATGATGACTTTTCTGATGGTCTCAGCCAGCTCTCTTATCTTCACCATTGTGAAAATGGAACAGAGAATGAATATAGCCATTTTAAACATTAGAGCCATCATTCATTGATTGATACAACTTGTGAGTACTGACAATCGATCACAAGTGCATCTTTGACTGCAGTGGAAATGTGGTTCTTTTTATAAGGGTGCCAATAATTGTATCCTATAATCTAACCTAACTGTGGTTCATCTCACCCAATACCTACATATAACAAAGAGATAAACTAAATGCTTTCAACCTGCCCAATTATTTTAACTATATTTGGTTTTTGTTGGATCGTTTGCCCTGAGGGGGAAACCTGCCCTCTCTCGTAGCAAACCCTCCTTTTTTCTTTTTTTAAAAGAGTGCACTCACCCTTTTACCCACCGAGGCAAAATTACAAAATAATCCTCAGTAAATCGAGAAAACAAAGTAGATCAAAGCATATTCAATGCACTCAACGTAACTTAGAGTCCACAATTCTCAGCCTCCGATAATAGGAAATTCTTCCGTACTACTAGTGGGGCAACCTGTTCATATGCAGAGTCTCCCAATATTAACAGTGCCATCCACACTGTATGCTGGCCAGTTTAAAAAGTCCATTTGTTCCTTTTTAACCATTCTTTTGTACATTTGGATGTATGTTTCCTCTGGACATATATTCTGAAATTAGTCTTGAAGAATATTTTTTTTCTATTTGGGGATCATTTTTATTTACAAATTCACAGTATAGCGATGGGAGCTACGGTAGTCCCGTCATTAGCAACTTTATATATGGCACAATCTGAACGGAAGTTTCTCTATTCCTCTCATTGGTTCTCATTGATAACACATTGGACCCGATATTTGGATGATATCCTTTTTCTTTGGGCTGGCACTGAGAACCAATTACAACAGTTTTTTGTTTGGGTCAATACTTTAGATAGAGATATACAATTTGTACCAAAATTTGATACATCATCTATAGAATTTTTGGATATTTTGGTTTATAAGGATGGTTCCACTATAGAATCAACGCTTTATCTTAAACCAGTCCAGAGGAACACATTACTTCATTATCAAAGTTTTCATCCAGGACCCCTTCGCAGGGGTTTGCCTATCGGACAATTTCTCTGCTTAAGGAGATTATGTTCCACTTTAGAACAGTTCAAACAACATGCTAAGAATCTCCGATTCAGATTGAGAGAAAGGTTATTCATTGAGCATTATTAAGAAAGCATACAGGAGGGCACGGTTTAACCATCCAGAATGGTGCCCTGATGAGTCTATGCAGCAACATCATATGCAACTGTCACAACAGATGTCTTATGTTGGGGTTTTACCTTATATGCCCAATATGGTACGAATTATGAAAATAATAAAAAAACATTGGGAAACGTTATCGTTAAATTCATGCTTTAGGAAGCCATTAATGTTTGCTTTTCAACGTGGATGAAATATGGCAGACTTACTAATTCATTCACATTCAGAGAGGTCGGAGAATACATTAAGCGGATACTATCAATGTGGAGAGTGTGAATTTTGTGTCTTCAATATGGAAGGCTTAATATGGGAAGATGTTGATACAGGAATTAAGATCACGAATCGACATCGCACTTCTTGTACAAGCACTAATGTAGTATATATATTATCCTGTCCCTGTCATAAGAATTATGTAGGTTGAGCATCTCGCCCCATGAAAAGGAGACTCTTGGAACATAGGTCTAGAATAAACAATAAAGTCTTATCAGCCCTGGTGGCTCAACATTGTCAAGAATTTGAACATACATTTCAAGATCTTAGATGGCGAATTATCGATTTTATCCCTGTACAAACGCGCGGAGGAGACCGGTTACAAAAGTTACAATTCAGGGAACAATTTGGGATCTACCACCTACGATCAGTGACACCTGGTGGTTTGAATCTTGCTTTGGGATTGGTGGACCTTGATAGACTGTACCCCTGTGACAGCCAATGATAGCCCATTTTTTTCTACAGACAAAAGCGAGGCTGGCTTTAAAAATGGTATAGGATAGTAGGGAGGAACAGGACGTAAGTTGCATGAAGAAGGACCAGAAGTTTCACGGTCTGAAACATGGCGTTGTGTACTATATATACATCTTTATGAGACATCTGTTTTGGAACATGAGAGAATTCGAGAAATAGGAAGATGAAATAACAACTATAAGGCATTATCACACTTCGAGGACCACAGCATTCCATCATACAGTTATAGTGGATGGCACTGTTAATGTTGGGAGACTCTGCATATGAACAGGTTGCCCCACTAGTAGTACGGAAGAATTTCCTATTGTCGGAGGCTGAGAATCGTGGACTCTAAGTTAAGTTGAGTGCATTGAATATGCTTTGATCTACTTTGTTTTCTTGATTTACTGAGGATTATTTTGTAATTTTGCCTCGGTGGGTAAAAGGGTGATTGCACTCTTTTAAAAAAGAAAAATGGAGGGTTTGCTACGAGAGAGGGAAGGTAACCCCTCAGGGCAAATGATCCGAAAAAAACTCCAAATATAGTTAAAATAATTGGGCAGGTTGAAAGCATTTAGTTTACGTCTTTGTTATGTTTGTATCCTGGCAATGTCCCAGTTTTTATATTGTTTCCTACTATTTCCTTTTTTAATTGGTCTTGTTTTATTGGATTATTTTATGTGTCAAATATGTGTGCATATATAGTCCAAAGCCATTTCACTGGCCATATTTTTTTAGGAGATCTTTATCTTTATTTTACTTTTGATATACCACCCAGGCCAAGGCATCAAAGTGGTTTACAATAAAACATCAATGTTGCACAAAACAAGAAAAGAACACCATTTATGTGATAGGAAAGAGATAGGAGATACAATGACAGCAATGGAGATAGGAGGAAGCAAGAGGGAGGGAGACTAATGAGGGTCGGTGCCAGGAATGTTATAAGCCTGTTGAAATATGTGTGTTTTGAGAAGTGTTTTAAATTTTGGGTAGGAAGCTTCAAGGCGAAGCTAGGATGGCAAAGCATTCCAGAGTGAAGGACTGAGGAAGAAAAACACAGCATGACGCGTGAGCTCTAGATGAGCCTGAGATGGGGAAGAAAAATATTAAAGAGCAACGAGAAGAACACAGATCCCTCAGGAACTCCACATATTAAAGGGAATGATGGGGAGGACACGTCATTAAGTGAACAGAAAAGCTAAGGGAGGTGAGGAATGAGTGAAACCAGTGCAGCACAGTACCCCGAACCCCAGAGTCATGAAGGCGAGAGAGCAATGTACAGTGATCTACTAAGTCGAAGGAGGAGGAGAGATATTGGACATTAAGGGGTTAAAGGATCTGCCCTCTCTGCTCTCCTTTTTAATATCTATATACACAACCAATTTGCAACATCTTTAAAAAATTCAAAATCCACTACCACATATATGCAGACGATATCATGATGTACATTCCATTCACGATCCCTACACTTCCACTTCAACTATTAACTGACTGTTTCAATGAATTAACAACTTGGCTAGAAGACCACAACCTTCATATTAATCATTCCAAAACTGACATATTGATTGTAACAAAAAAACAAATCGTACACCCCCCCCTACTCACATCACACTTCAGAAGCATGATATTAACATTAAAAAAAAAAGAGATAAAATACCTAGGGGTGACCTTAGACACACACCTCAGTATGAACACCCACATAAGAAACACTACAAAAAAAATATACTTTAAGCTCAGAGTACTAAAACAATTACGCCCACTAGTCCATCTGCATGACTTCTTGAGCATAATACAAGCCATTATTACACCGCACTTCGACTTTGCCAACCTCACTCTACTAGGCACAACTAACCAAAACATCAAAAGGCTCCAACTTGCCCAAAATGCTGTAGCTAGAACCATAATGAAGGTACATCCATTTGAGCACATATCACCCTATTTAGCTAAACTACATTGGCTCCCAATTCAATGCAGAATAAACTATAAATTAATAATAACCACCTTCAAAGCTTTAAATAATACTGCCCCAGCTACACTAAACAAACTCCTCACTAAAGACACACCCCAATCTGTTCACAGAAGATGCAACACTAATAAAATAAGGATTCCAAAAGAGTTCGCAAAGACTAAAAAATCAACAAATAAAAAAGTGTTTTCCCATGCAGCCCCTATACTCTGGAACTCCCTACCTGAAGAAATAAGAGCCTTAACTGACCTTAAAGAACTACGTAAAACATTAAAAACTCACTTATTTAGCTCCCACTACGGTCCACTTGCGAATTCCCAATACCAAAATGAAAAGGGATAATATATAACACTTTGAGCTTAATACCATAATGACCCATGAAAATATGACCATTATACACAGTCTATGATGTTTGTAAATAGCTACCTTCCTTGTTAAATTCAACATCCGTTGATTGTACATAGTTCTCTAAAGTTTAATTGTTAAAGTTAAGATGTACATAATTCAAGCGATGTTTAATGTAAAAACAGTTATGTTACACTATTTATTTACCTGTTCTATGTAAACCGCACCTGATCTTTGGAAGGTAGCGGTATATAAGCGACTGTTAAATAAATAAATAATAATAAATAAATAAGGGGTTGAACTGCAAGGGTGACAGTAATGTTGACCACAACTGCATGAGAAAAATAACACCAGCTTGAAGCTGGCTTTATTTTTCCCACCTATGGGATAGGGCTTCTAACATGCAGCCCAATGCTCCCAGCTACCATCTTAATGGAGCTGAGGCATGAAAAGAATGAGGACCCCATCCCACCTCCCCAAAGTGAGTGATCAAACCACCACCCCCTTAGAAGTATACCCCTCAGAAGAGTACCCTGTCAATAAGACGTCTTCCCCCTTAACCAAGTTCCCTGATCCACGATGATCCCCCAGAATTCCCCACAGATGCCCTCCCCTTCCCTAGCCTCCTCCTCAAATGGTATTTTTTAAATGTATTGGTCATCTAGGATTGGGAGGTCGGAGTGATCCCACTCCAGTGCCAGGTTCAAAATGGTACCACTTGAACCCTAGCAGTAATATTGTGCTCCTACCACTAGGGGTCATGATGTCATATAAAGGCTTTTGAGTCTCCAGCCCAACAATAACTCCATTATTGAAGCATCCATTAAATCCTCCAGTAGCTAACCAAATGATTTACTGATTATCTCAGTTTTTCCCCTAGAAAAGTGCAAAATTCCTTTGTGTGCATAATCCTTAGTTAAGCTCTTCACCAATTGAAACAAAACCTGGACCTTGCAACTGTTTCATAATCCAGTTCCTCTTTGCTTGTCAGCACAAAATAACATGCTTTCTAGCTTTGACCAATGACTCAAGTGTCCATTGCTTTTTAGGTGTGTTTCGCTAAGGTGTACCTATTGGCAAGGGTTCAGGTAGCAGGAAAATGATCTGCCTGTACAAATTTGTTTTCTCATGCTTCCCTCACCTCGATCAGCTGTCTAAATGTGGAACTATACAGGGCAGGAGGTTCAGGCTGATCTTGCAGTTTGAAGTCTCATGAAACTTAAAATTGGGAGATCAGCCCCAACTTCCTTCCCCATGCAGCTGCACCATTGAGCCAATCACAGTGGAGGAAACATGATCCTCAGAGTTTTTAAGGTGCTGCAGTCAGGGACAAGAATGTATTGTGTAAAAGAGGGATTGGATTAAGGGAGGTATGAAAAAAAGAGAGACAGATTGGGTGAAACCTGGGGGTAGGGATTATGAAAGAGAGAGAGAGAGAGAGACAGTGGATGAAGCCTGGTGGGGTGAGCATCTTAAAAGATAATCTTTTACTGAAAATGTTCTATATATGAAAACTATTTGATCAACCTCTTTGAAACTCATCAATAATCTGCGTAGCTCTCAACAGACAAAGTTTCACATATTTCCACCTTAAGAACATCCTGTAGCAAAAACACCCACCATCTTCACCACCACCACCACCTGTAACTCACGCCACTTGCAATAATTTCTAACCCACTGAATAAGCTTATGATAATGATAGGGTGTCTCCCTATCTCATCCAGGTTCTAGCAAACATAAGAGCATGTTTACCAAAGTGCAGCATGAAGCACAGGGTTAACGTGTGAAAATCATGTGTGCCCACCATGCTTGACCCCAGCATCCATAGTAGACACAAGGGGCGTGAATGTGCTATGCTACTTCCGGCATGCTAGTCATGTCACTAGTATGGTAGGAGCAAATGTACAACCTATGCACACATGCACAGTGCATGCAGTCGCAGTGCACATCAGGCAAAGAAAAGCTACAGGTGTGATAATGGGGGGGGGGGCAGGGGGCATGAGAAACAATGTAGACAGTAGGAACTGTGCTCCAAGCACGCATTCAGGAGAGTATCATCTGGCCAGCTCAGAATACAGAGGGTTGACTGGAGATGGGCCCAACTGCCTATACAGCTTAGAGCATATAGGCTAAGTACAAGAGGGTAGGGCATGCAAATTAGCAAAGCACTGTGTCCCTAACTGTAGCAGATAGAGTGAAAATGTGGCACCTAAAGATGCAGGGGGCCTTGTATGGAGTCAGGCAGGGGGTCTACAGTGTCCATCATGGGGAACAGTGATGTGAGCCCCCTCATCCTGAGGTGCCAAGGGAGTCTGACAATCTATGCTGCAGGGAGTACAGTTCAAGGCCTTTGATGTATGGATGAGCTTCACCTCCCATTCTCTTCTCTGATTATGACTTGGATAGCACCATAGCCATTGTGGAGTGTGTTCCTTCATGTTGGGGAGAGGGGGCATGTTTGGACACTAAGCACAACCCGCTTGCATGCACAGGGTGATCTTCACATGGGGGTAATACTACCATGTATTGATCCACCTATCCCCCCCCTCCTGTGGCCTGCACTGGGGGAGAGGCATGCTCCCTTTTATCAGGATGGTCTCTGCAAGAACACCACATGGAGGTGATGAATCCAAAATATCTCCAGGCTGAGTCCCTCAGCTGCCCAGGAAACAACAGTCTGGGAAGATCACAAGATTTCCCCAGGCCCATGGATTGCCTCAGCCACTGGACAAGAAGAGGACACCAATTAGTGAGCACCAACACTGGAAGCCCACAGTCAGTGCTCAAAGCATTATGTAGCTTCTCAGAGCTGGTAGGCCTTAATCAGGAATATAGCCCCTGACAGCCACATGGGCCCCCTTGTGAATGTATGCACTGCAACATGCCACCCCATGCAGGCAGGTGTTGGATGGCTATTTTGCTGCCACACCATCATGTTGTTAATGAGCACATTGCCTAATTTGCATGTCCCTCCCCTCACTGTTCTCTGTTGGCTCTAAATCCAAGGCCAGCACTGACTGTAGCACAGAGCACAGGTCCTATCCCCTGACACCTCCACAACACACTACACCAGGAGACCTCTGACATCAATTCCTTGCATATGCAGATATGAACAACAGTCCGTCAGGACAGTTATTGATGTGTCTGTGGATATTTGCCTATTGTGCCAGCAGGGTCACCCTGACCTGCAGGCCCTGGTTTTGTGGCTCTCAGGCTATTGTGGCCCACTGCCATGGCAGATGCACTATGCATCCAAACTAATGTCCTAGACAGACACCTTGTTATTCTGCTCACATGTCCTTTTGCCCCATCCCCTTTTTATGTATTTGCCCTGCTCTTCATATTTTCTAACACACACATCCAAACCATGTGGCTGGAGCATGCAAGCATGGCAAGTGCAGCTAGCATTTGGTCAGAGGCTGGTGTTAGCTGCACCCACACTAGCGGCATGTTTGTGCAGCTAGCACGTGACTACCACACCAACCACACTGCGCCCTCTGACTCTGCCCTGTCTCCACCCCACCTCTACCTTAACCCCTCCTATTCATGCTCTGCTTGGCTAGTGCAAGATTTTTAGCATGGTTGACTTTGGGCTGTGTGCTCCGTGCTACCGCATGGTCCAAATGTACGCCAACCGTGTGCTAAACCCTGCACTACCGGCTAACACACTTTAGTAAACACGCCCCATGATCTTTGTGATCAGCATGAAAGAAAGTAATGACAAGTCAGATACTATAGGTGAAAGGTATGATCACTATCTCAATTTAGCGTGTAGTATGAATTTTCAGTAGAAATACAATTTGACCTATGCTTGCCATGCAATGTGTGCCTTTGAGTCACTGCTGAATCCTGGCGACCCAGCAGCTCCTAGGTTTTCTTGGCAGTATAACCAGAAGTAGATTAGCAGGCATTTCTTCTGAGACAATGGAGGATTAAATGACTTGCCCAAGGCCACAAGGAGTGCTAGTGGAAATCAAACCCTGGTCTCTTACATAGGGGCATATTAGAAGACTGAAAGACGCATTTTACATTGAGATGTCCAAGTGTAATCTGGGATGTGAAAACCAGAACATCTGAAAAAAAAAGCAGGCACATGCAAGTTCAAGCACGATTTCAGAAATTGGACATACCTGATATGGATGTCTAGAGACATCTACATAGACGTCCCCAGAATAGCATCTCAGAACATGGATGTCTAATAGCATAATGGTTAAAGTAGTGAGTTGGGTGAAAGGTGGTCAGGGTTCATATCCCAGTGTGGGTCTTTGTGATCTTAGTCTAGTCGCTTAAACCTCCATCTTCTTTACACTCTCTGGATGTTTTAAGGCTAAATCAAACACTTTCCTGATGCCTATTTTTGCCTGCATCAGGTCTAAACATGAACATGCCTGTAGACATCTCTGCCATTTCTGAAATCAAATGGGAATGTGTAAGTCCACTGCAGACATGCCCCCACCATACCACCTTGCCTACTTGGACGTCCCTGCACTGGAGACATCTATAAACATCATTTGTGGAATGGCTTTGAAGACGTCTCCATGATATCAGTGTCCATGTGCATGTCTCCAGACGTCCTAAGTCACAACTAAGCCTTTTAATATGACCCCCTGAGTTATAAAGACCTTCCTAGATAAAGCTGATTGGTCATTCTTCTACATAAAATTATCTAGCAATTCTGAGTGCCACACTGTCAGTAATGTGAGAATTTACCTGCTTGAAAGGACTCCAGGAGGCATCTGGAGCTGTGCAACTGCACTCACAAGTTTGCACCAACAACAAGACCGGGAGGATGAATATGCATGGAGACATGTATTTATAGATTTCAGTGATGTATGTATTTCCTGTGGGTTGCACCAGCAGAGAATGAATATTAATGCACATTATCATATGTTAGCATACACTAACTTAAACAAGAGAGAATTAGCAGATTAGAGCATGCACTAAGGGCTGATAGAACCAAAAACAGTTACAAAATGTCATTAGGATGTCTTTACCCCCTTACACAGTTCAACAAATGGTGCAAAGCACAGCAATGTAAGGGAAAGAGTGTGGGAAGGTGAGTTTATGTGATAGACTGAGGAAATGTGTGATAGAATGTGGGTATGTCATTATTTGGAGCAGTGAGTACATGGCCCAGTGTCTTTGCCCATCATTTTCAGTGGCCCTTTCAATGTGCAAGAATGCTATGGGTCCATTTTATTTATTTATTTATTTATTTTATTTATGTATATATTTCTATACCGGCCCTTCCAGCGATCAAGGGCGGTTTACAAGGAACATTTTAACAACTGTACACAGATGTATACATTTACATTGAACAGTTAGATTTAACTATTTACAATGAACGGTTGAGTATAACTATTTACATTAAACAAAACTTCAACTTCAAGGTGTATTAATAATACAAACATCCATTAACTTATTTACATTGGATATTTACAGTGGTTGTGTATGTTTTGGAATTTATTTTACTAAAGTATGATAAGCAGTCATTGCATGAATTAGTGCCCACTGTTAGCGCTGAGCAGAAGCAATACCCTAGCATGACAGAATGCATTAATTCACATGCTAACTGTTAAGCATATGCATGACTGAGGTTTTGTCACATTTGTTGCATATAAATTGAAAGGTTTTAGGGCTTCATTGTGTTTGCATGTCTACTGAGCATACAAATTACTGGTGCGCTCATATACCTGTACAGTCATGCATGCACTATTAATATACATGTGCACCAGCAATTTGCATGCATGTTTAAAATTTAGGCAGAAACAAATAGCCAAACAAGTCCAAAATGCATACCCCTACTAACTGCACAACACAGAAGAGGATAAGAAATGGACGTGGAGTGGGCAAAGACTGCACCCTGCCATTAGTGCACAGTAACTTACAGCATTCTAGCTGCAGTCATTGTGTTAGCGTGGATGGACTTACTGCTTCCTAAATAGAAGGCTGTAAGGGCATCAATGTTATCTGTCAATGCACTTAGCATACAGTGCATTTTATTTTCTGTGGTAACTGTATGAGAAGGTGCTGGGAATGCTCCCAACAGTCACCACAGAGGCTTTGTAGTACCACATGGTAATATGGGCACTTGCTGCATTATAACTGCAAAACTTTATTCCACTTTAGTGAAAGGGCCCTTAATGCTACAGTTCTACTATTTATTGCATTTAAAATATGTGTTGTTTTGTTTAGTGTGATCCTTTATAGCTGCAATTATACACTAGCAAAAAGTGTAACAAAAAAAACCCTCTTGTTGAAACTAATCATTTGGAATAATTCAATTTTGGGATGGCACTTGTGATTTTGTTACAGTACATATGAGAGTTCTAAGATTCTCTTCCAGTTAACGAATCATCACTGATTATATTAAAAATATAAGTATGTCTTTTGTGGTGCGAAAGTGCAAATATTTCCGGATGTCTGTAGGGCGACTCAAACTAGGAGACAGGGTTTTTTGGCCCTTAAACCTAGAGTGATTGCCCTGCCGGTCATCTTTTTTCTTCGTTATCCTTGTAAATGCTTGTTAACTTTTCAGGGATCTAGGTTTGTTTTCCTTGATCCTACTCAACTTGAATCATTTCTTTGTGATAAAGAGGGGCTTGGCACGAAGGGACTGGGATAGGTGGTTTGTTAATTTAGCTGTCTAGAAATTCAGGAGTTATGACTCTTGGCTTTTTCTTTTTGATTCTTATTATGGTTATTATATTCTCCCCATATTGTGGGCTAGGTATGATGTATTGTTATTTTGTATATTTTTTCTGTTTTGTATTTTTTTCTTAATGAATCATCAGTATGTTTCTTTATGCTTGCTTTGTAAGTTTGTAAAAATTTCAATAAAAAAAAAAAATATATACCGTAAGTATGTCTCTTTCATGACTTTATTATTTACTCTGTTCATCCTTTCTCATTATTCCTCTTAATTTTATATCTTTCTTCTGTAGAATTTTTAGGGTGTTTGGAACAAAGGGGTATATTTTATAAGGTAGTGCCAATATTTAGGCGCAAACAAAGCACATAATTGCTGGTATTTTAGTCATTTATGTGTGTACATGGCCATTTACACATGTGAATGAGCTCTTAGAAAATATCATCATAAAATTATTTATTAATTTACTTTATTTATTTAAACAGTTTTTCTATATTGCCCCTTCCAGAGATCAGAGGCAGTTTACAATAAAACTTACATGTTTTCATGATATGTGCTTTCATTGTGGACATGCACACAAGTGGAGATTGGGCAGAATGCGGGCATTGCAAACAAGTAGCCATGTTGCTTAAAGGGGCCCCAGCTCCCGCCCTCCATGTGAATGGGAAGTGGGGCTAATAGCCAGACTGAGCCCTGCCATCCATTCGCCGGGGGGGGGGGGGGGAGTAGGCAGTTGGTAGGAAAGAGAGGATAGCGGGGAGGTGGAGCAAGAGTCGGCCCAAGCTCAGAGGCAATATCTGGGTTGACAGGCTTGGCAGGGGAGAGACAAGGAAAGCATGCTTGGTGCCGTCAGGAAAAAGCAGGCTTTGGCTGCGCTGATCAGATGGTGTTTGGTGGTGGTGTTGACTTCTGGGTGAGTCAGGTCTTTTCTGGTGAATTTCTGGCTTCCTTTGGTCTGCGGACGCCAGGGTGTGTGAGGGATGGGCCTCTTGAGAGATGGAAAAAGTAGGCTTCTGCTGTGTTGATCAGTGCCGGTGTTTTGGTGGTGGTGGCAGCTTCTGGGAGTGATTTGGTTGCTGTGGTGTTGGTGGTTCCTGGCAGCAGAAAGGGCAGCTCAGTTCTGGTTCTGGGCAGCTGAAACAGCCTGCAGCATCATTGGCACATAGCTGGACTCCAGGGGGGTAACTGGGAGGGCACTAATGCCGCCGGTGTTCTGTTATTTGGTGGTTTGAGGGCCTAATTTCAGAGGAGTGTGAGGGATTTCCTGAGGGCCAGATTGTAGCGGAGTTGGAGAGATTTTTGGGGGATTTTGAGCTAGTGTGGGGCGGAGTTTGGTCAGCGTAAGTTGTAAGGGTGGTGCGGGAGGGAGGAGGGAGTAGGTGGGGGGTGTGGGGCAGGTGTTGTGAGGGTATTTTTAGCAGTCATTGCAGTAGCAGCATGGCACATGGGCCCAGCAAGCCAAAAAGGGGCAAGGCCTTGGTGCAGCCGGCGCGCTGTCCCTGTAAGCGGCAGGTGAAATGGCTGGTGCGTTTTAGAGCGGAGGGTTGTGCAGGTGAAGGGGCTAGTTCTGACTGGGGAAAAGGGGAAAAGTGGGCTGGTGCCAAGGGGTTCGGTAGGGGGATGGGTGGCGGGGGGAGCAAATTCAGCTTTGGGGTGGGCAGGGGGGGCTGGGTCCTAGTGGAGGGGTCAGGGCAGGCTTGTCACCTGTCACCTAGAAGGAAGACCTGGGGGGAAGCCCATCGTTGGTGAGCAACAGTGTTTCAGTGAAGAGCGGCAGCAGAGGATGACTACGGCAGTGGAGGAAGCAGGTCTGTAATGCCTATCAGATGATGGGGAGGAGGGAGAGGGTGTGAGTGGGTGCAGGACAGGGTGGTCGCGAAAGCGGGACTGGTTGGTTAGTCGGATGTTACAGGATAGGAAGTTTTTGAAGAGCTTGAGGAAGGTAGTGCATCGCATGCGTTATGAGAAGTGCCTGCGTCGTTTAAGGGATGAGATGGCGGTTCAGATGTGGGATACGTCAGATTCCTAGGACTCTTCTGATTCGCCATTGTCTGAAGGCTCAAACTCAGAGGACAAAGGAGTAGGCTGGTATGGCATTGACCGTATGAGACTTTGTGCCGAGAGGCAGGTTGTAGAGGTGGGTACCGCCCCGCGGTTCGGTGAGAGCGAGCACACGTTGAGAAAGATTGCTCCATTGAATTGTCACATGTCTCGAAAGCTAAGGGTGAACGTGTTGCATGGGCGGTATGTGGACATAGGGATAAGAAGAAAGGGGACAGTTCTAAGGATGAGGGTAAAAAGGGGAGAGCTCGAGTGCCTAAGACTATTAATAACTGGTTGTTGTCATTCCATATGTTTTTGTCTATATTTGGTGGAACAAAACTGCCCTTTACTTGGGCCTCTTGCATTACTCGGATGTGATTCTCTGGGCTCACAGGACTTACGGGGGTTGGGCTCATCAATTATGATGAGCAGTTCTGGAAGAGCTTGGCCAAAGAAAAAGGTGAGGTATGGGGATTTTGGAATGTGGACATTTGGTTGGCTGAGATGATTCAGTCTTGGCCCCTGTTTGGAAAGCCAGGGGGTGTGAGCTTCCTTGGGCCCTTTTCTGGGGAATCTTGGTTGCAAGGGGTGGGGAGTGGGTGGGGTGGTAGACGAGCTGGGGGGCTGGGTTTCTGAGCAGTGAGAGTTTCGGAACCCCACGGGGGATTGTGTCTGTTTCCAATTCAACACGGGTTGATGTGACCACCCAGGGTGTCATTTCAAACATAGATGCTCAATGTGTGGTGGTGGGCATCTGAACTTTCGATGTTTCAGCAGAGGCATTGGACCACTATGGGGTGGACAGTCCTAACTGGGCGGTATGCCTTCCTCAATGATCCCTGGACAAGACCCCAATGCCCATTAATCTGTGGGTCTTGGAGAAATTGTTGGAGGGGTACCTGGAGGCAGATGCTGGCCAGTTACCATGGGATGGTTTTCAGGATGGATTTGTGATTCCTTTTTTAGGCCCGCCTTTGTCGCACCAGGATCGTAACGCACCTTCAGTGAAGCAATTGCAAGCTGCGGTCTCCAGTAAATTGCAGAAGGAGCTCAAGCTGGGTAGAATGACAGGTACATTTGAGCATCCTCCCTTGAGCAACTTGGTGTCTCCATTGGGGGTTGTGCCAAAGAAGCCGGGCAAGTATCGACTCATTCACAATTTGTCATTTACAGCGTGGTGCAGAGTGAATGATTTTATAGATTTGGCTCTTTGTTTGGTACAATATGCTTCTTTTGATTCTGCCATCCACCTGTTGCAAAGAGTGGGGCAGGGGCTCTGATGGCAAAGATAGATGTGGAGTCTACATTTTGGTTGTTCTTTTTATCTAGTGGGCTTTCATTTCTAGGGGCGGTATTTTGTTGACAAGTGTATGTCCATTGGGTGTTCGGTGGCCTGTGCCTGTTTTGAGGTGTTTTCTTCCTTTCTCCATTGGGCCTTCCAGCAGGCGGCACAGTCGGACTCCATGGTGCACTGGTGGTGCCATTGGTGGGATTATCAGAGTATGGTTGACAGTTAGGGGGTTTTCAGCAGGTGGTGAAGATTTTGGGTGTACCTTTAGTGGAGGATAAAACTGAAGGGCCAGTGACTTCGCTCATGTTCCTCAGCATTGAACTAGATTCCGTCAGCATGGAATATTAGTTGCCAGCAGAGAAGGTCTCCAAGTTGGTGCGGTTGATTCAGCAGGCTCTGTCTATGTCCACGTTGATGTTGGGGCAGGTGTAAGAACTGTTGGGACATTTCAGTTTTACTGGCCAAGTATACCTATGGGCAGAGTGTTCACGTGGAGGTTGGCCTTCCTGACGTGTGGGGCACGGAAGAAACATCACTTCCTGCATTTGAGCAGTGGTCTGCAGGCTGACTTGGGCATTTGGTTGGAGTTCTTGCAGAATTTCAATGGTGTGTGTATGTGGCAATCCCCAGTGGTGTCCAATCATGATCTGGAATGCTATATGGACGCCTCTGGGGGAATTGGTTTTGGGATCTATTTGGGCAGGTCATGGTGCGCAGAGTCTTGCTCTGAGGCATGGAAGGAGTGGAGCTGGTGTTGGAACATTACCTTTTTGGAACTGTTCCCCGTTTTGGTAACGTTGTGGCTGGGGAGTGAGTAATTTTGTAATCAGTGATTGCTCTTGTGTTCTGATAATATGGGAGTTGTGATGACGATCAACCGGCAGTTCGCAAGCTCCTCTTTGGTGGTGGGCTTATTTCACCAGTTGATGCTTCAGTACATTACAGCTCAATGTATTCATGGGGGCAAAGCATGTTCCGGGGCTCGTTAATTCAATTGTGGATGCTCTATCTCATTTGCAGTGGGCTCAGTTTTGTGCCTTGGTGCCGGCTGAGGATGCAACCCCTTCCCTGATCCTGAAGACTTAGTGGGATGTCCTTCCACTGCACTTGGAAGCTTGTTAAAAGTGGCGCTAGCAACAAACACCTGGAGAGCCTATGCAATGGGATGGTGGCGTTTCCTGATCTTGATGCCCGAGGGAAGTCGGTAGATAATGCATGATGATGTCTTACACTTTCTGGAGTTGGAGCTGGAGCATCAGTTGTCGCCACATGCTCTTACAGGGGCATTGGCAGCAGTAGCATTGGTGGTGAAGCTCCACAGGTGGCTGGACCCTACGGCATCCTTTGTAGTTTGGAAGCTTGTGATGGGCTTTGCCAGGGCGTGGTCAACCTCAGTAGGGTGGCCGGTGCAGCAGCCCATTTGGCATGAGATGCTGTTAGCTCTTTTGGCGATCTTGCCATGAGTGTGTGCTACTGCCTTTGAAGCAGAGCTCTTCTGTGTAGCCTTTGTGTTCATGTTCTTTGCAGTGCTGAGAGTGGGGGAGTTGGTGGCCTCTTCCAGGGTGAGAGAGGACTCCTGGTTGATGATGCAATGCTCTTGGAGGAGGAGGTGCAGTTGCAAATATGTTGTAGTAAGACTGATCAGCTGGGTCTGGGCACATGGGTCTGCTTGTGGAGCTTTCTGGGCCAGGTTTCCTGTCCATTTCAGTGTGCCCAAAGTTTCTTGTGGGCTCATCTAGTGAGGGGTCTATTTTGGCTGTGCCACAAACAGGGTGATCTGCTGATGCACTTCCAGTTTGCTGCTATTTTGCGGTGGAGATTGGGTGTTGCGGGTTTTCATCCTCAGGCATTTGGAATGCATTTATTCCACATTGGGGCGGCCACCCTACCAGCGATTCGACATGTGAGTCATTGGCGCTCTAATGTTTATAAGAGATATCTGCGGTAGTGGGTGGTCTCCTGTGGCTCCGGTTCTGCCTTTTCAGCTTCCTTTTTCTTTCAGTTCTTTTCCCAGGCTATGATGAAGGGAGTTCCTTGTTTGGATGTGTGGCCATTCCTTCATATTCTGTGCTTGGATGAGAGCAGCTGAATCCAAGTTGGGCTTGGATCTGGGCCTCACGGACAATGGAGTGCTGCTGCAATGGATGGGCCTTCAAGGGATGTGGTGGTCACAATTGCTGCCAGTGTTGCTGGAAACCCAGCAGTATAATCAACCCCATTGTATTTTTGTTCATTTAGGGGGAATGATCTATGTACAGTGAAAGGAGTGGACCTGATCAGACAGATGAAGCGGGATATGTTCCTAATTCATTGTTATTTCCCTAATACGACAGTCATTTGGTCACAGATAATTCCACGATGCCTATGGCATGATGCCCTTTGACTGAAGGTGATTGAGCGGTTGCGGAGGCGAGTGAACGCGGATGTCTCCAGGTTCATCCAGTTAATGAAGAGGTTAGTGTGGGCTCATGAATTAATTACAGTTGATTGCCGGGGCTGTTTCACCAGGATGGGGGTGCATTTGTCGGATATTGGGCATGATATCTTCCTTAGTTCCATACAAGATGCAGAGGAGGGGTGCAGTAAGGTGTTTCAGGCTTCAGCCTTGGTGGGGAGAGAGGGAGACATGTGCTAGGCAGTCCCCACTATTGGTGGAATATAGAGGTGACTAATCTCCCCCTAGGGTTAATTCTGGCCCCACCCCTTGAAAGAACGGGGAGGAAGTCAGGGATGGGATCACTGGGGGTTTACCACAGCATAGGCATCACCGCCATGTGCAGTCCCAGTTACATTAAGACTTCAGAAGGTGAAGCAAGTATCAGCCTGGCATCACTGCAGGCTAAGAAGTGAAGGGGGGGGGGGTGTTGGCGGGAGGGGAGAGTACAGGAATGTAGATTAGAGAGGGGCTAGGACAACATCATCTAGCCCAACCTATTTGTTGGAATTTGATATTGATTGCTTGAGATGTTATTGTTAAATGTTTCAGATGTTGAATAAAGCTGAGGCCAATTGTTTGCCACTGCACCTCTATACGTAGTTTTATTTCATGGTTTAATAGTGGGCGAATGGATGGGAGTGCAAATGCCTTGGTTATAGAATATGATAATTTACATACATGCTTGCAAAAAAGTAGGCACAGTGTTTTACATAAGCTCTATGGCACATTTTCTTAAACTAGTATTTTATAAAGACAAGGAAGCACCCACTTGTCTATATAAAATAATCGTAATTTAGATGTATTAAAATATGCTTTAACTAGGCACCTTGTTATAAAATTGCCCTTAGGATATACAATATTAAAAGTGCGATCACAGCTTCAGGTGTGGTCTCCACTGCCCCTATCCCTATTGGGCAGGGCGGCAGCATTGGGGATGGTGATTCTGCCTCGGGTTCTTTACTGGTTGCAAACTCTCCCAGTGTGGTTATTGAAGCGAGATTTAAGTGCTATGGACCGCGAGTTTAGAAATTTCCTTTGCAAAGGGGCTCGCGCTCGTATCCCGCTACATAGATTGAGAAGGAGATGGAAGTCTGGAGGGATAGGAATCCCAGACCTACGGACTTATGCCATGGCGTGCCAGGCACGGCATATTGGAGATTGGCTAAGGAATATGGAGGTATATACGCCAAGAGCGCTGGAAGAGGCCTTTGTGGCTCCGCAGAACTTGTTGGCAGTGTTGCACCAGGAAAGTAGGCTTCTGCCTGGTAGGGTGATTAGTAGTGAACTAGTTTGCCTGGTACGGAGGGTGTGGCAACATTTGAATAGGCTCTGGGGTGAACCATCAGGGGTTTCAAGCTGGCTTCCCATACAGGGGAATGATCGGTTTACACTAGGATCAGAAACGCCGGCATTTGTATATTGGAGGAGACAGGGCATATGTAATATTGGACATGTGGTGGATCAAATGGGGCAGTGTAAGTCTTGGGAGGCTTTGCGCATGGAATATGGACTAAGTATTCGTCATTATTTCGCTTACGTGCAGCTCTCTCACTATGTGGCTTCCCTTCCTCAAGATGCGTTGCGGGTGGAAAGATCGGCCCAGATATTAGAGTTCTTTGCACTGGGAGAGGAGTCGCCGCCCATAATTGCACAGCTGAAAAGACGATTAGATGGCTATAGTAGTTTGCCTGACTACAGGGTGGAGGAAGCTTTGTGGGCCCAAGAGTTGAATGTGTTGGTAACTCCTGGTTCACTACTTCAGGCATTGAGTGGGATTGCGAGACCGGTGTGGGGAGCTCATTGGCGGGAGGTACAGTTTAAATGCATTCTACGGGCACACTTCTCTCCAAGGCGGGCGTTACGATCCCATCTCACTGAGTTGGGCAGATGCCCGAAATGTCCCTGCCCCTTGGCGGACTTAGGGCATATGTGGTGGGGGTGTCCATTAGTTCGTTTATACTGGAAGAGGATAGCTGATTTTATGAGTAGGATTGTATTACAGCGAATCCGTTGGACAGCAGCACTTGTGGTATTAGATCAGCTTGGACCACTCCACCCGAAAGGGAAATGGGAACGCCTCTTAGTCAGGAAGGCATGTCTGGTGGGTAAAGGCCCGATACTTCATAGGTGGAGAGAAGCGACGGGTCCCACTTATTGGGAATGGCGTAACAACTTTCACCAGTTGATGCTTATGGAGAGGAAAGAGGCTAGAGGAAGTGCTCGACGTTGGGCCTTATTCCTGCTAATTTGGGAGCCATATATTCAGATATTGAGGCCTCGTGTCCAGAATAAAGTTCTTCAATTGGGTTAAGAAGGCCTAGAGGATGGATGAGGGAAAAGATAGGAGAAATGGGATACTAATGCTATAATTAATGTGCATGTTTACTGTGGGGGGTTGGTTGCCGAAGGGAAAGGCTGCGGGGTGGGAGGGGGGTTGGTGGGCGATGGTGGGGGGAGGAAGGGGTGGAGAGGGGGAATATTGTTAATTTTTTTTTTTTTGCTGTATTTGTATGACTGTTTTTTTTGAGGAATCCTGGATTGAGAGATCACCAGGATTGCTGTATTTGTATATTGTTACGCATGATCTGTACTCTTTGGTTTTCAATAAACAGAGTTTAAAAAAAAAAAGCCTCAGCTTCAATTTGAAGACTGTTTCCAAATCTTTTCTCAGTTCTCTATACATCAGAGTGATGCTTACTGACATTGAATGAGTATTCAGACAATGACAGCATTTCAGTTTATTTGGGTTAATAATGGTCTATGCAACATTGTGAGGAGTTTAAAAAATGCTGCAGTTCTAATATTACCTTAAAAGCAGAGCATACGTAATACAAATCAGAAAAGAAAAGGGAATCTTTTGTGCTAGCAAAATTTTCTATGAATGTTTTCTGGATAGTACAGCTATTTTGAAAATTTCAGAGAGAAAGATATGTACACGCTTAGCATTGTCCTTTGTTTACAGATTATATGTTCACATATGATAGTGAGTTGTTAAGCACTGGTAGAAAGTCATCAATATGGTAAGAGCAAGAAGACAAGTTAAATGTAAATCTTTTTACACACAAGGTCTTTTTCAGAATAGCTCAACTGGATGAAAGACTGCAGTAGGGTAGATGATTTTAAAGCGGCTTTAACTTGAAGAGATCAATAGAGAATGAGAGTGTAGCAATGTGCTATTAAAGTACGTTTCAGACAAGAACCTCTTCTTATTAAGGTGAACTGACTTGTTTTTCAATTTAAATGCACAAATGTGGCCTGTGGCAATTTAACTTTCTTGGGAACGATTTTTAAACTTTAATATTTCATGCAGTTAGAACTTTGATGTGAATTAAAAAGATTAAATTTTAGTATTGAACACTGTAGTTCAATTTCCTTTTTATTATGATTTTTATTAGCAAATTAGTACTTTTCATTGAGAATTTGTAATGAAAAGGTGCAAAGCATAATGTTCTCTCTTCAAATTTGAAAGCACAGTGTTTGCAAGCTAATGAGTTTTGAATAGTAGCCTAAGTTAATTTTCTTAGCATCATAATTTCAAGAAGATTGGCCTTGTCTTCAGACATTCTGAAATTGATAATGTCCAAAAGAATTTTAAAAAATATAAGAGCCATTGATGGATCAGTATGCATAAGCTCTGCGGCACCGAAAGGAGTTTCATTCTCTGTTGAAGTTCTTCTTTCTGGGAAAATGAGTGCTTTTGATCGTAGTAACATGACAAGCCTCTCACTGAGAGAAACAAACACTACTCTTAGAATTATACTTTTGAATTAAATATCAGTAATGGCAGTGTCTCTTCAAAGACATGTGTCCTCTCCTCAGCTAGATGATTTTGTCCTACCAAAAGAGCTTACAATATAGGTGAGTACCTGAGACTATTTATTTATTTATTTATTTACAGTCTCTTTTATACCGCGCTATTTGACACCAGTGCGGTTTACAATGAACATTGAACTACACATCTCAGTTTAGTGATTTGTGCTTACAGTGAACAGGTAAAATAACTTGGGTATACATTAAACAATGGGAATTTGTCCTCTCTTCACATAAGAACATAAGATATGCCATACTGGGTCAGAACAAGCTCCATCAAGCCCAGTATCCTGTTTCCAACAGTGGCCGATCCAGGTCATAAGTACCTGGGAGTTTCCCAAAAAAGATAAACACAATGCTTGTATTGGGGCAAGCAGTGGATTTCCTGGGTCCAAACCTTTTTTAAACCCAGCTACTCTAACAGGTTTTACTACTTCCTCCGGTAACAAATTCCAGAGTTTGATTACAAGTCGAGTGAAAAAATATTTTCTCTTATTAGTTTTAAATGGGTTACGCTGTAGCTTCATTGCATGTCCCCTAGTCTTTCTACTTTTTGATGGCATAAACAATCAATCTACATTTAGCAGTTCCACTCCATTCATTAATCTATAGATCTCTATCATATCTCCCCTCAGCTGTCTCTTTTCCAGGTTGAAGATCCTAACCTTTTAATATTCTTTGTTTTAGTCTCCATTCCTTTCCTTATGATTCCTAGCATTCTATTTGCCTTCTTGGCTGCTGCTGCACACTGGACAGAGGGTTTCAATGTGTTATCCATGTTGACGTCTAAATCTTTTTTCCTGGGTGGTGGTTCCTAATGTGGAACCCTGCATCATGTAACCATAGCCTGTGTTGTTCTTTCTTTGGTGTGTAACTTTGCACATGTCCACATTAAATTTAATCTGCCATTTGAACATCCAGTCTTCCAATTTATCAAGGTCTTCTTGCAATTTTTCCCACTCCTCTTGCATTTTAACCACTTTGAATAATTTTGTCATCTGCAAATTTGATTACCTCACTCATTATTCCCATTTCTAGGTCATTTATGAACATGGTAAAAAGCAGCGGACCCAGCACAGATCCATGGAGTATTCCACGTTACACCTTTCTCCATTGAGAAAATTGTCCATTTTAGACCTTCCCTTAGCTTTCTATCCTTTAACCAGTTCCTGATCCACAATAGTACCCTGCCTCCTATTCCATGACTTTTTAATTTTACCAGGAGTCTCTCATGAGGAACCATGTCAAAGGCTTTCTGAAATCTAGATACACTATATCAACCAGCTGACCTTTGTCTACCTGTTTATATAAACCTTCAAAAAATAAAACGGATTAGTAAGATAAGGTCTTCTTTGGCTAAAGCCATCTTGACTTTCTCCCATGAAACCATGACTATCTACATGCTCAGTAATTTTGTTCTTTATAATGGTTTCTACCATTTTGTCCAATATTGATGTGAAGTTCACTGGTCTGTAGTTTCCTGGATCACCTCTAGAAAAAATTGGTGTTACATTGGCCATTTGCCTATCTTCAGGTATTACAGATGATTTTAATGATAGTTCACAGATTTCTAATAGTAGGTCTGCAATCTCATATTTGAGTTCATTCAACACCCTCGAATATATACCATCCATTCAAGGTGATTTGCTACTCTTTAGTTTGTCAAATAGTTGTAATACATCTTCCTGATTTATCGATATTTCTTTCAAGTCTTCTGATGAATCACCTTTAAATATCATTTCACTCATGGGTAACTTCCCTACATCTTCTTTGGTAAAGACCAAAGCAAATAATTCATTCAGTTTCTCCGTTATGGCCTTGTCACCTTTTTAGTGCCCCTTTTACCCCTCTATCATCTAATGGTCCAATTGACTCTCACAGAATTTTTGCTACAAATTTACTTGAAAACGTTTTTATCATCCGTTTTTACTTCCACAGCAAGCTTTTTTTCAAATTCTCTCTTTGCCTGCCTTATCAATGCCTTGCATCTAACTTGCATCTAACTTGCTAATGCTTGTGTTGATTCCCATTTTCGTCATTTGGCTCCTTTTTCCATTTCCTGAAGGATGCCTTTTGGGCTAGAACAGCCTCTCTGACCTCACATTTAAACCATGCGGGACTTCCTTCCACTTTTTTTAAAGCGTGTAATACAGCTGGTCTGGGCTTCCAAGATAGTGTTTTTAAACAACACTCATGCTTTATGTAAATCTTTCATCTTTGCAGCTGCTCCTTTTAGTTTTTTCTTAACTACTTTACTCTTTTTATCATAGTCTCCCTTTGAAAGTTAAAAGGTAGTACTGTGCCATCCTTCCTACATTTATTAAATCAAACATGATCATGTTATGATCACTGTTGCCAAGTGGCCCCCCTCACCCTTATCTTTTGCACCAAAATTTGTGTTCCACTAAGGACTAGGTTCAAAATGGCTTCCCATCTTGTTGGTTCTTGAACAGGCTGCTCCAAGAAAGGAGCAGCTATTTATTTCATCAAGAAACTTTATCTCCCTAGCATGTCCTGCCGTGATACTTACCCAGTCAATACTGGGGTAATTGAAATTACCCATTACTATTTCTGTGTTGTAACTTTTGTTAGCTTCCCTGATTTCTTTGAGCATTCCATCATCCATTTGTTCCTTCAGGTCCGGCAGTCGGTAGTACACCCCCACTGCTGTTGCCTTCCCCTTTTTACATGGAATTTCAGGCCATATAGATTCTACAGTGTATTTTGTTTCCTGCAACACTTTAATACGGTGTGACTCAATGCCCTCTCTAACACAGAGTGCAAACCCTCCACCATTTTGATTTACTTTATCATTGCAATATAATTTGTACCCAGGTATCAAAGTATTCCACTGGTTGTCCTGCTTCCACCATGTCTCTGCGATACCAATCATATCTAACTTTTCATTTAATGCTATATATTTTAACTCTTCCATCTTATTTTTTAGACTTCTAGCATTTGCATACAAGCATTTTAGAGGTTGCATCTGGTTATCTAGCCAAACTCTCTTCCATGCACCATCGTCTCATCTATGCATTGAAACTCTGGAGCTCTGCCTGCTTTTTGGATCTTGCACATGGAATGCAAAGCATTTCTGAGAATGCTACCTGAAAGTTCTGGATTTCAGCTTCCTACCTAAAAGCCTAAATTTGGCTTCCAGAACCTCCCCACCACACTTTACTTTGTCATAGATACCAACATGTACCAAGATGCTGACTCCTTCCCAGTGCTATCTAAAATATTATCTAGATGGCACATGGAGCAACAAGGTTTGAAGAAGAGCCGGGAACGCCGGAGGCTCGAAACATTACAACGTTGGGTTACATGATAATTAGAGACTAAGGCTCTTTTGGAATGGTTGCCTATATGAAGTTATTCCTTTGAGATAAGTTCTCTTTTGGATTTGATGTTTCTGCGAGGAGTTGGAACAGGTGATTGGAAACCATCTTGAGCGTCCTCTTTTTGATCAATAGCAAGACACCAGAACGGAAGTTTCAGCGCTGTTGGTAGAGATGTGGGTTGAGCATTTATTTGCTTATGATACATTAGCGTGAACTGGAAAGAAACCGCTGGGTCGTTTGGGAGGACTTGCCTGATTTTGGGATCAAAAGGAAAGTGGTGAAGCTCAAGATAAGTACTGCTTCTATATTCCATTAATTACCGGTTGATATTGAGGGTTTATGGTCCCTCAATCCTTTGTTAGGGTTGTGTCCCTAAATTAAAAAAAAATGAGATAAAACAGAACACAACTGCGAGAAGGGGATTTTTTCCTTCCTTCGAGGTGTGCATTCCAACAAAAATTGTATGTTGGTTTGTTTCTCTCTTTTTTAGGTCTGGTTATCAGCAGGCAAGGGTATTTTGGAATCTTTAAGCTCTGTCTACTCTGTACTTAAGGGCATTTGGGTTACTTTTGTCTTTATTGGAACCTCTCTATTGATATGCCCTAACTTACATCCTTCAAGGATACATCAGTAAGAACCATGCTCTCTTGAGTGACTGTCAGCTTTCCCCTACTAGTTTAAGAGCTGCTCTATCTCCTTTTTAAAAGTTGATACCAGCAGCCTGGTTCCATCCTAGTTAAGGTGGAGCCCCTCCTTTCCTCAGAATGTAGCCCAGTTCCTAACAAATCCCAAACTCTCTTCCATGCACCATCGTCTCATCCACGCATTGAAACTCAGGAGCTCTGCCTGCTTTTTGGATCTTGCACATGGAATGCAAAGCATTTCTGAGAATGCTACCTGAAAGTTCTGGATTTCAGCTTCCTACCTAAAAGCCTAAATTTGGCTTCCAGAACCTCCCCACTACACTTTACTTTGTCATAGATACCAACATGTACCAAGATGCTGACTCCTTCCCAGCGCTTTCTAAAATATTATCTAGATGGCACATGAGATCCGCTACCATTGCACAAGGCAGGCATGTTACCAGGCGATCCTCATATCCACCAGTCACGCAGCTAGCTACATGCCTAATGATTGAGCCACCAATTATAACTGTTTTTTTAACCTTTCCCTAATGGGCACATGGCCCTGGAGAAACCTCCTCGGTGTGAGAGAGTTTCACATCACCTGGAGAACAGGTCCTAGCTACAGTATCATTTCCTGCCACATCAGGATGATGCTCTCCTGCCCCATGACCTCTCTCCTCTATGGCAACAGGATGGCTGCCAGACTGGAGGTAGGACTTCTGTGCTATGTCCCTGTAGGTCTTGTCTATATACCTCTCTGTCATCCTTATGTCCTCCAAGTCTGCTAATCTAGCCTCCAGAGATCGGACTCATTCCCTGAGAGCAAAGAGCAGCTTGTACCTAGAGCACACGCAAGACCCCTTACCAACTTGGAGAAAATCATAAATGTGACACTCAATGCAAAAGGCTGGAAAGCCCCCATCTTGCTGCAGGACTGCTGTCTGCATCTTAGTTTTAAGGTTTTGTTTAGGTATTTAAGTTGTTCACTTACTTAGGTTTGCTTGGGATACTTATACTAATATAACAATACCTAATATGTTTCATGGACTCTGTTCACTTCAAGATTAATTAATATCAGGTCCTTAATTAATGTATTCCTGATGAGGATAACCAGCCATACCTGAAAGTGAATATGGGCACCTCCTTCCCTTTAAAAGGTTTAAGAGCATATAAAGCTAGGATTACTCCTGTAGTGGGTGGGTGGGAGGAAAAGAAGACTTAATAAAAGCTGGATTCCTACACAGTGTCCTGACCTGTGCTTCTAAGGTAAAATCTTACCAATGTCCTGTGTGATTCACACAGCCCTTGGTTTGATAGAGGGGTCCTTTCAAATTGCCCTTTTGATCTGTCAGTTGTTATTTATTCTACTTGTATGCTAAGCTATACTCTGATTTGATTTCAATGAAAAGCTCTCTAGAAACACATTTATTTCAGAGACTATTTACTCTATTTTACTTTCTATGCTAAACTATACAAAATGAAAAGGTCTCTGGTGGTACAAAGATTTGACTGAGTCAGCAAAAATATTGAATTTTAAAATACACAGATTTATCAGCTTTAACCCAAATAATTTCCTTTTCCCCCAAGATTTAGAGTATATTCCGGAAGATAAATACTTATAAGTACAGACCTACTGTATTTCCAGCTGTAGTAGTCCCTTTTGGTAGTCCTCCATATGATGGGCCAAACTGTTAGCATGCGGTTCCACAGAATGTTTAACTAGAGACTCATTATATCATTATCTGAATTCTCAGAATGACCTAAAAATTTGGCTATTTGGACAAAGTGATTAGGTGTAATCTGAAGGTTTTTTTTTTTTATGATATTGGATTATACAATGTATGCACTGTCTTTTGTGATGAGTTGTACATGTTTTTCTGTTCTCCACCTTGGAAAGTAGTTCTAATCAAATTTAAAATTAAATGACATTAGTGTTGGATAATGCCTTGTCTGTAATAGTGTCTCCAGAGATCTCGCCTGAAGGGGAAATAACTTTGCAAGATTCATTAGGGGCTATTGAGACCATTGTTGCAAAGTTTTCTTCAACAGTGGTTTCCTTATGTAATTTTACCCAGGAGACTGTGTTAGTTGATTTAGATTCTAAAGTATTGGGACTGGAGATGTCCTTGGCATGGTTAGATACTCAGGTATATGCTTCCAATGCTGTGAATATATTGTACATTAAAGATTCCTTAATTACTCATGTCAGACTGGAGGAACTTGAGAATTCCTTTTGTGCCTGGAATCTCTGATTCTTGAATTTTCCGCAAAGGCACTGCTCTGAAATCTTGCTAAAAAAATATTTTGTTGAAATTTTTAAATTAGTTGATCCTGTTGAGTTAATACACATTTATTATGTTCCCCCAAAAGTTCAGGTTCCTGCTGTTGAGGATGGGACTGTTGTTTCCCTCCAAGCTACTGTTGAAAATTTGACAGATTTTCTTGAAGATTCCTCTGATGTGATCACTAAGCGTAATACCTTGCTGGTCACATTTAGTTCAGAAGTTGTCAAATGTAAAATTCTTAAACTTTTCTTTCAATGTAAAGATGCTTTGTTTTGTCGACAAAAGAAATGTGTTCCCCAGTGTCACATGGGCTACTCAGTTGAGAAGACAGTTTCTTCATAGTAACCCAAGGTTTTGGCTTTGGGTAGATTCTTTTTCTTGTGTTTCCCTTGCAAGTGTGTTACAATCTTGCAGGGGCAGATTTTTGTATTTGCTGAGATACTCCACCTAGAGGAATTTCTTATAGATTGGGGGTAATAGGATGATGTTGTAGTTGATGTGGATAAGAAGTATAGTGTCCCTCCTAAAATGGCCTTTTAGTGCCTGTATTTCCTTTTAATTATTTCTCTATATGTGTTGACATTGCACCCATGATGTGGGCTTACCAGATGTCTTTGTTCCCTAGGGAAGTGTGTAGAAATTATATGTCTTATTTATTTTATATTTGGTTTTCTGTATCAGATGTGTTTGGTATATTCATAAATGCAATACGAATAAAAATTTAAAAACTTAAATTATATTAAACTAAGCAATATTGCTTTGGTACTTGAACTACTGAAAGGACATCAGGGGGAAAAAGAGAATAATCTGGGAGTTGTGAATGTGGAAAGCAACTTCCAAAACACTTTACATGAACAGAGAGGGCCCGATTCCATCCGGGACGTACAGGCCTCTGTGTGCCCGCTCGGAACCGGACACACAGAGGGAGTTGCGAACAGGCCTGTATGTTCAGTCCGGGACCGAGATTCAGCCCAACCTGCACTTACAGGCCTTGCCCAGCTAACTCAATCAGGACTTGTAAATGGAGCTGCGGCACCATGGCGTCCAGGTGCTATGGCACCGTGGCTCCATTTAAAAGCCGCTATCCCCTGCCGCCGGCTCCCAAAGTGCTTTCCCTGCAGCCAGACCCCTGATCTGGCCTCCCAGGACCAGGTTCAGGCTGCAGGGAATGCCCTCTGCCCTCTGCCACCCCATCCGTGACCCGGTTCTGCCATTACTGCCGCATCGGGGATGTTATTCCACCTCAGAGGTGGAATAACTTCCCTGTTCAAGTCACCAGCCCTGGACATACAGGGCTGACATTAGAATCGGCCCTGTACATCGGAGGCCGTCACCGCCCACTGCCCACCCTAAAGCCACCCCCGATGTGACCCTTTCCCGCCCCCGTTTACCTTCCCTGTACAACACATGGGGATGGAGGATGGGTCTGGGAAAGGGCATGAATAGCTGCTATTCATTGCTCAGAATGACCCTCATAGTGATTTATGCAAATATGTCTAGAATTTGACTGCTAAAATTTAAAGTTAAAAACTCAAGGAAGAAGTACTGTAGAGGTCTGAGGTGTGTGTGTGTGTGTGGGGGGGGGGGGGGGTGGAGTACCTCTGTGCATGAAAGAAGAGTAGGACTTGGGGGATTATTCTAATTGATGATCTTAAGGTGGCTAAACATGATGCCAAAAATCAGAAGGATACTTGTGTGCAAAGGGAGAGGAATAGTCGCCGTGAAAAGGAGATGACAGTCTTTTGTTTGCTCATATTGTATGTTTTATTGGCACAATGTGAGTTACATCATAAAAAAATGCAAAGCATGCAAATGCATGCAAAGTACCTCATTATTATACACATTGAATATTAGAGTTTGTATTTAACTTTGCAAGCCATATTATTTCTGGAAAAATAATGCTATCTTTGAGCTGGTGTTATCTTTGCTCCTCGGAAGAATGGGCCACTAACGCTTTACATCTTGAAAGGGCCTGTGCCACTTACAAAAATGTCTTCATCCCCCTGACACAAAGGGAGTCTTTTACTAAATGCTGCTAAAGTTTCACACTTAATGAGCATTACCAATACATATTAACTGCAAAGACTGTGTGTTAGCTTTCAGGGTCGTACCACGCAGCTATTGCATGACAGGGTAGCATAACGAGCAGCAAAATAATGTCAGTGAACTAAACACTATCCACAGAGATGGCGTTAGGTGAACCAGTGCTGACATGTTAATTTCACTTACATCTTAATATGTTCACCACACCCACGCTCTGCCTCTAACCTGTCCATTGTCCACATTAACAAGCTAGTGCCAGTTAATGTGTGTTTTAGCAGTCGGTAGATGCCATGCCCATAAATTAGGGTTCACCGTGGCCAGTTACCACTCACTAAAATGCATGCTAATGATTAGCAGGATATAATAAAAAAGCCCCAAATGATACCCTTCCACCCTTATCCCCAGCAAAAGGTGAAATTAAACCTTACCCACTAATTTCCTTTCCTGGAATTCCTCCAATTCAGTCCAGATGTGTGGGTTATGCTCATCCACTAGCATGGGGAGACTGAGAACAGAAACTCAAAACCTTTTACCTTAAGTAGCCTGTGCTTTCCTACAGAGCCAGTACAAAACTCACAGAGCTGCAGAAAGGAGTCCCCAAACCCGAACAGCTTCACAAACCCTGCAACAAGTCATGCACCAAAACAGCATGCATACTTGGCCATCAAGTATCTCAACTTGTCTTAAACACATTTTTTTTCCTGTCAAAACCAGATACCCTTCTCCTAAGGACTGAAGTCCGCAACAGGGAGACCAAATAGTGCAACAGCACAGCATAACTCCTTAGAACCACAACAAAACAAAGGGAAGAATGCCACAACCAACTGGCCAAGAGATCATCTGTTCCTGCTAAGAACATATTTAGAACAGGCACCAGAAAAGAAAGACAGAAGTCAAGTTCCAGGAAGGTCCTGGACTGGACTGGAGAGACTCCAGGAAAGAAAATGAGCAGGTAAGGTCTAATTTCACCTTCAGGTTCATTCCTCCATTCCATTCAGACACGTGGAACATAACAAAGCAGTACTATTGCGGTGTGTTTAAAGAAACATTGGCCTATAACTCCCCAGTCCTGAAATCTATGTCCTGATGGGCCTGCACATCCAGTTGCTAATGATGCTAAAAGGAATGGAGCGATGACCACATCACCGCCCTGCAAATATCAGGAAGCGGAACAAAACTGATCTTTACCACTGGATGACCACAATGTTGGACTGCAGGGTCTCCATCTGAAAACCTTGAACCTGGAGGGCCCTGTTTACCCCTTTCAGATCAAGAATGGAGAGCTAGGAAACTTCCTTTTTGTGCACCATAAAGTAAATGGAGTAGTACCCCATTCCCTACCCTTCCGGGGGCATAGGCACTATGGCCTTGAGCCACAGAAGGCAGTCAAATGTCTCCTGGACTACCAAGGCCTTGGTAGAGGCTCAACAAGGAGACACCATGAAAGCATCCGTGAGAGGACTGGCAAACCCAAGGACATAGCTCTTGCATATGACCTCCAGGACCCAAGCGTCTGTCGTACGTTGGGCCCGTGTGGTGTAAAATTGGGTTAGGTGTTCATCTATTGAATTTTCATTTGCTGGGGCCCCCAAATCTTCTTTGGGAGGATTTGGTGACACCAGAGGCACCTGTGTCCCCTCCTCTGCCACTCTGACTGTCTCCATGAAAGGAGGGGCCTTTTGGGAGAAACTAGGACATCTGGGGGTTTGCCCTGTGGGCCAGGTGGAACGTCCATACCTCATGCCCCTGGCCTCTATAAGAGGACCCTAAGCCCACCACCTTGGGCTTGTCCTCTGGGAGCCTAGCTACCATAGTATCTCCTTTACCACCTTCTCCAAATCCTCCCCAAACAGGAGCCTCCCTGAGAAGGAGAGTTTGCTCAACCTTGTCTTGGAGGCCAAATTCTCTGACCAGTTCTATAGCCACAAGAATTGTCTAGCAGCCACCACAGTCACCTTTGACTTGGCTGAGGCCCTAAGCAAGTTGTAGTGGAGATCATCCAAGAAGGTGGTCCCAGACTCCAACTGGGCCGCTTCCTCCCAGGCAACCGTCTCCTGAATCCTTTGCAAGCAGTGTAGGCAGGCCCATACCACATAGGAGCAAGAGATGGCTCCCTTTAAAGCCAGGGTCAAAATCTTAAAGGCCTGCTTAAACAGCATCTCTATACGCTGATTCTGCAGGTCCTTCAAGTCTTGCCCTTCTTCCACCAGAATGGTAGTCTTTCTGGTGACTGACGCCACCAGTGTTTCTAACCGGGGGAGGTGCAAGCACACACTCTCCTCCAGAGGAATGGAATAGAGCTTGTCCATGGTCCTATCAATCTGCAGGCCAGAATCTGGGACCTTCCAGTCCTCATCAACCATGACCTTGACTGCTCAATGGATGGGAAAGGAATGAGGGGGCTTTTGAATACTCTCAAGGAAATGATCCTCCATCTGCTCTGTGGGGTCTGGTAATGGATTGTCTGTGATCTGCAAAGCTGCCAAGGTCTTGACAATGAAGGAGGGGAGTTCATCCCTATGAAATAAGAGAATGGCGAAGGAATCCTCCCCAGCAGGGATGTCCCCCTCTTCTAGCTCCTCAGGGTTTGGTTCCTCCAAATAATCAGATGAACCCTCTAGGGTCTTTAAGGATGCAAATGACCCCATTGAGGCTCCATCCTCAAACTGTGGGGACCTATTCTGGTGCAAGTGCTTCCCCACCACCAGGATTAATAGTTCTCCCCTGCAACGAGGGAGATACCTAATCGAGGGACCTCTCCCCAGGGCCTTGCTGTATTAAAAAGCCTGAAGCAGCAATAACACAAACTTCAGGGAAAAAAGGGACTTGCCCCCTGCTATTCAGATCCCCTCCAACTGCCATGGGGGGCTTTGGGGCCACCAACTGTATAAACAGAGCTTCTCTGGACTCTAAGGCAGAAGAAGAAGTAGAAGATAAGATGGTTGACATTCCCACCAAAACCGCGGGTGTCCCAGCCTCCCCCAAAGGGCACTCATGGCCAGAATCCCCCATGGCTGTCTCCAATGCAGCTTGGCTGCTAACTAAGCTCTTTGCGGCAGTCATGTTCTTATTAACATAGGCACGGTAAAGCCCTACTGCGGAGAACAAGCTTCTGCAGTTGCCGCATGCTGTACAATGGCCCTTTTCCGAATCAGCCATTTGCACATCATGTGGGAACCTCATTCACCGTGACTCACTGGCTTCTGGAGGTCCCATGGTGCTGCTGCTGCTGCCTCTCCCAATGCTGCCTGCTGGTCCTAGGTTTTTTTTAAATAGATTCAAGCAGGATCAGAGAGCTCAACCCCTGGCCTCCTCCCAAGAATTGGGGAGGAGGAGAAGAGTGGGGCAACTGTCTCCTACTACCCAGAGGGAACTCAGGAGCAGCTGGATGAGAGGCTGGGTAAGAGACCCAATGCCACCAAGCTCTGCACCCCAAAATCGTGGCCCAGCACTTAACTAAGGAAAAACAACAAACAGCCAGCACAGAACTATACTCATCTACCTGCTGGAGACTAAGAAATACTGGCTTTGCAAGGAAGCACAGACTACTTAAGGAAAACATTTTGAGCTTGCTGTCTCAGTCTTCTCCTGTTGGTTGATGAACATAACCCACATGTCTGGACTTGGCTGTCTTGGTATGTGCTCTTTGATGAAAAAGGTGGATATTGAGTTTTCACGACTCTGATCCATATAGGCTCTCTTCATCAGGGGTGGCTCAAGGCAACCTGCTGCCTGAGGCGAAGGATGAGATGGTGCCCCTCCCCCCCCTGCCGTAGAGGGTGCGGGGCTTTTTCAAAACTCCAATCAGGGACTGAAGCAAACCAAAAAGCTAATTAGATTATATGGAGGAAATGCAAGATGTTTGGACACCAAGAATCTAAAAGAGAGCGAGAACCACAGCACAGTTTATAAAACGAAATTATAACTCATTTTTATTTTGTTGTTATAAACTGTGCTATGGTTATTGCTTTTTCTTTTTCAACATATTTTGCATCCACAGAACCCTCTTCAACAGTGGTTGCAGAACTAGGACATTCACCCACAGAACTCAATATCTTAAACAAAAATTCTGATTCTGATCATCTCAATAACAACAACAAAAATTCTCCAGTACCAGGTATATTGTGAACTAATACAAAACCCTAAAACAAAGTCACTGAGTATATATAGAGTAAATCTACCATACCATACCATATCAGCACCAAATTCCAAAACTCACATAAGGAGCCCACCAAAAAAAGCGTCACTGTAAATACTAAAGTGGGCCCTGGAACATCCAAACACCTATTTGAAAAGCTGAACATGTCAAATTACAACAGTACAGTATAGATCTTTATCTACAAACACTATGTTAACAGAACACCTGGGCACAGTCACACACTCAGAACACAGACCCTCACCAAGTACAGAATAAGTGACTTACAATCTAAAGTAAAAATAAAAATAGATAGACAGAATTTAAACTGAAACCCCAAGAAGCCAGACTCCTCAAGCAGTGCAACATCAGATAAATAGGCAGTTCCCCCATACAGTATAAAATATAAAGATTAACACAAAGTCACTAAAATGAAATAAAAATATTTTTTCTACCTTTGTTGTCTGACCATTTTATTCTCTGATCATGCTGGTCCCGATCTGAGGCTTCTGCTTTCCTGTCTTCTCTTAGCTCTCTTTCTGTGGTCTATGGTCCATCTGCCATTTCTTATCTCTTCTTTTGTTTTCTTCACTTCTTTCCATTAACCTATTTCCATTCCCAGTAACCCTTCCCAGTATCATCCCCTTTCCAGTCCTCACTCCCAGTACCTTCCAATGTCAACTTGCATTCCCATGACTGCCACTGGTGTCCATTTCCTTCCAGTCCCCCTCCTTCCTCACTGTGCAATCCCTTCTAGTCCAAATACCATGGCAGCCCCTGTCAGCATCCACTCCCTTCCAGTCCCATTCTCCCATCCCCTCACATCAGCCCATTTGTAGCCCTAGCCCCCAGTTTTCTTCCAGGGCCAGCAGCTCTATCCTCCCCTCCCTACCATCAGCCCATTCCCAGTTGAAGCCCCCCCCCCCAATCAGCTCACTTCCAGTGCTAGTCCCCCCTCAACCCCATTACCAGTGCTAGCCTCCCCTAATCAGCCCAATAGCAGTCCTACCCCACCATCAGCCCATTACCAGTCCTACTACTACTATTACTACTACTGAGCATTTGTATAGCACTACAAGTCGTATGCAGCGCTGCACAGACATGTAAGAGAAGTCCCTGCTCATCAGAGCTTACAATCTAGTCAAGACAGACAACATAGAAGATGTAGGCAGGGATAAAACAAGGGGGAAAGGAAAAGAAAAAGGAGATCAGGTGAGTCAAGATCCAAAAGCAGCAGCGAAGAGGTGAGTTTTCAGCCTGGATTTGAGGAGGGTCAGAGAAGGTGCCTGGCGTACAGACACAGGTTGTTTGTTCCAGGTAGTTTGTTCCTAGCCTTCACTAATCAGCCCATTTCCAGTCCTATCCCCCCCCCCCCCCGATCAGCTCATTTCCAATGTTAGCCCCCTATCAGTCCATTACCAGTCCTACCCCACTCCATCAGACCATTACCAGTGCTAGCATCCCCTAATCAGCTCATTTCCAGTGCTAGTCCCCCCTCAACCCATTACCAGTCCCAGCCCCCCCTCGATCAGTCCATTCCCAGTGGTAGCCTTCCCTAATCAACCCATTACCAGTCCTAGCTCCCCCCATCAGCCCATTATAATCCTAACCCGCACTGTCTCTTCCCTTTGTCCAACATTTCTCCCCTGTCTGTCCAGTATGTCCCCCTGTCTCTCCCCTTTGTCCAGCATCATTTCCCCGGTCTCCCCTTTGTCCAGAATCATGCCCCCTGTCTCCCCCTTTGTCCAGCATGTCCCTGTCTCCCCCTTTGTCCCCCCTGTCACTCAGCATTGTCTCTCTTTGTTGTCCACCTCCTTTCCCCATTCCCTCCACCTGCACCTCTCATCCGGCGACAGTGGGGGCACTCTGGCTGTTTTCATTTTAAATTTCGTCAAGAAATGCTTGCAAGAAAAAATAAAAAGTGGTGGGAAGGTAGAGGCAGGGCAGAGGTGGTAAAATCTTACTTGCCATCTTACTGGGCAGACTAGATGGACCATACTGGTCTTTATCTGCCGTCATTTACTATGCTACTATGTTACTTTGCCAGCTTCTCTAAGTTTTTCCAAATATAGATACCTGCCTTCCTCTCTCTGTGATCTCTTGTACTTCATGAAGGCCTCCCCCTTTATCTTCACCTTTTCAGCTACTTCTTTTGAGAACCATAGTGGTCTCCTTTTCCTTTTACCTTTATTTACCTTTCTAACAACTGAACATCATGTTGGCATTAGCCATGCTCCAGAAGAAGCAAATGATATCACTGATGCTCTCTCTCATTTTCTATGGTCTCACTTTCAAGATTTGGCTCCAAATGCAGTCATTGCCCCAACTGTGATGCTATCAAGATAGTGTAATATTACCTGGGAGCTTGCAGAGAAATTCCCTCACAGTGAATACTTAAAAGATATTTGAGGCTGGTTGGTGGAAGTTCTGGCTTTCTTGATGCAGCGAGGCATATCCTTTCCAGAGCCTTTCCAGAAGTAGGTGGTGATGAATGTCTTAGCTTTTGCAAAAAGTGATGTGCGTGTCAGTGCATATGGGTCAATTGCTTTGGTCTGTGTGGTTTGTTTTGTAAATTACAATGCCATATTAGCCCATCTTCCTTTGTGGTGAGGAAGTTGTTACATTGTTCTGGAAATGAGCGAGGCAAGAAAGGTAATGCCTCATTCTTCATGATGCATTGATGGTATTATTTCAGGCATTGCCACAGATTTGTTCTTCCGCATATGAAGTTGATTTATTTTATGTGACTTTTTCCTTTATTATTATTATTATTATGTTTGTATTTTTGTGGCATTACAAGTAAGCAAGTTAGTTGCCTCTGCCAAATCAGTGGGACCAGGTGAAGACGTGTTTTCAGATTCACTATTCAAAATCAGATTAGAAAAAAAGAGGGATGTGGGTTTCGTTGTGCCATGCTCCGAGTTGGCTACTTGTTGACTGCGGAATGCACAAAAGGCTTTGGCCTTGTAACCAATATCTGGATTAATTGATTGGTCCCTACTGACAACTCTTCATTGACTTGATTTCAGTTTGCAGCTGTTCTATGGAAGTGCTTGACATATACAGATGATGATTCCAGGTTGTATAGCATGCATTATTTTTATATCAGGCAGCTTCCATTGTGGAAATGCAAGAAAGCTCTACAGAGTTGACTGAGTATTTGGGGTGCTGGTGATCCAATATGTTTAAGTGTTACATGCACTGAGCTGTAATGATTTTTCTTTCAGTTAAAGTTTTCAGAGGTAATTTTATAAAGTAATTCCTAAATATATGAGGCCACATATGCACATAAATGACTTCTTATAAAATACCAGCCAGTGTAAAAGTAGTGTTTTGGCATGAAGGCAGATAATATGCCAATAGGTGTATTCTGGGGGACGGTCAGGGTGAGGGCAGGTGGAGCTTTCAAGTACATATGTAGGTTTATAAAATACCTCTGTTTATGCGTGTACATGTGTATAGTATTAACAATTATTTATACCTGCTTGTGTGCAGGTGCAAGTGATCGCACCTACATTCAAGACTTATTATCTGCCACATATGTTAGTATTTTATAATGACAAGTAGGTGCCTAATTGTCTTTATGAAATAGCGCCTATGTAGCTATACCTCTGTAGGCGCTGAGCTAAGATGCCCTGTTATAAAATTCCCTCTATATGTGTTAGTTTCTATTGCAGAGACTTTGTCACTAGAAGTGCGGATTTGGATGTTCAGAAATGTGTTCATCTTCCAGACTCAGAAACATGCTGCAGAGTCTTACCCAGGTATTCATCTGGGACTGGTGGCACTTGGAATCTGGATTTGCTAGCTTGGAATTCAAAGCATGCGATGGGATCATCTCCTTCCATCCTTGCTACAAGTCAGGCATTTTTCCGATCTTTGTTGATTCATTTGCGTGGCAATGACAGTTGTTAAGTGAAAAGGGTGAAACTGATTCATCAGATGAAGAAGGTTTTGGTGTTAGTCTGCTGTTATAATCCACATGATAGTCTAGTGCGGTCTCAAATTATTCTTTGACTGATATAGAAGGATGTCAAAAATGTCAGAGTTAATAATAAGCTCCACCGGCAGGTGAATGCAGATGTTTCTAAGTTTGCAGGTTTGTTGGGTGATTTAGTTGTGACTCATGAGCTGTTAAATGCAGATTGTGCAGAGTTACATTGTCCTGATGGGGGTTCATCTTTCAGACATTGGTTTAGATATATTTTTGACCACCTTCAAGATTTCTTAGAAGTGTGTGATCTTGGCTGCATAGCCACATCTTCTGGTGGGGAAAAGAAGTGATAAGAAGTTATCACCATTTGAGGTGGAGTTGGGCTAAGTCTATATTTTTTGGACAGGTTCTCAGTGTGAGGGGGGAGAGAAATTTGATGCTAGGTGGTTATACTTAAGTTTAAGACCAACATGAGTCAATCTGGTGGGCTACTTTAGGGGTTTGGACACCTGTTGGTATCCAATGGCAACTAGGAATTGGGCCTTGCACCACTTCAGACTGGAGGATAAGTGGACCATTTATAGGATAGCTGCCAGATATCCCACTCCAATTGTATCATCACTGACACATACACCGGCTTAGAAGTGAGGTTCATAACTGTCCTGGTATGTGCAAAGCTAACCCATTTGGAAAACTGTCCCAGGACAAGGAACCTTGGGGCAGTTGAAGGTATGGTTGGCATCTGCTTGAGATAGCTTGTGACAGGGAATGTTTGGCCATTTATCATTTATAGTTTATTGCTGTTATTTGATTAAGCTGTGCCCATTTCATGTCATCAGTTCTGCTTTTTGTTCAATATGTTCTACAGAAAAAGAGGGTTCAAATACATATGTTAATGATTGAAAATAGCTGCATATCTTAGCCAATCAACAAGTTTTAAAAATGGATTCCTTAAAGTTTCCTTATCACTTCTTGAAGTAGTCCAATCAGGAAATGGCTATTATAAGACCTTGTTGGCAGCTGGAGTGATAAGATGGCTTTGCATGATTGAAACTAGTAAGACTTTTGATGCTACTCTCCCCACAAAAATATTGTGTTCACATTTCTGATGAAGCGATGATCCACAAAACGGAAGCCTCACTGGATGTACCACATTTATAAATCGAAAGATAAGTACATCAGAATATTTTATATAAATTCTGTAAGTGAAGTATTATCTAGAGGAGATGGTAACACTTTGGATGTGTAAAAGAGGAACAATATTAATAAGCAATAGTAGAGTTAAAAATAGATCAAAAAAATCTTTGCCTTTGTTTTTTTTCTTGACCTGTGAAGATTAGTTCTGGTATCCAGTTACCCCTTGGGGGATATCCTATAGCTAAGAAATTTAAGAAGGACATTATCCGAGGTCTTTTTCTCCTCATTGTGATCAATATAGCTCCATGATTTTGATGTTGTTATAACACTGCACATATATATGCGTATGTACAAGTATGCGTGCTGATTAGTGAATGTGTGCTTTGATACGGACAATGCATTGGCATTTTCAGACTAGCAATTGGCTGAATCTGGGATTGAATTACAAGGCACATGCACACTTTCAAAAAATATACATATACCAGTACGGAGTACATAAAGTTACACTTGACTGAGCAGATGTAATTTTGAGTGAGGACAAAATTATTCTGGGATCCTATTTTATAAAGGTGTATATGTATATTTTCTTTATAAAATAGGCATAAAATAGATGTGTTTTTCAAAAATTGCATAGGTGTGCTGTTACACACATGCACGCATGCACACATACGCTCGTATACATACACATGTGTAGGATACCCACAAAATGGTTTGAATTGTGGAACCTTTTCAGGGACATGGTTGAGAATAATTTTAACCTCCTTAGCATTGACTGATCCCAGTTCTATCACTATCCCTGCATTGCCTGAATTATTTCTTTCGCATCTAGCAGTTCAAGATGAGTGGGCACCCTCCCTTCCTTTAGTTTCCTCCCTCTCCCCATCTCCTCTTTCTCTCTCTCTCTCTCTCTCTCTCCTTATCATTGTCCTCCTGTTCCTTCTCATTCCTAAGACATTTTTCATATTTTTCTAGCAGTAGAATTCACATCCAGATTTTTATACTTATCCCAAGGAGTGGTGTTTTACAGGATACTTTTTTTCTGTCACTTGATCAAATTAACCCATTTATTTAAAAATCTGAGAAAAAAGAGGCATATTTCACAATGGGACATCCAAGTGCAACCTGGGATGGCAAAACCAGGACGTCTGAAAAAAAGCAGGCACATGCAAGTACAGGTACTACTTCAGAAATGTGGACGTGCCCGATATGCACGTCTATCAAACATCCCAGGATAGCACCTCAGAAGCAAGATGTCTAATAGCATAATAGTTAGAGTAGTGGCTTATGAGTTCCTTGGCCAGGGTTCAAATTCCAGAGTGGGCTTTGTGATCTAAGGCTAGACATTTAATTCTACACTCTCTGGATGTTTTAAGGTGAAAACTGTTGAAATGGGGTACCAGAGTCCTTTGAAAGGGTTAATATGGAGAATGGCTTAGAATTCGCTGAACAGCCTGAAGCCTGGAGAGAGATGTGTTATAAAAGCCAAGGTTGTGCTTTTGAGACAGAATGTTTTGCTTCTCCTAATTCAGTCTGAGCAATATGGCTGTGCTCATAACATGAAGATAAACAAAAGTGGTACTGATAATGCAGTTTTTCTCTCAATAAAGGATGTGTTCTGGCCTAGCCAGGAGGAAGGGGATTTACAGGAACTGTACAAGTTTGCAGGACTGTGGGCTCCCCTCCCCTTAAGGCCTTAGGAGTACTGTGTTGTTAAAATAATTCTATGTGTGTGCATTGTTTTATCACTTATTATTACTTCTCTCTCTCCCATTGCTTTAAGTAAAGGGACTGAATCCTAAGCGCCCAGGTTCTGTTGCCCGTTAAGGTACAGTCTTGATGCCTTTTCGTGCCTGGAGCAAGTATAAACATGGAGGTGCCTAAAGACATGTGTGCTGTTTCTGGTATTGAATGGTGATATCTAAGTCCTTTCTCCTCCCCGGATATGCCTCTGCCATACCCCTGTGCCTACTTAGACATTCCTGTGGAATGGCTACTGAGACGTGTGCAAGTCTTCGGACATCCAAATCATGACCAAGCCTTTTAACATGACCCTAACAGTCTTTTATATGGCATATATGATATTGGGCACTAATGTGGTAAAGAAACTACACAATAGTTTTGCATCTTATTAGTTAGGTACATGGGGTGATATCAACAAATTATTTTCACCCACTCAAATCATTTTGATAAATTGCCTAACATAACCTACCAAATATATTGCACTTCAGCATATGTACAACCCTATATTGATTACTAGCACAAACTTAAAATGCTACATTTTAAACATATTCTAACAAAGAATATTGTAATAAAGAGTCTTAGGAGCCATTTTCGTAATGGTTTACACCAACCACTTGATTAGCATCAAAACAAATACACAGTAAGTTTAACCATCACGTGCTACCTTTTGGGGGCATGTCCAGTGAGTTCCCAGAAGTTAGCTGAACCTGCATTAATCACACCACACCCTCCAGCACTCAATCATGTACTATCTCCACCCAGAGAAGTATCGTTAAGTGGGACACTTTTAAGGCAGTATCTCTAAGGCTCTTTCCACCTCTCAGAAAACTACCTGCGCCTTGGATCCCACACCATCATCTTGGCTTTTCGTTCCTTCACGCACGTCGTTACCCTTCGTTTTATACATTATAAATACTAGTCTTTCAACTGGCCAGTTTCTTGCTACTTGGAAGCAAGTCATCGTCCAGCTCCTATTAAAGAAGCCCTCCTTAGACAAATCAGTTCTTGCCAACTATAGACCCATGCCAATCTTCCCTTCCTGTCTAAGCTGCTGGAGAAACTTGTCTTTGAACAATTAGCTAAACACCTCGAAGCCACAAATTCTCTCCATCTTCGCCAATCTTGGTTTCGTGCTGGTCACTCCACTGACACCATTCTGCTATCACTTTTTTGTGAGGTGCATCATACCTGTGATCATGGGAATATCACCCTTGCTATTTCCTTGGACCTATCATTGGCCTTTGACATTGCTGATCACAATCTCCTCCTCATCCACTTGCATGACATTGGTCTTCGAGGAACTGTGCTTAACTGGTTCAGCTTTTTCCTATCAAAGAGCTCCTTCATAGTACAGTTTAAGATTCTCACTCAGGTTCACAAAACACTTCACACCAATCTTCCGCAAAACCTGTTCTCCCTCATCATACCACACACTCCTTACCGTTCCCTATGCACCATTCATATGAACCACCTTTTTATTCCCCTCCCCTCTCTCAGGCACACTTAGAATCCGCGCGTCACTCCACTTTTTATTTCTTTGGCCCTTTTCTCTGGAATAATCTCCCACCCGCCCTCCAGTTAGAACTATCATTTCCCAAGTTCTAATCACTGCTTAAAACTCACTTATTCTCCATAGTATATAATCTTCCACCGGACCCCCCCATAATCCTACTTCCCCTCCCTAGCTGTGCTCTCTAGTCTGCTTTCTGATGTCCTGTGCTTTTTTCCTGTCCATCATTGGCGTTCCTTTCTATATGTATTTATAATTTTGGTTTTATCTTTGTATACCGCTCTGTTGTCCCTCACTAAGGGCGGTATATCAAGTTCTCATAAATGAAATGAAATGAGATGCATTCAAGCTCATTGCTTCATTACCACTGAGTGTGCTGCAATTGCTCTCGCTCTAGAATGTGCTCTCCACACCCACATTCAACCCATAACCTGCTCGCTTCCTTTCTAGCATGCAATGACTACGTACCGTGCATTTTAGTAGCAAGTAGATGGCACGTGCATGTGTTAGCGTTCACGGCTGTTAGTTACCACATGCTCAAATGCACATTAACCAACTAGTGGCTTTTAGTAAAAGGGCCCCTTACAGTTTTCCAGTAACCTATTATTCTCTTTTATGCTTTCTTTTCTTTAAAATCCATCTGTTACCTCCTTTCACATCTATTTCCCAGTGAATCGGCACCGTAGCATTGCTTCACCTAACTTATTCAAAAAAGTTACACTGTAATTGGGTTTCTTATACGGTGCTGTAAAGGTCTGTTTTGTTTTTTGATTCAAGAATGTGACATGAATGAGCACCATGTTTCTCTTTACAATGTGAACAGTACAAATTGCTTTTAGAAATAAATTTAGAACACTGGGGCAACATCTGAGTCTATGTCCTTAAACTCTAAAGTAAAAATAGACTGACTGATTTCATTGCTTGTTAAATGGCAAGGAGATATGTAGCTAACTGCTCGGTAGACTAAATACGCTATAGAAGACTTTGCTGATATTCTTAGCATTAGAAAACAAAAATTAAAAGAATGCTTCTGTGCAGAAAACAACAACAAGAAGCTTTAAAAGTATTATTCACTTCTGTTTTATTAATTGTTCAGAATACAATGTTTTTAAAGGAATGTTCATGCATAATAGATAGTAGAAAAGATATAGGGCTCCTGCAAGTACTGGGATATAGGACCAATGGACACAAGGGAAGGAGGCAATTTCATAAAGATGTTTCTACTTGTGAAGTCTGTTTTATACCTGGACAAGGGATCTTGTATAATTGCAAGCAGATAAAAAATATGTACATGGAAACAATGGGCCTGATGTTCAGTGCCATTGGCTAGCACTGCTAACACAGCCGCAGCATTGAATATCCAGGTTAGCTGTTCTTGCTGATTGGCAACCCAGCAGTAGTGATATTGATCCACTGCCCAGTTAGTGATATGTGGCAGAAGTTAGGCCAGGGTTATCTGAGCCCGGCTTTCACCGCATATGACCAACCAGGTAGCGGCTCAATATTGCCACTGACCAGTTATCAATCAGCATGCCTCTGTTCTGCTCCAGAACACCCTTCCCCCCCCCCCCCCCCGACATGGTCCAATGCTAAGCATTTAGCATCGGGGCATGTAGAGCCGGCAGCCATGGATATTCAGCAGCATTAACCGTGCTAGTGCTGCTGAATATTCCATTCACCGCAATTAACATGATTAGCTGCTCTGCTAACCGCATTAATCGCTTTGAATATCAGGCCTATTGTGCCTATTTTTTTGCAATTCCCATGATGTAGTTTGGAAGGAGCAGGGTCAGAGTTGCACAGCATGCAAGCATTTAATAAAGTACACATTGTATACACACGGAGGATAACTTTATAAGGGCAAGCAGACACCTATGGCACAAACTTAGATTGGGGACAGGGAAATGCCTACTGTACCCCAGTGTAACACATCTCGATCTCCTCCTGCAAAGGCATGAGCTAAATACTATAAATAAATAAATATATAAATCTTTGTAAAATACTGCAAAGCCTACATTTTATACCTGCTCAAGAGCAAGTGTGTTCCTGTATTAAGTACTGTGGTACTGCAGACCCTCTGCAGACAGAAGAAAATGCTTTTAACTTAGAAAAAAGAGGCAAACACCGGCTGCAGCATCGCGAGGAGCCATATAGGGGGAGCAAGAGGGACCTCTGGAGGACTGAGGAGCCATACCCCAGAGCCAATGATGCAATACCGGCCTGCACCCAATCCAGAAAGGGAAGAATTCCTTTTAAAAGCCCAGACACAGGAGACACAAGGGACACAGGAAGGAAGCTAACCCTGGAAGGAGAAAGGAGAGCTTTCCTGGAAGGAGAGAAGGACCAGGGAATAGGAGTCCTGACAGAAGGAACCTGCCCAGCAGACTCAGCAGAACCAGGTGAAGGAATCCGCTTCAAATATCCCAAGAGGGGAGAGGATACGCTTTCCAAGTGGGAAAGATACAAAGAAGAAGCTAACCCTGGAAGGAGAAGGACTGTGCCAGAGAGTCCTGGACCTGAGTCTGGCAGAGGCCAGCAACCTTTGAAAGACACAACGAGGAGTAACCAAGAAGGAGGTGAAAGAAGTACTTTGAAAGGTGACATTCTTGGCACAGAGAGAAAGAAGCTGTGGTGCAAGTGTGGCTTAACCCCAGCAGAAGGCTGGCAGGAGAACTGGAGGCCTACCTTGGTGTCAGAGAAGCCAAACCACAGAAGGAACAAGCATCAACCCTCACTTGGCCGTGATAAACCCAAAAGGAAAGGTAATCACTATTTTACTGATTGTGATTTTATGAATGCTGTGACGCAGGAGGAGCAGGGCCTAGAGGAATGCTGTCCTTTTAGAACTATTTGTGCTACAAAATACAAACCTGTGCCAAACAAGAAACTCTCTAGTAAAAGAGCAGTAGGCGAGAGAAACTGTCCTCACTCTAGAGGTGAACAAAACCAAGGCTTTCCTTTGGATGCAGCGCATTGGGACATCGTACAAACATTATATAAAAAGCCTGAATGCGAGCCACTAGATATTCCTGACTGTGAACCAATGCAGGTGGAATTCCCAGATGACCTTTCGGACCCCGAGATGGATTGCAGCTATTGCCTGGCAGAAAGCTTTGAGCCCTTAGCCGAGGAGTAGAGCTGTGGTCTGGGGGAAGGTTTGAATCTGTGTTTCTTATAGTACTGCTGTGAAGTTAACAGGTCTAACTCAGTTCATGTTTCTTTTTCTTTCAACCTGAAGCAAGGACATTTTTGTGTTGATGTAAATTCTGAGCTATTGAACCTATTTGCAATATGGGAAATAAAAGTCTTTATTCTCCCTACACTCGGATTGTTATATTCTTTGGAGCTTTGGTTACCCAGAAGGCTACCAGGACTATAAAAACCTGGGCCCTGTCTTTGAGCTAAACTCCACCATAAAATATTTTTGTGTTCACCCTCCCTGCTGTGACATCCTGGTGCCACCAGGGGGGCGGTGTGACAGTACACATGTAGATTTATAATGTGTGTACATATTTGCAGCCTCCACCTACTCTCTACCCAAACATTGCTCCCGTACATGCCTACCAGCAGAGTACACACAATCAGGTCAACGCACGTACTTTTACGCCAGTCAGAATTTTGTAATGGGCTATTTATGCACATATGTGGCCAAACATGTGTGGAAATGACTATAAAAAAGAATTCCTATAACATGCATGCATAGTTTTACATCTTCAAAGTACAGAAAATTCATGCAAGACCATTCATATTCCTTTGGGGATAGTTCTCAATGGCTATTTTAAAAAAGGCACATAGGCACCTGTGTTACCATTATAAAATATGCTTAAAATAGGTGTCTTTTTGGACTTTTTAGATAGGAAGAGTTAAAAAACCAAGCCCAAAATGGGAAAGATCCTTTAGTATATGGACTCACTGGGGCTGATGTACTAAACCATGGAAAAATTTACATTTTAGTTGTCTGTGATGGGGACTATAGAATGTTACCATCCTTCTCCCAAGGGATTAGCAACAGTCCTCTTTAAGAGAGTCTGCAGTTCAGAGTTCAGGGCTGAGAGAGCATGGCTCACAGGGAGAAGTTAAGAACCCAGCATGATGCAGGAGGGAGAGGGGCCCATGGAGCCAGAGGTCTTTCTAAGGCAAGCCATTCAGAGGAGTTACAAGGTAGCAACTTTAACTGAGGCTGGAAGAAGAGCCAAGAGAACCAGCTTGTAGAGTTTAAGAAGCTGGGACAGAAGTAGAACTGCTTTTGTTTTTCCTGAACTGCTGTCTGTTCTGGGTTTTGCTTTGTGGATGTTTAACAAGCTGGGACAGAATAACAACTGCTTTTGTTTTCCCTGAACTTCTGTCTGGCCTGTGTTGTACAGAAAACCCCTTCCCACCCAATGCCGCACTACCACATAATGGTAGCAGCTTGGGGATTTCCTCTAAACATATGACTGAGGACAAAGCCATATCCCTGCAGGGCTGGGCTTCCATAGCATGATTTTTTTTGTTTGTATGGGCTAAGAGGATCAGACTCGCCCTAGTGTCAGGCAGGCAGACTTTGTTTTGGCAATTAGAGGCCACTAAATGTTTGTTGGAGCTGGAATATCACAGGGTTAATTCAGCTGCAGAAGAGGAAGCTGTGGTAGTATTGCAAGTGATCAGTGACAAGCCAGGATGGAGCAGTTCCCCCAGTTTCTGGGAGAAGGTTAGCAGCAACAGAAATAGTATCAGCAGCAGTTTCAACATACCCTCCTGAAAGGGCAGCAACAGCAATGTCAGTAGATACAGGATCTTATTTGAGTGCAGTGGGAGCTACAGAAAAGTTCTCTAGCTCAGTTGACCCAGGCCCTGCAGAGACTGCAACTCCACCCTCTAGCAAAAACGCTTCTTAAAATGACGGTAAAAGAACAACTTGACCACTTTTTGGTGAACTTTGAATGAACTGTCTGCATGGCTGGAGGGCCGGAGGTGACTTGGACTACCTATTTGGGGAATCTACTAACAGACTGCCTTCCAGGATGCCACCCTAGATTGGCGAGCTACGTATGCAGCTGTCAAGGCTGCCATATTGGAACAGGCTGGCTGCACCCCAGAGGCCTACCATCAGCAATTCAGAAATGGGACATTCCAGATAAAAGAGAGCCCTCAGAGGTTTTTCTATTGGTTGAAGGATCTTGCATGGAAATGGCTGCAACCAGAAGGAAAGACTGGACTCAAGATAACCAAGATTTTGCTATTGGAACAGTTTTTGGAGGGCTTGACCACCCTGATGAAATAGTGAGTATGTCAGCACCCCAAGCTTACAATGGAGAGTGTAATGGAAATAGCTGAGGGGTACCATGAAACCCAACCGGTGACTGAAGCGGACAGTGAGAAGGGAAAGAAATCACCCATCAGTCCAGGAGACAGAAGGAGAAACTGGAATGGATGTTAGCGCCCATATTCTGACCCCCAAAATAAACTCCTAGGCAATGGCATGGCCCCAGCTACGACCCCTTTACCTGTTTTAAGTGTGGATCCTGGGGATACTATGCTCAGGAATGTCCCTAGGTATGGAAGAACCCATGGATGTCAGCCTAACCACCCACTCACACCTGCACTTTTGTGGACACTCCCCATCCAATGGAGCTCAAGGGAAACTGCTCCAAGCCTTGATAGACTCCAGGATTGTGCAGCCCTTCATTTGCCAGGAAACCATAACCCAATTTCAAATTGACTATGCAAAGACAGTAACACTGGCCTGTGTACATGGAGACCAGAGGCAGTATCCAACGGCACAGGTTTAACTTTAGACTCTAGCAAGGAAAACCATGTTTGAGGTCATAGTGTTGCCCTAGCTCCCCAAACTTCAGAGCAATATGGACCCAGCTGATGACAGTTCTGCTAAGTCAGGCCAGAAAGATTTTCCAGAGATTTTCCCACTGGAAGACCAGGATCTATGTGTCAAGAATCCCAAGTCTGCTAAGTCCAAGAGTTGACATTGCTGGGAAAAGCTACACTACCAATTGAATCTGGAGGGAAGCTTCAGGAGGGCCCAGCAGAAGGATGAGTCACTTAAACATGCCTGAGAGCAGGTTTGGAGGTGGATGGTGTTCCATTAGATAATAGAGAGTCACCTGCAAGAACCTTTCCCAATTTTGTGCTAAAGGGAGATTTATTATACAGAGTGGCCAAGGGTGCCCTAAAGGGGGAAAAGTAGAACAACTGAAAGTCCCCCGGCCCTATCATCAGCAGGTGTTATTGTTGGCCCATAGCCATTTATTAGGGGGACACCTGGGGGTGAAGAAAACACTGCAGCGTGTTTTAGCCTGATTTTTCTGGCCCGGGGTCCATACTTTAAGCAGGTACAGTTATATTGCCAGTCATGCCCCACCTGCCAACTTCATAATCCCACCAGAGTCCGACCAGCCCCTCTAGTGCTTATGCCCATCATTGAAATCCCATTTGAAAGAGTGACCATGGATCTGGAGCAATCCTCCAGAGTCAACAAGTATATTTAAGTCATACTGGACTACAATACCTGATACCTGGCGGCATTGCTCTAAGGAATATAAAAACTACTACAATTGCTAATGTCCTCTGGGAAGTATTCTCACAGGTGTCAAAACCCAATTAGGTACTCACAGATCAAGGAACACTCTTTGTATCAAATTGTTGAAGCAAATGTGTGCATTGGTGAAGGTCAAGATGCTGCGAACAAGTATATCACCAATAAATTGATGGCCTCATTGAGCGATGCAATAAAACTGAAACAGATGTTAAAAATCTTGTGCAGGAAAATGGGAAGAATTGGGACATTCTCCTACCTTATTTGATGTTTAATATCCCATGATACTGCGAGTGTTTTATTTTATTTATTTAGTATTTCTTTTATACCGCGCTATTGACATCAGTGCGGTTTACATCAAAACATAACGTGCATTTCAGGGTCATTTCAGGGTTTTGCGCGGTCATGGTCAATCTCTATCAGCTGTTAGTGAGAGGGTTCGGAAGTTGGAGGGGTTTGTGGAGAGTGTACAGGTTGTGAGTTCTTCATATTTAAAGGAGACTATTGTGCTTCAAAATAGATTGGAAAAATTAGAAAACTTCTCTAGAGCAAATAACACAGGTACACTACCAAAAAACTGCCTCCAGTTTTGCAACTGATTCCTATAGATTTTGGGGTGCTGAATCCAGGAAAAATAGCCAAAATGTTCCATAAGAACATAAGAAATGCCATACTGGGTCAGACCGAGGTCCATCAAGCCCAGTATCCTGTTTCCAACAGTGGCCAATCTAGGTCATACGTACCTAGCAGTTTCCCCAAAAGACACAGGTTCTGCAGTGCTTGTACTAGGTCAAGCATTGATATCCTGGGTCCCTTTTTAATAGTCACGTTTTCTTGCAAAATTAGATTTCCTGCAAAATTAGATTTCTTACCCATATAAGGAATGTTCACATAATTTCTTTTTAGCCGACTGCAGTTTATTTTCTTGGCCCAAAATAGAGGTTGTAATGGTTAACTAACTAGAAACACTCCCTCATGATATTTTAGAGTGTTTTGTATTCATTTTATACATTAACAGGACAATTGGGAGGCGGGGCTAAATCCAGTACTCGCGCTGGCGCATGTTCTTTCCTGTTCGCCTCGCCTCGTTCGCTCGCTCAAACACGGTGGTTGCGACATGAACGTTCCTGTCAAATTTCAGTTTCTTGCAAGTTCATTATTACCTTTTGTTTGCTCAGTCGTAATCCAGCTTTATTCCGAAGTGGTTCACTACAGTTGTAGTTTGCAGTGCTGTGTATTTGTGATGGCTCACAGAGCCAGAGGTTGTGTCAACTCTCCGGACAGTTTTTGTTTTATTTGTGGGGAATATACCGTGAAAAAGCGGCAGAGGAACATTTCTGCATTTATTAAAAAAGTATATTTCGCCTATTTCGCTTTGAAGTTAGGCGATCAAGACAAACCGTGGGCTCCTCACAAAGTGTGCAAGACATGTGAGGAAGATCTACGCTTATGGATGAAAGGTAAAAAACAAGCATTTCGTTTCGGAATACCTATGATGTGGCGTGAACAAAGAGACCACAGCAGTGACTGCTATTTTTGCTCTTGCATTGTGAAGGGATACAACTTAAAAAATAAGAACGTAATAAGTTACCCCAACCTTCCCTCAGCAATTAGGCCTATGCCTCATAGCAACGAAGTACCTGTGCCTGAACCACCAAAATCTTTGGATCATATTTTGTGTGGACGGTTCTGATCATGATGAGACTCATCAGATGGCTTTTCCCGATGAGTCCAGTACTTCCGAGTTTGAAACTGAACCAGATCCGAAACCTGAACTTTTCTCTCAAGCTGAATTGAATGATTTAGTCCGGGATTTAGGACTCCCAAAAGATGCTGCCCAACTGCTAGGTTCTCGACTTAAACAGAAAAATCTATTGTCACCAGGAACAACTTTTTATTGGTACCGCAACCGCGAGACACAATTTTTGAAGAGGAAGATTTGGTATTTTGCAACGATATATACGGAGTGATGGAAAAGTTTAAACTCAAGTATGATCCTGCTGAATGGCGGCTGTTCATTGATTCATCAAAAGACAGCATAAAAGGTGTTCTTCTTCATAATGGCAACACATTCGCTTCAGTTCCTATTGCTCACTCTGTTATTCTCCAAGAAAAATACGAGAATTTGCCCTGATTCTTCAGAAGATTCGTTATGATGAGCATAAGTGGATGATTTGTGGAGACTTTAAAATTCTATCCATGCTATTAGGGCAGCAATCCGGTTTCACCAAATATCCCTGCTTCCTTTGCTTGTGGGATAGCTGGGTCCGCGACCTACACTGGGGGAAAAAAGACTGGCCAATTCGGGAGTATTTGAGACCCGGTGAGAAAAATGTTCTTCATGAGAGCTTGGTACCTCGTGATAAAATTCTATTACCACCTCTCCACATTAAGTTGTGTCTCATTAAGCAATTCATCAAGTCCCTTCCAAAAGATGGTGAGTGCTTTTGGTACCTTTGCTCAAAGTTCCCCCGACTTTCTGAAGCAAAGCTAAAGGAAGGAGTGTTTGTTGGCCCTGATATAAGGAAACTCATTTCAGATGGAGCATTCGCTGAAACGATGTCTGAGAAGGAAAAAGAAGCCTGGGATTCCTTCAAGGATGTTGATCTCAAATTCTTGGGGAACAGGCGGGATGAGAACTATAAGGATATTGTTGCCAGGATGCTCAATGCCTTCAAAGAACAAGGCTGTAACATGAGCCTGAAAGTCCATTTCTTGCACTCCCATGTGAACTACTTTCCAGAAAACTTGGGGGCGTACAGTGAAGAACAAGGTGAAAGGTTTCACCAGGACATCAAGGACGCAGAGAGAAGGTACCAAGGAAGATGGAACACCACTATGATGGCTGATTTCTGCTGGTTGCTGCTGCGGGAAACCCCAGATGAAAAATACGCCAAGCAGTGCACCAAGAGAAGCATTCGGGGGAAGAAGAAATGGGCCCACCAGGAGATTGATTGACCCAAGAATGACTTTAAAATCTAAACTGTGTTGACAAATATCGTGTTTTTACTAAACTTTGAAATAAAAATTTGCTAGTTATTACCACAGTGTCGGATCTCATTTATTAGAATTTTATTTTCACACCATCGGGTGTTTGTCTTCATGTATTGCAATGGTGCGGTTTGCGTTTTCTATTCTTACATACATACCTGTACAACATTTTTTGCACATTTCTTTGCTTTGCTTTGTGTCTAACCTCGCTCTTATATGCTCAATGTTTGTGCACATGTATGTGGCTGTTTTAAGTGCAGACAATTTTGCTACCATCACAGTGTGTTTTGTTCACATTACTCTCTTCTTATGTGCTGCCTTGTTACAATTTTCTTTATTCTTATTTGAATAACTACTAAACAATTAGTATAAAGAATTCATCCAAGAAACTTTTATCTCGATCGCACTCAATCTGAAACGTTCACCTCAAACTGCTAACCCAATGTAGCAAAAAATCTGTACGTGATGGAGCAAATTGGTTACCAGATTTGGATTCAGCGCACCAAAAAACGTAAAAATCAATCGAAACATTAGAGGCAGTTTAAAAAAAATTTTTTTTAGTGTACCTGTGTAATCTTAGAGTTTTAAATTTTCCGATGGTACGCCTTCTCTCTCAATTAGAGCTATTTAAAAAATATGTTCATGATACGTTATTATGTCTAACATCTGATGTGGCTAATATTACTTCTATTTATTATTTATCCCAGGGAGGAATTGAGATAGCTAAGGAGGGAGAGGCTGATGAGCAGGTGAGCCTGGACCAATTAGGTTTAACTCAATTTTTAGAAACCTCCTTAGATAAGGTAACTAAAAGGGCTACCTTATTGGTTACCTTCTCTTGAGTGAAAAGATTGCTATTATGAAATTATATTTTGCTAAGAAGGATGTTTCCTTTTGTGGGAGTCCTTTAATGATGTTTCCTGATGTTGCCAAGGTTACCCAGCTCAGACGGAAAGCTTTTTTGCAGTTGAAATCTAAGGTCCTTGCTTTGGGAGGCCAGTTCTATTTAAAATTTCCTTGTAAATGTTTTGTTACTTATTCTGGAAATAGATATGTATTTACTGAAGTGTCACAGTTAGAACAGCTTTTGGTAGGTAAGAACGCTCAATAAGATTATTATGTTGATCTTTGAGTGATTTAGTTGGGAAGTAAATTGTGGTCTTGATTTTTGGTATGCTTAGCTAGCAGTCTCTCATTTAATGTGTTTTTTGGGATTGTTCCCTCTGAAAAATATTTGAATTTGTAATTTTTCTTCTGTGTTTTATGCAAAGGGAGTGTTCTTTCCTAAATGTTTACTTTGTATTCATGAAAAATTTAATAAAAATATAAATATAAAATATCCGCGATGTACCTCAGAGTTCCACGTTTTTTTGCCTTTTGAGATGCTCTTCAGAAGATGGCCAAGAGGCAACTTGGGAAGAAGAACCTCCGTGCCGGGTGTAATTTGGTAGAGTACATTATACAAATGCAAGACTGGCTGAGGAAAGTTGGAGAGGTGGCCAAACTCATTCTGGAAAAAGCCCAAGCCAAACAGGCCAAAGGCTACAATCGAGTAGCCATGTACCACACCTTACAACTGGGAGACAGAGTTTTAGTCTTGCTGCCCTCCTCTGAGAGCAAGTTACTCTATAAATGGCAGGAGCCCTACAAGGAGGAAGAGAAAGTAGGGACTGTTAACTACAAGATTGCCCAGAGAAATGGAAGAAAGCCAAAATTTACCATATTATCCTATGGAAAAAGTGAACTCCAGTAATGGCTATGGTGGTACAGAGAGCTGATTTGAGACCAGAAATTTCAGCTCTGTTGAAATTTCAGCCCTCAAGATACGACTGGAGACCAGCTCCTTGCTACTCAGAGAAGAGATCTAGAAGGTTTGATCCACCGGAACCTAAAGGGTTCTCCACCCGCCCGGGAAGAACCCATCTCATTTGACATGATAATGTTACTGACCCTGGAGTGATTATCCAGCAATGACCCTATCGGATGCCAGAGGCTCAGCGACAGGCTGTCACCAAGGAGCTGGAAGAGATGCTTAACCTGGGAGTTATAAGAAGAGTCTATGAGTGATGTATCTGAGGTACACTACTACTACCACACTAGCCATGGCACTAGCACAGTAGTAGCAAACGCATGGCCCAACATATGCACACAGTGCATGAGCATTGCCCAGTGCATGCACACATTGTGCACAGTCTCTGCATGCATCGGGAAATAGAATGCTTCAAACATGACATTGGGGCATCTGTGGGCCTTGGATTCACTATGGACAGTAAGATCTTTGCCCCTAGCACCCATATAGGAAGGTAGCAACTGATCAGTCCAGAATAGAGTGATGACCGAGAGTGGGCTGAACAGTCAGCACAGTTCAGATCATAGGTTCTAAATACAAGAGGGGGGGCATGCAAATCAGAAAAACAAACATATGCAGAGAGTGTGTGTTGGGTCTAAAACCATAGGAGATAGGATACAAATATGGAATTTCTAGATGCAGGGGCCATGTATCAAGCAGGATGTCCACAATGCCCATCATGGGGGACAGTGATATAGGCCCCCTCACTCTGAGGCAACAAGGGTGGCTGTTCACTTAGGCTGTGCTTTACACATAAAACAGCAATTTTATAAAGTCCAGCCTAGTTAACATGCATGTTCTCAGGCCAATGTCAAGCCTATTTTGTAAAGAAAAGTAGGCACCTACTTTATATATAATACAAGCAAAAGTGACCAAATTCCCACATTGCATTGAGGTGCAGTCACTTACACCAGGTCAAGAGCTGTTGTAGATGCCCACGCCTTGTAAAGAATATTTAGCCTAGTTAAATAAAATAAATAAATATGCATATATTACAGTATTTTATAATTTACATGTATACGCATGTGCCCTGTTCACATTCCACTCAAACTCTGCCAATGTGCATACTTACAATGAGATGACATGCCATCGAGCTAACATACATATTTTCAGAATAGTGACCACATCCATTTCACGCATAAATCACTAAAATATCATGATTTACATATGTTGATGGCATGTAAGTTTAGGCAGCTCCTTATAAAATTACTCTGAGAAAGCCTATCTAAAATTGATAACTATGTTACATTTTACAGAATTTTCATTGGTATGTTTTTGGTGTTTATAAAGTTATATTCTAGATTGGTTATGCTGGTAACTACTTTGAGTTGGGGTAAAGCAGAATCTAAACTGCTGATTCGTGAACCTGTCATGGAGACAGTACATGCAAATCTAATTCATGAATATTCATTGTGGATATCCCAAAAACATGACTGGCTGGGTGTCTCCAAGGATAGGATTGGGAACTGCTGATCTAAGTAAATGAAATGGAGCTTGATAGGCTTCTTTCCATTCTACTAAGCTACAGTATACTGTAGGATAGGCAGCTTCCTATAAAGGCTTTCATTTCATGGAGTAACCTTATGTTGTTAAGTAACCGAGGTATCCGGATGCCCATACCTCGCCTATGAGCAACCGTTACCCCCCCTTTCCTCCCACCTACCCCCCCCCCACCCCGTCACACTCCCAACACAGAAGACTCAATACGCCACAGTTTTGGTGAACAATTGCTTGGTCACAGCTTTATTCAAATTATTTCAAACCGGCCCAACATAGGCCAACTGAACATTCTTAAGTCAAACATTACCCCCCCCCCTTCATTTCTGGATGATGCCCCCCACCAGCCATTTTTAGCAAAGTGGTGCATCATCCACCCCCATTCCCATTCCGCCCGCCTCGCCATGTAATGAGCAAAGGCCGGCAAGTTGCCTTCCACCGGGCAGAGACCACAACCGTGATGTCTCTCCCAACCTACAGAGCACTGCCGGTCCCCTGCCAAGCGGCATCTGCCTCAAATGCCCCTCCGGGTTGGCGAGCGCCAGCTCGCTACCCCACCACCGGCGCAAGGTAGACCCACTATCCTTGCGCCGCCCCCACCAAAGCAAGCTGCGACCAACACCAAAACTCAAGGGCCTCCTGCCAGTCGTTCAGCAAGAGATCCTGCCCGACAGGCGCAAGGTGAACCCCGTCCAAGCGATACAATCCACTGCACCGGACTTCCGCCCACTGATGCAACACCTGCCTGCCCCCTGTTTGCTGGACCCATCGTCCTATCTGCCTATTTATCTTGACTAGGCCCCGCGACCACCACCGCTGCGTCCAGCACGCAGGGCGCGGAATGATGTCCGACCAAATAATGGCCACACCAGGAAGCAGATCCCGCAGCAAGCCAATGTCCCTTTGAACCATTCTAATGGTCTGCCGGCACGACCAGCTCGTCATATCATTGCCCCCCAAATGTAGAAGAAGCCCGACGGGCCGCCGCCGCTGTGCCAGCTGTGCCTGAACAAAAGGCACGAGTTGCCACCACTGCATCCCAGGTTGTCCCATCCAGCAAAGCCGAACTCCGGAATCTGCCAGACGAAGGTGGAGTCCCAGCGGCCGCGTTTCGGCCCGTCGCTCAGCCCAGTAGACAAAGGAGTGGCCAATGATCCACCAGTCACCGGAGCACACATCATCTGAAAGGAGAAATCGCACTGCCACCAGCAGCCACTCTGCAATAGGAATAAAACAGTTAGAACCCCCCCCATAGTCCAGCCGAGCTGCCCAAATACCGGGTCACTGCCCCGCCCCCCAGGCCCGGGCGCAGCCAGCCTAAGGGCGAACATACCCCACGTAAGCACCTGACCGCCACCTCCCAATCCGCTGAATCACCCTCCCGTCAAGACCCGCTGCCGCCGCACTCGTGGCAGCGCCGATCCAAAAGGAATGCGATGCATAACTCCGATCATCCTCACCCAAGCACCGCAAAGCCAAGCGCAACACAGCCGTAAACTGAAACTGAGTTACCGGCCTACCATCCTCATGGACAAAGAAATAAGGACCGGGCAAGCCCGAGCGTGACTGCGAGTAACTCCGTAAGGCATGCACCGGACAAGATGGCACAGGGAAGATAGCACTCAACACCACCCAACGCCCCTTACCCGCCTGATCCGTCTTGGACCGCGGGAGAAAAATACGGACCTGAGATGCCTCCACCTGCACGTGCTCAAGCACGACACCGCCAAATGCGCCCCGCCTGGCCGACCTGGGGACAAGTTCACACACCCGAAATGCTCCAAAAAATGCCATCACAAACAGAGCGTGGAACAAAATGGACTCAAAACTCGAGGCCGCGATACAAGGTAACACCTCGCAGATGCGCAGCAACAGCTCATGAGAAACCAGGTGCCACCAATCCAGCTGCCTGGGGTGTGTCCTGACCCAACCCGCCAGTAAGCGCTTAACCAGAAAGGAAACCCTAGGATTCCCCCATCCCGCCGCCTTACAAAAGAAGGAGAACCCCGACACCGCTGACGAGACCGCCGTTCAGGCCAAGCCTGCTTTCTTTGCCCAAAGCACAAATTGTCCCATCAGCCCATCAGGAACCCTCCACCCGCGCCAATCGAAAGCGCTGAGGAATGTATTCACCTGACAATATCCTCGCCGGTACTGAGCCCAAGTACCACGTGCCACCAACTCAGACAACAGCACCATCAAGTCTGGATCCCAACCTTCCAAAGATGCTCCGGGAATGGGGAAGCCGCCTGATCTGCTTCTGGAGCCAGCAGCTGGAATTGATCCCACTGGAAACGGGACAGAGCATCAGCAATAGAGTTACGGGAGCCGGGCACATGCCGGGCCCTAGCGGTGACATTCAAGCGGAGATAGGCTAGCACGAATATCCGCATCAAGGCTGCTACCCTCGGGCACCGCGGGGCCTGCCAGTTGATAACCTCCAACACCGCCGCGTTATCGCACCAGAAGACAACCTGCCGATCCCGCAAACGCCACGGCGAAACCCAAAAGGCAACAACTATGGGAAAAAGCTCCAAAAAGGTGATATTACGCGTCAGGCCAGACTGAACCCAGTCACAAGGCCAGGGCTCCGCACACCACGCGCCCTGACAATAAGCCCCAAACCCGAAATTACCAGCCGCATCTGTAAACAAATGCAGGTCTGCATTCGACGTCTCTGGCAACTGTATAACAGAGCGACCATTGAAATCAGTCAAGAAAGAGCTCCACACCCGCAAATCCTCGCGCATACCCGCCGTCAAGCGAATATGATGGTGCGGCAGCTGAACCCCTCCCATTGCAAGCGATAACCACCGCGCAAAGGGACGACCCATGGGCAGCATCCTACAAGCAAAACTGAGATGCCCAACCAATGACTGCAGGACCCGAAGGGTGGTCTTGTTCGAAGATCCTACGGAGGCCACGAGTTCCTTGAGACAGGTGACCTTCTGCTCTGGCAAGCGCATGACCATGCCCTCGGTGTTGATCTCAATCCCGAGAAAAGTAAGGCAAGTACAAGGACCAACAGTTTTGCTAGCCGCTACCGGAATACCAAACTCACCCGCCAAACGCAAAAAAGCCTCAAGCAAGATGGAACAAGTGCACACGTGTCTGGGCCCGACAAACAAAAAAATCATCCACGTAGTGTAATATATTAGCGACACGCGTCTGCTGCTCCAACACCCAGTGCAAAAAGGTGCTAAAGGCCTCAAAATAGGCGCAAGAAATCGCACAACCCATAGGCATGCATTTGTCAAAATAATACTGTGAATCAAAATGAAAACCTAGCAAGGGGAAAGCCGAGGGATGGACTGGAAGCAATCGAAACGCGGATTCAATGTCAACCTTCGCCAACAAAGCACCAGTCCCACATCGCTGCACTAAAGCCACAGCTGCATCGAAAGCTGCATAACGCACGGTGCACTGCTCCCGCGGGATATGATCGTTCACAGAATCTCCACTTGGGGAAGACAGGTTATGTATCAGCCGGAACTTGCCCGGCTCCTTCTTAGGCACCACCCCCAATGGGGACACCGTGAATGGAGAAAAGGGGGGCTCAGCAAACGGCCCAGCTACACGGCTCAACGCGCACTCCTCAGCAATCTTCCTCCACACCACCTTGGCTAAGGAGTGCACCGAACCAGCGTTGCGTGACCTGCCCCCAGCCGGCGAACCTTGACACGGAATCCGAAAACCCACCGAAAAACCCTCCAAAAGCAAACTCCATGCCCCACCCGCTTTAACCCGCCCATACTCCACCAACCACGGGCGCATCACCTCCACCTTAACGGGCGTAGGAGCCAAAGCCTCGAGAGCTCCCTCACTTGCCCCCCGCTGGGGCCCCCGCCACACCCTTGCGACTACACTTAGTGGTGGCATGTCCGCTACCACACAAGGAACAGGCATGTTTAAATTTGCAATCGGGGAATGGGCAAGACGATTTGTTGAAACGCCAACATATGTCTCCGCCCGCCCCGCCGCCTTTTGATTGAGGTGACGGGATAACGGACGCACGAAAGGACCGCACACCTGCCGATGTAGTCGACGGCACCGGCTTGCCGCCGCCTCCACCGGCCCCTGCCACACGGCTCCGCATGGACATCTGCGTTAACCACAAATTAATATCCTTAGTACCCCACGATAACTGCCTGTTCTATTCCATCATGTCTCTGAACTCCTCATCGTAGCCGCCAAAATCGTATCCCCATATGCCAGCAGTGCCCCGTACTGCTCCGGGAAATAGTGACCCCAAACACTAGCTAATCGCAAAAAGGCCCGGGACCAGTTAAGGGTGTTGCGGGAGGCCTTCCACACCCTACCTGCCTTCTCATCCTCCTTCCGCTTTCGCTTACTTTCCCCACATTGCTTCCGGCCCTCCAATAAGCGAAAAATATCGATATACTTGCGACGCTTAATGCGATGCCACAGATTCCACGGGACACTCTCCCACAGCTCCGCGCAGCGCAATACTGCAGACCCCCCACTCTCGCCCCTATCCCCCACCGGACCAATGAGTCAACCGAGGAAACCGTTGACGAAGTCGAGGTCGAGGACGAAGAGGAAGCCTGCCTACAACAGCGCCCGCGCTTGCGTTTCGCCCTCCCCTTCTTGCCACCCAAGACTTCCACACCCGAGGTACATACACCACCCTCAGGTCTGCCAACCCCCGCCACATACTCACCCGCCTCACGTGAAGGCGCTGCCGACGCCGGAACGGTCAGAACTCCAACTGCAGCATCGGTCCGCTCCTCCGCCGCACCCCGGATGCCTGCGCTACCAGCTCGGTCAAGGTCGGCCACATCCATTCCAGGCATGTCACTCCGAGGGACCTCTGGCGAAAGACCAGAAGAGAAACCAGCAGTCACCCCCCGCACAGTGCTCGGTGTAACACTCGGCCCCCCGCCCCAACACCACGCCGAGGACCTGAGTCCCCCAGCCTCCCAGGCCGCCCCCCTCCAGTCACCCCACCCCCCACCCCAGTGCCCCGGACCACCCCATGAACCCCCACCAAGCGCCCATGGCCCCGGAGCCCCAATGTAGCCTGACGGAGGGAAAGGACCGCCACCAAAACCGGAGGAATACCACCCAGACGACGGAGGAGGAGAAGGCATGCCCACGTGACCGCCCTCCCTCAGGTCCGGTCGACCATAAGCCGGAGCCGCCACAACCCCCCTAGCACCGGCCACTGCCTCTACAGCTTCAAGCCCCGCGGGATCCCCAGCACTAGGCCCAGCTACCACCCCCCCCCCCCGGCACATCACAGTCTCCTCCCAGGCCAGAAGGCTCTATTACCCCATGCCCCTCAACCGCAGGAGCACCCGCACTAGCACCAGCCCGCGTGGCCCCGCCAGCCCTGGCCCCTGTCGACTTCCCTTTGCCACGCCCCTTGCGGACGCTCTGTGACGCCACCGCTGCACCGCAGCCTCTGGAGGGGGTGACACGCCCAGACCCCCATGCCCTCTCTCCACCCACACGTGCCCCCGAGGACACTACCCCTTTTTTGGCCGCTTGTTTGCCAAACCTGCGAGCCATGACCCCCAAAGCCGTATGTGATATTATGTATTTAATCTGATGGACTAGTTATAGGTTTTGTGCCACTACCCTATGTTTGGATATATGTTCTTTATTATTATTTTTCTTTTTCTTTTTTTTTTTTAAAAGCCCTGCCACCAAAGGAAAATCACCGGCCCCGTGGGGAAAGCCTCATCGTGTGTCTATGTTTTTTGTGTTTGTTTTTTTAAACCCCCACCCTGCGGTATGCAAGCCTCACGCTGCCGGCCCAACTCCCAAGAACAATCCCACAGCCAGGAAAGCCCCTTCGCAGCCCAGCCTCACTAGGGCTGCCAAACCCCCCCCCCCCACGTGCAGCTAGGCCGGAGGCCAGCCGACCCCACGTACCTCGACGCCGACGAACTCGCCACCGACCGCGAACAGCCACGCCGCCCCCCAAACGGTGACAGGAGAAATAAGCGCTGCAAACTAACGAAAATGCAGCAGTAAGAGAACAAGAAAGGCCCAAATAAACGGAGAGACCCCCGACCACGCACCTGTTAGAAGCGACGTTCGCCCAACAAGAGGGAGATCACACGCCGGCGATCCCACTTGCATGCCGCCACCCCGCCCCCAGCCGGCACCAGCACCAATCGCCTTCTTCCCCGCCTCACGCGTAGGACGCTGGTGCCGGCCTCGCTCATGCCGGTGCTTCCCCCCCCCTACCAGCCTGCACCGCGTGCTGCCGCGAGGGTTACAGGGCCCCGGGGACACGATTACAAGCCGGCCTCGGGACCCTGCCCTGTGGCTCAGCGGCATTTATGCTGGTATTGCAAAAGCATTTTGGCATTAAGCCAAATTTCTGTATGTGGGGAACAACTGCTCCTTGTGCAGCGATAGCAATTCTAATGTGATGATAGCAAAAGAATAAATCTCATAGAGGATTCAAAAACAGCTTCTCAAACAGCAGAAAAAAAGAGGTGATAGTACCTTTTTATAGGTCTTTGGTGCAACCTCATTTGGAGACCACATCTTCAAAAGGATATCAACAGGTTGGAGTTAGTGCAGAAGGTGGCCACTAAATTGGCTAGTTTTCTTCATTATAAAGCATATGAGGACAGACTTAAGGATGTCAATATGTATATTTTAGAGGAAAGTTGGGATAGAGGAGATATGAAAGAGAAGTTTAACACTAGAAGCCCCAAAAGGAATTTTACCTAGAAACCCCAAAGTGTGTCAATTGATGCATTATCACGACAACTGCGTTTAGCATGATATGCAGATGTGAATTAATGTGGTTACTTATTTGTTAAATACGTGCAGTATGTGACGCCATTGCATGACATCATCGTGTGTTTATTGTTTGTAATGTCAGAGTAAAACTGTAAACAGTGATTGAGATGCGCCACCTAGTGGGAGCATGAATTTATACCTAGAAGCCCCAAAGTACGTCAATTGACGCATCCAAGACAACTGAGTCCATCAATTGATGTACTTTGGGGCTTCTAGGTATAAATTAATTTTCCCTCTAGGTGGTGCATCTGTCATTAATTTTTGATGCACATATTTGAACATCTCGACCTTGCTAACAAAGTCAAGGAACATGACTGACATGGTTCTAGCAGTGGCGCTGGTATACAACTTCGAAGATGCATTTGCGTCAATTGACGCACTTTGGGGCTTCTAGTGTTAAATATCTCTTTGACATAAATACAGAAGATCTCTAACGGAAAAGAGGGAACTATTGTAGTAGTTAATATGGAAGGACAGACTAGATAGCCAATGTGGTCTTTTTCTTCTGTCATGTTTCTATGTCTTGTCATGTTGGAAATCTCTGTTGAGTTCTGTGATTTCCTTTCTTTTTCCTCTGGCTTTAGCTTCTCTGCATTTCTGAGCAATTTTTAGAGTTTCTTCAGTCATCCATTTTGGCCGTTTTTGCTTTTTCACCTTTTGTAGAAATGTCTTACTTTCTTCCAACACAACCTTCTTCTAGATTTCTGTCATTGTATCTAAAACAGCAAAATGATTTTTCAGGCAGTCTTTTAATTCTGGTGGTATATTCTCAAAGTCATATTATGCTGCATTCATAAGTGGCTTGCTCATTTTCAACTTAACCTTGAATTTGCATGCTAGTAGTTGGTGATCTGTAACACAGTCAGCTGCAAGTTTTGTCTTTCTCGATATTATAGAGCTTTACCATAGTTGACTTTGACAGATGTAGTCAATTTGATTTTTGTACAATCCATTGAGCGAAGTCCGTGTGTACAGTTGCCGCTTGCATTGCTGGAAGAACGTATTTGAGATGAATAGATCGTTGGTCTTGCAAAATTCTATCAGTCTTTTTCCAGCTTTATTTCTGTTGCCAAGTTTATATTTTCCAACCACTTTGTCGCCTTCTTTGTTGTCAACGTTTGTGTGATAGTCACCCATGACTATTAGGATATCCTGTTTGCATGTTCTGTCAAATTCAGCTTGTACATGTTCATAGAACTCATCAACTTCATCCTCTTCTGCATCTGTTGTTGGGGAATATACTTGACTTATAGTTGCCAGGGGGTTATGAAGAATTAATCTTTCAAAAGGTAATACTTTCTTGTATTACTCCTTATTCATTGTGACTCTGATGATTTAGAAGGATAGATTAGCTAAACTCACTATAAGCATTCCATAAAGAAACCACAGGAATAGTCAAAACTATCCATAAATTTCAAGTGTCTTATGCTATAGAACCTCTGTAGAAATTAGGTATATGCCTCTTTTAAAATCTAAAGGCCTGATAATCAAATGCATTTACATGGTTTGCAGACTTGCAAACTGTGTAAATTCCACTAAGTGTGAAATTCTGCGGTACTGGCACAGTTAGTGCCATTGAATATTCACGAATACCACTGCTACATGCCCCATTGCTAACCAGTTAGCATTGGAGTGTTCCAGGGGCAGCATCCAGGGATAACTGGTCAGCGACAAAGTACAGCCACTGACTGGTTATCCCTCAGTGGTAAAAATTAGGCACAGAAAAGACTGTTCTAACTTTTGCCGCTTCCCAGTTAGCTTCCTGCTTTGGTAGCAAACCCATATATTCAATGCTGTTGGCCCGATATGGTCCCAACATTGAAAATCCGGGTTTAGTGTTCAGTGGCAGTGGCTACTCATTGTAATAACGTTAGCCACCGCCACTGCTGAATATCAGGCCCTAAGTGTTGAAATTAAACATCTGCAGTACATTCAGTAAAGTTGTACATGATCTCTTCTAATTCAAGTTGTCTTGCTTTAAATCCCAGAAATAGATAATTGTACAATGGCCATCCAATCAGACATATGGAACTCCAATTGTAGAAAGTGATGGACCTATTGAGCAAAGACCTAGTGCTCCACATGTGTGGGTAATTTTTATAAAGGATTTTGTTTTGCATGCAAAACCTCTTGTACTTTCAAAATAGGCCTCTTATAAAATTACCCCCAATGTAAAAGTACACAATGATTAGGAGACACATAGTTTTATGTGATCCGAGTGTATGCATGTTTGGGAGCATAATTTGAGCAGAGTGCAGGCAAAATCATGAAGTACATACATATGTTAAACATTTGCACACATATGTACACATTTGAGCCTCATAGATTTCCATCTGCTCCTGAGCTGGCATTAATGTGTACAGAACTGGTTCATTTTAGTTGCAATTTCTGCCAGTTTGTGTGAGACTGTCTTACACAGACATACTGTATCTGTCAAAATAAATACCTACTTGGCCTCCCAATTTAGGCCATCTGTTATAAAATGAAAGGTCCTAGGTCAAATTTCAGGCTTATATAAATTTTGTTCAATTATCTCTGACCAGGTGGTAGAGTTTTTCTTCACATTGGGGAATTAGGCCTGTCACTCAGTTTCATAGAAATCTAATTTCTGTCAAAATTGAATGAAGACCAAAACCTAAAAAAATTCTCTCTCTTCACGAAACATGTACTTGTGTTGATGCATGATAATGGTTATGAAGGTCACAGAGATAAATGGCTCCCACTTTCACATAAAATACTACTGGACTCCTGGCAGACAGCAGGTAGTCTTTGATCTACAGTATTTAAAGTGTCTATGCTCCAGGCAGAAATGTCTTTGTCCTTTGCTGAAGTTCGCAGAGTGCCTGCATTCAGACTCTTGCAAATTAAAACAGACCTAATAAGCCATGATGTGATACTACTTATTATTTTTCTGGAATTCAAGATCAGGACCTCAAAGACAGATCAGTTCTGGTGAGGTGGGTGCACTTGTATGATGAGGTCACAGGAATTGTTCCCTGCCTATACAACAACATTCATGATCAAATAAGGCAGAGCTCAGTGAGAGTGTGAGGGTTTCTTTTTGAGCCATAGGCTTGAATTTTCACCATGTAATTCGCGTTTATAGTATTTACAAAAAGGTTTTTATTTTACCTGATCCAGGGCTCAAAGGCATATTAGGGCTGCAACCTTTGTCACCTGCTAAGGCTTTGAAAAGCAATAACTAAGGTTGGGTTCTGACAGACCAGGTGATCATCCAGCTATACAAGGTCAGAAACAGAAGGAGAAAGGGTAACAAAAAGGGGCACATGCACAAAACAGGACTACCTAGTATGAGACATCAATATGTAGCATGTTTCATTTTTCCCTTTTCAACCCAAAAATAAAACCCATAGATCTGTGGTCAGCCATGTTTTCTAAATAAGTAAGAAGGCAGCAAGTAGGAATTATAAGGAACACCTGGATTAACACAGAGGTGAGTTTGAATTCACTGGTTAGAGATGAGATGGAAATGAATTATACAAACATTATGAACACCCAGAGAATCACAGCTTCCCTGAAAATGATATGGACACATTCGAACAGTGATGACTCGAGCTCAATGAAATGTGTTGAATTAATCAGAAAAATATAGACTATCTCAAAGTGCCCTTTAATCCTGGAGTGGTTTCCAATGACAAACAGAAGTTAAAGTCATCTGCCAGACTGTGAACAGCTGAGTGCTAACCAGTATATTGAAAATACATTATATCTGGATGTTGCAGTCGCTGTGGCACAGGAAAAAAGCAGGTGGACAAACCGCCACTGGAAGGAATGAGAGTTTTATTTGTATGGGTCTGCCCTACATGTGCTTTGGCCATCTGGCTTTCTTCAGGGGACTGTGACCACTGAAAAACATATACAGGCTGGCCCAGAAAAAGTGAGAACATCTTGTAGCATATGAGTTATTTAAAAATTCAAAAAGACAGATGCAAACGATTGACAAATTTAAAAAAAAGATGGCGACCGGAAATTGTCGAAATAAAGACATTATATAGCTAAAAAAGGTAAATAAGTAAACTATTTAAGCTTTTAATTTATGAGATGTTCTCGCTTTTTTTGGGCCACCCTGTATATAAAATGCATAACGTCTAATAAGAATATTTAAAAAATAAAAATAAACCATAAAAACAATTATCAAATCATACATAATACTATAAAATATACACATAAAAGAGCCAAAATAGTGGGAATGGTGAACAGTGCCACTGTAAATTATATAAAATGAATAATAAACCATTTTAAGTACATAAAAATCTGTAAATAATGGCTGATAAAAAAAACGTAAAAAAACTTATCTCATATATCAGTGGATGGATAAAACAGAAATGAAGTGTAGAATAAAAAATATATGAACATCTACTGTATTGCTAAAGATAAAGTCACTTATATTTCTTAAGGGACCATACATAAAAAACATAAACTGCATAAGGGAGAAAACAAATCATATTACTGACTCACCATAAACCGAAGACAGACTGATATACTCTCAAAACCTATGCTGAAAATCATTGAAAGCTAAAGGAGAGAGAGTGCAATTCAAATAGAAGAGACTTAAGTGAGGCAATGGTAGCTAAACATATTGAAGACACCCAACATGTGAAAGGAGGAGGGAGATTTAAGAAGCAAGAACTATATGTGCTACGGGAGAGAGGGGAGGAGAAGGCAAACAATTATATCTAGAAAACAATTTGAAAAACGCCACTGAGAGCAAATTGTGAACTTGAAAACCATTAAGTGAGACAGCATTTATACTCATAGAATGGTTCTAATTTGATATTTAATGGAAAACCAGGGTATAAATACATAATCTTATGGGACCCCAGATGAGGGAAAGGGGAGCAAAGTTCTCATCAATTGTCTATATCAAAATTTTAGTATATTTAAAAATCTATAACAATTACGTAGTGCAAGCGGATTGCTGGTAGATTTGTGCTCTATATCTGATAAGAGTATTGCAGATTTTAAAAAAACCGTGAAGTTAAAGCAGAGATGGCATAACAAGCCCACAATATTGAACTAAGGGTTTATATGCTATAGGGGTCATTCTAATCCACATTTAGCGGGTCTAGACGTCCGGTCCGATCCGGACATCCAGACCCGCTAAATGTCTGGATCATGCTGGCATGAACAGAGCTCCCTGCATGTATAGCCAATTTGTGCGGAGAGCTCTTTTCATGGGCGGGATGGGGTGGACCAGGAGAAGAACAAGGGTGAATGGTGGACGGGAAAGTGACCCTGGACATACAGGGCCAATTCTGAGGATTCATGGGAGGTCCAATTGGGAGTCAAGCTGTGGTGAACAGGCCATATACCGCTGCCCCCAGGGATCGCAGCTCCTACATGGAGCTGTGTTGCCATGACAACAAGATGCCATGGCACTGTGGATCCATGAAGGAGCCTGGCTGAGCTAGCCGGGGAAGTCGCTGGACATCCAGGGTGCCTGAATCGGGGCACCTTCCAGATGTCCAGCCACTGTGATGTGATTCTGCTCCCACGGGGACATCTAGCCCCCATGGAAGCAGAATTGAGTGCATCTCCTGGCCATCTGGATGGCTCGGGGATGCACAGACTGGAATTGGCCTCCGTATGTACGCTGAAGGCTATACAAAAATAAAATTAAAAGATCATCAATTATAAAGATCTAAACATGCATGATTATAAGTGTGAAGAGGTCAGGCAGAGTCCGAAAATAAGAATGAAATGCATGTAACAAAGGATTTCATGGGGATGTCCCGGTCATAGAGGAATATTTGTACTATTTGGCTGCCCTCTTGCCTTTAAACCATCTCCCATGCCTCTGCTGTTACAATCTTGTGAAATGGTTTTACAGTTATTGGATCACTACATTAATTCACACTAAGGGGTATGTTTACTAAACGGCGGTAGCGGACTCCGTGCGATATAGGAACCACAGCCCCATTGAAATCAATGGGGCCGCGGCTTCAATATCGCACGGAGTCCGCTACCGCCGTTTAGTAAACATACCCCTAAATGTTTTTTAGGGTTTTATTCATTTAGTTTTTTTTTTAATTTTGTTTTTACCAACCTCTTTAATTCCCTTTTTTAATCTCATGTTTTACCTGATAATTTTGATGTATGGTGAATAATATACTCTTCTATCTTCAATTACATTTTTTTCAACAGGATGACTGTTCTGTTTTTTGGAATGAAATCAAACTAATTTCCGATGCTTAACGTTGGCTCTGTTTATCCACCTCTCTCTTGTCCGCTGATTTGCTCACTGTGAAAAAGGTTTCTCTATGACCGGAACATTCCCATAAAATCCTATGTTACATGCGTTCAGTCATAATTGTTTGACATGGTTCTGAGGTTTCCAAATGAATAACAGGCTAATACAGCAATTTTTTATTAACTTGAGGATTTACATTATTCATCTCATGATTCTGATGTTGTGATGATGTTCACCCTGTGGTTTGAATAAGGCACCATTTGCGCATTCTTTTTCCTTCTTTTGAATCCACTGTTTAGCGGCAAAGTATATGTGCGGAGTTGTTTGTCCTCTATGCACTTCATTCTTATCTTTCAGACTCTGCCTGACCTCTTCACACCTATAATCATGCATGTTTAGATCTTTATAATTGGCAATCTTTTTATTTTATTTTTGTATAGCCTTCGGCCTCTGTGCTTCCGGTTGGAACCGGACATACAGAGATAGATGGGATTCTAATCTTACGGGGTATGTCCAACCCCCATGGGATCAGAATCCCACTTAGGCCTGTAAGTGCAGGCTTGGACCCAATTCTGGTCAGCCTGCACATACAGGCCACTGCCTGGCTACCTCAGTCAAGGCTCCTGAATGGATCCATGGTGCCATGGTGTCTGGTTGCCATGGCACCACGGCTCCATTCAGGAGCCATGATCCCCAGTTGCCACCAACTTTGTGCTTTCCCCGCAACCTAACCCCTGATCTGGCCTCCCATGGCCAGGGTCGAGCTGCAGGGAATCCCTTGCACCCCCTCCTACCTTTGACACGACCCGAGCCTGCTGTCTCCCCCCATCTAGGGGAACTATTCCACTTCAGAGGCCATAGGGCTCTGTCCAGGGCCGCAGACTTCCCGCTGTCCACCTCGTCTCCGCCTCCATGCTTCATCTTTCCCACCCCATCTAAATTCCCTGTACAAACTCCCTGTTCGTACTGGAAGGCTTGACGGGGACGGGAAAGGCAGATGAATAGTGGGGATGGACATCTCCACTATTTATGGCTCAGAATGGGCCCCATAGCATATAAACCTTTGGTTCAATAGTGTGGGCTTTTTATGCCATCTCTGCCTTTTCACATTTCTGAAATCTTCAGTACTCTATCAGATGCAGAGCACAAATCTACTAGCGATCCGCTTGCACTACACAAGTATTATAGTTTTTTAAAATACACTAAAAGTTTGATATGGCCAATTGATGAGAACTTTGCTCCCCTTTCCCTCATCCAGGGTCCTATACAAGCATGTATTTATAGCCTGGTTTTCCATTAAATATCAAATTAAGACCATTCTTTGTGTACAAATGCTGTCTCTCTTAACGGTTTTCATGTTCACAATTTGCCCTCAGTGGCATTTTTCAAATTGTTGTCTAAATATAATTTTTTGCCTTCTCCTCTCCTTTCACCCGTAGAATGTGTCATGCTTGCTTCTTAAATCTCCCTTCTACTTTCAAATGTTGGGCATCTTCAATATTTTTAGTTACCATTACCTCACTTAGGTCTCATCTATTTGAATTGTCTAAGGTTATTATGTGCCATCTCTCTCCTTTTTGGTTCATGGTGAGTCATGCATTTTATGTGTTTTATATATGGTTTCTTAAGACATATAAGTGACTATCTTTAGCACTACAATAGTTGTTTATATATTTTTATTGTACAAGTCATTTATGTTTTAGCCATCCACTGATATAGAGTTAAGTTTTTTTACGTTTTGCTTTTATCAGTCACTATTTATGGATTTTTATTATCTTAGGTTCATTTTATATAGTTTACAATAACACTGTTCACCATTCCCACTAAGTTGGCTCTTTTATATGTATATTTTACAGTATTATGTATGATTTGATAATTATTTTTATGGTTTATTTTAATATTTATTTATATTTTTATTCTATGTTATGCTTTATATCTATATGTTTTTTAGTGGTCACAGTCCCCTGAAGAAGGCCAGACGGCCAAAACACGTGTAGGGCAGACCCATACGGATAAAGCTCTCATTCCTTCCAGTGGTGGTTTGTCCTCCTTCTGTTTTCCTAAGCCTAGTTGGTCTGTAGGTGAGGTGCTCACCTCTGTTACTGTTGCAGTCACTGTGCTATCGCAGTCTCATTTGTTATCAGAATTAACCAAATGTGCCATCATTATACACTGTAAGTGTGCATCTTCCAACTTGTTTTTATTCTTAACAACAATAATTTCTCTCTCTAAAAATGTATTCATTTATTGAGCAGTTTACCATACCTCTCTTACAAATATTCACTATTTATTAAATAGGATAAGGATTTGCAGTTACAATGCAGTAACTACAAAGCATCTGCATTAACTTACTTGGTTTGTTGACAGCATCTTTTCATGCAGTTAATGCAGAAAATATTTCCTTGCCACATTGCCACTGAGTGAACAGCAATGGACCTCGTTCTAATGGCAATGTTCTCTCCATGCCCACACTCTACCCAGTCCCCACTTCATCACATGATGACCAATTATCATGCGCTTTAATGAGTGGTTGCTAACATGCCTCTCCGTTAGCTTTCCTGGCATGCCAGTTGCTGTGTGTTACAATGCACATTAACAAGTTAGCGGGCTTTAGTAAAAGACCCCCTGTTTTAAAGGACTTAGAGATATGATTGGGCACGTATGGGTATGCTTATACAGTCAAGATAGACAAGTACATCCACAATATGGGAACCAAATCTTTTGATAATGAAAAATTACAGATTGGACCCACACTATACACTCCTCCAAAGGTGAAAAAATGTTTTACTCTCAAAATCACTCTTGATTCTTATTTCAAATACAATAAAGGGCTGAACAAACAGACTCAATGGCACATAAACAAACGTGCCTGCCACTTAATTACTGCTATAAAGTTGGTCAAGTTAAAGAGTGTTTTGTAGTCGAAAATCCACCAAACTCACTCAAAATAAACACAAATTGTTCAGATATATAACACAAAAAACTTCTCCACTCCTGATGTAAAAACATGCAACCACAAGAAGGTCAATATATACATACATATATAATCATGAACATACTCATGTCACAAATGGGATAGGGCGATATAAATTTTTATGCTTAACTTAGACCCTGTATGCTCTTCACCCCACCACTGGTGGATGTAAATAGCAGTAACCGTGGCACGATGGACACGTAACCGTGGCCCCTCCCCCTCGCCACCCCCCCCCACCCCAAAAACTCACAACACTCAATTGTTGGCATAACACTGGTCACAGCTTTATTAATTTTAACAACTTCAACAATAACTCCAAACAATACATGCCCACCTCTACCGCAACAGTAATGACTCACCAGCCATGTGGGTAGCAAAGTAAGGTCATCGCTGTTGCCACCACAGCGAGGCTACTGCTAACATCCTACCACCCCTTCCTCCGGCTTCGCCATATTACTAGCAAAAGCCTCACCGGGGTTATCCGGGTCGGAGGTACCCCACCCCCGCCCAACTAATAGCTACGGCTCCGGACCCCGGACCTCCGGGATCCCGCCACCGGTTCAGGCGATTCCAAATCCCTGAACCGCCCCCCCAAAGCTGCGATCGGTGTGCCGCCCACCGACCACCACCTCCACGGCCTCCTGCCAGTCATTGAGGAGCAAATCCAACCCGACCGGGGATAAATGCACCCCATCCTGGTGGTATAAACCCGCACAAGAAACTTCCACCCAGGGATGTTGAATCTGCAAACCCCCATGCTCCACCACCCAACGCCCAATCTGGCGATTAATCTTAGTTAACCCGCGAGACCAGCGCCGCTGTTCCCCACAGGCCGGCCGTGGAATAATATCCGACCACAGCAGGAGGACATCAGAAAACATTTGCAACACCTCAGCCAAATCCCGTTTTGCAGCCCGAATCAGCTGCTTACGCGTCCAGGAACCCAGATCATTGCCCCCCAGATGTATGAGCAGCAGCTGCAGCCAGTCCTTCAAATGCCCATGATGTCGCAGCAAGGGCAGGAGCTGCAGCCAACGCAAGCCCCGCTCGCCCAGCCATAGGACCACCAGCTCCGCTGTGTCCATCCCAAGATTGGGCCCCAACGGCCGCACCGCTGCTCGCCGCTCTGCCCAATGCATGAAGGAGTGGCCCATCATCCAGCAAGTCCAAGGATGCCCATCTGCAATGCAAAAGAATAGTTAGCAGCCCCCCAACCCCACAGCAGACCCCTCACAAATGCACATAACCCTGAAACGCGTGCGAGCGCCAACGGCCAATCCGTTGAATCTCGATATGTGGCAATCCTTCCGCTGCCGCACTGGTAGCGGCTCCAATCCGGAAGGAATGCGGCGCGAACCCTAACGGCTAAACTCCCACCCTCAGCAGAGCCAACCGCAGGACCGCCGCAAACTGAAAACACGTCAGTGGGCTCGAATCCTCATGCACCAGAAACTGCCCCTCCCCCACTGGGCACACCCTCAAAAACTCCCGCACCGCAGACACTGGGCAGGTCCGGACATCCCCTATCGCTCGCAACACTACCCAATGATCACGACCCCGCTGATCCGTTTTAGACCGAGCCAGCAAAATCCGCACCTCCCGGTCCTTCACATACACATGCTTCCCTTCCAGCCCATCCGCCAGCCGGCGTGAAGCCGCCACTAACACCCCGATCCGAAAGGCACCAAAAAACGCCAGGCTGAACGACGCCCAAAACAGCTTGGTTTCATAAGCAGAAGCTGCGACCCCTGGCAACGCCGCAGAAAGGCGTGCCAGGAGCTCATGCGTAATAGGCCAGCGACCATCCCGCGGAGTCGGATGGGACCTCTCCCAACCTTGTAATAACCTCTGTGTCAGGAACCCCCACCCTGGCAGCCCTAACCCACCGCCCGCGCGAAAAACGAAAATCCCGCCAGGTGCGTCCGCACTGTCGCTTTGGACACCCCTTTTTTCTTTGCCGCGACCACGTACTCAGCCAGCAGATGGTTGGGTACCTGCCCCACCCACCACCCCCGCGTCACCAAGAAACTGGCCACGTCGTCACTTCCCCGCTGATACTTCATCGAGGTCGTCAGCGCTACAGAGTGTTGTAACAGCGTCAGCATCTCCACCGGCCAAGCTGCCACAAATCCTCCGGGACCTGCGCTCCTTCGGCGTCCGGTGCAGGCACCAGTGTTCGGAACTGCTCCCACTTAAAACGAGAAAGAGCATCCGCAATACCATTAGTGCTACCCGGAATATGGCGAGCCCTAACACACACATTCAGCCGCAAACAAGCCAACACCACTGCTCTCATCAACACCGCTACCTGCAGACAACGTGGCAAATAATTATTTATCACACTAACCACTGCCGCATTGTCACATGACCAGATCACCCTGCGATTACGCAACCTGTCTGGCCACAATTCCAACACCACCAAGAAAGGAAACAACTCCAGAAACGTGATATTTGCCGTTAAACCCGCGTCCTTCCATGCCTGCGACCATGCCGCCGCACACCATGCCCCCTCCGAAGTAAATACCTAACCCCCCAGTGCCAGCCACATCCGTGAAAAGCTGAAAAGCGGCAGAAGAAATCGCCGCCTCCATTAACACCGACGTGCCATTAAATTCCTTCAAGAACACATCCCATGCCCCTAAATCCGCCCTCATGCTCCATGACATCCTGATCCGATGATGATGCTTAACCACCCCCACCGTAGCCACCGCCAAGTGCCGCAGAAACACCCTACCCATAGGTATCACTCTGCAAGCAAAATTCAGAGAGCCAATTAAAGCCTGCAGCTCCCTCAGAGTAAGCTTACGCGAGCTCCGCGCAGTGGACACCAGCAACCGCAAACGCACCACTTTGTCCCCTGGCAAGCACGCTACCATCGCCACTGAATCCAGCTGTATACCCAAAAAGGCGACACTCGTAGCCGGACCCTCCGTCTTCTCTCCCGCCAGCGTCACCCCCCACTCAGATGCCATAGAAAGGAAACCATCCAACAGCAACTGACACTGCCAGGTCCGGGCCTCACCCACAAACAAAAAATCATCTAAATAGTGTACTACATTCGCGCAACCCACCCTTTGCTTCAAAGCCCAATGCAAAAAGGTGCTGAACATCTCAAAATACGCACAAGAAATCGATCAGCCCATGGGCAGACATTTATCAAAGTACCAGCCCTCCTCAAAACGAAATCCCAACAGCGGAAAGGATGACAGGTGAACCGGCAGCAACCGGAATGATGATTCGATGTTGACTTTGGCCATCAGGCACCCAGTACCACAACGCCGCACCAAGGCCACCGCCATGTCAAAGGAGGCATAACGCACTGTACACCATTGCTTCGGAATGTGGTCGTTGACCGACGACCCTACAGGGAAGGACAGGTTGTGAATTAGCCTGTACTTCCCTGGCTCCTTCTTCAGAACAATTCCCAAGGGAGACACTACCATATTCTCAAACGGCCGGCATGTAAAGGGGCCAGCTAACCTTCCCATTTCTTGCTCCTTATGCAACTTTGCCCGCAACACGTGGGGTAAACGCCTCACTGAAACCGCATTGTCCACACACACCAACCCCACCAACCCCGTCACCGGAATAGGAAAGCCATCCCTAAACCACCCTCCAACACCGCCCGAGCGCCCCGATGCGGATAATGCCAAAGCCAAGGCCATATAGCCTCCAGCCAAATCGGCGTGGGAGCTTGCTCCCCCAGATCCGCACTATTTGGCAGCCGAAAGAGGGGGGGGGGGTGGCGGCGACCTGCTTCGTACATTTGAGGGCGGAATGCCCCCCACCACAAATGGAACAAGCGTGCCTAAACTTACAGTCGGGAAATGGACAGGACGACTTATTAAACCGCCAGCAGATGTCCCCTCCACTTTCACCGCCCGACTTCTGGAAACCAAACGCCCCTTCCCGAAAGGAACGCCCCCTTCCTGCAACCCCTGCCCCACCCCCTTTGCACCCCCTTGCCCACTTACACCCCCACCCCCACCGGTCCTGGCAGCCATTTGGGTCAACCACAAACTAATGTCCTGCGTCCCCCATGACAACAATTTATTCTCTTCCATCTTATCCCTAAACTTTTCGTCGTAGTTGAGTCAAGCCTATCCCTCATGTGTCTGCGCCGCTTCCAAGATTGAATCCGCATACGCAAGAAGCATCCTGTATTGCTCCGGAAAATTATGACCCCACACACTGGCCAGCCTAAGGAACGCTCTAGTCCAATTCACCACATTACGGGAAGCTCGCTTGATCCTGCCCACCTTCTCGTCTTCCCTCCTCTTTTTGCGACTCTCCCCCGACCGTCTTCTCCCCTCCAACAACTGAAAGATGTCAATGTATTTCCGCTTCCGAATCTTCCAGCGCAAAGCCCGCGGAACTCCTTCCCACAACTCCGAAAAAGACGCTAATGATGGAACAGACCCACTCCCCTCAACTCCAGTGGCTCTGTCACCCGCTGGCCGCCCCTCGGCATCCTCCGACGAAGTGTCCGACGACGACTCGCTGGACGAAGATGACGACGTGTCTCCCCTACGATGTCGCCGACAAACATGCTTCTGCTTCCTCCGCGCCTTACCCCCACCGCCTACACTAAGACCCCTTCTCTGCTCCCCACACCCAACATCCAACTCACCAGCCCGCTCCGCAGCAGCACTAGTCTCCTGAGTCCCATCCAGCTGATCCGTGCACTCCGACACTTGCTCACTCCGCACTCCCGCCGAACGCTCACTTCCTGCTGACATTCTCAGAGGTGGCCCATCTGACTCGGTCGCCGCTCCACTTGGACTTCCCACACCATATCCGCCAGGCAACTGCCAAGCCGCCGCCACCTGAGAAGGAATAAAAGGAAACACAGAGGGGGGGCCACCCCAGCCCAGGAGGGCTGCCATGCCCCCAGCCAGTCCGCCCTGGAGGTGCCCTGCCCCCACCCCTCCAATAATCCCAAGCCGAGGGCCCACTGACCTGACACAAACCCCCGGGACCGACTGCCCCAAAACCCCCCGCCTGGTTACCCAGCCCCCCCGGGACACCCCCCATGGACCTCCCTGCCTCACTACCCCACCCCAACCCAGCACCCAACCCCTGCTCTAAACCATCCGTGCTTTCAGCCATCAGCTCAACCCCAGTGGAATTAAGGCGCTGGCGCCCCCGGGTCCCAGCAGGAGATGCTCCTTGTCCAGCACCCCAGGGATTAGTAGCCCCAACTTGACCCCTGCCCCCTGAAACTAACCTCGCCCCATCCCCTCTCCTTCCCCAAGACCCACCTATTTATTTATTTATTTATTTATTTAACATTTCTTCTATACCGCGCTATTACAATCAGCGCGGTGTACATCGAACAAAACATACTACAATGCATACAAGCAACATTGAGTTTTACATAGAACAGGGAAAAAACATAGGATAACCGGGGTAACTATTTACAGGGTAACTATTTACAGGTTAAATTAGTATTGTCACCAATATTCTAAGCCAATTTGGTATCATCTTCATTTCGTGAGGGAGGGACAGGCGTAAAAGTGGTGGGTGGGCAGTAGTATAGTCTAACCATTTTCTGGTTGTAATAAGGTGCTATGGTAGCTGAGACATGAGGGAAGTTTACCCGATGTGTGGGTGTCAGGGTAGTATATTGTGAATAGGTGGTGTTTCAGAGTTTTACGGAATAGGATTAAGCTTTTGATGCCACGGATTTCATGTGGAAGGGCATTCCAATTTAGGGGAGCGAATATAGAGAAAGCCCTGTTGGAAGTGGTCTTAGTACATGACGTCATCATCTTGGGGACTATTAAGGTGTTCATTGAAGTGGATCTCCTGTCTCTGTTTTCCAGGGTGCTGTGGATTAGTTTGCTAATCGGTGTAGGTGGGTAGTTATTCAGGGCTTTGAAAGTAAGGACTAGTGACTTATATTGGAGTCTGGCATGTAACGGCAGCCAATGCAGATTTTTCATGATTGGTGTTATGTGGTCAGTTCTTGATGATCCAGAGAGAACTCTTGCGGCGGCATTCATAGCTAGGCGGAGCGGATTTAAAGTTGATTGAGGCAGGCCGTGCAGGACGATGTTCGCAAAGTCCAGGTGTGGGAGGACTAATGCCTGAAAGGTTGTCCGGTAGTCACTGGATTCCAGTAGGGGGCGGAGGTGACGTAACGTTTTGATCTTGTGATATATAGACTTTGCCCGAGGCACTCCCCCCATAGTAATCAGAGGCACCCCCTCCACTCTCTCCCTCCTCCCCCTAACCCCACCGTGCAAGGCTCCACTCTCCCTCCAAGGAGTACTGGCAGAGCGCTGCCTAGAACCCCCCCTCCTTCCCTTACCCATGCCCCTACGTTTGCTAGCCGGCATCACTGCTCACCCCAGCACCGACGCTTCCACGGATCCTGCAAAGACAAGCAGCCGCAGAATCGCCTCACCCGGTTCCAAGCCGCTCCGCACAGAGCCCGCACCACCAGGACCTCACAGCAAAGCCACCTGCAAAAACAAAGGAAAGGCAGAAAAAATATAATGCCGCACCCTCCAGACAACGTCCGCTTCCTCCAGCCCTGTGCGCCCGAATGTGAGGCGTGCCGGCTCTCGCTCCTGATTCCATCTCCTCTCCCTGCTTTCACTCGCAGTGATTGGCTCCCGCCGCTGCCACTCCTGTGCGGGAGCCAATCACTTTAAATGACGCTCCCCCGGCCTCCCAACATGCCTCCGGCCCCCGCGGCATGAAGGGGACGTCACCCGCCACCGGCCTGGTTACTGCCAGCCATACAGGTACATGCCTTGCGGCCTTCAATTTTCCACCAAAACCAAAGATTTAAAGATTTAAATAAGGGCGGTCAGTTGTCAACTTAAACATTCACACGCTGACTACAGCCATTGGTTTTGCCGCCTGTCGTGGCTTCATAAGAATGTGTGGTATTACAGCTTACTGATGTGAATGCATTCAGACCATGGCACCGTAAGTTCTAGTGCGCAAACTTTCAGTTTGGGTATGAATAGGGGTGGAGCTTGAGTGGACCGTAGGCAAAACCTAAGTTTATATGGTTGAACTTTAAAACAACTTTTGTGCATTTCTGAACAATCTGGGCATGGACGTTTGTACCTGTTCTAGAGCAGGCTAGTTGCTGTGACTAGTCTGAGATGCACCTATTTTATCAAGTAAAGTATGTGCCTACTTCACTTTATAAAATAGTTTACAAATATGCACATGGAAATGTGTGTTAATTACACAGGAGTTTATAAAATTACCCTCCATGTGACATACCATACAGATGTAGAAAAACCGAGATAAAAAATCCTAAAATACTCACAACTACTGTTCCAGGAGGGTGAATCTCTGAAGGAAATATTTTGTGTACTATCAGTGCTGCTTTTTTGACAACCACCTTTCAAAGCAAACTTCTATCAAACTCAGAAAGGAGTAGTACAAATTGCTGTGCTGTACCATATTGCAAACTGTGCCAGCACATAACACAGGACCCCACAATCATCCAGATGGGAAAAACATTCCACACGAGGGAATCTTACGCATGATTCTCTATTAATTTAGTATGTATTATTCTAAGCCGAAGATGTACAGGTTGCTACATTGGTGAGACAGGCCAAATGTTAAAGACAAGACTCAACTCACAGAAACATGAAATTGCATGCCACAGAGCGGAGTAAGAAGACATTTTCTGTAGGGAGCACTTTTTGGGAGCAGACCACTGCATGACCTTATGAACAGAACACTTTTGTAAGGCTTTTGAGCCTAAAATCATCAGACACTTTAGAATTGACAAGATAGTAATCTAGAAATTCATGATGAACCATAAATTCTACTGCCTGTCAACTTTTGATTACCCATCAGCTTCCCCCCTCTATCTTTGCCCTTAAGACTATCACTAGAATGCTTTTTATTCTTCATCTATATGGTCTGGTAATGTCATCTTTTGCTCATTCTGTTCTGACCTGCGGAAGAAAGTCAAGAAATGTATTAAGTTAGTCCAATAAAAAGTATCACCTTATAATTTTTTGATTCCCTGTTTGGATGGTTCCTGCCAGAAGCACAGAGAAAAGTGGTGATTCATCTAATTATAAAGAAGCCCTCACTTGACCTGACCAACCCAGAAACTTTTAGATCAGGATCTAACATCCCATTTTTAGGATTGAGTAAGCAATGGCAGAGCAGCTTCAAGAGTGAATAGAGTTAATTATATAGATTAGGGATGTACATTTATGTGAGTGAATTTAGTTCATTTGGATGCCTACAAATTGCATTTACACACATATATCTATGAACTAGCATGTGTACAACTGATTATTCAGTTTGTTTGTGCATACATTGTGTGCCTAAAAACCCAATAGGGTTAAATGAGCATGAAAAATAGAAAAAATGGGGAAAAATGTGCTTTAAGTAAGAATAAGCCAAACTATTTTTGGCCATATACACCTTTAATGTGGATAATTTCCCATCTGTATTTATATCAGGGCATGGGGCTGAAATGGTCCTAGTGGCTCTGACAGATGAGTCATACAAAGAACTATATAAGGGAAATAACTAGGAACATATTTACCAAAGTGTGCTAAGCAGTTAGCATGGGATTTAGCATGCACTAATTGTTAGCATGGGCCCATTATATTAGCTACCATGTGAAACAAAAATAGCCAGTGTTTTAAAACTCCTCTGGTGTTTATTTATTTAAATTTTTAACAGCTTTTCTATACCGCTTTATCCTATTATCAAAGCATTTATATTTAACAAAACTTAATACAATGTAACAGGGTAATGAACTTGGAGAGAACTTAATAGAGGTGGGTCATGGATTGTGGAGGGAGAGAGTTGTGGGGGGGTAACAGGGGTGGTGAGGGGAAGAGGGCAGGAGTGGGGGGGACAGAGGATGGTGTGCAATGGGATTATCTTCTGTCTTCAGCGAAGTAGGCTGTTCATAGATGAGTCTTGAGGGCCTTTCTGAATGAAAATAGGTCATGTGTGGCCTGGAGTTTGTGTGGGATTGTGTTCCAAAGGGAAGGTGCATATAGAGAGAAGGCTCTTCTGGATGTGCTAGTGCTGGATCTGGTGAAGAGTACTGGGGTGCTTAGTATATTATGGGATCCAGTTCATCTTGTATGGTTGTCTTTGGTTTCATGTATTAGCGTTTGAAAGTAGGTGGACGATAGGCCATTGAGGACTTTGAAAATTGTAAGGATGGCTTTGAATGTTGTGTGTTCAATGATGGGTAGCCAGGGCAGCTGTTTGAGCAAAGGAGTTTTGTGTTCAGTTGTGCGTGTATTGCAGAGGGTGCATAATGCTGTATTGAGGGCTAGTTGGAGCGGGTTGACTGCTGTCTTCAGTAGGCCTTGGAGGATGATGTTGCAGTAGTCCAGATGTGGGAGGACGAGAGCTTGAAGGACTGTGCAAACGTTTTGGTGGGTTAGGAGAGATTTGAGGTGTTGTACAGTCTTGAGTTTATAGTAGATACGCTTGGTGATGTTTTTGATCTGAGTGGAGAATGTTAGACATTGATCGAGGTGACACCCAGATATTGTAGATCTTGTTGTACTTGAAGATGAGTTCAATTTAAGCTTATGGCGTTTGGTGGGATGAAGATGTTGTCTCTGGTGATGAATAGGGCTTCAGTTTTTTTGAGGTTTATGGTCATGTTGTGGGTGGTGAGCCAGAAGCTAATATTAGAGAAGCAGTTTGTTATGTTTGTGATGACAGGGTTGAGTGTGTTGATGAGTACATAAATCATGATGTCATCAGCATATATGTGGTAATGGATATTGAATGCTTGTGTGACTGAACAGATTGGTTGGATGAAGATGTTGAATATCAGTGCAGAGAAGGCTGGACCTTGGGGGACTCCTTGATTTTGGATGCATGGTTTTGAATTCGTATAACCTGATTTTATCTGAAGTTGTCAGTTTGATAGATAGGATTTGAACCAGTTTAGAGGGGTTTCAGCTTGTAGTCAATTGATGATTAGGGTGTGAGGTATTGAGTCGAATGCTGCTTTGATGTTGAGAAAAATAAGTAGATATCCTGTGTTTGGTTTGCCAGTGCCAGTTATCAACTTGTCTAGGAGAACAGTCATGAGGGATTCTACCCCGTGGTGGGGTTGAAAGCTGTGTTGCTGGGGATTGAGTCAAGAGTGTGCATCTACGTGATCTTGTAGTTGGTAGAGTACAATATTTTCTAGTATCTTTATTGTGAATGGAAGACTGGCTATGGGTCTGTAGGATGTTGGCTGGTTGATGTCATTGGCAGTTCCCTTTCTTATTGGATGGATGGAAACCATTTTGAGTTCAGGTGGTAGGTATTCTTGCTGTAGGGAAAGTTGGTGGAAGCTCTTGCCTGGTGATTTTGATCTAGCTGACTGTGCATGGGTCAAGAGGGGATATGGTTGTGTTGATGTTGGTGATGATGTCTTCTATGTGTTTAGGTGTGATTGATGTGAATGCTTTCCATGTGTACAGTCTTGAATGCTCTTGCAGTGTAGAATCTACTAGGTGGTTTGTACTGTTAGTGCTGGGGGAGGTTAGGGTTTGAAAGTAGTCTGCCATCTCTTGTGAGGTCAGATTTGTTCCTTTGGGTTGCCAGGCACTGTCCTTTGTGAGGGACTTGACTACTTCGAAGAGTTCACAAGGGCAGTTGATAGAGTTGTGTATCAGTTTTGTGTAGTATTCTTTTTTTTGCTTGTAGAGTGGCTGTCTGATATTCTTTGAGTTTGATTTTGTAAGAAGTGAGATAAACAGGGGTTCCTGAGTTTCTCCACTTCCTCTCAGTGTCTTTGAGGGTTTGTTTCATGTCCTTTAGTTGTGTTGAATACCATATTGCAGGTGTATGTCTTCTTTGAGGTCAGAGGTTGGGTGGCATGGTTGCGGTGTTGGATATGATTTTGTTCCAGACTTGTACAAGGGAGTTGAGATCATCAGGAGTAGATTGGAGGTTAAGCAGTATTGTGTCCAGAAATTATATTTTCTTGAGGTTAAAGAGCCTGAGAGAGGTGGGTTCAGTGTTGAGTGGACTCCAATCCAGTGTACTGTGGAATATGAGGATGTAGATAAGCTTGTGATTGGACCAGGGAACATCAACGATACTGAGGGGAGAGATGGGGTGGTTCTTGATGGTATTCTGTGGTAGGAAGATCAAGTCAAGGGTGTTTCCTTTATCATGGGTGGGTTGATGGATGATTTGACATAGTCCAGGGCTTCCATGGCATCCAGAAAGGTCTTTGCTTTGTTTGGTATGGTGTAGGCAAGGTTGATGTCACCGAGGAGAGTGAGGTAGTTAGTTTGTGATCTGTGGTTGAGTACTGCCTCAAGCAATGTCTGAGGTCTTAGTGAGAATGTGCAAGTTGAGAGTTTTCTTGGTAAGGATAAATATGCCTTCTCCTCGATGCTGCATGCATAGTGAGTGAAAAGGTTTGTAGTTGTTTGGGGTCAGTTGGTTCCACAGGACATTATCTGTCTCACTGAACCAGTATTCTGTGACACATGGTCCACCTATGCTGTTGTCTAGCAGAAGGTCCTGAGGATCTGGATTTTGCTTTGTGCTGATCTAGCATTAAGTAGGGTGTATTTCAAGTGTGGGGTTCTGTTTCTGTTTGTGCATTTGTGTGTGGGTGAGGTAGGTGTGGGTACTTTAGTTTTAATGTGTATGATGTGGTGTGTGGTTCTGAGTTTGCTTCTGCGAAAGGTGGTGGGGGGTGCTGGGATGAGTGGGTATGAGTGAATGATGGGTAAGAAGGTTAATGTGGGTGTTAGTGCTGTTGTGGCAATGATGAGCGTGGTGAGGCAGAGAGATAGAAGGATGACTAGGGGACCCATTGTTGTGGTGAGGGAGTATATTGTGATGTCTTGCTGGAGGCCTGGTGGGGTGTGTTCTTCAGTTTGCTGGTGGGATCTTACCAGATGTAGGTAAGCTAAGGTATTGGGGGGGGGGGGGGTTAAATTGGATAGATTATGGGCAGAGAATGGATGTGGACAATCTGCATTGACATTACCTTCCCAAGACCCTGATCCTCCTCCCATTCAGAATTGTGTCATCATACTGATCCCATTCTTGATCAACATTACCACCGGACCAGTTCTCCTTCCCTATCAGCATCACTAAACCCTCATGATCCCTCTTGGCATTTAATGGGGCTTTCCTGGTAGGATAGTGGTGGACCAGGAACAATCCCTGTATGTTTTTTGTTTAGGGAGGGTTTTGGGAGGGTGGAGTGGTCTAGTGGTTGGGGCAAGGCACCACAGGCTGGAAGATCAGTGGTTCAAATCCCACTAGAGGACAGCAACCTTGGGCCAGAAGGACTGGGGTTTCTAGTCCCACAGGTGCTGCTTGTGGTCTTGGGCAAGCCACTTAACCCTCCATTGCCCATGTTCCCTGTAAGTATTAGTGTATGTGTCTCATATCCCCTCATGTTAAATGTATCCCCAATTGCATTGTGACCACTTTAATTGAAGGATAAGGTGGTATACAAAACTGTCTAAATAAATAAATGTTCCTGACCCTTAGCATGCCCGAGTTCAAAATGAAGGCTTTGATCACTAGCTGTAGTCTCTGATACTACCACTAAGAGATAAGCCAAGGGAGAAAGGTCAGGGGTCTGAAGTGATGCTGATTGAGAATGAAAGTAGGATGAGGAAGTGATGCTGATTAGGAAGGGGATTGGGGCTGTAGAGAGGTGATACTGATCAGGAAGAGGATCAGAGCTGTGGGGCAGGTGATGCTGAAACAGTTCTAGAAGGGTGAGGAGTCATGGTCAGTAATCAGATTTTTTAACACATGGGGTCAGGATAATTGCATTGGTATAAAGCACAGATGCACTTACCATGTTATCTGCTAATACATTTAACCTATGTAAATGTCTGTCTTGTGTGGTAAGTGCAGAGAAGCTGATGGCCACACCACCAGTATTTACTACAGATTTTACACTCACCATGCATTATTAGTGTTTGTACCTAAAATGCAGTAAATGCAAAACTTTACCACCATTTAGTAAGCAGGTCCCTAGGTCTTGTTATCTTCCTCTTTAGTCCTTACAAGTACAATATGTAATACAACAGCAAAGCCTTTGATACTGTTCCTCATAGGAGGCTTATCAATAAACTCAACAGTTTGGGGATGGGTCCCAAGGTGGTGAACTGGATCAGAACTTGGTTGACTGAAATATGACAGAAGGTGATGGTAAATGGAATTCACTCAGATGAAAGGAAGGTGATTAGCGGTGTGCTACAGGGTTCGGTCCTGGGACCGGAACTGTTCAATGTATTTTTGAGTGATATTACTGAAGGACTGAATGGAAAAGTCTGCCTTTTTGCAGATGACACCAAAATTTGCAACAGAGTGGACTCCCCTGAGGAAGTGGATAACATGAGGAAAGATCTACAAAAGCTGGAAGAATGGTCTAATGCTTGGCAGTTAAGATTTAATTTGAAGACGTGCACTGTCATGCACTTGGGAAGCAGAAATCCAAGGGAACTGTATGCGATAGGGAGCAAAAGGTTGGTATGCATGGACCAGGAGAAGGGCCTCAGAGTGATTATTTCTGAGGATCTCAAGGTGGCAAAACAGTGTGACAAGGCGGTGGCAAAAGCCATAAGGATCTGGGTTGCATACAGAGAGGAATTATCAGCAGAAAGGAAGAGGTACTAATGCCACTGATCAAGTCACTGGTGAGGCCTCACTTGGAATATTGTGTTCAGTTTTGAAGACCATATCTCGCAAAGGACATAAAAAGGCTGGAAACAGTTCAGAGGAAGGCGACCTAAATGATTCGAAGCCCACGTCAGAAGACTTATGAGAAGAGACTTGAAGACCTAAATATGTACACTCTAGAGGAGAGGAGGGACAGGGGAAATATGATTCAGACCTTTAAATACTTTGAGAATTAATGAACAAACAAACCTCTTCCAAAGACGGGGAAGCTGTAAAACTAGAGGGCATAACATGGAACTGTGAGGGGGTAAACTGAGAGGCAATGTCAGGAAATACTTTTTCACTGAAAGGTTGGTGGATGCTTAGAATGCCCTCCCGATGAAAGTGGTGGGGACAAATACAGTGGGGAACACAAAAAGCGAGCAGTAGTGGTGGTCACAAGCGCTTTATTAATGAAGCAGGATAAAATCTAAATAAGCATAACTATCTCAGTAAATAGGGGTGACCTACATGGAGCAGTGGGTACACCCTTAAACAAAGGCATGGGGAGGGGTGACCTGCATGGACCGGCAGGTGCACCTACTCTTGCCACCTTGCTGGGCAGACTAGATGGACCATGTTCTTCTTTATCTATCATCATATACTATATTATGTATGTAACACCTTCTATGTTTTACACCATTGTTTGCTATAATATAAACAGTTACCAAAATAAACAAAGTCTTTTCCAAAGTTTCAAGACTATCCATACTTGTTGATTTTCGTTTATTGACCATAGTCACTTTGTTCATGCTATCCGAGCATTCTTGAAAACCTGTTGAAGTTGGTCACTAATGATAAGATTGAAATCATGGTGCAGATTATATCAACTTTCTTGAACTAATTAAGTTATATCATTGTTCTTTGTCCATCAACTTTTATTCTCCTCTCTTTGAACTTCTGAAGTTTTGTTAAACTTTCAGGGGGCAAGTTACTAAGTCGTGATAAAATATCACATTTTATCATAGCTTGATTTACTGTAGGAGTCATTAACTTGAGAGAACACAATACCAAGTTAATGATTTTCATTGTATATGAAAAACACAACTTGCAATTATAGGAACATAGAAAAAAGATGGCAGATAAAGACCATAAGGCCTGGAAGTTTGTCCATCTATAACAATTACTAAGTTCTACAATCACATCTTTTTTCTTTGAGATCCTCTTTGTCCCATGCTATTTTGAATTCAGATATAGTCTTTGGGGTCTGTTTACTAAACGGCGGTAGAGGACTCCGTGCGATATCGGAGCCGCGGACCCCCATTGGAGTGGTAGATGCGTGGAATAGTCTCCCAGTGGAGGTGGTAGAGATGAGGACAGTATCTGAATTCAAAAAAGCATGGGACAAATACAGAGGATCTCTAAAAGAAAAAAGGGGACTATTGTAGTTGATATGGAAGGGCAGACTAGATAGGCCATGTAGTCTTTTTCTGCCGTCATGTTTCTATATTTCTGTTTCCATGCATCCACTAATATTTCCATAAAGAAATATTTCCTCAGATTATTTCTGAATCTATCCCCTTTCACCTTCATCCTATGCCCCCTTGCTCCAGAACTGTCTTTCAATTGAAAGAGGCCTGCATCCCTATCGTATCTCTCCTCTCCCACCTTTCTTCCGAAGTATACATATTGAGATATTTAAGCTCCTCATATCCCTTTTGATGAAGGCTGTTGACCATTTTAGTAGCTGTCTTCTGCATCGACTCCATTCTATTTATATCCTTTTGAAGGTGTGATGTCCAGAATTGCATACAGTACTTCAAATGAGGTCTCACCAGAGACACTATTACCACCATATTCTTGCTAGTCATTCTTTTCCTTTGGCACCCAAGCATCCTTCACCTTTACTACCTGTTGGCCACATTAAGGTAATCAAAAACAATCACCCCAGATTTTTTCATGGACAGAAGTACTTCACCCCCTACACTGTACTGCTACCTTGTACTTTTTCAGCCAAAATTTATGACCCACCCTTTTTTAGTATTAAATCTCCGCTGCTATTCTTGACAATTCTTCAAGCTTTGCTAGTTCCCTCCTCATGTCACCTATACCTTCCTGGGTGTCTACTTTAGTACATATTTTGTAATCATCTTACCCGATAGCCCTTCTACAGTATCACTTACAAAACTGTCAAAAAGAAACAGACCAAGGACAGATCCCTGCAGCACACCATTGGTAAAATCCTTTTCCTCAGATTAATCTCCACTTACCAGTACTCTTTTTCTCCTCCCACTCAACTAGTTCTAACCCAATTGGTCACTTTGAAATCCAACCCTAGAGTGCTTGATTTATTTATAAGCTGTCTATACAGAAACGTGTCAAAGGTTTTGCTGAAATTTTAATACACTACATCTAGTGCTCTCTCTCAGTCCAACTTTCTGATCATCCATTCAAAGAAATTAATCAGATTTGTCTGACAATAAAATGTGAAGCCTCACTATCCTCTGTTTTAGCAGCATTTCTATTAAATTATTTACCACACTACTCAGACTAACCGGCCTGTAGTTCACAACTTCCCCCTTACTTCAGTTTCTGTGGAGATGTTCCACCTGAACTTTTCTCCTGTCCTCGGGGACACTCCTGACTCTAAACACGCAATGAAATGTCAGACAGCAGAATGTGCCTGTTTTTACTTGATATGTGTTTAGGTATTTATGGAAATATATGTAAAAAAGATACTGGTCTGGAAAAGCCACCACAAAGACTGTGCTAATATGGTGGCTTTTCCAGACCAGTACCTTTTTTATGTATATTTTATTCATTGGTCGCTGGTTTAATTTAGGATATATTTGCAGGATAGATATTCATGAAGGCATAGTTTGGGAGAAGCAGGAATGAATTTGTAATCTACATATATATTTTATAAACTACCCAAGCGCATACACAACTTTACACCTCCTTTGGAACAAGAAGAAACTTGTGCATGAAGATTTATGTGCTACTGGGGCTAATTCTGGATGCCTATTGCCTGTTAAAAAAGGCTTTAAAGAGGCATCTTTTTAGAAAGTTGAAATAGGTGCCCTATTATAAAATTACCCCACATGTTATTCAAGACAATGCAACACAGTATGGATGGGAATAAATTTCTGGGACATAGATGAGTAAGTTGTTAGATAGTCTACTATAAAGTGTTTTTGCAATATACAAAAAAATATTGTCTGCTGAATACCTCCAACTTGCACAGTTCAGAAAGTTTGTAGGAAGTGAGTAACCTTGAGGGTTTAATTGCTACAAATAGTGAACTAATAATCGGACGGATTTCAGGATATTTAATCAAATATATTAATTTCCCAATGATTTACTCATTTTAAAAAACACCACAATTATAAGCTTGATAAAGGGAATTGCTTGATAAAGGGTACAGTAAGGAAGAGATAGATGAATGGAGGCCATGGTCCTTGGGCATTAGCCGGAGGGGGATACTGGAAGAGCAGCTGGAACTTGAAGAAGTGGCAGCAAAACAAAAAGCAATAATGCAAACCTTTGAGCCTGTTTGTATAATCAAGACTTTGCAATGATACCACCCAAAATACGAAGCCTACATCACAGGACCTTGGGGACTTGGCAAGCCTATAGTGCATACCTAGACTGAAAGATTCCATCCTAACTTTTTGATTGTGTTACTGTAGTAGGCTCAGGGTGATGTAGTATGGTCAGACAGAAGAGAGATGCTGGACCTGAGGGAAGAAGGGAAAAGAGAGATGAGAAATTGCTGCCCCACAGGAGATTAAGGTTGTGGCCACCCTTACAAGCACTAAGATATATGTAGCTTTATACTATAAGCAAAGGTGCACGTACTAGTGAGAAATGTTTGAGAATGAGGTTGTTTCTTGCTGTCACTATGTTCTTTGGCGTTCTGGGGTTCCATCTATTGGGCACCCTCTTCCTCCTTTTTCTGGACCCTATTTGTGGGAGTCTGGATGCAGTCCCTTAGAAAAAAGACTTTCTGGGGTCAGGCACAGGTCCTAAATCGTCCAACAGGCTAGGAAAATGCTGTATGCCTTGGAGGGGTGATAGAGGAGCCCTATCTCAGAACTGTCCAGGCACTTGATATATGTTTTAACAGCCAAGGAACATTTTTTTATAATTACCTTGGCTTGCCCAGGGGCCATGTTATGATGCTCCTGTCCTTCACTCTGGGCACTGATGATGGGGTTCAAAAATACTATTCTGGTGCCTCCTCAGGTTAATCGGCAGCAATCAGAAAGAGTTCCGTAGAGAGAAAATGTGTTTCAGAGGAGTACTAATGTGGAGAATGTGTTGGAGAGGTGATTCACCAACTGTAGTGGTTTGACCTCTCTCAAAGAGGTCATATATGCCAGAGTATACCAGAATGTAAGCATCATGACATGAATCTAGAAAGCATGACTCATATCAGTTTTGAAGCAAGTGTCATTGCAGACCACATGCATTTAAGGGAGTAAAAAGCCTTGTGTGTGATAGGTGCCCTCACTCCCTGCAGGTGGCCTGATTGCAATGTGTATGCCTCTTCAGTGGCATTTAACTTTTGCACTGTCTCTTTCTGTGGAGAGAACTCTAGATGAGTTCTACTTTGATGACCAGTATTTTTAGTGTCCTGGTTCATTTCAGGGGTAGACCCAATAAGTCCACTACTTATGTCTCATCACGCCTCTAGGACAGACCCCCGTATTTGTTGGTTGTCACTGTACCCAGGACCAGAATAGATCCCCTCTGCAGAGGGACAAAATGTTCTTCAGGTAGGAATGCTAAATATTCAATCTATTAAGAATAAATTCCCCTTTATTTATTGGTTCTCTCTGCATCATCTTAATATGCTTTTCTTGAGCGAAACATGGTTCCAAGGGGGTGCAAAACATTTGCTTGTTCAAATTTGCCATCAGACTTCACCAGGTCAGGCTCTACCCAGTAAGCTAGATAAACATGGCAGGGGGTGCCGGTGATAAGGGGCACCAAAATCGCGGCCAGAAGTAGTGTGTATGTCCGTGGTAGCAACCTCTTCCAGAGGCTGAAGAGTAAAAATGGACCTCGATCCCCTGCATAGCTGCTGTATGCCCACGGGACATGCTGCTCATGCAGGGTGAAGATCATGGCCAGCAGTAGTGCGTGTGCCCATGGAAGGAGCCTGTCCCACAGACCGAAAATCGTAGCCTGCAGTACTGCTATATGCCCATGGGCCAGGTTGCTCCCATGGGCCAATGAGGAGAAAAAATCATGGCAAGAGTGTGGCAGGGATCAAAGACACAGAACGCAAGGAAAATTTAAAGAAGAAGTGGTTTGAGGAAATAAAGTTGGGGAAGAGGAATGAATGGAAGGCAAGTGGTGAGAATGGAAAGGGAAAGGAGAAAGGGACAGAGGCTGGGAAAGGAACAGAATGGGGGAAGGCAGCAGGAGAGAGTCTGCAGGGAGAGGTGAAAGAGTGCAAGGGACTGGAGATTGAAGAGAGGTGAGAATAGAACTCAATGAATATATACTAAAGGACGCCATCCCTCCCCATACTCACAGGTACCCTTCCCTCACACCACACAAACATACCTGCAGAGGCACCCCACCACCGCACCACAAACATATAGGCACCTGACTAGTGCAGTGCGCACACACATACACACAGACATACACATGCACACACACACACAGAGGTACCCCACCCTTGCACCACACACACGCACAAGTACCCTGCCCCTGCACCACACACACACACACATACAGGCAGACACCCCACACATGCACACAGACACTCATACAGGCATGTATGCAACCCCTGACAATCTTCATGACACAGACATTCATGTAGCACCCAACAGTCCCCATGGCATGCACATACATACGCACATGCACATGTAGTCTCCGGCAGTCTCCATGACACACAGAATGACACAAACACATGCACCCACTGACACACACACACACATGCATGCACCCTCCAGCACTGCCTATGACATACACAGATGAAGCCCCCGAATGTCTGATCCTGTGAGTGAGGGAAACATGCTATTGTGTCACTCTAGAATTATGGAAATATGGTGGCAGATAAAGACTGTATGGCCTACCTACAGTAGTCTCCCTTCCATACCAACTACTACAGTCCCTTTTTTCAATTAGAGGTCTTCTGGGTTTGTCTCATGATTTTTTGAATTCAGATATATTCCTTGTCTCCACTGCCTCCACTGGAAGACTATTCCATGAAGAAATATTTCCGCATATTACTCCTGAGTTTATCCCCTTTCATTTTCATCTTGAGCCCACTCATTGCAGAGTTTTCTTTCAATCGAAAGAGGATCTTCTCCTGTGCATTTATGCCATGGAAGTATTTAAACATCTCTATCATATCTCCCTCCTCTCCTGCCCTTCCTCCAAAGTATACATATTGAGATCTTTAAGTCTGTGACCAGATGCCTTTGACGAAGCCTACTGACCATTTTGGTTTCCACTCTGTGCTGACTCCATCCTGTTTAGATCCTTTTGAAGGTGTGGTGTCCAGAATTGCACACAATGCTCCAAATGAGGTCTCACCAAAGATTTATACAGAGACACTATCACCTCCTCCTTCCTGCTGGCCATTCAACTCTCTATGCACCCAAGCATCCTTCTGTCTTTTGCCATCGCCTTTTCTACCTGTTAAGCAATGTTAAAATAATCAGAAACAATCACCTCTAAAGTCTTGCTCTTCTTTTCTGGACAGAAATACTTCATCCCCTATAATACAGTAAGGGCACGATTCCAACATCGAGGTGTCGGCCCTCTGTGCACCCGGTTGGAACCGGACGCACAGAGGGAGCTGCGATTCTGATCCTGCAGGACATGTCTAGTCCCATGGGATCAGAATTGTGATCAGGTCTGTACATGCAGGCCAGGACCCAGATAGCTTAGTCAGGGCTGTTCAAAGGAGCTGCGGTGCCATGGTGTCCGGTTGCCATGGCACCGTGGCTCTATTGAAAAGCTGGGATCCCTAGCTTCTGGCTGCAATGATGCTTTCCCTGCAGCCCGACCCCAGATCTGGCTTCCTAAGGCCAGTGTCGGGCTGCAGGGAATCTCCTCTGCCCTCCCAGTCCTTTCCGTGCCCCAGGCCCGCTGTCCCCTGTTGACTAGGGGAACTTATTCCACCTCTGAGGTGGAATAAGTTCTCTGTTCAAGCTGCTGACCCCGGACATACAGAGCTGACATTGGAATCAGCCCTGTACATCCGTGGCTGATGACTGCCCACTGCCTGCCCTAACGCTGCCCCCGATCCACCCCTTTCCCAACCCCATCTACCTTCCACGTACAAAAGTAGACAGGATCAGGAAATGACTCAAATAGCAGGGATGGATGTCCCAACTTGACGTCCATCCACACTATTCGTGCCTCAGAATGACCCCGTAAGCCTAATACTCGACTCATTGATTCTATCCTGCCTAAACCTCAAACTAAATGCCCAACTGCCCACCAACATCTCTAACCAATCAATACCAGTAATACACCTACACTTAACACATAGTACTTCCAACATATAAACCCATATTCAGAGTCCATAATAACAATTACACCGGCAGGCTGATACATATTACCCCTATAAGCTTGACCAAACCCTCCAAACAGGAAAACATAAAGGAACAAACACTCCTGAAATGTTTATATATAAATGCCAGATCTTAGAAGAAGAAAATCCCAATTATTCTGGGCCATCTACTTGATGCTAATCCAGATATAACTTTTATAACTGAAACCTGGTTCTCAGAAGAAGATCACGTACTCCTGAATCAACTAAGAATAGCTAACTACGAAGTATATCACATATCCTGAATAAATAAACGGGTGGTGGGGTCCTTATCATTATAAAGAAATCACTAAATGTAACATCAACACTCTAACACCATAGGAGATACAGACCAATTGATCATTGAAAATAGAAACATGGCATTCTACCTTATCTATAGACCTCCATCCGTGGATGCTGATGGCCTTATGAACATCCTGGAAACAGTATGTACCATAGCTTGTAAGAAAGATACAATTCTATTAGGCAACTTTAACATAACCTCCCTGCAACAGACTCAATCAACATCATTCCTAAATGCCATGGAAGATCTACACCTTAGTCAAATAATAAATGAACCTACACACTACAAAGGCAACACGCTAGACCTTATCTTCCTCCCACTAGCTATTAACATAATGCACAACAACCCCCCACGAATCAACCCGGTCCCATGGTCAGACTATTACATGATTGATAACCACTGAAATCAGCCAACTAATCACTAAACAAAACAATACTCAAAATTCAGATATTTTGAAAAAGATGCATTCATAAAAAACCTGTTAAAAGCATAGACAGACTCAAAAGAAATAGAAGAACTATTACAAAAATGGAACACTAGCATCGCCAAAATAGCAGCCAGACCTCACTCACAGCAAAACATAATAAAAAAAAAATTCAAAACAATGGTATATGTAAGACACCCGATTACTAAAAAGACAACTGAGAAAATGAGAACACACATGGTGATCGGCTAAAGCAACAGAAAACAGGGAAAAACAATTATCGGCCCTGTCGGATTACTGCCAACACATAAACAATTAAAAAAGAACTACCACACTAATCTACTGATGAAATCCCTAAATAAACAAAGGGAACTATTCACAATAGTAAAATCACTAACTAACCAACCTAAAGAAATCAGCGAATCTCAAGCCATATCCCCACAAGCATTAACTGATCATTACACAATGAAACTAAACTCCCCAAATTACCCAACTCAAGAGCCAACCCTTAATATGACCAATCCAACTATAAAATGGTCGGTTTCATTAGGTCTCCATTGAACCACTCAAAAAAATTATTACAAACATAAACACAACAATGTCCTTCCTTGATCCTTGCCCAGTAGTATGGATCAAAGCCTCCTGTGAAGAATTAGTGCCATTCATTTTAAAAATAGTAAACGTATCCCTCACCCAAAGTATCATGCCTAAAGATCTTAAACGAGCAGTACTTCACTCTATTCTAAAGCAAAAAACACTGGATACCAAATGCCCATCCTCCTACAGACCAATCTCAAGCTTGCCATTCCTTGCCAAAATAATAGAAAAACACATACAAAATCAACTCCAAACCCACATAGAACAGTATACCCCACTAGACGACCAGCAATATGGCTTTAGGCCATACGACAGTGCAGAAACATTGTAATCAGAGTTGTTTTAGTCTTTGGAGTAGTAAGATGTAAATTCCATCTTACTACTCCAAAGACTAAAACAACTCTGATTACATGGCACCACGCTAAACTGGTTCACATCTTACCTAACAGACCAGTCTCAGCAAGTAAGAATTAACCAACAATGCTCTAATACCTATATACAAACAAAAGGTCTCCCACAGGGATCTACTCTATCAACACTTCTATTTAACATATATATCCAACCTCTATGTGAAATAATAAAGAAATTTCAAGTAGGTCATGCCATTTATGCAGATGACATAATGCTATATTTCCCGTTCAACACAGAAGTACCCATATTAAATCTCATTATAGACTGCTTCAATAAAATCACACATTGGCTGAAATCATATTGATTCAATATAAATTACAAAACAAACGATGTACTCTTCGTAAACAGGAATCAAAGCTTCACACCACCCACCACAATTGATGTGCAAGGAGCAACACTACATATTAAAGAAGACGTGAAATACCTAGGAGTAACAATTGACAAAACCTTACAGTTTAAATCCTATATCAAACTCATCACTAGGGCTCATACAACTCATACAACAGATGAGCAGGACCTCAGAAAACACCCACAAACGGGAACAGAAGTGAGTGACATCTTGAACAATTTTCAGAAGACTGTGTTCGTGAGAAACTAGCTCAACTTAAAGTAGACAAAGCGATGGGACCGGAAGGGATACACCCTAGAATACTGAGGGAACTTGTGGTCTTTTTCTGTCGTCATGTTTCTATATTTCTAAAATTAGAATGTTCCAGCACCTAAAATCTCTACTATAGAGTAATGAACTCAGAATGGTAGCACAAGCAATATTATTCCCTCACATAGACTATTGCATCAGTCTATTACATGGTTTACCCAAGCAAACTCTTCACAGCTTTCAAATGGCCCAACATATTGCAGCTTGGATGATCTACAACTCAGGCAAATCAGAACATATAACACCTATAGTACATGCACTCCACTGGTTACCAGTCCACAGCAGAAACAAATCCAAAATATTAATGACCACCTTTAAAACTTTAAAAAATTTGGCCCCTATAACCCTAACACAGTTTATCAAGACAACACCTAATGACCGCCGGTGCAGAGGAAAAATGACAAATACACTCATAATTCCATCTGACTACCGCAAAGCTAAAAAAAAATCTAACAGTAGAGCCTTTGAATATTCAGCACCATCCCTTTAGAACACCTTACCTGATAGAAAAAGAGATACATCTGACTTGGCCACCTTCTGAAAACAGCTCAAAACATTCCTCTTTACTGAGCATTTTGGAAATAATGTACAATATAAAAACACAGACCAAACATGAATACCAGAAATAATTTCATCACCAGCAAACTCCACTCCGTCCCTCCCTCCTCCCCTACCATAGTATACTAAGCCATAAGCAAAGAAAATACATTTCAAATATCATCCAAATTCCAGTATTACATATGGAAATTGTAAATATGTTTTAGAGTTAAAACCTAATCTTATGTAATTTGTGACTGTTAAATGCACCCTCACTTGTTACATGTAAAAGTTAAATATGTTTGATTGTAATATTGTTGTTCATAATGTAAACCTCCCTGATTATGTGATAGGGTGGTATAAAAAACTCACATATAAATAAAATTATTAAATACTGGACTGCTCCTTTGAATTTTTGCAGCTCAAATGCATGACCCTGCATTTTTTAGCATTCTTCAAGCTGTTCTGGGTCTCTCCTCATATTATCTACACCTTTATGGATGTCTGCTCTATTGTAGATTTTGCTATCATCCCTAAAGAGGCAAACCTTACCAGACAGCCCTTCTGCAATATCACTTACAACAATGTTAAAAAGGATTGGACCAAGAACAGATCCCTTGGCAGACACCTTCTCCTCAGAGTGAGCTCTATTTACTTGCACTCTTTGTTACCTCCCATTTAACCAGTTTCTAATCCAGTCAGTCACTTTATGGTCCATCTCTAAAGCACTCAATTTATTTATAAGTTGCTTGTTCAGAACGGTGCCAAAGGCTTTTCTTTGTAAAGTGTACACTTTTGAACTTGTATCAGTTTTGTTGCAGGGTACCAAAGATGCCAGACCTCCTTCCTTTCCTCTTGTGGCATGCTGCTAGGGTATTATTTATCTATATGTCCCAGTCAGGCAACCAACAAAAGAGAATAAATAGAGCTTTGGGTATAGTGTATTGGTCGGTCAGTCAGACACACGTGTGTCACAGCAGATGGCCTGAAGCTTGTGGTTAGCAACACTACCAGTCCACTACAAAGAGAACCACTTTTGGTTCTCATGGGAGTCTACAGAATGATCTTTCTACTTTTGGCCATCCTTGCTGTAATGCCAACAAAATCTCTGAATGTTTCACAGTTACAGCAACTCCAACAGGCAGCAGCAAAGCAGCTCTCTCAAAGACATCTCAAAGTCTAGCCAAGTGCTGGTTCTCATATTAATGCTTCCACCGTCGACTGTTGGGACTACTGACATCAGCTCCGAGATTCAGTCCTGCCTCATAGTGCTCACTGTAGCTTCCATTCTGCTTACACCCAGAGATAGCAGTGGCTTTCCCCAGGTCTTTCTTAATAGTCTATTGACTTTTTCTCCAGGAATGTGCAAATATTTTAAAACCCAGTTACACTAACTGCTTTTATCACCTCATCCTTTTTTGTCAGATACATGCAGAGAGAGAGCGGAGATAGTATCTGTAGCAACAATAACAGGTGAGATAAAAGGCATGAAAAGCTCAGTAGTTGTAACCTTTGTAAACCTTTTTTTGGTTAAATAAATAAATACACTGATTTTGTTTGCTTCAATCACATTAACCCTTTGACTATCACAGCCTGCTCATAAGATGTTAAATATTTACTCCTCGATACTTGCTTTTATTCCAGCTAGGCAGTTGCCCCTTCAATGCAATTTTTTTGTTACAATAACTCAGGCTGATGCAGAAACTAGCACGGCATTTAAGTACAGATAACGCTACTTTTAAGCACACATTGCTACCATCAAATGCAGAAAAGAGAAGGATGCATGCATAAATAGTGACAGAAAAACTAGCACACAATTATTGCCAAGAGTATATAAATGTATTTAAATTATATTCAAATGAGCTGCACAAACTGGTATGCAAATATTGGTTGCACCTGATGCAGAGAAACGCGTAGAGGATTTTGCAACCAGCCTTAGCACCAGTATCTCTATGCCTCGGTTTGAGGTGGCTTAAATATCTAGCACATCCCCTCCGACAGTATTTTGATAGCATCGGAGGCTCTCCCTGAAGCCTGGATCATCTGAGGAGAAATCTCAAAGATCATCCAGGCATCAGGGAAAGCCCCTGATAATAGCAAAATACTGTCGGAGGCTGCTGCCCCTAACCAAAAGCAAATCCCAGGTGGCCCTGCGGTCCCGATCCCCCCATCTGCCCAAGTAAAAACAATCCATAGTGACCCAGCAGTTCTGAACTCCCCACCTGCCCAAGTAAAACAATCCCTGGTGGCCCAGCAGCCCCAATCCCCCCACCGAAGTAAAAACAATCCTTGGTGGCCCAGAGGCCCCGAAACCCCCACCTGTCCAAGTAAAAATAATCCCTGGTGGCCCAGCGGCCCAGTGACCCTGAACCCCCCATCCCCCACCCTACCAAAAATAACCCTGGTAGCCAGTGGCCATGAACCTCCCTCCTGGTACCTTCAGAAATGAGCGGGAGTACTGCACATGCACTCCTTCTCTTGCCCGCCATCTTGAAAACTCGTGGCGCCTGGCCCTGCATGGTGCATCCTGGGATTCACTGGGCGAGGTCAGACTGCCATATAAGGTAGAATATGCCAAGTAGTAGCCAGACAGACTTCATTGTGACAGACTTAGGCTCATTTAGGCTGGTGTTGCTGGATGCTTGTTCACTTGTCAGGCATATGATATGGTATTTTGGCATGTAGCATCTTATATTACAAGGAAGACATAGCATTTTTCCCCTGATTTAGTCCATCATTGTTAGGGATGTGCATTATGAATATAGCAGGAAAGTATGAGTCCCTTATTTCATAAAGGCTATAGTAGCTGGCACAACTATATTGCATGCATACCGTATAGATAAAATCAAAAAAAGCTTTATGTCATGCCTCTTAATTATTTGTTTCAGACTTTCTTTTTAACATTGTAAATTTAACCTGCATCAAAACTTTCAGTGGAGTATGCGATCCAGAAAAACAAAACTGTAGTCAAGTTGAGCATGATATCATTGTATGACAACATACCATTTCATTTTATTTCATATATTTTATCTTCTTTTTTAAATCTAACCCATCCTTCCAAAAAGCTCAGGGTGGGTTGCATTGCTAAACCTCAAATTAGTTAGTACTAGCACAATATTCTCTCACAGATACTTTTTCTTGCAGTCACTTCCACTAACTTCATGTTATAATCTATTTCTGATTGCCTTTTAATGGCTTACCTAATTAAATTATCCACCTTCAAAATATACAAAATGGTTTATTTTCTTTGCCCAGAGGCAATACAAATCAAACTATTTTTTTTCTCTATTTTGATGTAATCTGTTTTTTTTTTCTTCTTTTCCATTAATGATAACAATTGCAGGAAATAAACTGGTTTTAAAATTGACTTAGTTATTCATGCTAAAAAGCAATAGTAAAAAAATATGTGGTGTTCTTAAGGGATTATTCTGCTTCCATTTCCCCATGTATACTGTAGGTACTTATTAATTAGAATGTGCTACGATCCATGATAATGTCTTCTTATCGCGTATTGTTGCAACAGGTTTAGAACAGGCAACCTAACATGAACAGCAAGCATGCACATAAGTTGTACCAATTTTGAAAGGGAAAGTATGGAGAACAGAATTTTACAGGGTCAAGTTGGCACTTAATGAAATTGCCTTGGCTTATACATGCATAAAAATAAGAGCTAGGAAAACTTAATGGAAGACCCTAGTATGATTTCTCCCATATCTACAGTAAGCTGAGGTTTCTTTAAGAGGCTACAAGATTCCCCTTCAGGTATAACTGGGTAGTCGGACCCGGCGCTCCCACCTGCTTATTGTAGCCCTTTTCAACCATCACCCCCTTTTCTACCCCACCCCACCCTTTACCATTCACAAATACCACTGACACTCATTATTGGGTAACAAACTGGTCGCAGCTTTATTTGCCAAGTTAAAATCATTAACATGCTAAACCAGCATAATCAACAACAATGAACACTCCCCCCAAACCCATCAGATGGGGCGATGTGTCACCAGCCATGCTATTAGCAAAGTGACCTCGCCTCTGCACCGGCCGCATTCACCTCCAACGGCCAAATTCCTAAAGCCCCTGTCCGACTTTGCCATATCACTAGCAAAAGTCTACCCAGGGTTTGTCCGGGCCGTGGGCAACCCGCCCACGCCCCAATTTGCCTAAGCCTCCGGACCCCAGACACCTCCGGGATCCCGCTGCCCCCCCACCAAGCTGCAACAACCCTAAGTATCCGAAACCCCCCCCGCCTCATATAAGGGTGGGCGGGTGGGCCGCCAAGCTCCCGTCTCCCTTCGCATGTGCTCGGCAACTGCCTCTGCCGTCCAAGCATATGCAGTGTCTCCCCCTGATTGGCTCTCGCTCGCGTTCGCGCACGCTGAGAACCAATCATTTTGAAGGACGCGCCAGCGTCCGCATCCTCCTGCCGTGTTCCCTCCCCTTCCTTTTTGCAGGGACGCGTGCAGGGTCCCGCGCCGGGCCGAGCACCCAGTTAACGCCGGTCGCCGGGACCCTGCCCGCACCCTTTTTCTAACTGGGTAGTCGTACCCAACGCTCCCACCTGCTTATTGTAACCCTTTTCAACCATCACCCCCTTTTCTACCCCACCCCACCCTTTACCATTCACAAATACCACTGACACTCATTATTGGGTAACAAACTGGTCGCAGCTTTATTTGCCAAGTTAACATCATTAACATGCTAAACCAGCATAATCAACAACAATGAACACTCCCCCCAAACCCATCAGACGGGGCGATGTGTCACCAGCCATGCTATTAGCAAAGTGACCTCGCCTCCGCACCAGCCGCATTCACCTCCACCGGCCAAATTCCTAAAGCCCCTGTCCGACTTCGCCATATCACTAGCAAATGTCTACCCGGGGTTTGTCCGGGCCGTAGGCACCCCGCTCACGCCCCAATTTGCCTAAGCCTCCGGACCCTGGACACCTCCGGGATCCCGCCACCGGCTCAGGCCATCCAAAGTGGCCGAGCCGCCCCCTCACGCACAAGCTGCGACCAAGTCCTGCCACCCTGCACCACGCACTCCAAGACCTCCTGCCAATCATTCAGAAGGAGGTCTGTTCCAACTGGAGAAAGATGCACTCCATCGCTTCTATACAATCCTGCACACTCTACCTCCGCCCAAGTATGCATAACCTGATAACCCCCATGTTCACACACCCATCGCCCAATCTGTCTGTTAATTTTTGTTAACCCCCGTGACCAACGTCGCTGCCCCCAACAAGCTGGCTGCGGAACGATGTCGGACCAGATTAATACCACCCCCTCAAACATTTGCAACACCAAAGCCAAGTCCCTCTTAGCCACCCTGATTAGCTGTTTGCAAGTCCAGGCTACCAAGTCATTCCCCCCTAGATGCAGCAAGATGATCTCCGGCTGTACTCTTATGCGCTGATCCATCTCAGCCCACGCTCGCCCAGCCATGATATCGACACCACCGTTGGTTCCAGCCCAAGAGAATGCACATAGTTTAAAATGCGCTCTTATCAACGCCCGCTCAATTCGTAAGAAATGGCCGGTGATTGCAGACATAATATCCCTCCACAACCTCGATATCCTTATGGTTACTGAAACATGGCTGTCCACAGAAGACAATGTACTACTCAACCAGCTCCTTCCACCGAATTTTTCAGTGTTTACTAGTCACAGACAGAACAAGCGCGGAGGAGGTGTGCTCATACTCTCCAGATCAGACATTCAGTTCCAACTGATAAATGCCCCGAGCACGGACCACCTAGAGTTAGTCTCTATCTCCAACAAGATATGCGCTATAAACCTCCTATACCGAGCACCATCAGCCTCCCCAGATGCCCTTCCAGACATTATAGACCTAGCCTCCAACATACAGAATCCTAATACTCCAGTTTGGATTGTTGGTGATTTCAACCTGCCTGCTCTCCAAGATAGCCATTCAGCTGCCTTCCTCGAAGCCCTCGAATCCCTTGGATATCAACAATTAGTGCATGAACCTACACATGTGAAGGGGAACACCCTTGACCTTATATTCGCCCCACAGATCGTACATGACCAATCACACAATGCGGTGATATCTATATCTGATGTACTGTGGTCAGATCATAAACTCATTACATTCCAGATTCCTACTCATCTCAGACACTCAAAGACCAACATTGCTCCAAATAACAACTTTAAATCGCTGACTAGGAGCTTTTATCCATTCAACAGAGAGCGCATCCTTGCTGCAACCTGCTCACTTCGTAACGAGACCTCTCTAGAGATAGAAGACTTAATCACATGCTGGAACAACAGTCTTAATACAATTGCACTGCGACCACCTCTCAATAGACCGACTAGGAAAAGAGCTTCTGCACCATGGTACACTGATGAACTGAGACTATCACTATCCCAATTACGGAGCCTCGAGAAGCGCTGGCGTCGGTCACGCTCCTCCGTAGACCGGGTAGCCTACCTCAATTAGCTAACCATCCACCGCAAGGCCATCTCTGATAAAATGAAGCAGTACCACACGGACACCCTGAAGCGGGCCTTAAAAAAGCCCCACGATTTGTTTAACCTAGTCAAGACTCTATCAAAAGAACCAAACCCTGAAAAGCAATGTGAGATCCATCCCCAAGATTTTGCGGTCTACCTACAATCCAAGCTTACTCAAACAAGTAAACCTCCTTCAGAATTTACCCCCACCATCCAAGACTGCCCAACAGCTCTAAGCACTTTCACTACGCCGGATAAGAAGCGAATTGAAGATCTGATCATGTCTCTCAATTCCACCACTGCTCATACGGACCCCTGTCCAGCTTTTTGGATAAAGGAACTTCGTTGCGAATTCGGCCCAACAATAACTAAAATAATAAACCTGTCCTTCAAGTCTGGTACATTCCCCTCTGTCCTCAAACAAACGTCCATCAGACCACTGTTAAAAAACTGTAAGTTAGATCCTCAAAAGGCAGAATCCTACAGACCCATTTCTAGTATTCCTTTTCTCGCGAAATTAATAGAAAAGAAGGTCCAATGCCAATTGCAAGACCATATTGATACCACGGCTCCTCTGGACCCTTGCCAACATGGCTTCAGAGAGTCAAACGGAGTAGAAACGCTCCTTACATCTCTCCTCAACAACATAATTTCCGGTATCAACAACGTCCGACAGGGTTTCACACTTGTGTTCCTGGACATAGCCGCAGCCTTTGACTCGGTGAGCCATGACCTCCTTCTAATACGGCTAAAAGAGAAAGGAGTTGGCGGAACTGCCCTTGAATGGTGTAGATCAGGGGTCTCAAACTCAAATTGCTTTGAGGGCCAAATGAGGACTTGTAGAGTAACCCGGGGGCCGCACAAGACGCAGGCCTCATTTGCATAAGGGCATCATTTGCATAAATATTTGCATAATGTTACCATACACTAACTTTTAGTAAACATGCCTCTTAATGAGTGTATGGATAAAGAAAGACTAAAAGCTTTCTACATTACTATAAACCAGTGCCAACCGCCAGGCACATTAGGAACTACTAGAAACACTGCTCATTTAGAACCCATAGCAAACCTGCCGTGTCCTAACAGCACTACCAGGACTCACAAAGCACCATACCCTAACTATCAAAAGGCAACAATGCAAATATTAAATCAACACATTTCAGAGAATAACAATACATGACCTACTCGGGAAAGAGAACAAGTGGCAATGTCAAATAGGAATTACATAAACAGAATACCTCAGCTCAGTTACACATGCACAACATACACCATCACCAAACAAGGAATCACAATTTAGAAACAGGAAGACAATTAAACTGGGAACCCCAAAAGCCAAACTTAGAATGTACAACACTGTAGAAATAAAACTATACATTGATTTCCTCTTGTATTAAATAAAGTGCAGACGTTAAAGATGCACATTTCCAAGAGCTGACATATTTCAGTTAATAAATTCAAAATAAAGAGATATTTTTCTACCTTTTGTGCATTTTTTTTTCAGTTGCAATTGTTCCATTCACTTTCTTCTGGTTTCTTTGTGTCTTCTGCTAACTCCATCGTCTGCTGTCCATTTGTCCTTTCTTCTTTCCTAGTTTTTTTTCCATTCTCTCTACATCTGCTTTAACTTACTAATCATTCTCCTTTTGCTCTTTCCTCATTCCTATTTCATCCACTCAAATTTTACCCCTCCATCCTCAATCCCCACTTACTCTCCCAATACCCGGCCAATTGTAGATTTTTCTTCCCTCCCACACAAAATATATTTCCCCTCTCCATTTCACTCTCCCAGCCCCATCCCATTCTAATCGTCCCCCAACATCAACTCCCTTCTAGCTCCTGCCCCACCCAGCATCCGCTCCCTTCTAGTCCCCGCATCATCAGCCCATTTCCAGTCCTAGCTCCCTCCCCTCACAGCCCATTTCCTTTCCAAGCCCCCCTCCCCATCAGCCCATTTCCATTCCAAGCCCCCTTCCACTCAGCCCATTACCATTCCAAGACCCTGTCCCCATCAGCTATTTGCAGTTCAAGCTCCCCCTTCTACTCGGCCCATTTCCAGTCATAGCACCCCCCCCCCAGTCCATTACCAGTTCTAGCCCCCCCCCTAGCCCATTATCGGTCCTAAGCCCCCCAACAGCCCACTTCCAGGCCTAACCCTTCCATCGCCCTATCTTCATTCTTAGCCCCCCCATAACCCCATTTCAGTCTTAGCCCCCCAATCAGACCACCTCCAGTCCTAACCCCCATCTGTCCATTACCAGTCCTAACCCCCATCACCCCATTTTCAGTACTACCCCCCCCAGCCACACATCAAGTCCTGCTCCCCCCCCACATCAAGTCCTGCTCCCCCCATCAAGTCCTGCCCCCCCCCACATCAAGTCCTGCCCCCCCCCCACATCAAGTCCTGCTCCCCCCATCAAGTCCTGCTCCCTCCCTCCCGGGAAAATTAAACTTTAAAAAAAACCCAGCTTCTGCTGCTGCTGCCGCCGCTGCCGGCAATAGCAGCAATATCGCAAGTCCCGCGGGCTCCGGTCCCCCCCCCCTTCCTTCCTTCCTTCCTTCCTGCTTGCCTGCCAGTTCTCCGCTTCGGCTTTGGCTTTCAGAGCCGCGAAGGGAGAGCTTCTCCCTCGTGACTCTGTTCAGCCCGCTGGGGCAGATGGGAAATTTCCCATCTGCCCCAGCGGGCTGAACAGAGTCGCGAGGGAGAAGCTCTCCCTTCGCGGCTCTGAAAGGCGAAGCCGAAGCGGAGAACTGGCAGGCAAGCAGGAAGGAAGGGGGGGGGAGCGGAGCCCGCGGGACTTGCGATATTGCTGCTATTGCTGGCAGCGGCGGCAGCAGCAGAAGCCGGGGTGTTTTTTTTTTTCCCCCTATGCATCGCGGGCCGCACAAAGGTCTCGCGCGGGCCGCATGCGGCCCGCGGGCCGCGTGTTTGAGACCCCTGGTGTAGATCATACTTATCTGAAAAATGGCAACACGTTCGGTCTGGTGGAATGATGTCTGATCAATTTCACCAAGGACAGGGAGTCCCGCAAGGTTCCTCCCTTTCTGCTTTACTGTTCAATATTTATATGCAACCTATTTGCAAGATCATCAGGTCCTTCAATGTGAGTCCTGCTTTATATGCCTTTCAACACAGACAAATTGGACCTATCCCCACTAAGTAACTGCTTTGATGCCATATCGCAATGGCTCTTGTCACAAAACCTAAGGATTCAACATAAGAAGACAGAGGTGCTCTTCATGTCAAAGAACCCGAGCTTCAGCCCCCCACAGTTCCTGAAGGTGAAGGATGCTGAGCTACAATCAAAACCCAACATAAGATATCTGGGCGTTACACTCGACCAGAACCTTGACATGAAAGCACATATAGCCAATACTGTAAGAATCATATACTACAAAATCCGGTCACTAAGACATCTTCGCCCCCTGCTTGAACCTGAGGATTTTCGCACCATCTACCAGGCTCTGATCATGCCTCACTTTGACTATGCTAATGTCATTTTGCTAGGCCTCCCTCAATCCACCCTGAACCCCCTACAGCTCGCAATGAATAGCGCTGCGAGGGTTCTCTATGGGGCATCTAGATGTGAGCATGTGTCTCCCCTGCTAATGCAGTTACACTGGCTTCCTATACATGCCAGGATCATATTCAATGAGAAAAACAATACCTTCAAAAAATGTGATGACCCTAATTCGCAACCATTAACAAAATGGCCGAGCCACCCCCTCACGCACAAGCTGCGACCAAGTCCTGCCACCCTGCACCACGCATATTCAAAACATTACTACTTACATTCAAAGCAGTAAATAGTCTCTCCCCCACATCATTAACCGAACTTATCAAACCCATAGCCCCGAATAGATCAAGGAGATCAATTGCAGTAAATTCGCTAATGGTTCCCCGCGAACTTACTAGAAGCACCTCAGCAACAGCAAACCAGGCTTTCAGCCTTCGTGCCCTTAAACTCTGGAATGCACTACCGCCAGATATTAGAGCAATCAACAGCCTACTGCAATTTAGAAAAGCCCTCAAACACTACTTATTCCTTAAATACTTCTCAGTGAGTGCAGAGGAACGCCCCCTCTCTGTGAATCATAGACACACCGAATCACCTATTGAACCAGAATTTCCCACTTAGTAAGGTTCCACAGACCTTTGGTATAAGGTTCTACGGGCCTGTCTTAAATCTCATCTGCGCTATCATTTAAGATGTTAATAGTTCACTGTTATATTCCGTTATTCTTAATCACATTGCTATCCAGGTTTTATGACCCCAGTTACTGATTTTACCCTGTTATCCAAGTTTTATGCCCCTGTTTATTGTAACTCAGACGCTTGCTTATGGTGCTGAATTTTTGTTCGATGTAAACCGCGCTGAAGTCAAATAGTGCGGTATATAAGAAATGTAAATAAATAAAATAAATAAGATTCTGCCCAACTGGCCGCATCTCTGCTCGCTCGCCAGCCCAGAACACGAAGGAATGCCCCAGCAGCCAACACTTCCAAACATTCTGTCCCCCATCTGCAAGAGAAAAATTTGTATTAATTCCTTGTCATGTATAATCTAACTGTTAGATTCGAACATAACCTTGGAAGGCATTAGACCGCCATCTGCCTATCCGCTGTATCAGCCCTCCAGCCAGCCCCGCCTCTGCCGCACTGGTCGCCACCCCGATTCGAAATGAATGAGCCGCAAACAGGGAAGGGTCCTCCCCTATATGCCGCAGCACCATCCGCAACACCGCCACTACTTGAAAGCGCGTAAGCACCCGCGTGTCTAGGTGTATGAAAAACCCCTCTTCTCGCTCCGGCCGAATGTCCATGTAGGCCGAAATCAGCTTCACCGGACATGTCACCTCCGTTATCTCCTTCAAAACAACCCACTGTCCCTTACCACGCTGATCCTTCTTGGATCTTGCCAACAATACTCGTAACTGCCCATTAACGACCTGTACATGTTGCCTCAGTAAACCCGAACTCGCTCCCGCCTTCCTTGAGTCCGCTACCAATTCACTCACCCTGAAGGCGCCAAAGAAAGCCAAGCTGAAAACTGCCCTAAAAAGAACGGCCTCATAGTGCGACTCCATCACCTGTGGCAATCCTTCGCACAATCTCACTAACAACTGGTACGTGATGGGACGACGCCGATCCGGCAGGATGGGACGCGACCGTTCCCAACCCTGTAATAACCATCTCGCTAGGAACCCGACCCCCACGGAACCCCAACCCACCGCTCTAGCAAAAAACCTGAAACCCACCAACTGGCTACGCACCGAAGCTCTCGTGCCCCCGTGTTCCTTTGCACTGACAATATACTGCCCTAGTAAATGATCCGCGACAGCTCCCCCTTTCCATCCCCGGTCCAACAAAAACTGAGACACTCTTCTCCCACCTTGCCGATAAGCTTCCCATGTCCTCTCCGCCACCGAACTGCGCAGGAGACTCCTCATCTCTGCAGGCCAAGAGTCCACAAGTTCGACGGGACCACGCACCCGAGCCTGTCCGCTTCTGGTGCCAGTCTCCGAAACCGCTCCATCTGCAAACGGGAAAGAGCATCAGCAATTCCGTTAGTATGCCCCGGGATATGCCGCGCCCTCAACCTGACATTCAAGTGCAAACAAGTCAAAACTAAGGCACGCATTAAGGATGCAACCTGGAGGCAACGTGGGGAGTAATTATTCACCACACTCACCACCGCCTCGTTGTCACACCACCATCGGACCCGCCGATTCCTGAAACGATCTGGCCACAACTCAAGCGCTACTAACACAGGAAACAGTTCCAGGAAGGTAATGTTGCTCATTAATCCGGCCGCAAACCAGGCCTGCGGCCATCGGTCAGCACACCACGCCTCCGCGAAGTAAATGCCCAGGCCTACCCCCCTTCCGCATCCGAATAAAGCTGCAACTCGCCACTGGATACATCGGCCTCCATCCACACTGAGATACCATTAAAATCCCGCAAAAAAGTATCCGACACCCTTAAGTCCTCCCGCATCGACCTAGTAACTCATATACGGTGATGAGGCTTACTCACCCCCGCCGTTGCTGCCGCCAACCATCTAAGAAATACTCTTCCCATTGGGAGCACTCTACACGCAAAGTTCAGCAACCCCAGCAAGGCCTGCATTTCCCGCAAGGTCAACTTCGCTGAGGCCATTGCATTAGCCACCAGAACCCGCAATTTGTCCACCTTATCGTCCGGGAGGCGCGTGAACATTCCTTCCGAATCGAGCTCGATCCCTAGAAATGTAAGCCTGGTCACCAGACCCACTGTCTTAGTATCGGCCAAAGGAACACCTAATTCACTAGCCATCTCAATAAACCCCATCAGTAGCTCCCTACAGCCCATTGAATGAGCGGCCCCGATGAACAGAAAATCATCTAAATAATGTACCACCTCTGACCGTCCGACCCTCCGTACTACTACCCAATGCAAGAAGGAACTAAACATCTCAAAATACGCACACGCCACCGCATATCCCATAGGCATGCACTTATCGAAGTAGAACCCTCCTTCGAATTGACAGCCTAGCAAATGAAAAGACGAAGGATGCACCGGGAGCAAGCGAAAAGCCGACTCGATATCCACTTTCGCCATCCACGCCCCCCTTCCCGCCTTCCTAAGTAACTCCACCGCTCCATCAAACGAGGCATACTTAACCGTACACCAGTCGCGCGGAATGCTATCATTCACCGATGCCCCGGTTGGACTCGACAAATTGTGTATTAAGCGAAATTTGCCAGGTTCTTTTTTGGGTATAATCCCCAATGGAGATGAAACAAAGTGCTCAAAAGGTGGCTGCTGAAACGGGCCTGCCATCCTACCTAAACTCAACTCAATCGTTAACTTTGCCCGTGCTATCGAGGCCCATCGACGCACCGTCGCCGAGTTCCGCGTCAACGAACTTACCACTGCACCCCGAACTGGGATAACAAAACCAAACTGAAAACCAAAATGTAATACCGCCCTATCTTTTATCTTTGGGTATTGCTCAAACCATTTCTTTAGCACCTCCACCTTAATGGGGGACGGAGCCATACCCACTCCCCTATCGCTACTTAGCTCTCGCCCCAGGAGTGACCCCTCCTGCTTTCTTAACACATTTTGCCGCCGAATGCCCCCCACTGCAGCTCGAACAGGCGTGCCGGAACTTACAGTCCGGGAAGGGGCAAACGGACTTATTATATCGCCAACAGACGTCCCCGCACCCACTTCCCACTGTCTTGGCCTGCAAAAGGGGGCCACCACTCCGAAAAGAATGAACTGCCACTGCTGGGGACCTCGACCCACCCTTACCTCCACTCCCCAAACCTGACCCCATTCTGACCGACATCTGTGTCAGCCACAGATTGATATCCTGCATACCCCACATTAAGCCCTTAGTGCCCTCCATTTTGTCCCTAAACTTCTCATCATAGTTAAGCCACACCCATCCCTCATGGGATTGCGAGGCTTCCAGGATGGAATCCGCATAAGCCAGTAGACTACCATACTGGTCGGGATGATGATGCCCCCACACACTCGCCAAGCGTAAGAAAGCCCTGATTCAATTTACTATTGACCGCAAAACTTTCCTAATCCGCCCGGCCTTTTCGTCCTCTTTCCTCTTTTTTCTGCTTTCACCCGACCTCTTCCTCCCCTCGAGCAAACGGAAAATATCGATATACTTCCTTTTTCGAATTTTCCGCCGCAGCTTCCTCGGAACCCCTTCCCATAATTCTGACAACATTGCAGAAGAAGAAGTACTGCCGACCGCTACCTCTGCCACCCCTTCCTGTCCCTGTGCCCCCACTAGCACTCCTTCACTCGACGATGACGCAGATGAGCTCGAAGACGATGAGGAAGAGGATTACGAACTGTGCCGTTGACGACAAACGTGTTTTCTTTTCTTACTCACCTTACCCGCACGTTCGCCCCTTTTCTGCCCCGCCCCTTCATCTAACCTTGACTCACCCAACTCCGTTTCCAATGCCGCCCTTGACAGTGACTGGCTCCGTCTGTTCTGCTGCAGATTATCATTCCGCTGCCGCACGCTGTCTTCTCTATGCGCTGCTTGCACCTCTGACGCAGATCCAGGCCCCGTGTCCCTCGACGTCATCCTCGAAGGCTCCGCTGTACCCGGCGTGAATCCTGGCGACGCAACAAATGGGACCTGTGAAGAGAAAAAAGGAACACCAGGAGAAGAACACCCCGGGGCCCACGCTGGTTGCCAAGCTCCTACCCAGGCTGTTCTCGAAGACCCTTGCCCCCCGCTGGCCCACATTTCGGCGGGGGATGGATAACCAGTTAGCCCATACCCCATCGGCGCCATCACTCCACTCCCCGAGGGCAAGGAACTTCCTCTGTCCCTGCCGCCAGGCCCGTACCCCAGCATTTTGTTCCCCCCCCCCAAATCCAACCCCCCTCCCCGACATTGGGACCTGCCCCCAACCCCCATCCAGGCTCCCCCCTTTCCTCCCTGCCCATCTCCGAGAACCCGCCCAAGCTGCCATCCTAAGAACATAAGAACATAAGATATGCCATACTGGGTTAGACCAAGGTCCATCAAGCCCAGTATTCTGTTTCCAACAGTGGCCAATCTAGGTCATATGTACCTAGCAGTTTCCCCAAGAGACACAAGTTCCACAATGCTTGTACTGGGTCAAGCATTGATATCTTCGGTCACTTCTTAATAATGGTTTATGGACCTTTCCTCCAGGAACTTGTCCAAACCTTTTTTAAACCCAGCTACACTAATAGCCTTTACTACATCCTCCGGTAACAAATTCCAGAGTTTGATTACATGTTGAGTGAAAAAATATTTTCTTTTATTAGTCTTAAATAGTTTACCCTGTAGCTTCATTGCATGTCCCCTAGTCTTTCTATATTCTGATAACGTAAACAATCGATCTACGTTTTACCCATTCCACTCCATTCATTAATTTATAGACTTCTATCATATCTCCCCTCAGCCATCTCTTTTCCAGGTTAAAGAGCCCTAACCTTTTTAGCCTTTCTTCATAGGAGTATCCTTCCATCCCCTTTACCATTTTGGTGGCTCTTCTCTGAACCTTTTCTAAAATCGCTATATCCTTTTTAAGATACGGCGACCAGAATTCCACACAATATTCAAGGTGCGGTCTCACCATGGAACGATATAGAGGCATTATAATATCTTTTGTTTTATTTTCCATTCCTTTCCTTATCATACCTAGCATTCTATTTGCTCTCTTGGCCGCCGCTGCACACTGGGCCGAGGGTTTTAACATGGTATCCACAATGACGCCTAAATCTTTTTCCTGGGTGGTGGTTCCTAATGTGGAACCTTGCATCATGTAACCATAGTTTGGGTTGTTCTTCCCTAGGTGCATAACCTTGCACTTGTCCACATTAAATTTCATCTGCCATTTTGATGCCCAGTCTTCCAATTTATCAAGATCCTCTTGCAATTTTTCACAATCCTCTTGGGTTTTAACAACTTTAAATAGTTTTGTGTCCAGGACCTCCCCTGCCCGCTGCACATTCCGCAGCCACTCCGCTGCCGGCAGGAGGCAGAGCTCCAAGTCCCCTACCCGCATTGGCTCTGCGGCCTCCTCCTGCAGCAGCACGCTGACCACGGGATGGGCGCCTTGTCTCTCCTCCCCCTCGTTGCCCTAATGGGGTCTCTCCTGCCCTCCGAGTCCCCACTGCTCGCCCGCGGACAGCCCCTCGACCCCTTTTCTCGCCCCCCCTCCTGTCCCCTCTCCCCCCTCTATTTCCTCCCAGCTGGGAACGCTTAGGTGCCATTCTCTACAACTCCTGCTGTTACTCGTTGGCCTACAGCTTCTTTTCTTTGCCCTTGAAATATTATTTTCTCTTCTGTTTTTTTTTTTTTAATCTGCTTCTTTGCCCTCCTCTGCTCTAGCTCTTTAAAGTTCCAACTGGCCTGACCCCCCCCACCCTCCAGCCACGCGGCACTCTTAACCACCGTTTTTCTTTTTTGTTTTAGTTTTATTGTTTTAATTGCTCATTAGCCCACACAAAGCCCCAGCACTCTGGCTCGCCTGCAACATAAGCCTGCCGTTCGCAGCTGATCTCCTATCAAGCCTGAACCGCCGCTGCACCGAAGACCCGATCTGCCTGGACACAAAAACGCTGCCACTGCCAAGCTCCCATCTCCCTTCGCATGTGCTCAGCAACTGCCGCCGCCGTCCGAGCACATGCAGTGTCTCCCCCTGATTGGCTCTTGCGCGCGTTCGCGCGCGCTGAGAACCAATCATTTTGAAGGACGCGCCGGCGTCTGCGTCCTCCTGCTGTGTTCCCCCCCCTTCCTTTTTGCAGGGACGAGTGCAGGGTCCCGCACCGGGCCGAGCACCCGGTTAACACCGGTCGCCGGGACCCTGCCCGCGCCCTTTTTCATAGTGACATTAGTGGTTCTAGTCGGTTGGGAGAAACCTTTGTGCTGACTGGATGGTGGAATCATTTCTCAAAGCAAGATTAGGTTTGAAAATAGAAAACCTAAAGGAATTGTAACTATTTGTTTTTTACTTCATATTTATCAGTTTCATGATTTGCACAAAAACAAAATCAAGAAATAACTGAAATATCAACTCGCATCTGGGGAAAGAAAAGAAGCCAAATTTCACAAGTGGCACTAATTCTAGAAAACTAGATAAGACAGGGCAATAACCCCTTGCTGAATCACCACAAATCATGAGAAAAGAAAAACATATATATATAAAAGAAAAAAGGGGAACTAAGACTGGAAAACTAAATTACTCCTTACCCCCCCCCCCCTTTCCCCTGCAGGAAATTCTCCAAATGTATAAGACACATGAAAACATATTTAACCCCCTAAAGGGTGAAAAGATATTTACATGGGAAAAAGAGAAAAAGGTGGCCCCCAGAGTCAATAACTGGGTTTTCAGCAGAAGAAAAGATTTCCTGTGCAGCTGTGTAGCACAGGAGAGATATGGAAACATGGTCACCATCTGACCCCAAAACATATCCTGCTTATTCCTGAAATAAGCCCTCAAAACTGTAAACCTATCCACTTCTGCCCCCAGTGACAGTGTGGCTCTGAAAGAGGTCTCATCTCTAGATGACTTCAAAAACTGGAATAGAGCAACACTCTTGGAGGAACTTCTCCCCTCCTAAGCCCCCTCTGAAACAGCCTCTGGTGAAACTCTATTAGGAACAAAATAACATTTAGAAACAACAGACAAATCTGAATCATCAATCTGTAATATCTCTTTAAAATATTGTTTAAGCAAGATCCAGGGAAAAAGATAATGCATTTTAGAACTGTTAAAAATTCTCATATTACTTCTAAATTCTCATATTATTATTTTCTAAATACTCAAGATGATTATGCACCAGTGTGCTGTCTTTAGCATAAGTCAGTCCAGAAGCTTGACACAATGCCAATTGAAGATCTATCTACTCCAACCGCATTTCCATGTATTGAAATTTTTGATCCTGAAATTTAGGAACTGTTTCCTGGGAAAAAGTGGTTATCTGGTCCACAGTTCCCATAAGAAGAGAATTATTCTGCGAGACTATCCTCCAAATGTCTTGAAGGGTTATATTAACTGTCGGTAACTTCAGAAACTTGTTGAGCCAAATTCGCAACATGTATTACTTTAGGAAACACATCCTGCAGAGAATCCAAAGGTGGACATGGGTCCCCAGAAATAGTAATTTATGCTGGGGTATCATACTCCACTAAACTAGCTAGTCTATCCCCTGATGGAGGAGGAGGGGTCCTATCTGAAGGGCTCAACGAAGCCTCAGATAATGAGGTGGAAGGATGGCTTATTATAATAGTTGCACTCCCAGCTCCAGAGGCACTGTTCTTAACCAGGTGCTTATCCATTGGGCCTACAATGTGTCAAAATGTAGACATAGCCACAGGGATAACCTTACCTTTCTTCTTTCCTTTTGGAGCACCTTTTGGGCATGCTGTAGCCCTCAACAATATCAGATACCAGGCTAAGAAAATAACTTGGAGGCTACTCCAAAGAAGCTCCAAAGTGGCTCCAAAGGGGCACACCCCTTTAGTCACATGCCCCTTAAGCCACATGCCCATGGCCGCTTAGCCGGCAGCTTAATTTTATTGGGTCCGGAGGCACACGCAGAAGATGTCTCTAGAGGGGACGGGACACACACTCGGCAGAGCTGGTAAAAAAAGTCCCAAATCCTATGTCTGGAACAAACCCTCTCACTGCTTGCATTGCCTTGCCCTCTGTACATTACCACAATAGCTCCCTCCTTCCCTAAAGAGATCTTAATTATTGTAGTTGTTTGAAATAATACTTGTGAAGTTGCATGAGAGAGCTGCAGAAATCTTGGCACTGATGGGAAAGCAGAAGCAATCATGCAGAGGAAGCAAGCATCCATTCCCCTCTTGGAATGCCAGCTTTGAAGAGGAGTCATTATCTTGGACACATTAGAACACGGAGACTGCAAACGTTCTCCTAGGACAAGCAGGATGAGTCAGCCACACTTGGTGACGTCATCCGACGGCGCCGAGACGGAAGTACTCTCTCCATAGCTCAGAAGGGCTTTCGCCCTTCTGAGCATGGGCCAACTGGCCCTGCCCCCGGCCCGCCCCTAGCTAGCCAGTTTTTCAGTTCTTCCGCCTTGCCAGCAAGACAGATTTTTTTCTACTCTCCACCAAATCTAACAATTAAGAAATTCTTCTAGCAGCTTTACTTGCCATTAATTTTCCAAAGTTCTTTTCACAGCTGTCCCAGCGGACCTGCTCCAGCAGCAGCTTTCACGGAGACTGCAAACGTTATCTGCCTATGCTGAACTGCATTGGTTGATTTTTTTTAGAGGCTAGAGTGAACTGAGAGAGTTTTGGTGTCGCAGTTAAAGTTTAGTCACAGAAATTGTGTACACTGAATTTTCTTTCAGAGCTGTTTTCTTGCAAACCTTAAGAGGGCTTGTTATATTATTTTTAATGCATCTTTGACCCAGTAAATGTTAAGCTGCTTTGTATACTCATAACTGAAGTATTATTGCTCCCGAGTACCAAATCATTGCACATGACCTATAAATAGCAGTATAATAGACCCACACAATTAATATTCTTGTATTATCTTGCAAACTTTCAGCCAGATTGCAAACCTAATTAAAAATATTTCTTGTGATTCCTGCCTGCTTAGATAAAAATAAGCTGAGTTTGGCAGGAGGTTTTAATAGTGCATATTTCTATGTAATATTGTAGGCATTCCCACGGGTGGAGGAGGGTGTGATAGATGCTTATGCATGAATTGCCACAGACATTACCAAGTTTAGTGTCAGAACTGCCCCCAGTTAATTCTTATCACCTCAAGGTTTCTCACTGGTTACACAGTAATTGTCTTCAACTCAGTCCTCCAAAAGAACATCTCTATTTGGCTTTCTGGCTGTCAGTCCTGTTCTAAATGGTTCTCCTATTACTTGTCCTGCTTTTTTTTTTAGATATCTCAGTATCAGCTTAGGTACCAAACTTTCCCTTTTATTCACAAATCAGTGCCAATGTCAAATCTTTCTTTGATACCCTTCACTGCTTTTGCTCAGTCTGTCCATACCTCAATCTTCCTGCTAAAATGGCAGTTATTTCAAGCATAACAATATCCCGGTTGGCTTTCTGTAATACTGTTTACTCTAGTCTAGTGAATATGAACAAAAGTGTCTCCAATCCATTCAAAACTCTGCAGTCCATCTTCTTTTCTGTGCTTGTAAATTTAACCACATTACACCCCTGCAGATTCATCATCATCGCCTCCCTATCTCAGCTCGAATCCATGACAAGATCCTTATTCTCACATTTAAGACACTCCACAATGAAGCCCCACCTATGTTTCCTATCTCATCATCCTATACACACCTTCATAAATGCTCCTCGATCCATGGAAACTGGTTCTTTATTCCCAAACCTTCAAAAGTAAGATAAATCAACTAGACAATCCGCATCTTCATTGCCCTTCCCTCTGGAATAGTTTTCCTTCACACCTTCACCTCCAACAACCTATAAAAGCTTCAAATCTGACCTTGGAAAGTTTCTTTTCCAACACTCTTTTGAGTGGTTGGCGGTGCTGACTGGGTGGTGGTGCCTGGCCTGGAAGACTCCCTCCCCTCTCTTACTTTGCTATCAAATTGACTGGTATTCCTTTCTTGGTCTAACCCTTGTTCCTATTTTAATTTGTTTTAATTTGTTTTATTTTGTAAATCACTCTAGTAACCCAGAAAAATGGCATATCACACTTTTTAATGAACCATAAGCCACACATCATTAACCATGCCTATCCTGGAGCAGGTGTAGTTTTGTGTTGCAATGTTCTGGGGTTTATTTTATAAACTCATATATATTGTCTTCGTAAAACTGGTATAATATATGCATCTATATGTCTTCGCTACCTAGGCAGACTTTTACAGAATTACAAACACATGAATAATTGTATATAAACTGACTAGGAAGATGTTGAGGTTGCTTTTGGATCTTGATTCCCTTATTCCCTTGCTCATCACCTATCTGTATCATTGCTAATTCCCTACATTTATCCTAGTTCCCAGTTGTTGCGTGGTTTGTCTTGATTAGATTGTAAGCTCTGATGAACTGAAACTGCCTCTTACTTGTGTATGTACAACATTGTGTATGCCTTGTACTGCTACACAAATGATAAATAGCAGTAATAATAGTAGTAATAGTGAAAAAAGCCTCCTAAATGTGCATCTCTATTTTATAAACTGTGAAAAATGGGCCACATAAGTTCATGAAATATGCATACCTCTACCCCTGAAATATGCATGTTCTGGCAAAAAGTACAGACGCACAATGTGCATTCACAGAGAAACATACATATTTTTTACACAGTGTGCATGCTGATGTGTAGGCCTGGAACATACTCGCAAATCAAAAAAGCACATGCCAGAAACATCATGGAAGAGTTTTCGGACAGCCATTCAAAACCCTTTTTCTACTCTCAAGGTTTCTAACAATGTTTCCACTCTTTTCTCTCTCTCCAGGCATTTTGTTTTGTCACTCTTGAAAACTCACATTACAGCACACTTCACAACTGTCCTGTATCTAACAGCTGCCAACTTCCAAATCCATTCCCCGATTATGGCCCATTCCATCTAGACCTCTAATAAATGTATCCTTCTGATGATCACTCTACCTTTACCTACTTCCCTGCACATTCTTCTGCTCATGGAAACCATTCTATAGACATTTCACCACATGAAAACACATTCCTTCTCTTCCTATCACTTTCATACTACCCTCCAGCTAGTGCTAGCCCACCCCTTTTGCCAATCTACTCATTCATACCAAAAGAAGGAGACCTACATAGAAATGTGTTTCCCATGTCCACTCAAACTCTTTTTGAAGTTGACCAGCAGCTTGCTCCCAAGTGATGCAGGCACTAGGTGGTCACAATAGCATAGCCACAACTATCAAAAGCAACAGAGATAGCATCAGCACCTCCAACAGCAGCTGAACCAGTATTAGCGCGTCTTCTCTCTGTACCAGTAAAGCTAACACACACACAAAAGGAAGGCCCCACACTTTTAGCATAAGATAGGAGCAATAAGACACAGCAAAATCGAATTATTGTATCACCTGACATTTCAGCCATTATTGTTACTTGGGGATTCCTAAAGCTATTTAGGAAACATTATAAACCTGGAAAATAGAGGCAGGTCCCAGAAGCTCACCCTATAGGAATGCTAACTTTTCTGCATTGGTAGAGCATAAGATACTTATAGCCAGTGTGGGGGTTTGCTAGCCAGAGAGCAATAATATACTCCGGCAAAATAATTTCAGTTTGTTTTCAGATTTTTCCGATATTTTCCCAGTTTTATATCTATTTTAGTTTGTTTCAGATATTTGGTTTAATAAAAAAAATTGAACACATGCAAACTGATTTTACATTTGTTAATTCATAATGACATAAGAATTGCCATACAGGGTCAAACCAATGGTCCACTCCGCCAAGCCTAGTATCTTGTTTCCAGCAGTGACCAATCCAGATAATAAGCACCTGGTGGGATCCAAAAAAGTATCCAAATCTCATACTACTTACCCCCAGGGATAAGCAGTGGCTTTCCCCAGATCTACCTTAATAACAGGAGTTTGCTCCAACCTTTTTTAATTCTATCTATACTAACTGCTTTTACCATGTTCTCAGGCAACAAGTTCCAGAGCTTAACTATGCATTGAATGGAACAACATTTTTCTTATTGCTTTAACTTAGTAACTTCATAACATGTCCTTGTCTTTGCACTCTTTGAAGCAGTAAACAATCAATTTGCCTTTACCCATTCCTCCTCACTCAGGATTTTATAGACCTCTATCACATTTCTCCTCAGCCTTTTCTTCTCCAAGTTGAAAAGCCCTAACCTCTTTGGCTTTTCCTCCTAGGAGAGTAGTTCCATCCTCTCTATCATTTTGGCCACCCTTCTCAATGCTGCTTTATCTTCTTGAGGTTACTGAGTGCTGTTGATCTTTGGCAACCTTGTGAATAATTATCCCTGTTGTGGCCATTTGCTAGGTTTTCTGGGCAAGGTATGACTGGAAATAGATTGGCAGGCCTTTCTTCACAGAGCAAGCCTATAGCAGATGGTATTTTAAGATGATCTCCCATCCAAGTAATAACCAGGCTTAACCCTGTTTAGCTTTGAGATCAGACAAAACTGAGCATACTCAGGGTGGGGTGGCTGTCTTTTTGAGGTTTATGTGTGTTAAAATTATTTTGTATGCACTCAGTTTTTTAAAGATGCACTAATGAAACTTGTATCACAATAATAGGCATTATTTTTAATTATAGTTGTTAGGTAGAAGAAATAAAATGCTCCCAAACCTATAGCCTGAAAAAGAAAATAATATTGTTCCTCACTCATAAGGCTCTACTATCAGGTAGAGTGCAGAATAGGGCTCTCAGATTTATGTCTGAGAACACTGCAAGACAGTGGAGAACCAGGGAGGGTAGAAATAGTCTAACTGTTAGATCAATCACCTATGAAACAGAGAAGCCAGGTTCAAATCCCACTGCTGTTCCTTGTGATCTCAGGCCTTCCATTGCCTCAGATACAAACTTAGACTGGAAGCCCTCCAGAGAAAGGAAAATACCTACTGTACCTGAACATGACTCATCATGAACTTCTGCAAAAGGTGCACATTAAATATAATAAATCCAAAGGAGGCACCCCATTGGTCTTCCCACATCTGGAGATCAAGTTATTTCTAGAAGACAAACAATTCCTATTAACAAGCCACTCAGAATTTAAAATCAGGGTATATAGCAGGTCCAGGCACTAATAAGGCAATTAGGAACAGTACCCTCTATAGCAGACAGATGGATACCTACAACTGGGCCAAAATAGGCACAGGCAGAATCCACACAAAAAATGTACCTAATTTTAAAATAAAAATGCAGAGAAACTGAACACCATATGCACCTAGTCAGCCCTCAATGAGGCACGGATGCACGTATTTTATAAGTATGCACATAGCCACTGCAGAATTTCCTCCTCAGGATGTAGAGCTCTTGGTGAAGGAAGTCATAAAGCATTGCAACATTATTTATGGGCCCCCATCTGCCAAAGTTAATTTTTACAGCAAACAGAAAGTCTGGAGGGCAATATGTCATAAACTAAATGCCATCTTTTACAACAAGCAGGACTGTGAGAACCTTCATAAGACATGGACAGCCCTCCATGAGAAAGCAGTAAGAGTAAAGGGGTTATTGAACTAGATGAGTGTCACAGATTGAGTTCATTTTCACTCCCCATTATGCCACAATCACTAGGGTCAGCCTATTTTATATGTTGCTAGAGAACATAAATACTCTTCTAGGAGGTTTTGTTAAAATTTGGAAGCAGATTCTGCTTCCTTACAGAATTCCATCTTTTTGGAGTTTTGTGCTGAGTCTGGCTTGTTTATTGAGCCGTTCCATTCTCCTGTTAATGATCAGTGAAACTCAAGTCAAGTGTAGGAGCAGCCTTACTTTGGACCATAGGAATTGTAGCTCAGCACTTCTTTTTAAGCTAAGTACTTTGCCACATTATACATAAGTTTGGAACTAGGTTTAAGTATTACACACAAATATACTGGAAGAGACAGATGAAAAACTTACGGGAACGAGACGTAGTTCTTGGTGCTTTGCCCTGTGTTGAGGTCTCTTTTCAATTTTTTTTTATAAATGTTTAGTGGGCATTTGAACTGTAATGGGGTGAGACTGGTGTAGTATATGATATATTATTGATTGATACACAGCAGTTTTTGGAGTTTTTTGGTTTTGTGGAAGTAGATATAATAGACATCTTGAGACCTGGTGGAAGGAGGTTAACCATTGAGACACTGTGATACCAGGGTAGATATTATATTTCAATGATAGAGTGGCAAAGAGGCACTATGTTTACATTTACATTTGCATATATTTAAAATTTGATAGAGTGCATATAGAATGAAATCTATGTGGTTTACAGTAGATATAAGGAAAAACAAGACAAGGTAAAACACACACCAGGAGACCTAGGTTACAATCATATATAAAGTTAAAAGTAAGGATACATAAGAAAGGAAGGATTGATAAAACAAACATAGGAGCTAGTTTTCAGAAAGCCATAAAACAGAACCAAATGCCTAAATAAGGGATGTTTTTACAAAAGTATAATAGGAATGTCCACATAGCATTTAGCACTAAAACTAATGCATTGTAAATGCAACACCTCCATGCAATTTGTCAGGGGGGCATGGCCAACATATGCCAAACAGTTACTGTGCAGGCAAGTCCCTTAGTACATGTTCAGACCCTTGGTAATTTCCAAAGGTGCACTTAACATCTATTGAGAAAAATGTGTAAATCAGATAACTTCCGAAACAATATAGTGTCATTTACCAAACCAAATGTGCAGAAGCTAAGTGAAAGAGCAGAATGTCTTTATCCAAATTTACTTGTATAACATCAAGTAATTCCAGTAAACTGTTTTCAGTGCCATGGTGAGAGCAGAAACCAGTTTGTCTGGGGTGGAGAACATTAAACATTTCCAAGAAGGAGGTCAACTGACGAGCTATGATTTTCTCAGAAACTATAGAGATCAAGGAGCGATTGGATATGAGAAGGGAGATGGAAATAACAGAAGAATCAGATTTAGGATTCTTTAAGTGTGAATAAGTGCTTGTCTGCATTTCAAGGGAAGTAAGTCAATTTTAAGACTTAAAGTGACCAAGGGGTATGTTTACTAAACCGCGCAATTGTGCGGGGCGCACTTGAGCGTGCGCTAAGGTACCTTAGCGCACGCTAATAGTGCGTTTTTGTGCCCCGCACACATGCGCGCTACACTAACGGGCCCACACAAGTGCGCGGTGCGCTCAAGTGCGATAGAGGTGTGGAAAGGCATTCAGAGGGCGGAGGAAGGCTCCCGAGGGGCGGAGGGACGGGGTCAATGGGTGGAGAGTGGGAGGGGAGAGGCTCCCCGCACAGGAGCGGGGCTGAAATTCCAGCTTAAAAATACCGCGAGTGAAAACCTCGCGTTAGAGCCGATTTAAAGGGAAGAGAAACCATTTCCGTCAGCAATGTACAGCAAAACCGGGGAAACCTACGAAACGTGAGCAGTGTGATACATGTGCACAGAGCAAAATAGCAAATAAAAATTGAAAATGACCACAACAAAATTCTAAAAAATTATAATACAGCTGGACAATAGTGATATCAATGGGCAACAATAAAAAACACTCCCAGGAAAGCTCCAAAAAAAAGAAATGATTTTTGGAAGGGTCTACGCTCCGTGCATAGCCCTTTCCGCCAACCCCCAACCCCGGATATTTAATGCTGGGGTCAGATGCGGCCCTTATATTGAATATCCAGGGTTTGCCACAATTCACATTAGCTAACTGGGCAGCAGCGATATTGCATGCTGTCCGGTTAGCTCCTGAGCCTTAGAGATAGGAGAGGGTTTTCTTCGCCTATCCTTTCAGCACAGGACGCTAACTTGGCAGCATGCAATATCGCTGCTGCCTGGTTATTGCTTGTTACCACCTCTGCTCCTCCCCTGAACACGCCTCGATGCTAAGCGGTTAGTGCCATTGAATATCCCTCAAAGCGACAGTTCCACGGTTTACAGGGCCATAAACTGTGTAACTGCCCTTCGAATATCAGGCCCAATCTCTTTAGTCAAAGTACAGATTTGTACAAGCTAGCAAGATCCTAATAGTGTGCCAAGCCAGCTACAAATTTTTGTGTTTTAAAGAGGGCATTGAGTCAAATAGAATGAACGTTCTACAGGAAACACAAAAGCTTCATTTAATATTTATGGATAGAAATTCAGTGTGTGAGTGGGGAAGAAAATAGTGGTCGGGTTATACCACCTTCCACTTGGTCAGAATGAGCAAACAGATGATGAAATGTTAACAGAAATTAGGGAAGCTAACAAATTTGGCAGCACAATAATAATCTGTGATTTCAGTTACCCCAATATTCACTGGATAAAGACCACATCAAGATTAGATGAAATAAATGCCTGCAGATGGTTTGAGAACTGACTAGAGGAGGAGTTATTTTAGACATAGTCCTTAATGGAACACAGGATTTGTTGTGAGAGCTAACTGTTTTGGGACCATGACAACAGAGATCAGGACATGATCAAATCTGACTTAATAACTGAAATGAGTACATCAAGGAAATCTACTGTGTTAGCGTTTAACATTCCAAAGGGAGACTATGAAAAAATGAGGAAAATGCTTAAAAAAAAATTAAAGGGCCAGTGCTTTTCAACATATTTATAAGTGATCTGGAATTGGGAGCAAAGAGTGAGATGATCCAATTTGCAGATGACTCCAAATAATATGTCCACTTTCATTGCTGCCCCTCAAACTACAGGGTAATTCTGAGTTACGAATAGCAGGGATGGTCTTCCCCAACGGGATGACCATCCCCACTATTCATACACTTTCCCGCCCCATCCTCCTTCCCCTCTCATTGTACGGGAAAGTTAGACTGGACCGGGAAGGAGCATATTGGGGGAGGCGTTAGGGCGGGCGGTGGGCAGTTGTCGGCCCTAGACATACAGGGCCGATTCCAATGTCGGACCTGTATGTCCAGGGCCGATGGCTTAGATAAGGAACTTATTCCACCTCCGAGATAGAATAAGTTCCCCATTCGGGCAGAGGATGGAGGCCCAGGGCATGGCAGTGGCAGGAGGGAGCGGAGAGCATTCCCTAAAGCCTGACTCTGGCCTTGGGAGGCCAGATCGGGGTCATGCTGTGGGGAAAGCATTATAGGAGCCGGTGACCGGGGATCACGGTCTTGGCCTGCATGCCATTTCGATCCCGCGGGGCTTGATGTGCCCTGCGGGATTGGAATTGCACATCTCCCTCTGTACATCCGGATCCAGCCAGGTGCACTGAGGGCCTGTACGTCCAGATTGGAATTGGGTCCATAGAGATTTAAGTACATAACATAAACACTTAAACTGCACACAACCAATGGAGGATGACTAAAACAGGAGTGATATGATCACATTTCTTTAACCACACTCGCTGCTGCATTCTGAGCCAATTGTATCAGCTAAACAAGCATTGTAGAAGGGCAAAATATATCATATTAGAGTAATCAACCCTCACTTGGTTTGCAGCTTGTCGTGCTGTGAGGGCTTGTGTGCATCAGTGATGCTGAGAGCTAAACTATAGGTAGTTTAACTACTGGCAGGGTCTCCCAAGATGGACAGGTCTCAGCTGAGATGCCAGACCAAGACAAACCACCCATCTGGGCAGAAGGAGAATGGGATAGTGTTGACGGCGGAGGATCACATTTCTGTGACAACGGCAACAACATCAAACTTAAACTGCGCGGAAGAAAGGCTCGGCAATCTACTTCTGTATCTTGCCATGAAAACCCAATGGATAGTTACAACAAAACAAATTGTGCTGTAGTGCTGGAAGATGAGACCCCCAGGTTGGAAGGCACTCAACTAGCTACTGGGGAAGAGCTGAAGACTTTTCAGAGTAAAGCCAGCATTTATGATGTGGTTGGATCAAAGCCCTCGGGACGTCTGACTGCTGATGTAGCTGCGCATGAAATGAGAGTCAGAAGCTGTAAAGATGTCTTACACATTGGAACATGGAACGTACGAAGCATGAACCAAGGGAAGTTGGAGCTGCTCAAGAATGAAATGGAACATGTAAAACTTGATCTGTTGGGTGTCAGCGAACTGAAATGGACTGGCATCGGGCACTTTGTATCAGATGATCACATGGTCTACTATGCTGGAAATGAAAGACAAAGAAGAAATGGTGTTGCATTTATAATAAAGAAGAAACCTGCAAGAACTGCAATGAAATACAATGCAGTCAGCGAACGCTTAATCTCTATTCGTCTACGAGGAATGCCTATCAAGTATATGCCCCAACAACAGCTGCAGAAGAGAATGAAATTGAAGAGTTCTATGAACAAGTACAAGCTGAAATTGACAGAACATGCAAACAGCATATGCTGATAGTCATGGGTGATTGGAACGCAAAGGTTGGCAACAAAGAAGAAGACAAAGTAGTTGGAAAATATGGACGGCAACAGAAATGAAGCTGGAGAAGACTGATAGAATTCTGCAAGACCAACGATCTATTCATCTCGAACACCTTCTTCCAGCAACACAAGCGGCGACTGTACACATGAACTTCACCAAATGGATTGTATAAAAATCAAATTGACTATATCTGTGGACGTCAATGATGGAAAAGCTCTATAACATCAACAAAGACAAAACCTGGAGCTGACTGTGGTACAGATCATCAACTACTAGTATGCAAACTAACACTAAAGCTAAAAAGAGCAAACCACTCATGAATGCAGCAAAATATGACCTTGAGAATATACCACTGGAATTTAAAGAATGCCTGCAAAATCTATTTGCTGCTTTAGATACAAATGATAGAGTTCCAGAAGAGTTATGGAATGACATCAAGAAGGTTGTGTTGGAAGAAAGCGAGAAGTCTCTACAAAAGGTAAAAAAGAAAAAACGGCCAAAATGGATGACGGAGGAAACTCTGAAAATTGCCCAGAAACGCAGAGAAGCTTAAGCCAGAGGAGCAAGAAAGACAATTACAGAACTCAACAGAGATTTCCAACGTGCAGCAAGACAGGACAAGGAAAAGTACTACAATGATGCATGCAAGGAAATAGAAGCAGAAACTATTAGAGGAAGAACAAAATCGGCTTTCCTAAAGCTACGAGAGTTAAAGAAAAAGTTCCAACCTCAAATTGGAATGTTACAAGATGCTCAAGGTTCTGTGTTGAATGATGCTGAGAAGATCAAGAAAAGATTGAAGGAATATACAGAGTTTTTATATGATAAAGATCAAGTAGACCAACAGCTGTTTCAACCTGTACCTTATGATCTGGAACCATTGGTGATGAAAGAAGAAGTTGAAGCAGCATTGAAAGCCTTATCAAAGAACAAAGCACCAGGCATTGATTGCATTCCCATAGAAGTATTACAGCAATCTGATGCAGCTGTTACTATACTTACAAGGCTCTGCCAAGAAATATGGAAGACAGCATCATGGCCAACTGACTGGAAAAGATCTGTGTTTATACCAATACTAAAGAAAGGTGATCCAACTGACTGTGGAAATTATCGCACAATTGCTCTGATCCCACATGCCAGCAAGATTCTACTGAAGATTATTCAAAAGAGACTACAATCATACCCGGAACAAGAACTACCTGAAGTGCAAGCAGGGTTCAGAAAAGGGCGAGGAACGAGAGACATCATTGCGGATGTGAGATGGATCCTTGAAAAGACTAAAGAATACCAAAAGGATATCTATTTGTGCTTTATCGACTATAGCAAAGCTTTTGACTGTATAAACCATGAGAAACTCTGGGTCACATTAAGAAGCATGGGTATACCAGAACACCTGATCGTTCTCTTGCACAATCTGTACATTGATCAAGAAGCAACAGTTCGAACGGAACAAGGAGAAACAGAATGGTTTAAAATAAGCAAAGGTGTAAGACAAGGATGCATACTTTCCCCCTACCTGTTTAATTTATATGCAGAACAAATCATCAGAGAAGCAGGATTGTATGAAGACAACAGAGGTGTGAAGATTGGTGGAAGACTCATCAACAACCTTCGCTATGCTGATGATACCACATTACTGGCGGAAAGTGAAGAAGATCTGAAACATTTGCTTCTCACAATCAAAGAACATAGTCTCAAAATGGGCCTGCACCTTAATGTAAAGAAGACAAAGATCATGACAACTGGCATAATCAACAGGTTTATCGTCGAAGGAGAAGAAATTGAAACCGTGAATAACTTTAACCTACTTGGATCAACTATCAATAAAGAAGCAACAAGCAGTCAAGAAATCAGACGGTGCATTGCTCTTGGCAGAATGGCTATGAAAGACCTAGATAAGATTTTCAAGAGCAGAGATGTCTCTCTCCATACAAAGATTCAAATTGTTCAAGCTATGGTATTTTCAATAACATCATATGGATGTGAAAGCTGGACAGTGAAAAACATAGACAGGAAGAAAATTGATGCCTTTGAATTATGGTGCTGGCGGCGAATACTGTGTATACCATGGATGTCCCGAAGAACAAACCAATCTGTACTAGAGGACATCAAACCTAAGCTTTCTTTAGAAGCTCAGATGACAAGACTTTGACTTTCATACTTTGGACACATCATGCTTAGAGAGAGATCACTAGAGAAAGACATCATGCTTGGCAAGATAGAAAGTCAACGCAAAAGAGGAAGGCCAACAATGAGATGGATCGATACAATAACAGCAGCTATGGGTACCAGTCTGTCGACAATGAGCCGCCTGACTGAAGATCGAACACAGTTTAGGATAGCTATCCAGAGGGTCGCCATGAGTCGACTCCGATTCGACGGCACTTAACAACAACAGAGTAATCAAAATGGTGAAGTGCTGACATTTGAACAACTGTGAAAACTGTAGGCTCAAACTACATGTGTAGTTTACATGTTAAACTCAGTTTAAAGAATATACCATGCACCACAGTCTACATTTGATCCTAAAATGAAAACTGTGAGTCAAGAACTATACCAAGATACAGAATCTTATCTTTAACTGGATATAGTTATTCAAATTCAGAAAGCAAAGAGGTACAAAGACTGCATCTTTGGAAATTATCATTGCCTCAGTTTTCACAAAATCACTGTATATACAATTATCAGATAAACATTGTGAAATCTTAGAAAGGTTTTGTACAATTTTCAATGACAGGTTTTGTTTAAAAGTCAAAATATCAAAAGTGTACAGCCTAAATGTAAGCCCAAGCTGATATATCAACTTAGACAATAGAAGCATATAGATATTAAACAGTGTTGAAGACAATGTGTAACCATGCGGATCCCAAATTGCACAAAACGCCACAAGCATACCTCCCCGGGGAGATGACTCTGTTGTGACCTGTCTATCAAAAAGGAAGCAAACAACCTCAGTACAAATCCAGAAATCCTTAATTGTGATAAATGATATAGAAAAATACTAGGGATTTCAGAATTGAGCACAGAAAAGGCAAGATGGCTGAGGAGAGATATGATAGAGGTCTATAAATTAATGAATGGACTAGAAAGGGTAAACCTAGATCGATTTACTCTATCAAGAAGTAGAAAGACTAGGGGATATACAATGAAGCTACAATGTAACCCATTTAAGACTAATAGAAAAAAATTCACTCAACGCGTAATCAAACTCTAGAGTTTGTTACTGGAGGATGTCATAAAAGCTGTTAATATAGCTGAGTTTTAAAAAAGGTTTGCACAAGTTTCTGGAAGAAAAGTCTATAAACTGTTATTAAAGAGGACCCGGGAAATACACTAATTACCCCATGACAAGTATTGTGGAACCTATGTACTGTACCTTTTGTGGAACTTACCATGTATTTGTGACCTAGATTGGCCACTGTTGGAAACAGGATATTGGGCTTGATGAGCCTTGGTCTGACCCAGTATGGCATTTCTAAAGGTTTTTATGTGATGTTCTTAAAAAAGACATATACAAATAATAACAAATAAGCCATTTGCTTGCATTCTAATCCCTTAAGAACACCATTCCCGCTGCTAAACCACTACTGACAAACATCTAAAATTTGATGATTTTCAACAAAGAAATCCAACTGATCACAAACTTCCTGGGCTACTAATTCTGCTAAGACTTGAAAATGTGATCTACGATGAAAACTATTTAAATCATACAAATCACCAGCCTTAGGGGTCTATTTACTAACCCATGATAGCAACAAAAACCTAACATAGTGTGCTAGCGAAAATAGCAGTTTTAGCTACAAAATCCCTGCCTTATCTGTTAAGGATGCGCACAATATTTCCCCAGCAGATAATGCATGAAAAAAGCAGAGATCATGGTGTAGCAGCACAGTGGATACAGCTAACACCCTCACTGAGGTGGCATTAGTCTGCAAAACCAACAGTTACCGTGCTCTGTCAATGTGCATGGTAACTGCTCATTGCAGACATGCCCACACCCCATCCACTCAGGCATCTAACGTGTGGTCTGCAAATAGCACAGAAACTTACTGCACTATCTGCAACTGATTCACATTAGCTCTTAATGTGGAGCATTAATAACTAACACACCTTAGAAGATAGACCCTTTATTTTTTATTACGAGCCTCGCTGATGCCCTCTTCAAAGCTGAAAACATAATGCCTATTCATAAAGTGGAATTAGTTAACTCAGTTAAAAACAACAATACCATGCCCTTCATTGCTTTAACTACAGAAACTGAAATGCAATCAAAGAGGGAATATATGGGCCTCAACTGCTACAGTATTCACAAGGTATTATCAGTTGTTACTTCTGCAAATGTAGTTCACTATGTATTGCTGTTATCTGACATGATGAACATAGAGTTCTCCTTAAAGGCAGAGCCAGGGATAACAAGAACAAGAAATACAAGGAAGAGGAGGAGACCTATGTGGGAATACCAGAAGAAATGCATACATGGAAAAAGAGAGAACAGTTGAGGTGGAGAGGAGCTTAAAGATCTAGAATTGCAGGAGAGTGAGATCAAGATCATCAAAGAACAAGTGAAGAACTCAACTGAAGAGGAAGAAGAAAGGAAGACCCAGAGATGGAGGAATTAACGATCAAACTCCTAGTCCACGTTTAAAAAGATGACTATACCGGAGAAGTAGCCTAGTGATTAAAGCAACAGTCTAATATCCAAAAGATCAGGGTTCAATTCCCACTAACAGCTCCTTATGACTTTGGGCAAGTCACTTTACACTCCTTTGACTTGATGGCACTTAAAAAATGAAAAGCTGGGTTCCAGGCAAGGGAAAGATTTCCCAAGTTAAACTTAACACCTACAGTAAGATTAAAAGTGTGATAAATAAAATGAATAAAGTCATAGCCTGTATAAAGGGACCATTTACTGACATTACAGAAATAAATCTAATACAGTACTGAGTAACTAGAATTATTACTGAAAGAATACTACTGACTAAAATTCAAGGCCGTAAAAAAAAGAATAATAATAATACCTCCTTCAAAAAGCACATTGAATAAAAAATAGTCACTGTATGCAGAGGTATCCCTGATAAATGAGTATCTAAAAGAATTAAGATTATCGAAGAAGGGGGGGGCGGAGCCTGATGTCTAGCGGGATAGACGCTTTGCGTTGAAGCTCCCGAGAGGCCTACTCAGAATCCTGAATTAATACCTGCATAAATTTCATTTTTTTGCTCTGAACTTACCGGGGTGCCTCGGGGGGAACGGCGGGCCACAAACCAGTGCGACTGGACCTCGGGTCTCCCTCTTCTTCACACGGAAAACGCTCCAAAACAGAGTTCTTCCCCACAAAAGATGGCCCCACTTTGGGGAAACCCCGCAACGCCACAGGAGATCTTGGAGGAGATACGCGGTGTGAAGGAGCTGGTACAATCCAACGGAGCGGCGCTCCGAACCATGCGTGAAGACTTTGGCACACTTCAGAACCGGCTTGAAAGTCTCCCACTACGACAGGACAACATGGCGGAGGTCCTTGACTCGCACGCGGTGCGCTTGGTGAAATTGGGCAAGGCTGAGCGTATGATACAGAATTTTCAAAAAGAGCTGGAGGATAGCAATGATCGAGCTGGTTGCAACCATATGGGGCTCATTGGAGTACCGGAGGATGTGAGAGCAGGAGACATGCGAGAATTCTTGGTCAAAACTCTCCTCCCCTTGCTAAAGATTATTATTTACAGAGATCTGGAGACTGACCGAGCGCATTGTGTTCCTGCTAATATGGCGCTCAATCTGACGACTCCTCGGGCTCTCATTTTTCGATTATTGCGCTACCAGTAAGTAGAGCAAATTCGCACTGCTGCCCGGGCGAACTATCATCTTGAATTTGAAAGTCATAAAGTTTCTTTTCCCCTGACGTGGCAAAGTCCACAGTTGACCGACGGAGGAGACTCCTTGCTTTTCGCCCTGGACTTCAATAACTACAGGCTCACTTTGGCCTAATATATCCAGTGAAGCTCAGAGTGACTCTCCATAACCCAGCCATAACATTCGAAGATCCCGATCTACTAGCAATGTTTTTGGACTCCAAATAACGCAGATCAGATGCGCTAATCCAACAACTATGATTCAACAATTTTGATCTGTAATTCGCCGGATTTGCCCGCCATCTTGAACGGCCCGACGCGGTGATCCCAGTCTGGAATAGAGACTGCCTGGACTTTTCTTTTTATCTATAATTTACTTGGCCTTCTATCCCTCCATGATGTGCACCTCGGTGGGATTCGAAACATGCATAGTTTTACAGGTTATATGTTTTAGCTTGGGCCCTCTCTGGAGTTTCTCCCCGCAGACATTAGGTCGCCAGTAATTTCTGGGGTTTTGCTTCTTCTCTGGTGCACCTCGGTGCTTATTTTTTATATGGGGCGTTTCCATGATTTTCATTAACTCATTGATTATTATGTTATGTGCACAGTCATACATAGTTAAGATGAGGGACATTGGGAAACTGTGTGCATTATTGTGTTCTTTCTCAGAATTTATAATCTTTCTTGATGGCCTTGTGTCAGATCTTCTCATAAAACTTAAACGGCATTAATAGTCCAATCAAAAGAAAGAAAATCCTTAGCTATCTTAATCATGAGCATGTTAAGTTAATGTTTCTTCAGGAAATGCATTTAAATTCCGCTGCGGCATTGAAACTCAATACCACGCCTAATATGGCGACTGCCTTCTCTTCCGCTGTTTCCAAGCGGTGTGGGGTAGCCATTTTGGTTAAGAAGTCTCTGCAAGCTATTGTAATGGATGTTAGCTTTGATAAGGAGGGTAGATGGGCCCGTGCACACCTTCAGGTTGAGACTGTAATTTACGTGTATTGGTATTTATGCTCCGAATGTGGATAATCCTGTTTATTCTGCAAGTATTATGCAGTTAGCACAGGCATTTGCCAGCCCTCCATTAATGCTCGGCGGCGATTTCAACCAAGTACTTGAGCCCTTGACAGCTTGGCTGCCGCCCAGAACGAGTGGTCCACCCAAGAGTCTTGATTCTTTTACTGCTTTGATAACAGATTTTGCGCTAGAAGATATATGGAGGCTGCTTCTCCCCTCACTCCCATTATCCACCAATGCGCTCAGACAGCATAGAAATTCTGGGAACGGGAGTTGCATGTAGCTTTGACCCCGGAGCATGGGAGCCTAGCCTGGTGCAGGTTGACATGGATCTCTCGATCTCCCTCACTTACTCAGACACCTTTTTTCTTTTAATCCACCGAAGTTTTTATACTCCTGATAGGTTAGTCAAATGACCGCTACCCAGCGCAACAGATTTTGGATATGCCGCACGGCCATTCACATGCTAACTTATATTATGTTTGAATGCCCGGTACTACAATATTACTGGAAAATACTGGGGGAAAAATAGGTCCCCTCTTAATTTCAATGAATGGTGGCATCCTGTCAGTCTATACAGTAAATATGAACGAATACCTCATCTGTTGGCTTCTTCCGTTCAGACCCTCTATCATTTGTCTGAATGGAGGATACTCCACGATTATGTTTAAAATGCTAAAATGCTAAATGCTCCCATCTGACTGTTTAAATCTATTTCACATGATCAGTCTATATTGCTGATACTCTTTTGTTTGTTTGGATGTACAATCACTGCTATATGTATACGCCTCTTTGATGATACTCCTCAGTTCCAGAGAAGAAGCTTAGGGGTGGGGGGTAATTGGGGTTGCTTTCCTTATGTGTATATTTGTATTTGTCTCCTTTGGTTTGTTGTTTCGTTTGCTTGTTGTAAAATGAAAATAAAAGTTTCAAAAAAAAAAGATTATCGAAGAAGACTCAAAACGTCAAGCTGAAACATGCTGCATTAACAGATGAAGATCTTAAATTTGTATATGTTCCAACAATAAATTAAAAGTAGCAGAAAAAGTGCAAAAGCTGTGAAGATTTGAAGAAAATTGGAAATAAAAATATAAAAATAAACTATTTAGAGAGAACCCAAAACAATTCTAAAGGGAATTGAGAAAAAAAACATTAATATGGTAAAATAACCACCAACCAAAGCCAAAATAGTAGCCTTCTGGAGAAAACTATATAAAGACCCTATAGAGCGCAATAAGAAAACAGAGTGGTTACTCTGCATATGGGAGCATTTAGAAAAAGCAAACATCAAATCTATGGAATGGCCTGCTGTAACAACAAAAGAGCGGGAAAGGAGGTTAAAATGACCCTCAAACTGGAAGAGCCCTCGCCCAGATGGCGTGACCAATCTTTAGCTCAACTAGTTAATATTACTCTACCAAGACCTGGAAAACCTGAAAAAAAACCAATGGATCAAGAAGTCAGTCTTAACACCCCAATGGTTTACAACAGAAAGAACATTTCTCCTTCCAAAGGGGAACTCAAGTAACATTCCCAAAAATTACAGAACAATAATTTGTTTACCTACAATCTATAAGATGTTCACTGCGATAGATGCAGACAGAATATATGATTATATCAAGTCCAATAACAACATGGCAATAGAGCAAAAGGGCCACAAGAGAGAAGCATATGGAACCAAAGACCAGTTAATGTTGAATAAGGCCATCATGGCCAGCTCTAAGAAAAGCAGAAATCTGAGGATAGCATGGATTGATTATAAGAAAGCTTTTGACAGCATCCCACATTCTTGGATAAACAATTTCTTTGACATGTATAAAATACATCCTGGTTTGATAGAATACATTAAGTTTGCCATGACAATGTGGCAAACTACACTGTTTTTGAAGTATGAAGATGGTCAGTACATCATTCCTTAAGATCCAATGAAGAATATTTCATGGAGATTCCCTATCACCACTTCTGTTGTGTATGGTGCTTAATCCAATGAATACTCTTTGGGATATGGATTTAGCTTGAAGCCTAAAGAAGTTAACAATTCAGAAATACTGTAACATTCCATTTATTACGCGTATTTGTATATGATCTGAAGCTCTACAGTTCCAGTGACCAACAATTAGAAGAACAACTCCATGTAGTGAAAAGCTTTTCTGATGACATTAGGATGCCTTTTGTCTTTGACAAATCTGCTAATTTTTGTTAGAGGAAAATTGAGCTAAATGGCTCTCTGGCTAAAGGCTGTGACATCAAGGACCTTAAACAGGAAGGTTTATATTGTGATGATCAGCCTGGTAAAAACCCAAGGAGAATGTCCCTTTGGGATAGTGCAGGGACCTTTGCAGCCACAGAGAATGCCTAGAGCCTGTAGATCTGACAAAAACCTGTTATGGCTTCCAGAAAGGAGGAAGTCTCAAGCTGTGACAACAGCCTAGAAGAGATGGAGCCAGTCTGTCAGAACACAGCAGGTTTTTGACCAAGCCCAGCATCCCTGGCTTACCAGGTAACATTCCTTACAAGCAAAAAGAGGCTGGGAGGGGGAGGAGTTGCCTCTCCCTGGCTGTGAAAATGTCCCTGGGCTTCAGACTAAGAGGAAAGGAGGAGTAGACCAGGAAGAGCAGATAGAGGAAAAACAAGTGGCAAATGCACAAATAGTGGGAAATACAGAGTGTTACTCCAGGACCCTTTGTCGATCAAGAACAGATACATGAATGGTTAAGAAGAGGTGAACTGAAACCAAAGGATAACAGGTTGATAGTTACATCCCAGGACAGAGGATTACAGAAGAGATGGTATACAGTGAGCTCTGAAAAAAAATGGCAAAACAGACATATGTAGATTCTGTGGGAAAGAACTGAACACAGTGACTTACCATATAGCTGGATGTTTAGTTCTGATGGCAAAAAGGTTGTACAGGAAGGCACAATAAAGTAGCATGCCTCGTACATTGGAATCTCTGTAAACGCTAGTACATCACTGTGCCTGAAAAGAACTGTGATTGTGGCCTTAAGAGAATTAGAATAAGAAGCACCATCAGGCTCTGTGACAGAGACTCTCTCCAGCTCCTGTCCCCTCTGGGGATCTGTGATTCCATCTGCATAGCTGAAGCAGCTAACAGCCATCAGACCTGCTGCCCAATCAGAGCTCCAGCTTGCTTTTTAAATAGGAAGCTGTGATTCCATCTGCATAGCTGAAGCAGCTAACAGCCATCAGACCTGCTGCCCAATCAGAGCTCCAGCTTGCTTTTTAAATAAGAAGCACCATCAGGCTCTGTGACAGAGACTCTCTCCAGCTCCTGTCCCCTCTGGGGATCTGTGATTCCATCTGCATAGCTGAAGCAGCTAACAGCCATCAGACCTGCTGCCCAATCTCAAACAGCAGCTAACAGCCATCAGACCTGCTGCCCAATCTCAAATCAAATCCCAAACTCAAATCTTCTTCTGAATCAACACCACTGAGCAAATTTTTGCAACCAGGTTCACTATCTTAAATCAACATTATGTTTAATGGTATCTCCTTTGTCTACCTGTTACTGCCTACTATGTTAGTTTAATTAATAATGCTACCACACTAATGTAATTTTATAATTTGATCCTTTTATCAAAAATGCTATTTACACTGGTGTTCCATTGTTAGTTTGACTACCTATATTTAGTTACCACCATTACTGATACAATTACTGTTCCTTATATTTGCATTACTTTAATTAATGCTGCTACTATACAAATGTGTACAATGTACTTATAGTATATATCTTGTAACCCATAGTACATAACCACATTATAGACACCCTATAGCAGCGATGGCGAACCTATGGCACGCGTGCCAGCTGTGGCACGCAAAGGCCTTGCAGCTGGCACGCGGGCCATAGGTCCGCAAAAAAAAGAAAAAGCTGTCTCTGACTGCGGACGCGGCAAGGGCAGAATGCAGCGTCCCGCGGGGCCCCCTCCGCCCGCTAAGCCCCTCTGCAAGAGCTTTCAGATTCGCGAGGGAGAGCGTCTCCCTCGCGTCTCTGTTAAGCCCGCAGGGGCTAATGGGAAATTTCCCATCAGCCCCTTTAGACGCGAGGGACTGATGGGAAATTTCCCATTAGCCCCTGCGGGCTTAACAGAGACGCGAGGGAGACGCTCTCCCTCGCGAATCTGAAAGCCCTTGCAGAGGGGCTTAGCGGGCGGAGGGGGCCCCGCGGGACATTGCAATCTGCCGCGGCAGCAGCCAGAGCCTGCTTTTTTTTTTAAAAAATTTGCCGGGGGGGGGGGTTAGGACTGCTAATGGGCAGGGGGGGGGTTAGGACTGCTAATGGGCAGGAGGGGGGGTTAGGACTGCTATGTGCAGGGGGGGTTAGGACTGCTAATGGGCAGGAGGGGGGGGGTTAGGACTGCTAATGGGCAGGAGGAGGGGGGTTAGGACTGCTAATGGGCAGGAGGAGGAGGGGGGTTAGGACTGCTAATGGGCAGGAGGGGGGGGGTGTTAGGACTGCTAATGGGCAGGAGGGGGGGGGTTTTAGGACTGCTAATGGGCAGGGGGGGGGGTTAGGACTGCTAAAGGGCAGGAGGAGGGGGGGGTTAGGACTGCTAATGGGCAGGAGGGGGGGGGTTAGGACTGCTAATGGGCAGGAGGGGGGGTTAGGACTGCTAATGGGCAGGAGGGGGGGGGGGTAGGACTGCTAATGGGCGGGGGGGGTAGGTTAGGACTGCTAATGGGCAGGAGGGGGGGTTAGGACTGCTAATGGGCAGGAGGAGGGGGGGTTAGGACTGCTAATGGGCAGGAGGGGGGGTGTTAGGACTGCTAATGGGCTGGGGGGGGGTTAGGACTGCTAATGGGCAGGAGGGGGGGGGGTTAGTACTGCTAAAGGGCAGGAGGGGGGGTTAGGACTGCTAATGGGCAGGGGGGGAGGTTAGGACTGCTAATGGGCAGGAGGGGGGGTTTAGGACTGCTAATTGGCAGGAGGGGGGGTTAGGACTGCTAATGGGCAGGAGGGGGGGGGGGTTAGGACTGCTAATGGGCAGGGGGGGTTAGGACTGCGAATGGGCAGGGGGGGTAGGTTAGGACTGCTAATGGGCAGGAGGGGGGGTTAGGACTGCTAATGGGCAGGAGGAGGGGGGGTTAGGACTGCTAATGGGCAGGAGGGGGGGGTGTTAGGACTGCTAATGGGCAGGGGGGGGGGTTAGGACTGCTAATGGGCAGGAGGAGGGGGGGTTAGGACTGCTAATGGGCGGGCGGGCGGGCGGGCGGGGGTAGGACTGCTAATGGGCTGGGGGGGTAGGACTGCTAATGGGCTGTGGGCTGATGGGGGCTGTCTGGAAATGGGGTGATGGGGGTTTAGGGCTGGAAGTGAGTTGATGGGGGGGCTAGGACTGGTATTGGGTTGGGGGGTTGCTAGGACTGGAAATGGGCTGATGCAGGGACTAGAAGGGAATGGATGCTGGGTGAGGCTGGAACTAGAAGGGAGCTGATGTTGGGGGAGGATTAGAATGGGATGGGGCTGGGAGAGTAAAATGGAGAGGGGAAAAATATTTTGTGTGGGAGGGATAAAAAATCTACAATTGGCCGGGTATTGGGAGAGTAAGTGGGGATTGAGGATGGAGGGGTAAAATTTGAGTGGATGAAATAGGAATGAGGAAAGAGCAAAAGGAGAAAGATTAGTATGTTAAAGCAGATGTAGAGAGAGAGAATGGAAAAAAAAACTAGAAGAGAGAAGAAAGGACAAATGGACAGCAGATGATGGAGAGTTAGCAGAAAACATGAAGAAACCAGAAGAAAGTGGCTGGAGCAATTGCAACTGTGTAACTGAGCTGAGGTATTCTGTTTATGTAATTCCTTTTTGACATTGCCACTTGTTCTCTTTCCCCAGTAGGTCATGTATTGTTATTGTCTGAAATGTATTGGTTTAATATTTGCAGTGTTGCCTTTTGATAGGTATGGTGTGGTGCTTTGTGAGTCCTGGTAGTGCTGTTAGGATACGGCGGGTTTGCTATTGGTTCTAAATGGGCAGTGTTTGTAGTAGTTCCTAATGTGCCTGGCGGTTGGCACTGGATTATAGTAATGTAGAAATCTTTTAGTCTGTCTTTATCCATACACTCATTAAGAGACATGTTTACTAAAAGTTAGTGTATGTTAGCATTATGCAAATATTTATGCAAATTGACGTGCTGGCACTTTGAGGAAATTCTTTGGTTTTGTGCGGCAGTTTGGGCACTCGGGCTCAAAAAGGTTAGCCATCACTGCCCTATAGTCTCTTCTATTTACTTCACAATAATACAGATCTACTAAGACATTCAGGCCTTTTCTAATTTACTATCCTAAAATCTACCTACCTTGCAATCACATATGTACCCTTCACTCAAGATACCAAAAATGCACTCAATCTTGAGCTTAACCCTACTCCTCCTTACCTCCTACTACCCCAACCTTCTTCACGCCTTTAACCCTGACACCAGCTTCATCCCATTTCTCCGCTACATGGGAAGAAAATGGTTTGAAACCCCCCGTCACACTTCATCAAGACCCATCACAACCTATGGTTGGGGGTCACCTACTATACATCCCATTGCAAAACCTCAAAAAGGACCATAGCCAGAAAAACAAATCCCAACACCCAATCAGGTGTGCACTTATAAATGCAAGATCTATACGTTCAAAATGGCCAGTGGTCCACGACCTGATATCTCAACACAATCTTGATATCCTAATGATAACCGAAACTTGGCTATCAGACTGCGATAATGCTCTCATCCACCAGATGTCACCACCTGGCTTCACCATCCACACTTGCCACAGATCTAATAAAAAAGGAGGAGGTACACTCATCCTCACAAAATCCAATCTCCAGTTCAAAACAAGCAATGCATCCAGCACCACTCACCTTGATATGATTACTATAACAAATGAACTCTGCTCTATCAACCTTTTATATCGAGCTCCAACACCCTCACCAGACGAATTACCAACAATAATCAATCTTGCTTGCAATTCCAGTATCCCAAGCTGGATAATGGGAGATTTTAACCTGCCTTCTCTAACAACTGCACATGCAACGGCCTTCATTGATGCTATGAAAGATCTGGGATACAATCAGATTATTGAATCACCTACCCACATCAAGGGAAGCACACTTGACCTGATCTTCGCCCCACAGATAGCAACAAATATAGCTCACCACTTCGCCACATCAATAACTTCAGTACCCTGGTCTGATCATGATCTTATCACATTTCAGATACCCACCATCCATCAGACTAACAGCACTATCAAGGCACAAGCCCCACCGAGCTATCTATCTACACGTTTTAAGCCTTTTGTTAAGGATAAAGCCCTTGAGGAAATCTTACCTCGCCTTATTATCACACTATCTGACCCAGATAAACTGGTTTCCAACTGGGACCACGCCCTTAAATCAGCTGCCTCCCTTCCAACCACAAGAATAAACATCAAGAAGCGAGAACATGCTCCATGGTACACCAATGACCTTAGAGCGTCGCTCCTTCACTTACGTAAACTAGAGAGACACTGGCGTCACGCCCGGTCCCCTGAATCTCTATGTACATACACCTCTTATCTACAATCTCATCGAGCAATGACGATGGAAAAAAGAAAACAATACCATGCAGATATTCTAAAGCAATCGCTTAACAAACCTCATGATCTGTTCAGCATAGTTAAGTCCCTAACAGGTGACCCAGCTCCCGCCCAAACAACTATGCCTCACCAACAAGATTATGCAAACTACCTACAATCAAAGATAATCCAAGCCAACAAGTTATCAACCTGCACAATCTCCTCTACTACATGTAAAACCCCTCTACTCAAATTTTGCGAAGTATCCAATAAAGAAATACAAGATATTATCACATCCATTAATCTTACCACTGCCCCTAGTGACCCATGTCCAGCTAGTTGGATCAAAGAATTACGCCAAGAACTTAGTCCCGCTATAAGCAGAATCACAAACCAATCCCTCTCCATAGGATCTTTCCCACAAAGCCTGAAATTTACTTCAATCCGCCCATTATTAAAAAACAACAAACTTGATTCCTCCAAAGTTGAATCCTTTCGCCCAATACCAAGCATCCCCCTACTCACCAAAATCATTGAAAAGGTAGTTCAACGACAAATCCAACAACATATTGACGATGTAGCTCCACTGGATCCATCTCAACATGGCTTCAGAGAAGCTCATGGTGTCGACACCATCCTCACAACTCTCTTCAATGATCTAGTTACAGGACTTGCTAACATCCGCCAGGGATTTGTCCTCATTTTCATGGATATTGCTGCAGCCTTTGATTCAGTCAACCAGGAAACTCTGATACTCCGTCTTGTGGAGAAAGGAATACAAGGCTCAGCTATAGCATGGTGCAAGTCCTACCTATCTAACAGATGGCAACAAGTCAGAACAGGTCCCATGACTTCTGACCCATTCCCTCTCAATCAAGGTGTACCTCAGGGTTCATCCCTATCTGCATTAATGTTCAACATATATATGCAACCAATTTGTACCCTAATCCGCTCCTTCAACATCCAGTGCCTAGTCTACGCAGACGACGTCCTAATCTACTCACCATTCCTGATTGATCAACCTGACTTTTCACCTATATCAAGCTGCTTCTAAGCTGTATCACAATGGCTTACAACACAAAATTTAAGGATCAACCATAGTAAAACAGATGTCTTATTCCTCACCAAGAACCAGATGTTCTCCCCACCCCCCACATTAAAAGTAAACAATATTGAGTTGATAGCAAAATCAACTATCCGCTATCTCGGCATCACGCTTGACCAATGACTCGACATGTTTACACATGTGAAGAACATCACGAAAGCAATTTACCATAAGGTCCGGATACTACGTCACCTGCGCCCCCTATTGGAGTTTAATGACTACCGAACTATCTTCCAAGCCTTGGTGCTCCCACATCTAGACTTTGCAAATATTATCCTTCATTGCCTCCCTCAGTCAACACTAGGACCTCTTCGCCTTGCAATGAATGCTGCAGCAAGGGTACTTGCAGGTACATCAAGAGCTAAACATATAACCCCAGTCATGATGGATCTCCACTGGCTTCCACTTCAGGCTAGAATCCAGTATAAGTCCCTAGTACTAACATTCAAAGCCCTAAGGAACCAGATCACCTCACCCATCAGCAAACTCATTCAAAGACGGCCGTTCAACAGGATCATGAGATCTAATCAAGCAAACACTCTAGAGATCCCCAACATTCTAACTAAGTGCAAAAAGGCTACTGCCAATAGAGCCTTCTCCCTATTTGCACCCATGACCTGGAATGCCCTCCCCACTGAGCTCCGTTCCACCCCAGACCTATTGTCATTTAGAAAAGCCCTCAAACAACACCTTTTCCTCATCCATTACCCAGAATCCAATCCCAGAAACAACCACCCATCCTCACATCCTACACCCTACTCCACCCCACCCAAAATCCAACACCATAAAGAAAATGACTGGGGGGGCGGAGCCTGATGTCCAGCGGGTAGGACGCTTTGCGTTGAAGCTCCCGAGAGGCCTACTTAGAATCCTGACTTAATACCTACACAAATTTACTATTTCGCTCCGAGCTGACCGGGGCACCTCGGGGGGAATGGCGGCCCATAAACCAGCGCGCTTGGACTTCGGGTCTCCTTCTTCTTTTCACGGAAAACGCTCCAAAACAGAGATGTCCTCCCCACAGAAGATGGTTCCATTTCGTGCAAACCCCGAGATGCACCTGGAGATTTTGGAAGAAATACGCGGCGTGAAGGAATTGGTGCAGTCCAATGGAGAAGCGCTTCGAGCCATGCGAGAAGACTTTGGAGTGCTCCAAGACCGACTTGAAAGTCTTTCATTACGGCAGGACAACATGGCGGGGGTCCTCGACTCGCACGAGGTGCGCTTGGGCAAACTGGACGAGGCTGAGCGTCAGATACAGAATCTTCAAAAGGAGTTAGAAGATAGCAATAATCGAGCCCGTCGCAACAATGTGAGGCTCCTCGGAGTGCCGGAGGGGGTGGAAGCAGGAGATATAAGAGAATTTTTGCTCAAAACTCTTCCCTCCTTGTTGAAGATCACCTTTCATAAAGAACTGGAAATCGATCGTGCACACCGTGTTCCTGCTCACATGGCGCTCAACCGCACGACCCCCCGGCCTATTATCTTTAGCTTGCTACGATATCAACAAGTGGAACAAATTTTACATGCTGCCCGAGCGAATCATCATTTGGAATTTGAAGGTCGTAAGGTCTCCTTCTTTCCTGATTTGGCAAAGCCTACCGTTGACCGTCGGAAGAAACTCCTTGCTTTTCGCCCTCAACTTCAACAGTTACAGGCTCGCTTTGGCCTGTTGTATCCAGCGAAGCTCCGAGTGACTCTCCATAACCAAACCAGGACGTTCGAAGATCCTGATCTACTATCAACATTTTTAGACTCCAAAGAAGCAGAGCAGATGCGCTAATCCCAAAGTTTGGACTCTTATTTGCCGGCTCTATCCGCCATTTTGAAGGGCCCGATGCGGCGGTCATAGCCAAGCACAGAAATAGCCTGGACTTTCTTTCTTTCTCTATATGACTTTTGTTTTTTGGTCTCCTATCCCTTCATGATGTGTGCCTCGGTCGGATTCGGAGCACGCACCGTCCTACAGGTTATGTGTTTTTTCAATTTAGGCCTTCTCTGGGGTTTCTCCCCGCAGACACATGGTCGCCAGTAATTTTGGGGTTTTGCTTCTCCTCTACCGTACTGCGGTTTTCTTTGTTAATGTGGGGCGCTTCATTGTATTATATTAGTTTATTTTTCCTATGTCATGTGTACAGCCAGATACAGTCAGTTTGAGGGACACAGTGAAATTATGTGTGCTATCATGCTCAGAATTTTAACTTTTCTGTATGGTCTTATGTAAAATCTTATCATTCACCGTCAAAGGCATTAATGGTCCACTCAACGGAAAGAAAATCCTTAGCTATCTTAGCCATGAGCATGTTGATTTAGTGTTTCTTCAGGAAACGCATTTAAATTCTGTTGAAACACTGAAACTCAATGCTAAGCCTCACATGGTAGCTGCCTATTCTCCCACCGGTTTCAAATGGTACGGGAGAGCCACTTTGGTTAAGAAGTTTTAGCACGCTACTGTATCTGCTATTAGCGCTGACAAGAAGGGTAGATGGGCCCGTGTACACCTTGAGGTTGGAGATAGTTAATTCACGTGTATTTGCATTATGCCCCGAATGTGGACAACCCTGCTTACTATGCAAGTATTGCGCAGTTGGCCTCGGCCTCTGCCAATGCTCCATTAATACTTGGTGGTGATTTACTCAAGTGTTCCCTCAATCTTTTCTTCTCAAACAAGGTGCTCGTTGGTTGGAAGAGCCAGTACCGAGCAGACCTGTGTGGCTAGATACAGAAGCGGGCCTTCGCGAACCGATTCCTCTTACCTTTCTCCCTGGTATGACTCTCCCATCAGACTCCCACTATCCACCAATGCTTTTAGACATTTTAGGTGCCTTTACTACTCTTATGCAATCTTTAGACTCCCGACTCTGGTCAGTGCAACTTCAGCATCGCCTTTGATCCACTAGAGTACTCCCGCCATCGGCATTCTCTATATAAGGTTGATTGGAGACTTTCCGACCTCTCGGTAATTCACCGGGTGTAGCATCCAATTTTACTAAACCTTCTGTAATGCTATACCTAGAGATACCCCTATAGCGCAGAAAGTATGGGAGAGAGAATTGCATGTGACTTCGATCTCGGAGCAATAGAGCCTTATCAGGAGTAGAGGGATACGGGTTCCCGATCCGCCTCACTCATTCAGACCCTCTCCTTTCTAGCCCACCGGTGTTTTTCCACTTCTCACAGATTAGACAAATGGAACACTACTCAGGGCAATGGTTGCTGGACACGTCCCGCGGCCATTGGTTCATTGCCTCATGTTATGCATGAATATCCCGCACTACAGTATTACTGGCGTCGGGTCTGGGGTCGTATTTAGTCTATCTCGCACTCTCAGGAGCCCCTTTCTTGGAGGATAGTGGGACTTCGCCCAGTTGCGGGGATCCCCTCTCTCCCAAAAATGGCTTATCTCCTTTCGAACTTTATGCTTAGCATTGCTATTTCCCTAATTAAGTATTTCCCTAATTAAGTAATACTGGAAGCTTAGCTCCCATTTGAGCCCCAATGACTGGTGGAATCATGCCTGTCTTTACAGTAAATATGAACAAATCCCTCGTCTGTTCGCTTTTTCCGTTCAGACTCCTTCTCATTGGTCTCAATGGACGCTGCTCAATGACTATGTACATTTTGCTAAATGCTCTCATTTGACTGTCTGACTTTGTATATATCTTTGTCTCATGATCATGCTGTATTGTAGATACTCTTTTGATCGTTTGATGTATAATCACTGTTGGTTGGAAGCGCTCACATGCTGATATAATCGGGTAGAGAAGAAGCATCGGGGTGGGGGGTAATGGGTTTGCTTTTCCTTATTGTATGCTTGTTTTGTCTTTTTTGGTGTGTTGTTTCTTTTGTTTGTTGCAAAATGAAAATAAAAGTTTAAAAAAAAAAAAAAGAAAATGACTAGCTCTACCACCATATCCCCTCTCTTATTTATTATTGGTACTGATCACACATCTTATTGATTAAACCTCTTATAAATATGTTGAAACCAAGCTATACTATATGTATAATTTCTCACCATACTATATGTATAATTTCTCACCATACTCCATGAATAATTACTCTGTAATTAGTTACCCCTGTTACCTCCAGGTTATCTCGTCCATGTTCAATTTAAAAACTCAATTGTCGTGTGACATTGCAGTATGTTTTTTGTTCATTTGTAAACCGCACTGATTTTAATAGCGCGGTATATAAGAGAAGTAAATAAATAAATAAATAAAATAAATTAGAGAGAATGACTGATTAGAAACTGGATGTGAGGAAGGCAGATAAAGTGGCAAAGGAGAAGAACACCAGAACAACATTGATTACAGAGGTGTCAGTTCCAAATGATTATTCTGTGAATCATTTGAGAAGGAGAAAATCTTCTAGTACCAAGAAATGCAATTGGAGACCAAGAAAATGTGGAAGAAAGATATTGAGTTATTTCCTATCATGTTGGGTGCCACAGGTTTGATTAAGAAGAACTTCCAAGCACACCTTGATATATTACCCAGACACATAATATCTTATGAGCTCCGGAGGGAGGCTCTCTTTGGCATTATGCAAGCACTACATTGAGCATTAGCAATAAATTTGAGAGGCTGAGATTATACTCTACATACCCTAGCTTAGAAGTGAGGTTCATGACTCTTATGGTATGTGCAAAATCATCTGCTCAAATAAGGAGAACCAGAGCATGCTCATCAGGCAAAATTAATAACAATTTCACTGTAGAAAAACTTCCTTAAATTGAAGTACTGCATCATTTATTTTTGCTCTGAAGTATTCCCTCGTATTAGCATCAATCTCAGACCTATAGAGGCACATTCTGGCTCCCGGATGTCCACCCACATTGACCAGGCAAAAACTGGTCATGTGGGAGATGGACCCGATTCTACCGCCGCAGGACCAGACATACCTGCGACAGCAGAATTGGGGTCATAGATGTCCGGGCGCTCCCTGTATGCTGATGATATCGGTGTATAGAGAGTTGCTCATTCAATTCCAGAATGCCACTGCTGGGACACGGGAGCAGTGGCATCCTGGTACCATGGCAACAAGCTGTCTATCTGACAGCTCGGAGTACCATAGGCCATGTCCACCCCTACAGACCAGATCCTGCTGACACTAGAGGCCCCAATGTCCCTGATCGTGGCTGCAGGGGCACAACGTGGCCAGACATCTGTATTGCGGGGGAGTGTTGTGTGCACCGTGGGGGAGCACCCGGGACTTATTCTACTTTCGGGGTGGATTAAGCCGGGAGTGCAGCTCAGTGCTGAGGGACATACAGAGGCATGACCTGAATAGACCTTGTAGGTCCCAGCAGCTAGCTACTCTCCTGCTCTGCCTCCATTCTGCCCCCATCCAGCACGCCTCACACTAACGCTGTGTACGTGCGGTGCACGTGCGCTTGGACCGGAATTGTGTTCCGCGACTGACTGTGGGCTGGGCATCCACCCCGGACATTCAACCTCGCTATTCGGTTTTGAGAAGGCCTGTCATACTGTTTATGAATGTTCATATAACAAAAATACACATCACCAGAATCATAGTTAAAATCTGTCTTTTGCAGGGCTTCCTATATTTCACATAGAGCCCCATTCCAAGTGGGACATATCCATGCTGTTGGCCTGTCCAAAAACTGGATGAGCCGAATATGCACCTGATTCTGCACCCGTGGGAGCTAGTCGTTCCCACGGGTGCAGAATCAGGCACTTAGATGGCCCAGCAATGCCACGGTTCAGAGGCACAGTATGTTCACCCGGCACCCCGCCCAGACCTCCCTATGCTCCTGCTGGAGTGCTGGTGCCATGGCATCCCATTGCCATGGCACTGGGATGCCCAGCAGGAGGCCCAAGTGCCCACCGCAGCAACAAACTCATTTCCCTGCTGCCCAACTCCCTCTGCCTTTGTGGGGCTGCCCAGCTGGATCCTCTCTGTCGATGGGACTTATTCCACCTCCAATTTGGAATAAATTCCATGTTTATCCTGTCACATTCAGATGTACAGGGTCATGACTGGAATTGGCCCGTTATGTCCAGGTTCGTGGGTCCAACCCCGCTTTGTCCTCCCTCCGCTTCTGGCCCTCCTCCTCCTGGCTCCATCCAGCACTCCCCGCACGGAGGCCCTGTATGTGTGGGGAGCCTAGCTGTCAGCATACATTCCATGTGAATAGAAGGGCTGCACATTTCACCTGGACACACAACCCTGATATTCGTGTCCTAAAATGACCTCCATAGTTAAACCATTATCATAATACTAAGTGAATGCTCATTCTTAAATTGACCCTTAAATGGTACTATAAACATCTCTAGAAAATGGTCTGAGCAAAGAAACTCTAAAGGATTAATATTAATCTTCATTTAAAACTGGCTAAATAAAACAAGTCCAAAGTAGTAACCCTCCTTATGGGTGGGGCAGTTTACTTCCTGGATTATGTTTATATCCCTCCTCCTTTTTGCTGTCCTAAAGATATCTAGATAGTTATCTGAACAGCAGACTGACTATCACCGTCACAGGGAGCAGAATGGGGTGGGTCACAGGTGCCATGGCCCTACCAATATTTTGTCCAATATAGCATCAGCATAGAGAGCTTTGGGTGGGACTGAAAATTGATTTGTTTGGCCCTTCCAATCAAAAATATGTTCCAAAGCCCTTGGTATCACCACTACCAAGATAGTTGCCGGTACCACCCATGCTCTGCCCACACTGCATTCTGGCACAATAAGTATACTGTATGTCAAGAGAAATGAAAATCAGCAAATAGACTCACCTAGCAGCACTTATCTGGAGAGCAATTGCTGCTATCCTGATAAGAACTCACTGCATCTAAATAATGGGTAGAAGGTTTTCACTAGGCCAAGTAGTTTTGAAAAAAAGAGGGAAATTGTAATTGATCCTTAATTTATCCCTTCTGGAAGGATTCTTGACAAATATTTCTTGGGAAATGTACCTCCTTTGACATAACAGTAGCACTAGCAAAAACGGGTGGGTAAAGGATCATTTATAAAAAAAAAATGGCTTTTTGCCTTCTGCTGATACATTCAGAGAGTTTTCTCTTGGTCTTTTCATTTGTGGGAAAGTATTACTGGAATAGAATATCCCATATGCACATAACTATCTCTTGCCTGTAATTTAAAAAATTTAGTACATTTGTGCACTAAGTATTGGGCATATAAGGTGAGGACAGATATTCATTACTTAGATGATTTCCTGTTTATAGATCCCTCTCGAACTGAGTAATGTAAGGAATTGTTTGACCAGTTCTTAGAGTGACAGGTAGTGTAAGGATTCCAATCACTTATTTATGAGAATATGGAAGGGTCATGGGCTTATCTGATATTTGGGGGGATTGAAATGAATTCTATAGCCAGGTTGTCAAGCCTTCTGGATGTAAAGGTGCAGCAGTTAAGGGACTTCCTAGAACAAGTGAACAGAATGAAGAAAATGTGTTTGCAACTGATGCCTTCTTTGGTTGTCAGCCTTAGTTTCATTTGTTAGGCTATACCTAAGGGAATAGCATTCCTGATGCTTTTATATGGCCATGATGGGGTCAGAAGGAAAGGGCATTTCATCAGATGACTAGGAGAATAAAAGATGGTTTGCAGGTTTTGTAGCAATAGCAGGCAGGCTACATTTAAATTGAGGATGCATATTTGTTGTAAAAAGAATGGTAAAGGCTGATGAATGAGGCCATTTTATGTTCATCTATCTTTAAATGAATCAAATGACCATGGCCTCAGAATGAGCCAAATCCCCTTTTTAACCATCCATTTTTGGCAACAGTATGGTCTAAGGGGTAAGACATAGTGGAGCCAGTCTGGAAGGGAAAGAAGAAAGCAGCACATGGAAATCATGCTGGAACGTTTTGAGATTATTCTAACTATTGAGGTTATTTTTGGTTAACATTTCAAGAAGCACCTAAACAAGTCTATCCCCGACTCATGCTGCCTAATTCCCAAGGCAGGAAACTGAAAACAAACACCAGTAATCCAGCATCGTCTTCTCTTGTGAACTGGGAGAGAAAACCAAAGAGACAATGGTGGATTCGGAAGGAATAAAGAAATAATCCAAAAATCAAGATAGAGCTCTGAGAGAGAGAAAGAGAGAGAGGCGGCACTGTTTCTATCCTGAGGCAGTGAAAGACGAGTCCTAACAATATTTCAGCTTTTGTGCAGAGACAGAATTTATAATGAGAGAGAAATAGAGACAGACAGGCAGCAGAGTTTACTTATTTCTATTTAGTTCAAGCATTTATAGTAGCAGTTCAAAGCAAGTTACCTTCAGGTACTTTCAGGGCTGGCATCAGGGCGGCAGCAAAGAGCAGGGCAGTCAAAGCTAAACAATAGATTCTGATGGCGGGGGGGTGGGCAGAAGGTTTAACGTTTGCCTAGCGTACCTTGAACCAACACCTTGAAACAAGTCTGGGACCAACCCTGGGTACTTTTCTGTCCCCAGAGGCCTCATAATCTAAGGTCCCTGTTTATTAAGCTTTTTTCCCTTAGACACAAAATGAGAGAAAACCTAAGTTTGTACCCAAAATAATGGAAAGTTTAAATGACTTACCAAAGCTACAAGATGTATCAGTGAAATTTCAACCCTGGCTTCTCTGGCTCCAGTCTGCTGCTCTAACTGGGGAAAAGTGAGTTTTAAAATGCTCTCATAGTTCCTGGCTCCAGACTCCCTACTTTTTGTTTTCTAAAAAAGTAATGTAGCGTCTTAAAACAAAGGAAATCAGGATTCAGTTTTCCTTTTCCTCTACTGACATTCTTCTGACCTTGTATATCACTTTATTGCCCATTGCTTAGATACACACTTAGACTCTAAGAGCCTTATATTTAAACACATTTATCCTTTTATCTGCACCTGCTAATTGCATAAGTGCTGGTTGCCAGGGCCAGCCACTGTGAAAATCATCACATACTCCCCTGCTGTTATCTGGATTGTACTGGAGTGGTCCAGGAACGGAGTTAAGGTGCGGTGCCAACTTATCTGGATAGCACCAATTTTCAGCACTGTTATCTGGATAACAATATGTATAATTTAGGACAGCAAAATAGCTGTCCTGTGTGGATGGCTACATGCAGTAGCAGTGCTGGATATTGCCATTATCTGGATATTGGCGGCAGTCAGTGCCATACCTGGATATTCAGTGTCAATATCTGGATAAAAGACAGAACTGAACATTCAAATGCAATTTTAAATGCCGCTACCAGAATTGAAAAGGAACACCAACAATGTAATTTAAAAATTGACTCATAAGATCTTTTAGGCAGAGGTGTGAACTAGCATTTTAGAAGGGATGTCTAGAAAAAATTTGGGATGTCCAGAGCAGAACGTCCAAAAACTGAGAGAGTGGCAGCAGTGCCTTCTGAAATTGCCCTGTCTCCACCCTAAACCATAAACATCCCAGTAACCGGTTCTGGAGATAGACCCCACGCAGAAAGCAGGGTTGGGTACATGTATGAGTGAAGGCCATTTTACAAATGTTGACGTCCTTGAAGTGTATGCTATCAGAACCAAGTACATGGACATCCTGGCCTAGGTAGGTCAGAAGGGGGCATCTATGTTATGAAATTAGCACATTCTGCCCTGACATGTCATATGCTCAGACGTACAGTGATGGGACAGTAATATGTTTGGAGTATGTATTTACTGGAAGGCTCCTTTGGCTGGGAAATATTAACAGCTGTGATGTAAGTGCATTTTGTTCTTCCCCTTGGAAGTATTGCAACCATGACATAAGCACTTTTTTGCACCTTATTTGTGGTTAGGAGCAAGTATAGTCATGAAATGCCTCAAAAACCAGGGTCTGACATGCTTATACTGTCCAGAAGGATGTTGCACACCATAATGTGCAACATCCTTGCTCTCCCCAGGGCACACCTCCACCAGGCCCCTCATGCTACCTAGAACTTCTCATACTGGAGACATCTATATACCCAACTTTCTAAAATGTCTCTGGGGACATCTTCATGATTTGCAATCTATGTGCCCATTTTCAGATGCCCGACTCATGAATGTTGTTGTTAAGTGCCGTCGAGTTGGAGTCGACTGATGGCGATCCTCTGGATAGTGTCACGGAGTAGGTTTAATAGAGCCCTTGAAAACCAGCAGAAATGCAGGAAAGAGGATAGATTCTGACAGTTCAGAGGAACACAGGGTAGGATGTTGCCATAGGCAACCTAAACAAAACAGCTCACGTGCAAAGGAAACACGCCCAAACAGCAGAAAGGCTAAGAAATTAGGGACTAATGAAAGCCAGCTGGGAGTGGGTGGAGCTGACACGCATGTAGAAAAGCTCAGTGCACGTGGAGTTAGACAGAGCCAGTGTGAGGAAGAGAGCCAGGGTGAGGAAGAGAGCCAGCATGTGCAAAGGAGCCTGTTTGAGAAGCAGAGCCCGTGTGAGAAGCAGAGCCTGTTTGAGAGACAGAGCCAGCTTGAGAATCCAAACGAGAGATGGAGTGAGCGTGGGAGCAGGAGTGAAAGTGAGAGTGAGAGTGAAGGTGAGAGAGAGAAGACACACGCAGGACACAGCAGGAATGGAATAGAACCCGGTTGGAGCACGGGTGCAAGCAGAGATACTGAAGGAGCAACAACGGCCTCTGCTAGAGACTATGGAAGCCCTCTTGAAGAAGTCACAGACAACAGGAGGAACAGGTTTCCATATGTTTCCTCAAGCAGGAATGGACAGTTGCAATGCATTTTCATTAAGACAGTTGACACAACAGGACAATTTAGACAACTATATCGATGCTTTCGAGAGAATAGCGGAGACCCTTAAATGGCCGATAGAGCAATGGGCGATTAGATTCGCCATGACACTTACAGGAGAGGCTCTATCCGCATTTAAGGCCATGCCGGCTAGTCTCGCTGCAAATTATGTAGAAATAAAGAAGGCGGTGAAAGACAGGTTAGGTCTTAACCCTAGGCACTATAAACGTATGTTTAGGGAAGCAAATATTAACCCTAAGGAAACTCCTAGAGCTCTATACCAGAGGCTTAAGAGTCTGGCATACAAGTGGCTTACCCCGGAGAGAAGGTCACTGGAGTCCATTTTGGATGAAATTGTTTTAGAGCAATTTTTACAAGCGGTATCCCCAGAATTGAAGACATATCTCATCCTACAGGATTGCCACAGCACGGAGGAGGCAGCCAATATGGCCGATAGATTTTATGAGGCAAAAAGGGCTGATACCTTGGGTATTGGGATTTTAAAGGTGGCTGGTATGGCAAATCCTGGTAGCGTGAGACAGTTTGATAGAGTAAAAATGTCTAATGTGTACAAGTATGATAATGCTGATAACAATGTCTCATATCCTGTTAAAGGAAAATGTTATGGTTGCGGAAGGACAGGTCACTTCCAGCGAGATTGTAAGGCACGTACAGTCCTCATCTCTGAAGCAGGAAAACCAGTCCCGAAGGGCCTCTTTCTCCAAGTTATGGTAAATGGAGTAGATGCGTTGGCACTACTCGATTCGGGGGCTGAGCAAAACATGGTCTCTCAGGAGTTTTGGGAGGCCATGGAACCGCCTCGCTCGTCAGCTCCGAATCGAGTAGAAAACCAGGTACGAATAAAATGCGTGCATGGCACACACTCTCACTATCCCCTACACAAAGTGCATGTAAGAGGTATGGGTATAGAGAAGGAAATACAAGTGGCAGTGGTCCCGAAACTGTCACAAGAGCTTATCCTTGGGCGAGATTGGCCTCCATTTAGGGGAGGATTGAGAGAGGGTTAGATATTAGGACGAGCCTAGTCTCAACCCGGTCACAGGCCGGAACCTCAAAGGACAGAGAACCTTCTGTAGAGAGAACAGAGGAGCCTGAGAGGGAGGAGGCTGAAGGATTCCCTGAGGAAGGGGTAGAAGACAATGAGGAAAATATACTTCCTAACCATGATGAGCTAATTCAAGCTCCAGCTAAGGAAGCTAAAAAGACAAAGGCCAAGAAGCGCCAGGAGAGATATAAGAGAACCCGGGGGAGGGCAGAGCTAGAGGCAGGAGAAGGGTTACCGTGGGTGCCCACAGCCTTAGTTCAAAAATTCCCTTCGTTTCCCATGGAACAGAGGGCAGACCAGTCGCTCAAAAGAGCGTTTGAATGGGCCCAAGAGGATCGGCATGTACTTCCCCGATTCCTGTTAGATGGAGACATTCTATATATGGAAAGTATAGATCCCTATACGGATGCGGTGCGAAAGCAACTGGTGGTGCCAGTGACTTTTAGGTCCATTGTTTTACGCCTGGCACATGACCACCCGATAGGTAGCCATAAAGGTGTTCAAGGAACACTGGACCAAATACTTGCGCGATTCTACTGGCCAGGAGTTTATAAGGAGACCAAGCAATACTGCGAGTTGTGTCCCACCTGCCAGAGGGTCTCAGTGGCAAGACTAAAGGCTGTACCCATGGTGCCTTTACCCACCATATCGGTGCCAATCCGGCGCATGGGGATGGACATTGTGGGTCCTTTAATTAGAACACCACGAGGCTTTCAGTATATCTTAGTGGTCGTAGACCACGCCACATGGTTCCCGTGGGCTATTCCCCTTAGGAACACCTCCGCCAAGATGATAGCACAAGAACTAGTTAAGCTATTTTGCGAAGTGGGGTTTCCCCAAGAAATACTGTCTGATCAGGGGAGCAACTTTACATCTAGGTATTTAGCTAGAGCTTGGGAGGCATTTGGCATACGCCATATTAAGACTGTGGCGTACCATCCCCAGTCCAACGGTCTGGTGGATCGCATGAACCAGTCAATAAAACACCTGTTAAGGAGGGGTTTACGGAAAGGGGAAATGCAAGAATGGGACACCTTACTCCCATTCGTTATGTATGCATGCAGGGAGCGAATACAGGCATCCTTGGGGGCATCCCCATTTGAACTCCTATTTGGTAGGGCCCTGAGGGGTATTTTGGACATATTACAGGAGGAATGGGTAGAGCCCGACATACCAGAGGTAGGGGTACCTCAATTTTTAAAAGACTTGAGGACGCATTTGGAGAAAATGTCCAAAGCCTCATTGGAGAATTTGAAGAGTAGTCAGCTACGTCAGAAACACTACTACGATAGGGGCACAAAGCCCAGGCAATTGGCAGAAGGGGATAAAGTTATGGTCCAAGTAGCGGACCCAGGTCCCAAATTTGAATCCCACTGGAAAGGGCTGAATACAGTAGTCAAAAGGGTTGGGCCCGTTTCCTACCTCATTGAGAATGACAGAGGACGTAGGCAGGTATACCAACTCAACGTACTTAAGCCTTGGAAGGAAAGGTCGGCCACTGCCAATTTTGTCTATAAGGAGCAGCACAGTAGTACCCAGAAGTGGATTACGTGCTGTCCGCCAGGTGTGGCGGCAGCCCGTAATATTTTAAGGGGGGAATCTGTCACGGAGTAGGTTTAATAGAGCCCTTGAAAACCAGCAGAAATGCAGGAAAGAGGATAGATTCTGACAGTTCAGAGGAACACAGGGTAGGATGTTGCCATAGGCAACTTAAACAAAACAGCTCACGTGCAAAGGAAACACGCCCAAGCAGCAGAAAGGCTAAGAAATTAGGGAGTAATGAAAGCCAGCTGGGAGTGGGTGGAGCTGACACGCACGTAGAAAAGCTCAGTGCACGTGGAGTTAGACAGAGCCAGTGTGAGGAAGAGAGCCAGGGTGAGGAAGAGAGCCAGCGTGTGCAAAGGAGCCTGTTTGAGAAGCAGAGCCCGTGTGAGAAGCAGAGCCGGTTTGAGAGACAGAGCCAGCTTGAGAATCCAAACGAGAGATGGAGTGAGCGTGGGAGCAGGAGTGAAAGTGAGAGTGAGAGTGAAGGTGAGAGAGAAGACACACGCAGGACACAGCAGGAATGGAATAGAACCCGGTTGGAGCACGGGTGCAAGCAGCTGTGAGGCTGAAAGCCAAAGACATAATTGGAGAAACTCTAATTGGAAGGGAGATGAAGGCAGAGCTCTGAAAGCGTCAAAGCCCAGCAGAAGCTATCAGAAAGGTAACCAAACATATAATTGTGAAGTTAGCTGGAGGAAGCCTGAAGAAAGTTTTTATACAAATAATTGGCATAAAAAGAGTAAAGCTTTTATACCTGAGCATAAGCCTGTTTCTAGAAGAAGTTTCAAAGACAGGAGCCAGGAGAAGTTTTTACTGGATTTTACTCCGGCGTCGGTAGCAGCTGAGCACAGCCTGAGTCAAAGACTGTTTAAAGCTAGCCCTACTGTTTCTAGTAGAGGGAAAAGTGAAACTAAGAATTTCCTCTAACTCCCACCGCATTTTAGAAGCTCCCAGGGTAGACACTCCAAGGAATACGGTAGCAGCTTAGCCAGCATTCTCACCCAGAAGGAAAGAGACTTCCTGAATAGTAGGGGGAGACTGTTCAGTAACGTACCATATGCTGCAAGGGATGAGTCCTTAACGGAAGAGCCCGAAGAGATGCAATGTGAGGTGCAGGGAGATAATGTAAGTAGTGATTACAGGGACTGCACCGTCATGGTCTCTGATATATTGTCTCTGAGAAACGAGTTGAATTGCCAAGCTTGCAAGCCACAAAGGAAATGATCTTTGTATGCTGGCAAGAACTGTTTTGAATACTTTTTCATTTACTTGTTTAAAGCTGAAAATAAGCAATTTCTGTTCTCATTTTTATTGTGTTTTGCCCAAGTGGGGCTGTATATGCTTTTGTTTTGCTCACCCAAAAGAAACCTCTTGGAAGGGGAATAAAACCTTTAAAGCCTTACCTCGGTGCCACAACTGATTCTTTGACTACATATCCCAGAGGGCCAAGCAAGGCTCTAGGCTGGGCCTAGGCTTGATGATGTGGAGGACTATGACAATAGCTATCCTAAATTGTGTTCGGTCTTCAGTCAGGTGGCTCATTGTTGACAGACTGGTACCCGTAGCTGCTGTTATTGTATCGATCCATCTCATTGCTGGCCTTCCTCTTTTGCGTTGACCTTCTATCTTGCCAAGCAAGATGTCTTTCTCTAATGATCTTTCTCGTCGCATGATGTGTCCAAAGTATGAAAGTCAAAATCTTGTCATCTGAGCTTCTAAAGAAAGCTTAGGTTTGATCTCCTCTAGTACCTAACTGGTTTGTTCTTTTGGCAGTCCATGGTATACACAGTATTCGCCGCTAGCACCATAATTAAAAGCATCAATTTTCTTCCTGTCTATCTTTTTCACTGTCCAGCTTACACATCCATATGATGTTATTGAAAATACCATGGCTTGAACAAGTCAAATCTTTGTATGGAGAGAGACATCTCTGCTCTTGAGAATCTTATCTAGGTCTTTCATAGCCATTCTGCCAAGAGCAATGTGTCATCTGATTTCTTGACTGCTTGTTGCTTCTTTATTGATAGTTTATCCAAGAAGGTTAAAGTTGTTCACAATTTCAATTTCTTCTCCTTCAACGATGAACCTGTTGATTATGCCAGTTGTCATGATCTTTGTCTTCTTTACATTACAAGACTATGTTCTTTGATTGTGAAAAGTAAATGATTCAGATCATCTTCACTTTCAGCCAGTAATGTGGTATCATCAGCATAGCGAAGGTTGTTGATGAGTCTTCCACCAATCTTCACACCTCTGTTGTCTTCATACAATCCTGCTTCTCTGTTGATTTTTTCTGCATATAAATTAAGCAGGTAGGGGGAAAGTATGCAGCCCTGTCTTATACCTTTGCTGATTTTAAACCATTCTGTTTCTCCTTGTTCCGTTCGAACTGTTGCTTCTTGATCAATGTACAGATTGTGCAAGAGTACGATCAGGTGTTCTGGTATACCCATGCTTCTTAATGTGGCCCAGAGTTTCTCATGGTTTACACAGTCAAAAGCTTTGCTACAGTCGATAAAGCACAAATAGATATCCTTTTGGTATTCTTTAGTCTTTTCAAGGATCCATCTCACATCCTCATTGATGTCTCTTGTTCCTCGCCCTTTCCTGAACCCTGCTTGCATTTCAGGTAGTTCTTGTTCCAAGTATGGTTGTAGTCTCTTTTGAATAATCTTCAGTAGAATCTTGCTGGCATGTGGGATCACAGCGATTTTACGATAATTTCCACAGTCAGTTGGATCACCTTTCTTTAGTATTGGTATAAATACAGATCTTTTCCAATCAGTTGGCCATGATGTTGTCTTCCATATTTCTTGGCAGAGCCTTGTAAGTACGGTAACAGCTGCATCAGATTGCTGTAATACTTCTATGGGAATGCTATCAATGCCTGGTGCTTTGTTCTTTGATAAGGCTTTCAATGCTGCTTCAATTCTTCTTTCATCACCTATGGTTCCCGATCATAAGGTACAGGCTGAAACGGCTGTTGGTCCACTTGATCTTTATCATATAAAAACTCTGTATATTCCTTCCATCTTTTCTTGATCTTCTCAGCATCATTCAACATAGAATCTTGAGCATGTTGTAACATTCAAGTTCGAGGCTGGAACTTTTTCTTTAACTCTCGTAGCTTTAGGAAAGCCGATCTTGTTCTTCCTCTAATAGTTTCTGCTTCTATTTCCTTGCATGCGTCATTGTAGTACTTTTCCTTGTCCTATCTTGCTGCACATTGGAAATCTCTGTTGAGTTCTGTGATTGTCTTTCTTTCTCCTCTGGCTTTAGCTTCTCTGTGTTTCTGGGCAATTTTCAGAGTTTCTTCCGTCATCCATTTTGGCCGTTTTTTTCTTTTTCACCTTTTGTAGAGACTTCTTTCTTTCTTCCAACACAACCTTCTTGATGTCATTCCATAACTCTTCTGGAGCTCTGTCATTTGTATCTAAAGCAGCAAATCGATTTTGCATCGTTGACTTCCACAGATGTAATCAATTTGATTTTTATACAATCCATTGGGTGAAGTCCATGTGTACAGTCGCCGTTTGTGTTGCTGGAAGAAGGTGTTTGAGATGAATAGATCATTGGTCTTGCAGAATTCTATCAGTCTTTCTACAGCTTCATTTCTGTTACCAAGTCCACATTTTCCAAATACTTTGTCTTCTTCTTTGTTGCCACCTTTTGCGTTCCAGTCACCCATTACTATCAAGATATCCTGTTTGCATGTTCTGTCAATTTCAGCTTGTACTTGTTCATAGAACTCTTCAAATTCATTCTCTTCTGCAGCTGTTGTTGGGGCATATACTTGAATTATAGTTGTGTTGATAGGCATTCCTCGTAGACCAATAGAGATTAAGCGTTCGCTGACTGCATTGTATTTCATTACAGTTCTTGCAAGTTTCTTCTTTATTATAAATGCAACACCATTTCTTCTTTGTCTTTCATTTCCAGCATAGTAGATCATGTGATCATCTGATGCAAAGTGCCCGATGCCAGTCCATTTCAGTTCGCTGACACCCAACAGATCAAATTGTACACATTCCATTTCATTCTTGACCACCTCCAACTTCCCTTGGTTCATGCTTCATATGTTCCATATTCCAATGTGTAAGACATCTTTACAGCTTCTGACTCTCATGTCATGCGCAGCTACATCAGCAGTCAGACGTCCCAAGGACTTTGATCCAATCACATCATAAATTCTGGCTTTACTCTGAAAAGTCTTCAGTCTTCCCCAGTAGCTAGTTGAGTGCCTTCCAACCTGGGGGTCTCATATTCCAGCACTATAGCACAATTTGTTTTGTTGTAACTATCCATTGGGTTTTCATGGCATGATACAGAAGTAGATTGCCTGGCCTTTCTTCCGTGCAGTTTAAGTTTGGTGTTGTTGCCGTTGTCACAGAAATGTGATCCTCCGCTGTCGACACTATCCCATTCTGCTACTGCCCAGATGGGTGGTTTGTCTTGGTCTGGGACCTCAGCTGAGACCTGTCCATTTTGGGAGACCCTGCCAGTAGTTAAATTACCGATAGTTTAGCTCTCAGCATCACTGATGCACACAAGCCCTCACAGCATGACAAGCTGCAAACCAAGTGAGGGCAACGCATGAATAGAGCTTCTAAAATGGAAGAAACAAAAAGATATGGCCAACACTTTTTATAATCCATAGTCATAGGAGACCTTAATGTTCAGACATTGAAAATGGTTAGTTTCACGAGATGACTATCTAAGTCCCTGCTGGAACTACATCCACCTGAGTGAAATAAATAATCCTATTTACTTTATGGAAATTAACTCTGCTTTTTCAAATAGGTTTCTCAATCGCAGACTTACTGTCCTAGATGCTAGAGATAGCAATAGGCATTCTCTGCTGCTAGGCCCTCCTTGAATTTTTTTAATGAACTTTAAAAAAAAATTATGTGGGAAAACTGACTTTATGCACATTAGTTCATGGGTCAGTGTACATTAAATCAATTTAGTATGCACTGTTAAGGCACACTAATGAACTGAATGCATGCTAATGAATGTGCACCGCCTACAAACAGTAATAATAAATTTCTCATTTAATGGCCATACCACCTTGCTAATATATTTCCTTCTATCACTTTTAAAACTATTTCAACAGAGAAACTTACCTGATTATACTGAACAATAAAACTTCAAATGTTTATTTCAAGAAGAAACAGACAATCATAGAAATATGATCGATAAGGGAGGATAATCAACACAAATTTATTGCCTGGAAGTTCATAAGCAACAAGTGGTAGGAAAAAAAATGAAGCTTCCTTGGTATTTGGTAGAATTTTTTCTTAAAAGCATTGGCACAGAAAAGCACATCTTCAGCTAGTCTGATATTACTGAGACTCTCCTGCATTAAAGTCAATCATGTCTCCATTTCATCATTTGAAGAACATACGATTTGCCATACTGGGTCAGAGCATATATCCTTTTTCCAACAATGGCCAATCCAGGTTGCAAATACCTGCTGGATCCTGAAAGGTAGACGGATTCCATGCTGATTGTCCCAGGAATAAGCAATAGATTTTCCCCAGACGACTTTAACAATGGTTTGTGGACTTTTTCTCCAGGAACTTGTCCAGCTACTGTACACTAACAGCTTTTACAATCTCCTTAGACAATGAATTCCAGAGCTTCCATCTCTGCTTCTTTATATTTGACATGTCTTTCTGCTGTGGCTTAGCTTGATTTTATAATTGCCCTCCTGGGTTTGGAAACTAGAAATTGTTGTTTTGTGGTCTGTTGAGAAATTAATTTCCTTGAATTGCTTAAGTACCTTTCTGGTGCATGCAGTGGAATTTATTTGTTGGTTTTGCTAGTAGAGCATGAAGAGGAACCCTCATTGGTGCTATATGCTCTTTTTCATAGAGATTCAATATGATATGTTTATGTTACTGTGTTTCTGAAGCATGTAAAGAGAAATTACATTTTTTTCACTGCCCTTGGAAAATAAAACTTTCTTGTATGCATCACTTTCATGGTTTGCTCTTTATGGAATGGCTGTGCAAAGAATAATGAACTCTTAGAGGCCTGTTTACTAAAATTTAGCACACACTAATGGGCATTAGCGTGTGCTATCTGCTACCACGGCTAATGCCTACTGCACACTAATGCTTGTTAATGTGCAATAATGTTTAGTAAACAAGCCCTTAGTATTCAATTTCTCAGATGCCTGGCAGTCTCTGAGATCAGTCTAAAGGTTCTGTGTACTCATACTCCATGCAAGAGTACACTAAGGAGTCACTCGACCAATTACCAATATGCCCATCACAATGCTTTATAATAGCCTTTTAACATTATTTCTTCATTTTCTTTTCTTTATAACACTTTGCTTCTTTTGTTGTTCAACATTTTCAATTTTCAGTATCTGAAACTGGATGAAAGTGGAATAAACATTCTCACTATATTATCTTTTTGTAATATAGGGCAAGATCCTTCTCTGTTGTATCTAACTCAACCCCATCACCCCTCACCCCACTACACTGTGGTATACCAAAGGGTTCAGTGCTAGCCCCACTACTGTTCAATATTGACCTTGTTCCTCTCACCCTTCTAATATAGCAAAGCAGGATTTCAGCATATTATTATGTTGATGATATAATACTCTTCTTTCACAGCTACCTTGTTTCTCTTTCTCTCCTTAATGCCTGTCTCACCCAAATCGCTAGCTGGATGACATCTAACCTTCTTCTACTGAATCCTGATAATACGTCTGCCATTTGGCTCACTGGTTCAAGTCCCTGTCCCTCACGTTTCCCAATGCTCTTTAGTACTCCTATCCTCCTGGTATCCTCACTCCATTACCTAGGTATTTATTCTTGATTCTTCCTTGACCTTTCATGATCATATTAGTGCTGTCAACCATTGTTCCTTCTATTTTCTCCATCAGATACGGGCCATTTAACTGTTCCTTTCTCCCTCTTCCCTTACCAGCTATCTTTTAACACTAATCATGTCTCGCTTTGATTATTGTAACATTGTTCTCTCCAGTCTCCCACATCACAACTCATTCAAAATATGGCTGTAAAGATACTTGCTTATGCTTCACGCTTTGACCATGTAATCCAACTTCTAATTCACATCCACTGACTACAAATATCCTATCGTATCCAGAACAAACTCCTTACCCTAAGGCATTTCACTTCTCTTTATCTCTCATACCTCATTATTCCACATTTACCACACAGGGTTCTCTGCTCCAGCCATGCTAACTGCCTTCACCTCCCATCCACTACTCTCAAGCCAGACTAGATATTACCCATCATACTGCCTTTTATTTTCTTGGTCCAACTCTTTCTCGGTCCAGCTCTACCTCCTAACCTCAGATTAGAAATATCCTATGTCCAATTCATATCACAACTCAAAACCCATCTCTTCCAGAAAGCTTTTGACCTACCTACTACTTGACTCTTTAATCTTCCACTCCTTCACTTTCTGTTTCTATCCCTAAGTATGAATGTCACACTCTTTCCTATCACTTATAGCATTCCTTTTTTACCTGATTATATAGTAAACTGTCCTGCTGCAAATGTGAAGAGTGGTATATGAAGTAAACAATGGGGGGGGGGGGGGGCGCAGAAAGCATAAATAAGACACACATAGAAAACTCTACATAACTTTGAAAGGTAGAAAGCAAAAAGGACTGAAATCTTGGAGGGCCAGAATGTATCTGAAGCCCCCCAAAAAAACCCAAGATAAGAGAGTGGAGATGACAAAATAAGCAATGCATGTTCATCTTGTTTTGTCCTTTTCTGTACTCTTCCTTACCCTGAATTGATTAACTTTTTTCCATCTTTGAAGATTTAACACTAAAGGCTCAGAGGGAAAATGCACACTTTTCTCTCATCCCAAAAAAAGCAGCATTCAGTTTTTCCAATATCAAGTTGGGTTGATAAATGCAATAGAGTTAATCCAGGCCAAACCAGCATTTGAAAAGAACGGTTAGTGTGAACGGTGTCCTATCTTCCAAAATCTTCCATATCATTGGATATTTTTAATATAATATTACCTGAAAAATAAATGTAGATTTGTAGACAGCAAACATAGCTGCTCTCAGCATCTAGCATGCCCATCACCTATGCCATGACATCACCACTGAAGCATGGCATATATTTTTATATCTACCATATAATGCTCAGTTGAAGTATTATCCTAGTATTCAAAGTCCTGAGGATGCAACACATGTAATACACCCTTCCCCATTCTCAACTAGCTCCTCTGCATCTCTCTCTTCTGCCCCCTTTCCTTTACCCCCCCCCCCCCCTCCCAGCCATTGAAGGCAGTGCAGTGGCAGGCACAAACATTGAGCAGAATCTAGCACCCAGTCAAGATCATGTTTGCTTATACTGAAGCAAAGGGAAGTAAGCCTCCAGTGTAGCCCAGAGTATAAAAAAAGGAAACCAATATATTAACAAAATGATGTATGTTGATTCGGTTGAAGTAATAATTATGATTATAACACTTCTAAGGCAGAAAAGGTTTGTAAAAGTGGATAAATAAAATTAGTAATTTGAGAAACCGACAGTAACCATTCCCATCTAAGGGAATAGAATGCAGGTAGCACACTGCTAAATACACTTAAAGTTAAACCATTACCTTAATACACAGAAATCATGGAAGGAACCAGGAGACTTGACCAGCACTTCTATCATCAATAATCCATGGTCCCAGGAGACCTTAGGGGTCTTTTACTAAGGGAGGTCAACTGACAAGGCGTGTTTTGGTGCATGCTGAATGCACGCTGGATCATGCATTGCCAGCTAGCGAAAAGTCATGACAGCGCAGGACATTAGGGGTGCAAATAAGTAGGGTGGGACGGAGAGTGGGCATGGTGTGCTTTATGAAGTTAGCAACGGGTTCACACTTTATGTAACTGCGTTAGCGCAAGATCATCTAACACCATTTCAATGCTGTAAGTGGAGTTAGGTGTACCTGCGCTAATGTGGCCTGTGATAAGAGACAGGGCTCCACGTTAACTCCTGGGGAGATGCTTTCCACACTCTCAACAATTAACACAGTGGTGTTGCACCGAATGCATCATAGTTTTGGTGCTATTGCCACATTAGGTGCAACACCTCAGCACCCTTTTGTAAAAGGGCTCCTTAATGTTCAGACCATGAAAATGGTTAGCATTTCAGGAGATGACTATCTCAGTCCTTGAAGGTGTTATGTGGAAATTAGATCTGCTATTTCAAGCAGGTACCTCAATCAGAGACTTACTGTCCTAGCTGCTTGGATCTTCTTGACTTTTTTACTCCTGTGAACTGTACTTCAGATCAGTGAGTTGAAGGTGGTGGCCAGCCTAATGTGATCTATAGCCCTCCCCTTCTCTCCACTTTGATATTTCCAGCAGGTGCTATCTTTGGCACTACAGAATCTATGCTGAGATGATGAAGAGGCAGTACAAAAGAGAGTCATTCTAAAAGGTTTAGTCATTGTTTGGACGTCTGCAAACATGCACGTGGATGTCAAAATCAGGGACACGTTTCTGTAACCATTTCACAAATGCTATTTGCAGATGTCTCCACTATGGGAACATTCAAGTAGGCTTGGGGGTGTAGTGAAGGCTTGTCTGAGGAGTGGCAATGGACTTACACGTCCCTGTTCGATCCCAGAAGCATCGGAACCATCTGTAAGCACGTGCATGTTTATTTATGCTCCAGGCACGAATAGCTATCAGGAAAGTGTTTGTTTCCACCTTAAAACATCCAGAGAGAATAGAGAAGAAAGTGACTAGCTTTAGATTACAAAGTTCCATACTGGGATTTAAACCCTGGCCATCCAGCTTTTAAGCCACTGTTCTACCCATTATGCTATTAAATGTCTTGATTCTCAAATACTCTCCTGGGGACATCTACTGTATATAGACATTTGATACACGTACACGTCCACATTTCTGGAGTTGTGCCTGAACTTGTACGTGCCTGCCTTTCTTTTCAGATGTTCTGGCTTTGACGTCCCAGATTTCACTTGGATGTCCTATTTGGAATGTGCCTCTTTGTGCGTACTTGTGAGCCCCGAGGATGTCTTCTTTCCAAGGCATATTTTCCCTCTTCCCTGGGATTCCCATTGTATCCATATATCCTGGCTTTGCTACTGCCAGAAGGAACCTTTGTCTGCCCTAGGCATCACTTATGTGCTTGATCAGTCAATCATACTGACTGAAGGTGGAAGGATGCCTTGACGGGTCACCTTGGGTTATTATTATTTATTTGATTTGTATTTCTACTCTTTGGGGGGATACACTGTTGTGAATGATAGCTTTGCTTGTCCTAAGCTTGTTTTTATCTTTGCCTGAAGAGGGTTTAGAGCAGAATGTACAAAGATAATTTATACCTTTCCTCAGTTTTTTCTATCTGAGTTGTCATTGGGAAAAGGAAATATACTATCAAGAAAGGTAAAAGACCAGGCCCTGTATTTTAGGTAGTTGAACTTTTTCACTACTGAAAACAAGCTTCTTAACAATCAGGTAGATAACAATCAGAATTTCTGTTAATAATGGATCCTTGATCATCAATGCAAAGTCAAGGAATACAATTTTTGAATTGCTGAAAGGTTCTGATTTAGACATTCTTTGTGTTGCTCAATCTTCTTTGTAACAAGCTAATGTTTTGATTTTAAATTAACTCTGCCCTCCCAGATTCCGGTATGAACATAAACGAAGGATAGATAAAAAGAGGGGAGGGGCTTTGTTGCTGTTTAAAGAGCCATTACTCTTTAAGGGCCTTTCTCTTACTCTCCCTAGGAGCCGTGAATGACTTTGTTACCTGGTAAGACCTTGGTCTTTTGTCTGATTTATCATCTTTGGGGAGTAGAAGGTCAGCTTCCTTTGATTTGGTGGGTCTTTTCTCTCTCTTAAATCTGATTCTGCAGAATATAATTATTCTAGGGGACCTTAGTCATTATGCAGACTCAGACGTGAACTCTTTGTCTGTAAACATTTTGGGAATGATGTCTGCTTTAAGTATAAGCAGTTGGTGTTCTCAGCTGAATAGGAAAGAGTTATTGCATTTGCAATAGGTATTCAGCAGCCTACTGTTTAAGACCATGTCTGACTTTAAAACAGCTGTCATAACAAGGCCTTATCATCTCTTAATTACATTATACCTATGCTTTAGGGAGAGAGATGCATTTTACAGACTATGTCTGTTAAAGAGAAAAGGACATGAAACAAAACAGATAGGAAAAAGAATCTGAAAACACCCTCAGTAATGAAAAAAAAAAATCAGCATGCAGTCACCTAGTTAAACTTTCTATTATAATAGGCTGAGTATCCTCTATGATGTTCATAAAAATATTGATGGACTCCTAGAGGATAAGGGGATCATTTTAGATGATCTAATTTCAATTTGAGTGGAGGAGTAGACTATAGGTTAGAATAGCTGCCTAGGACCCAGACAATCAAAGATTCAGTTCCCACTGGCACTCTTTGTGACATTGGACAATCCACTTTATCCTCCATTGCCTTGTAAAAACGGCCTGGCAATCTATTCCCAGTGACACATGGCTAAGAAAAGTCAGAAGCAGCTGGGCTGCTAGGAGTCAACACTGACTTGAGGGCACTAAAAAAACAAATTGTGATTTGGATGTCTAAAAACGGATATGTGGATGTCCAAATCAAGGAGACATCCCCAGAGCCATTAAAAAAAAAAACAGCTTCAGGGACATCTATCCTATACAGGGGAGTAGATGTGGGCATGACCAGGGCATTCCTGATTTCAAGAATGGATGGCACCTGCTCATTTTCCAAGAAAAGGAGTCGGAGGGTGTAAAGAAGGAACACTTATCCTCAATGCAGTCCACAATACTAAAGAGAATTGATAGGATTTGGGGATGCCTGTTGCATGGTTGTCGTGCTGCAAAACATCTCAACAAACTGAATGGCAGGCTGGAACAGGGGCTATGGTACAGAATATTCAATCTGCCTACATTCCTTGCATAGCCTTTAAATCAGATATCTGAGTGTGCCCTCAGTTCATATAAAGCCTACTGGCCAGGGACACTTAAATTCCCACCCACCCCTACCCCTCACCCACCCACCCCAGGGTTGCATTGCCTATGTAGTCGTCATATACATTGACATCTGTCCTTTTAATTAGGTGTTTCAACCACTTTTTCTCCTTTTCTCCTCCTAGGACAGCTAAATCAGCATGTCATGTATTCAATGCAATAGTTGTGGTGCTTTCATTCTGAGAAGAATCATTTGGAACCTAACAGCTTGCCCTATATGTCTCAAGTTATCTGCTATGCATAAAGAATTGACTCTACTAAGGGAAGTATTAGCTGCAATTAAACACACCTCCTCTAGGGTACAAACTGAACAAAATCCACCACTGCTTCCATAACCAACCCAGGAACAAATGGATCACAGTGGGCTCTGGTAGGTTGTGACCTATAACACAGAGACACCTTATACATGAAGAGATATCCATGCATAATGACTTCTCTATCTTGGATAATGAGAATGCTAAATTTGTGGAAACTGAAGAATGCTTAAATGAAAGACTCAATGTCAAATCTACTGATAATGCACCAAATAGGAAAAAAAAATCACAAAACAGAAGACTACTACTACTTGGAGAGTCCATCATCAGTGGCACCAACTTGGGAACACATTTCAAAGGCAAGAAAACAGTCAAATGCCTCCCAGGCTCTTCAGCCAGGAAATATGCAAATCAAATTGTTGGTATAGTTAGCATGAGAAATGTCTGAGTGGATGTTCTTGTGAGCAACAGCAATCAGCACACTGTGTGATTTGAGATAAAAGCCAAGGTGGAGTCCAGTTACAGCAAGCTCAAAGTCCTAGACTTCAAAAACACTGACTTCAGTAAAATGGCCAAGTGCCTGAAGGAGGAGCTGGAAGGGTGGGAGGGGATAAGGGAAGTGGAATTGCAATGGGATAAACTAAAGGAGGCAATAAAAGGGGCAACAGAAACATATGTAAGGAAAGTAAATAAAAGCAAGAGGAAAAGGAAACCTATTTGGTTCTTCAAAGAAGTGGCTGCACAAATAAAGGCAAAAAACACAGCTTTCACAAAATTCAGAAGTTCGCAAACAGAGGAACACAGAAAAGAATATAGGATAAAACTAAAAGAGACAAAAAGAGAAATAAGGATAGCAAAATCAAAGGCAGAAGAAAAAAGGCTAAAGATGTGAAGTGTGGTGACAAAACCTTTTCAGGTATATTCGGGAGAGGAGGAAGATCAGAGGTGAAATTGCAGGACTCAAAAGTGCTGGGAACGGATTTATGAAAATGCTAAACAAATACTTATGTACTGTTTTCACTAAAGAAAATCCTGGACCAGGACCATCTGTGTTTGACAATTATACAAACAGGAATGGAGTAAATACCACACCATTCACAGATGATGTGTCTGAACAGCTTGCAAAATTGAAAGTGGACAAGGCCATGAGATACATCCCAGGATACTGAAAGAGCTCATAGAGGTTCTTGCAAGGCCATTAAAGGATGTTTTTAATAGATCCTTGGAGACAGGAGAAGTTTCACAGGACTGGAGAAGGGCAGATGTGGTACCTCTTTACAAAAGTGGCAGTAGGGAAGAAGTGACAAACTACAGGCCAGTAAGCAAGGTTACTTAACTGTAACGGGGGTTCTCCGTGGACAGCAGGATAAGTCAGCCACAGCTGGTGACATCCTCCGAGCACGTGTAGGTGGTCCCACCTCCCCGGCCCTCCCCTAGCCAGGCTAGTTAGTATCTAGCTATGCCACTCTAGCTAGGGCATTAGCCTCCGGGCCAACCTCATCCAGGGCAGGTGGGTGGATTTGTGTGGCTGACTTATCCTGCTGTCCACAGAGAACCCCCGTTACAGTTAAGTAACCTCACTTTCTCCATAGACATGCAGGATGTGTCAACCACACCAGGTGCCTCCCTAGCTGCGCCTTGTGCACGCTGTGGTGGATGAGAGAGGCAGAGGTGATAGCATAAACAGACATAGCACGGGAGTTGGTGCAAGTCATTTATTGAGTGAGCAGTGCAAAAAACAACAGGGTGTAGCCATAGTGCAATGTAACCATCCAAATAGCGAAACACAGTGCAATAAGGTGCAGGATATACAGTGCAATAAGGTACAGGATATCCAGGTTCTAATGAACAGAGTTGTGCAACATACTACACCTAGGGTAGGTCTAACACAATAACAGAGCCTGTGCAATATGGTACAACAAGCATGACCTTGGTGCAGCTAGGTGTAAGGGCTGTGTACAATAGTGCAAAATAGTGCAGAGAAGTACAGACAATCAGTGATGCAATGACACAATGACACATAGGTATGGTGCTATTCATGGCTCCAACGGTGAGCAGAATGAGCATCAAGGCTAGCCAGCTGCATCAGTTTGGAGGCCGTTCGCAGCAGCTTGGAGGCCGCTGCCGCTGTTGGTGGCCGCCAATAGGACCGGCCGACCGAAGGAGCTGTCGATCTCTGCCTTGAGGTCCAGGCTGTAATGTTTTTGGAAGGTGAGCTGTGAGGACCAAGTAGTGGCTTTGCAGATGTCACTGACAGGTACCTCATGCAGGTTAGTGAGGGAGCTGGCCAGAGCCCATAGCTGGTGCCCTCCTATCCTGTCACCTGTATGAGCACCCGCCTTGTTGTGGCAGTACGTGACGCAGTCTGAAATCCAGTGAGATAACGTGTATTTTGTGACAGGTCTCCCTGGCCTGTTGGGGTCGAAGGACACAAAGAGCTGTGCACCTTGTCTTATCATGGATGTCCTGTCAATGTATACGTGCAGGGCTCTGACACAGTCGAGGGTGTATAGTCTCTGCTTCTCTGGGGATGAGTGGGGCTCTGGAAAAAAGGTAGGCAGAGTCCCTACTGATGAGATTACTCAGCGAGCTACCTTAATAGTTTATTTTTTATCCCTTGCTGATAAAAATTCGATATTGCAGTTGTATTTTTCTAAGAAAGATCAGGTTTTTTGTGGTAAGTCGATTCAGATTTTCCCAGATGTATGTAGACTCACTCAAAGGCACAGGAAAGCTTTTATTTTGTTAAAATCTCGGTCCTTGGCAATAGGGGCTTCTTTTCTTTTAAAATAACCTTGTAAGTGTATTTTGATTTATGAGTGGGTTACGTATATATTTATGGAATCTGATCAGCTAGAAGCATTTCTGTTGAGTAAAGAAAATAGTTAAATTTGTCTTCTTCCTTTCCAAGTAAATGGAGCTACTGTAATGTAATTGCACGGGCCTAGCTCGAATATGTCTTGTGTTTGTTTTTTCTTTAGCATTGCAGTAAATGTTTTTCTTTTTGTTGCTTTAAACTTTCTTTAAAGAGTTTACTGCTTGTTGTATATTCCACCAGCTTTCCTCTTGATGTGGACTTAATTGTAATTCTTGTTTATTTTTCAATAAAGATTTTGTTAAACTATAAGAAAAAAAAAAGTAGGCATTTCGATGGATTGGTTGACATGGAATGCCGTGGCCACCTTCGGGATGAACTTTGGGTGGGTGCGAAGGGAGGCACGGTTGTGATGGAGCTAGGTGTACTGGGGTGTGCCACGAGGGTCTGCAGCTCACTGATTCTCCTGTCCGATATGATGGCAATCAGGAAGAGAGTCTTCCATGACATAAACTTCATTTCCACTATTTGCAGTGGCTCGAAGGGTCCCTGCATTAGCTTTTGCAGGACGATGTTGAGGCCCCAGGCTGGCACCGGTTGCTGGATTGGGAGCCGGAGGTTCATCGGGCCTCTCATGAACTGAGTTACGATGGGCAATGTAACAATGGAGCCAGTGCTGGCACCATCTCGGTGCTCATGCATTGATGCTATTGCGGACTCTGATTGATTGGGACTTTAGACCAAGCTTGAAAAGAGAGGTGAGGTATTGCAGGACCATAGGCACAGGGAATGAAACTGGGTTCAATCCCTGGGCTGCACACCAGATGCTGAAGTGTTTCCACTTGAGGCCATATGATTTCCATGAGAACGGCCTCCTGGCTGCCAGGACCACTTGCTGCACCTCCGTAGGCAGGTTAAGGGATGATAGGTTAATCCGCTCAATCTCCAGGCTGTCAGGGCAAGGGCTTGAAGGTTGGAGTGCAGCGTGTTCCTGCCATTCTGGGTGAGCAGGTCTGGTCTCAGAGACAACCATACTGGAGGCTTCTGAGCGAGGCGAAGCAGTAGGGAGAACCACATCTGTCGTGGCCAGTAGGGCGCAATCAGTATGATGTGTGCCTTGTCCATGATGATCCACTCTATTGCCACTGTGATCAAGGGGGTGGGGGAAAGGCATATATTAGTGACCCCCCCACATTGCACGTCAAACACACACGTTGCATTCTGTTCTGTCACAAAGAGGTCTAGGTGGGGTGTCCCCCACCATCAGAAGATGGCGTCCGTGACCTCCGGGTGCAGGGACCACTCGTGAGGTTCCAGCTGTCTGCTCAGTTTGTCAGCTAGGGCATTTTGTTCCCCTGGGAGGTAGGAGGCCTGCAGAATGCAGTTGTTGGCCAGTGTGAGGGATCAGGTTGTGAGGCCTCCTTGCAGAGGGAGCGAGATCCTGTACCCCCTTGCTTGTTGATGTAAAACATGTCCACCTGGTTGTCTGTCTGGACTAGGATGGACTTCCCCACTAGCTGTCTCTGAAAGGTATTTAACACATATCTGATGGCCCTGAGTTCGAGCAGATTAATGTGGAGGGACTGCTCTTTCAAGAACCAGGCACCTTGAGTGTTGAGGTGTAATAGGTGGGCTCCCCAACCTGTGGAGGACGCATCTGTGGTTACCACAAAGTGATGCTTGCATGGCTGGAGGTCCTTGCCCATTGCGAGGTTGTCTGGGTCGGTCCACCAACATAGACACTTCATATCCCGGGCGTTTATGGGGACACACATGCTGAGCGGCTGGGAGAGCTGCCTCCGGTGAGAGCGAAGATGCCACTGGAGGTTGTGCATATGAAGTCTTGTTAGCGGTAGAACTGAAGTCATCACTGCCATGTATCCTAGGTGGCGTAGGATGGAACGTGCAGTGGTTTGTCTGGATGCTGACATCTCTTTGGCCAGGGACGTGATATCCAAAATCCGTTGCTTCAGGAGGAAGGGCTTTGAGATGCAGGTGTTGATGACAGCCCCGATGAATTCTATGTTCTGAGCTGGGTCCAGTTGAGACTTCTCTCTGTTTAGTAGGAATCCCAGCATGGGCAGCAGGTATGTCGTTGTTCATACTGCATCCCGTAACTCGAGAGCCGAGGGTGCCGAAAGCAGCCAGTAATCCAGGTAGGGAAAGATGGTGATGCCTTGTTTGCAGAAGTGCGCAGTGGCAATGGCTACACACTTCGTGAAGACTATCGATGCTAGGGATAGGCCAAAAGGAAGCACCCGGTACTGATAGTGCTTCCCCAGAACTTTAAAGCTTAGGAATTTCCTGTGCGTTTTGTGGATTGGGACATGGGAGTATGCGTCCTGCAGGTCCAGGGTGGCAAGCCAGTCCCCGGCCCTGATGAGCGGTAGAATGGAGCTGAGAGGGTACATCCTGAACTTTTCCTTTGTGATGAATTTGTTCAGTTTGCAAAGGTCCAGGATTGGGCGTATTCCCCCAGATTTCTTGGGGATGAGGAAGTACCTGGAATAGAATCCAGCATTGATCTCGCTGGTGGGTACTTTCTCTATCATCCGAGAGGTTAGGAGGTGTAGGAGCAGGTCCAACATCAGAGGCATGAGATGGAGGGGTGTCTCGTTGGAAGGTTGGGTGTGCTGGCAAAGCGGAGAGAAGAAGCGTATGCAGTAGTCCTCTCTGATGATCTGGAATACCCACTGGTCTGAAGTGATGGCCTCCCAGGCAGGTAGGAAAGTAGACAGACAACCCCCTACCGGAAGGGCAGTAAGATCTCTGGGCGGCGAGGCCATCTGCGCCCACTTGTCATAAGGATGTGGTGTTCTTCCCCGACTGTGATGTGGTCTGCTTTTTCTGCTTCCGTTCTCTCTGAAAGGTAGAGGAGTGGTAGGGCTGCTTTTATCAGGGAGCCTGCCACTTACAGTTGTTGTTATACCTTTTAGAGGGGTAGTAAGGCTTTTGATAGTACCAGGGCTGTACTGAGAGTGAAATGAGCCCTGTGTGACTTGCACATCGAGCGTGCCCCCCCCCCCCCCACCGTACCTCCATCTAGCCACTTTATGGGGGCAGGAGAGAAGAGGCACACACCTGATGTGTAAGTTTACGGCACACTAAGCAGCTCTGGTACCTCCTGGAGAGACCAGACCTGCTTAGTGTGCCGGCGAGAAGACTTAAGGGGTGCATTTCGGCTCTCTGCTGCTGCTGCCTGTCGCTGAAAAAGTGGCAGCGACAGGCAATGGCAGAGAACCGAAATGTGCCCCTTAAGTCTTAGCACCCTGTGTGGCCGCACCGCTAGCACAGGGCTTGGTATGGTCCTGGATAGTACCCCCCTATTTGCACACTGGAGTGGCATTTGAGTCCATCAGCTGCCAGTGTTTGCAAGATGGTGCAATGCTCCTTAAGGTTGTTTACTGTGTTGGCAACTTTGTCGAAGAGGAGGGACTCTCCTGCTCAAGGGGCGTCTGCGATCCTGTCGTGCATCTCCTCCCTTAGTCTGGAGGCCCTCAGCTATGCCCATCGCCTGGATGAAATGGCTGTGCCGACGGTTCTGATGGCTGTGTCGAAGGAGTCAAAGGCCATGCTCACCAGATGCATTCAGCAAGGTTTTGAAGGGTGGTGGAAGCTGCAACCTGTGATTCCATTGGGAGGGCAGCTAAGTGACCTTTGAGGTTTTCAATCTTCACATCAGGGAAAAGGATATGTTGGAATTGATGCGGAGCTATTCTGTGGCTGAGCATTGCTCTTTGATAGACTTTCTTCCCCACGTCATCCATAAATTTAGGGTCTCGACCTGGTGGGCGGTTGGCGTGGGTGCATGAGGATTTGACCCTTTTTAGGGCAGATGACATGACAATGGATTGGTGTGAAAGCTGTGTTTTGCTGAAGCCTGGAGTCGGATGGACTTAGTACTTAGTGTCCAATCTCCTGGAGTAGGCATGACCTGAGGCAGGAGTCTGCCAGTGTCAGTTGATTGTCACGCAGCTTCTGGTGGATGGGTAAGGCCAGAACAGGCTTAGGTGCATTGAGATACTTCAGGACCTCTGGCTCCTGCTCGCCTGATGTGTCAGCTGGTGTGAGGTTCAGCATTGCCAATACCTTCCTTAGAAACATGCTGTAGGTGAGGTCCTCTGGGGGGTTTTGTCGCTGCTGTTCCCTGGAGTCATCCGCAGAATGTTTGTTGCTAGGAGTGTCCTTAGAGGCCGAGGAGCCCAGGGGTGTGGACCCTGCCTCTTCCTCATCACTTCCTCTGGAAATGAAGTCCTGAGAAAGAGAAGGTGTCATGGTGGGTGTCCGGGACCGGAGGGGACAGACAATCAGCATTGGAGGGTGAGCCGCCCTGGTCAGAACAGGAAGGAGGGGTCTGATTGACTAGGCACGTGAGGAGTTGCAGGATTGCTGCAGATTTATCTGCACCCACTGAGCCCCATCTCCTATGACCTTTAGGGGATGAGGAGTTAGACGAGCTGGATATGGAACTTCCCCTGTGCTGCCCCCTCTTGTGTCACCTGAAGACTGCGCTGTCTGCACTGCTTCCCTCGCTGGTGCTGACATGATGTCTACGCTTAAGCCGGCTATGCTTTTGTCAGTGCCCATTGCTGTGATTCTGTTTCCTGCAACAGCTGGCGCTCCTATTGCTGCGGTCCTCTCTGTGCCAATGTGGAGTTCTGTCGATGCGATGATGCGGAGTCCTGTTAGCATGATGACAGCTGTGGGGGCTGGGAGCATACGAGGGGGATTCCCTGCTCCGAGAAGGAGCTTCAGCATCGGTGCGGAGGAGAACTGGAGCCGATTCGCTGAGGAGTTCTGGTGCCGAGCCAATCAGTGACTGGTGGGCGGAGCTTGTGGGAGCACATTGCCAGCGCCATCTTGGGAGCCGGGCCGCCCTGCAGAGGAGCTGGATCACCGTGCAGGGAACCACGTGGAGGCTCGGAGTACTTTGAGGAGGCCTCCGGGGCTGCAGCGGGAGTCCAGGCCGAATTGTATTCCGATTGCTTCGGTGAAGAATGCTTCATTCCTGCTGGGTGGCCAGGGATGGAGGTCCTGCAGGGCACATCCTGTGCTGGTAGCACAGATTAAGGCAGGTTAGATGCTGAAGTTCCAGGAGGAGGGAGACTGCTTTCTGGAGGCTGTGTAGTCAGCTCCGGTTCACCCATGGAGGCCAGGAAGTCCTTGAGAGTGTGGTTTCTGGATTTTCATGCCCAGGGAGACATCCTGGAGCAGTTGGAACAGTCCTCCACCCGGTGCTTGGCTCCAAGACATCGGACACAGCAATCGTGAGTGTCAGTAGTGTTCATTTTCCTTCCACATTGTGGGCACTTTTTAAACCCAGGCTTGGGCATTCTGTAGATTGAAGAAAAGTTTGGAGAGCTGGAAAATCTGTCTTGAGGCAAGGCAGAAGTAAAAAGACGGGCCTGGCTAGTGGTAGGCCGGGGAGGTGGAACCACCATCACGTGCTCAGAAGGTTTCTGAGCTCTGGAGAGTACTTCCATCTGTGGCGCCACCTGGAGGATGTCATCAGGTGTGGCTGACACATCCTGCTTGTCCATGGAGAAAGCCTTACCTCGATAGTGGAAAAGTAATACAAGGGGCTCCTAAAAGAGCAAATAGTGGACTTTCTCGAAACCAACAGGTTGCATGATCTGAGGCAACATGGTTTTACCAAAGAATGATCTTGCCAAACAAATCTGATTGAGTTCTTTGACTTGGTGACCAGAGAACTAGATCAAGGGCATACAATGGATGTATTCTACCTAGATTTTAGCAAAGCCTTTGATACTGTTCCTCATAGGAGGCTTATCAATAAACTAAACAGCTTAGGGATAGGTCCCAAGGTGGTGAACTGGATCAGAAATTGGTTGTCTGACAGAAGACAGAAGGAGATGGTAAACGGAATAAACTTGGATGAAAGGAATATGATTAGCAGTGTGCCCCAGGGTTCTGTCCTGGGACCGGTACTGTTCAATGTATTTGTGAGTGATATTGCTAAAGGATTGAATGGAAAAGTCTATCTTTCTGCAGATGACATGAAAATTTGCAACAGAGTGGACTCCCCTGAGGGAGTGGATAACATGAGGAAAGATCTACAAAAGCTGGAAGAATGGTCTAATGCTTGCTGTTAAGATTTAATGTGAAGAAGTGCAGTGTCATGCACTTGGGAAACAGAAATCCAAGGGAATTGTATGTGATAGGGGGTGAGAAGTTGGTGTGCATGGACAAGGAGAAGGACCTTGGAGTGATTGTTTCTGAGGATCTCAAGTTGGCGAAACAGTGTGACAAGGCGGTGGCAAAAGCCAGAAGGATGCTGGATTGCATACAAAGAGGAATTACCAGCAAAAGGTAGGAGGTTCTAATGCCACTTTACAGGTCACTGGTGAGGGCTCACTTGGAATATTGTGTTCAGATTTGGAGACCATATCTCTCAAAGGATTAAAAAAAAAAAGACTGGAAACGGTTCAGAGGAAGTCGGCCAAAATGATTTGGAGCCTGTGCCAAAAGACGTATGAGAAGAGACTCGAAGAGATAAATATGCACACTCTAAAGGAGAGGAAGGACAAGGGAAATATGATTCAGACCTTTAAATACTTACAGAGTATTAATGAACAAATAAACCTCTTCCAAAGATGGGGACGCTGTAAATCTAGAGGGCATAACATGAAGCTGCAAGGGGGTAAACTGAAAGGCAATGTCAGGAAATACTTTTTCACTGAAAGTGTGATGGATGCTTGGAATGTCTTCTCGATGGAAGTGGTGGGGGCAAATACAGTGACATGGTTCAAAAGTAAATGGAGAGGGACGGACACAGTGGATCTCTTTATAGTAACAGGATAAAATCAAAATAGACATAACTATGTCTTATATCTCAACAAATAGGGGCGACCTGCATGGAGCGGTGGGTACACCCCTAAACAAAAGCATGGGGAGGGGTGACCTGCATGGAGTGGCAGGTGCTTCTACTCTTGCCACCTTGCTGGGCAGACTAGATGGACCATACTGGTCTTTATCTGCCATCATATACTATTGAGTTGCCTAGTCTCCCAGCCCCACATGGTCCTCTTGAAATTACTCACAATCCACATGAGATTTAACAACTTTGGAAAATGTTGTGTCATCTGCAAATTTAATCATCTTGATTGTGTTCCCCAGTTCCAGATGATACATATGTTAAAAAACACTGGTCCCAGTAAAGATCCCTTAAGAACTCCACTATTCACCTTCCTCCATTGAGAAAATTGACCATCATTCTCTGTTTTCTATCTCTCAACCAATTTCTAATTCACTATAGAACATTGCCTCCTGTGCCATCACTTTTACTAAAAGAAATAAGTTGGGAAAGGAAGCCAAAGCAAGGTTTTGGAATGCTTTTAAACATATATTTGTAGAAGGGGTGATGAGGTATTTATATTACTTATTGGAAAAACACTTTGGAAAAGACAAATGCCACAGTCCCTGAAACAGCAAGAAAATCTGACAGCAATCCAACTCTATTATTGATAATTTTTGTGTGCTAATGAAACTTCACAATTCTAAGATGAATTATATCCTGCATTAACACACTTACTATGAAAATAACAATTAAAACTCTCTAGTCTTCACAGCTTCCAGAGGCTCCACACAGCTAAACTTTCAGCCATTCTATTGCCTTTCCATTGCCTGTTTTGTTTTCTAATATAGATTTTAACTGTTGGGTATACATTCATTTTTGGGAATATTCTGCCCGCCTACATTCCTTGTGTAGCTTTTAAATAAGATATCTGTGTGTGCCCTCAGTTCATATAAGGCCTACTAGCCAGTGACACTTAGGGGCTTGTTTGCAAAGCCGCGGTAGCGGTTTCCGATTGTTATCGGAGCCGTGGCCCCATTGATTTCAATGGGGCCGCGGCTCCGATAACGATCGGAAACTGCTACCGCAGCTTTGTAATCAAGCCCCTTAGGTTCCCACCCACCCTAACCCTCACCATGCCCCCCCCAGGGCTCCATTGCCTATATAGTCATCACATACGTTGACATCTATCCTTTTAATTTGGTATTAAACCCACCTTTTCTTCTCCTTCTAGGACCACTTAATCAGCATGTTCTTTATTCAGTGCAATAACTGTGGTGCTTTCATTCTCAGAAGAATCATTTGGAACCTAAGAGCTTGCCCTATATGCCTCAAGTTAGCTGCTATGAATAAAGAATTGACTCTACTAAGGGAAGAACTAGCTGCAATGAAAACACCTTTTCTGGGATACAAACCAAACTTAGTCCACCACCGCTCCCACAAAGAATCAAACAACCCAGGAACAAATGGATCACATTGGGCTCTGGTAGGTTGCAACCTGTAACACAGAGATACCCTGTACATCAAGATATATCCCTGTATAATGCCTTCTCTGCCTTTGTTAATGAGGATGCCCAATCTATGGAAACTGAAGGGCCTGTAAATGAGACAGTCAATGCCCAATCTACTGATAAAACACCAATTAGAAAGAAAAAAATCCCAAAACAGAAAACTACTACTACTTGGAGATTCCATCATCAGAGGCACCAACTTGGGAATACAGTTCAAAGGAGAGAAAATAGTCAAATGCCTCCCTGGCTCTTCAGCCAGCAGGAATACAAACCAAATTGTTGATGTACTTAGCGCAGAAAGTGAGCACTCCAAAATTGATGTTGTCATCCACTTGGGTAGACATGACCTTGCTTGAAACAGTGCCTTTGCAGTTCAAAGGGACTTCCAGACTCTGGGAGAGAAACTCAAGCTCATTGTTAACACTGTAGCATTCTCAGACGTTCTACCTGTTCTTGGTAAGGGGGCAGAAAGGTTGCATCACATAAACAGCTTTAATACATGGCTCCAGACCTGGTGCAAACAAGCCTTTGATACTATTCCTCATAGGAGGCTTATTAATAAACTCAATAGTTTGGGGATGGTTCCCAAGCTGGTGAACTGGATCAGAAATTGGTTGACTGACAGACGTCAAAGGGTGATGGTAAATGGGAGCTCACACGGATGAAAGAAGTGTGATTAGCAGGGTGCCCCAGGGTTTGGTCCTGGGACCGGCACTGTTCAATGTATTTGTGAGTGATATTGCTGAAGGACTGAATGGAAAAGTCTATCTTTTTGCAGATGACCCAAATATTTGCAACAGATTGGACTCCCCTGAGGGAGTGGATAACATGAGGAAAGATCTACAAAAGCTGGAAGAATGGTCTAATGCAGTTAAGATTTAATGTGAAGAAGTGCGGTGTCATGCACTTGGGAAGTAGAAATCCAAGGGAAATGTACGAGATAGGGGGCGAGAGGTTGGTGTGCACAGACCAGGAGAAGGACCTTGGAGTGATTATTTCTGTGGATCTCAAGGTGGCGAAACAGTGCAACAAGGCAGTGGCAAAAGCCAGGAGGATGTCGGGTTGCATACAAAGAGGAATTGCCAGCAGAAAGGAAGATGTACTAATGCCACTGTATAAGTCACTGGTGAGGCCTCACTTGGAATACTGTGTTCAGTTTTGGAGACCATATCTCGCAAAGGATGTAAAAAGACTGGATACGGTTCAGTGGAAGGCAACCAAAATGATTTGGAGCCTGTGACAGAAGCCTTATGAGAAGAGACTTGAAGACCTAAATATGTACAATCTGGAGGAGAGGAGGGATAGGGGAGATATGATTCAGACCTTTAAATACTTAAAAAGTATTCATGAACAAACAAACCTCTTCCAAGGACGGGGAAGCTGTAAAACTAGAGGGCACAACATGAAGCTGCAAAGGGATAAATTGAAAGGCAATGTCAGGAAATACATTTTCACTGAAAGGATGCTTGGAATGCCCTCCCGATGGAAGTGGTGGGGGAAAACACAGCAACAGAATTCAAAATGGCATGGGGCAGTCACTGTGGATCCCTTTATAGCATCAGGATAAAATCAAAATAAACTTAACTATCTAATTTCTCAACAAATAAGGGTGCCCTACATGGAGCGGTGGGGTCACCCCTACGCAAAGACATTGTGAGGGGTGACCTGCATGGAGCAGCAGGTGCCCCTACTCTTGCCACCTTCTGGGCAGACTAGATGTACCATACTGGTCTTTATCTGCCGTCATTTACTATGTATGTTACTATGTATGTAACACCAACCATTTCATAATAGATTATACATGTAGAACCACTATCATTGGCCCTCAGGCCTAATTAACAATGTCAATAATCCAAATACATAAAATAGTGTTGAAGTTTGAATGTAAATATCCAGAGCCCATCATTAAAACTGGACAAGCATTTTGACAAGCAGCAGGCGCACGAATCCACCAGTGCACATGGGGAAGAAAGCAACAGAATTTCAGAACAAGAGAAGAAATTTTCTTTAAAGAATTAAATGCGTAGATGAGGGAAAACAAGTGGCAAATGCACAAATACAATGTGTTATTTCGGTAACCGTAAGTTGATGAAAACCGGACACATGAATGATGAAAGAGAGATGAATGGAAACCTAAGGATGAGAGACTGATAGTTACAAACCTGAACAAGGATGTAGATGGAAAGGTTTTTGCTTCATTTTCAGATATTTTTCTTGATTTTTTTATATTTTTGAGTTTGTTTTAGACTTTTTGTAAATACAAATTTCTTAAATGAAATTAGAAATTTTCACATGCAGAAATAATTCCATTTGTTAAAATTTGTAAGTAGCACTTATAAACATCTAGGTGGTTTATATAGTACAAACCATACATAAAATAATCATAACAGATAACCCAAATTAAATAAAATACAAATTTAACATTATACATATAAATAGAAAAATTATTACTGAAAATCCTTATTAATTAAAAATGCCTTGTTTTTTATGAAACAATAGAAATGACTTTTCCGGAAGGTGGAGCTAGCGCAGGATAAGCATGGCTGCATAAGTGAGTCTCTCCCCCAGACCCCAGCAAGGAATCCTGGCCTGTCTAGTTCTGACGGAGAATTGGGATAACCAGTAGTCTTAAACAAATTTGTGAAGATGGCTAATAGTAAACAGACGTGGTTGGATTTCGCAAACCCGCAAGAACAATGACAGACCCATTATCTCCACACAAAATGGCATCGCAACACGAAGTAATGGAGGGTGCGCAGGAGATATTAAAAGAAATCAGCGCGGTACGTAATCATGTGGAGGCAAATGGGGACGCTCTATCTGAGCTTCAGCTAGACGTAAAGGATTTAAGATAGCAAATGTCAATGCTGAATAGTAGGGAAGAGAAGACTGAAGCGACGGTCATAATACATGAAGAACAGTTGCAACAGTTCACTCATATGTCTCGGAGAGTGACGCAATTAGAACGTAACCTGGAGGATATGAATAATGGAGCCAGGAGGAATAATATTTGTATTGTGGGGCTTCCTGAAGGGTCGGAGGGGAAAGATCCCGTTGCCTTTCTCCAGGATTTAATTTCTAAACTGTTGAAGATCGAGTTCAGTTACCCATTCAAAATTGAACGAGCACATCGTGTTCCTTCGGGGATGAGTCAGCAAGGCCCCTAATTTTGTGACAATGTCAGCTATACTGAACAGATGGAGATAGAGGAAAATGGGGACTATACCTTTAAGACTGAGAAAAGGCAGGGTTTCCATAGAGCTCAAACTGTAAACAAACCAGAGAAGCACGTTGTAGCAGAGGTTGAGCCCCGCCCAAACCTTAACGTGGGGGCAGGTTTACGCCCAGATAGCAAGTACACGTGCACAGAACAGGGCATGGTGGCTAGAAAGCACCTTTTTAAACCTGCGTCACAGAAGTCAAAAAGGCAGGAAGTGAGCAGAGGAAAGAGCAGAGTGGAAGCAACCAGAGTTGGAGAAGAAGGAAGCAGCAGATACAGCTACTGAGAAGGCAGAGATTCCAAACCAAAGCACAAAGTTCAGTCTGTAGCTGGAGATACTGCTGAAGCCGAGAGTCCAGACCCAGGAGGTTCAGGGAATGCTGAAAGGTCAGTGTGGACAGAAGGCTCAGCAAGAGCAGGAAACTCAGGGCTGTAATCCTATTCAGAGGAAGCACTAAAGCCAGAGGGTTTAAAAGTGAGAACTGCTTTAAAGAAACCCAGGGAAGGAAAAGCTGGAAAGTTTTATTCCACCAGGCAACTTAACTCTAGTAGCAAAGAAAGCAACTCCTTTGTGGAAGGTGTGGCTGACTCAGAGCCCAGCAAGAGGTTTGCAGAAGACGTTGCTAATGAGCTAAGGAGAAGTGCAGGGCAGAGTGCTCCAGGACCTTTGAATGCCAGAAGGTGGGTGAAAGCAATTCCTAACGCTGATATTCTGAAGACAGACAAAAGCAGAGATAGAGACTTGAACCTGATTAAGAAGCTAAAGCAACTGTTTCCAGATAGTGGAAGTTTTCCAGAGAGCTTAGCTAATCCTTGGTTAGGAAAGCAGCATGTAAGGGAGTTTTTGAATACCCTTTCAAACAATAAGCTGAACTCTTCCGTTAGAAGCCCAAGTGGGGAAAAAGGACTTGCAGGGGAAGAAGATATGCAAGTAGATTCCCCTTCGCCTGAAGACGTGTGTGACAGTATTCCTATGGATTGCTCTTTCTGTAAATCTGTTTACCCGGGATAGGAGAAGGACAAAAATCCCATTGAAAGCAAAGAATATTTCTGAAAGCCTAAATGTGATTTAGAAGAGTTTTGAATGAAGACAAGAGATAAATGCCCATTGTAAATAAGAGCAATAGCTGTGATTCTTTACTACTGGAAAAGGCCTATGAACAGCTATTGTTACTGTATAAAGAGCTTTTGCCAAGTTCTGATATTCCAGATAACCTTTATGCTCCTGTATTATTTTCTTTTGGAGAAATTATCCTTGCTGTTTGTGTATATGAACTTTAATGGGTGAAGAGGAGCCCAAAAATAAAAATATTCTGTTTTTGCCTTAAACAAAACCGTGTGGTGACAACTACTTTGTCTGCAAGTAATACAGAGAAACTACAGCTCCCAGAATTCCTTGAGGGAGGGAGAACCAAGTGACTCTATACTTAAGGGCAAACAAGGCCACCCCTCCTGCTTATAGGCTTGGCCAGCAGGGGGAGTGTGACAATACTTAGGCATCAGCAGGTAACAAACAATGGCAAAGGCAAGAACCTTTATGTCGCTTCAATTTGAGGGGCACAAAGTCACATTTTATCCGGACTTCAGTAAAGCCACTGCAGACAAGAGCAAAACATTTTTGTCTTTTAGAACAAGACTTCAGAGGTTGCAGGCTCAATATGGACTGTTCTATCTGGCCCGTTTTAAAGTGACCTTGAACAATAGTACGAAATCATTTGAAGATCCGCTGGTCCTGGAGAAATACATTGAAGACCAAGAAGCTCTGCAGATGTGCTGAAAAAATTTGAAGGAAGGAGTATCCCGATTCATCAATTATGATAATGGTGTTGTGCTGAGTTAATATGAAGAAGGAGCATTGCAGGTGTTCTGATGTTGCACATTTTATTTGTGTTTGGTAATTCTCTGTGATATGTATGCAATTTAGTCGGAGTTAGCGCTTCGATGCGTGTTGATATGTCTTTTTATCATGGTTCTGTAAGTCAACATAGAAGGGTCTGTATTGCCTCTGAACTAGACAGGTTTATCTGTGTAAAATAATGTTAGGTCTTTTAGGCCTAATAATCTGAGAGAGTTATTAAGTGTATGACTGTTGGTAACAGCCTAACAAGGCCCATAGTTGGGAATAGTATGAAAAATTGGAGGAGTAGGACTAGTCATATGGGGTGGGGCGTGCCATGTTTTAGTTCTTGTTTAAAGTTTTCTCTCTTTTTGTTTGTCTTTCTTCATTTTTCCTGTGCTATCTCACCTTTTGAATGAGAGCCCTATTGTTAAGGGTATATGGTTGCTCTCTGATGGGAAAAAGTCACAACCCGTACTTTGTGGATGCTCGTGGATATGTTCCATAAGACCAGTTTTGCTACTTTATAATTAAGGAAATAAAGGTAATATCTCTGAACATCAAGGGCATTAAAAATCCAGCAAAAAGGAACAAGATTATAGTATATTGCAAACATCAGCAGGCGGATCTGGTGTTGTTACAAGAAACCCACTTGTCTCTAGCTGAAACTAAAAAATTAAAGGAAAACCCCTTCCTTTTAATCAGTCATTCTCCTGCTCTTCAAAAGAAAAACGGAGTGGCTATCCTGGCCCGCAAATCTTTGGGGGTCAGGATAGACTCCTCGCGGAACGACCTAGAAGGGAGATGGGCAAGAGTTTCTATTTCTATAGACGGGGTGAAATTGAATATTTTGAATATCTATGGTCTTAATTTGGATGATCCCAAATTTTTTAAGGATCTTGCTGGCATATTGCAAGAAGACATTCTTACTCCAACTATTATGGGGGGTGATTACAATCTAGTTCTTGATTCTGTAATAGACTGGAACCCTATCAGGGTGGAGCGTGTGGGTAGAGCTAGAATAACCCTACAAGCTCTCATAAAATCTGCAGGTTTAGTTGATACCTGGAGGTTATTCCACCCACAAGAGAAAGACTTCTCTTTTTATTCTCAGCCACACAATTCCTCTTCAAGACTGGATTATTTTTTGATCTCTAGCTCACTAATTCCAATGTCGAGTGAGGCCGAGCTCTTGAGTAAGCATATATCTGATCATGCAGCTGTCCAGTTGAAGTTCTCAATTCCTGAAGGGAGGATCCCTACCCAGGTCTGGTCATTTAGGACAGCATGGTTAGTGGATCCTGCTTTCCAAGAGGAAATTAGAACTGCAATAAAATAATACTTTAGAATAAATAGAATAGAAGATACGGCGCCCTGGGCTTGGTGGGAGGCCTTTAAAGCCAGTGCGCGGGCCTCAGTTACTAGTTTCAGCATTAAGGAACAGAAGTGGAGAAAGGCCCGGCTAGCAGTTCTGGAAGAGCAGATTAGGGCAGAGGAGAGGCTATGGCAAAGGCAACCAAATTCTATTATAATGAATAGCCTTCAGAAGTTAAGATTACAAATAAATTAAATTCTATCTATGGAAGTGGAGCAAATTATGACTAAGCAATGTTCCCGATATTATGTAGAGCGTAATAGAGCGAGTAAACTTCTTGCCATGGCACTAAAAGGGAAACGGGAAAAATCACGTATTATTTCTATTCAGGATGATAAACTAGGGAATTTAAATAGTACTGAACAAATTCTACAAGCTTTTATGGATTACTATCATAATCTTTATTCTTCAGAATTAATACCTGACCCGCTGGCAGTAAACAATTTTTTAGAAAACATAAAGCATCCTAGGTTAGGGAAACAACAGATGAGGGATTTAGATAAGCCCATAATAGCGGAGGAAGTTCATAAGGCAATTAATAATATGACTCCGGAAAAAGCAGTCGGGCCCGATGGACTACCATTAGAGTTTTATAAAGTGTTTGGTGGTGATTTGGTACCAAATCTTTTATCTTTCTATGATCAGTTATATAGCTCCCAGGGGCACACGGGTAATTTTTCGGAAGCTACAATTGTAATTCTGGAAAAGTCAGGGAAAGACCCCCGTTATGTAGGAAATTACAGACCAATTTTGTTACTGAACTCTGATTATAAAATTTATGCAAGTGTTCTGGCCAATAGGTTTTCCAAAGTCATTGGAACTTTAATACATCCTGATCAATGTGGCTTTATCCCTGGAAGAGCGACCTCTGATAATGCAAGGTTACTCAATAACTTGTTTGACAAGGATGGTTTAATAGATCTACTTATGTAGGTCTCTCCTTGGACGCGGAGAAGGCATTCGATAGGCTAGAATAGCCTTTTCTGTTTAAAATTTTAGGATGGTTCGGGTTCGGCTTAGATTTTATAAACAAGATTCGGGTGCTTTATTCAAACCTTCATGCTCGTATTCTTGCAAATGGTACTCTATATGGTCCCTTTTCGCTGTACAGAGGCACGCGCCAAGGCTGCCCTTTGTCCCCGCTTCCCTTTAATTTAGCCCTTGAACCCCTAGTGTTAGCCATCAGGCAAAATGTTGACATCACCGGAGTAACGGTTGGAGATCTCCAAGTGAGGTTGTCTGCGTATGCAGACGATCTGCTTCTGTTCACCCAACCGGCTGAAATTTCTGTGATTTGAGGGTTAATTGACAGTTATTCCGAGATGTCGGGATATAAAATAAATTGGACTAAGTCGGTGGTCTTCCCTATGAATAATCGTGCTTCTTCTGATCTGATGACCGCATTTCCCTTCCGGTGGGAGATGGACAGTATAAAGTATTTAGGAGTTAGGTATTGTTTTTCGGCTGAACACACTATACAAATTAATCAAGAAGAGATGTTAAATATGATACGGGAAAAGTCACTTTCTTGGTCTCCACTTCACTTAACATGGTGGGGAAGACTACAAACCATAAAAATGACGTTAATGCCTAAAATCAACTATATATTAGGGATGCTGCCCTATATGCTTCCTCTAAAGGCTTATGCAGCCTTAGAAAGAAACCTAACTAGGTTTCTTTGGGGTGACTCTCAGCCAAGGATTGCCTTGAAAAAACTAAAAGCCTCTAAAAATAAGGGAGGAGTCCACTTCCTGGACTTTAGGTGGTATCATCAATCCTTTTTATTAAAACAAGGTGTGTTATGGTCTAATGAAGAGGCTCTTTTTCAGAAACCTACATGGCTAGAGGTTGAAAGACAAATAGTAGCACCCTGTCCCTTAACTCTCCTGCTTGGTATGAAACTCCCGGAATGATCATCGCCAGGTAACCCAATTGCTGCAACTCAAGAGGCCTACTTGTCCCTAGTACAGCAGTTGGGCAAGGGTAATCCCCCCTTTAGAAAGATGTCGCTGTGGTAGAACCCGGCTTTCAAAATTAATGGCAAAATGTTTGCTTGGAAGAGTTGGCAGGAGTGTGGAATTTGGACCTTAGGCCATCTTCTGGGAACAAAGGAGAGGAAGGATTTCCCCACTTTGAAGCTTGAGTTCTCCCTCCAGGCCACGGCATATTGGCAGTGGTGCCAACTCAGACATTGTATAGCGGCATCTAATATTAATTTAAGGGATCTGGTTGAGGAAGGAGATATAATTGGTGGCTTAAAAGAGATAGGCAATCCGGGAGCGGCTTCCAAAATTTGCGCTTGTCTTAGAGAGCATGCTCCTCTCAATATACTGGGATTGTCAAAAAATTGGGAATCAAAGTTGCAGCATACCCTTACAAATAAGGCATGGTCTGTTTTGTGGGGCCCAGTAACTAGGGTCTCCAGATCGGCGGCGATTACCCAATCCATGTTTTTCTTCCTGCATCGTGCGTACATTACCCCGGTGAAAAAAGCTAAGTGGGATAAAGTGGCAGGAGATAAGTGCTGGACCTGTCAATTTGATAGGGGTACCTTCAAGCATATGATATTCAAATGCCCTTCTGTACAGAGATTTTGGTCTCAAACATGTTCTGAGATACAAGAAGTTTTAGATATATCAGCCTCATTGTCGTGGAATATAATTTGTTTAAGATCAGTAGAGAACATACCTGGGTTAACCAAGAACAAATATTTTTTGTTAAGTTTTATGCTTGCCATTTCTCTGAAAATCATTGTTTCAAACTGGAAAGGTTTACAAAAGGTTAACCAGGATATGTGGTGGAATACTGTATGTCAAGACGCAAATTATGAAAAATTATATTGTAAATTGCATTATCCGGACAAAGCTGTGCGGATGAATGAAAAGTGGAGACTATTTGATGAATATGTTTTTACAAATGTTTAGATAGTGAGATGCAAATATTTATAAAGATATATATTCTCTAATGCAATGTTGATGCTATTTGGAAGTAGTAGTAGAACATACCCATAAGCGCTGGTTATATTTGACTATATCCTCAGAGAGCTAGGAGGGTGGGGGGGGGTATAAATTGTTGCTGTTCTATGGTGTAGTTGGTGATTTTGTTTTGTTTTCTTGTTTGTTGTGTGATTGTAACATTTTAAAAATATGCAATAAAAAAAAGACTTTTCCGGATGAAAATGTAAATATAATGAGTTCCACAACTGTGGATCAGCTGCAGAAAAAATTCCATAGTGTGCACTATTTCTTTCCACAGAGAGTGAAGGTACCGCTACTAATTCTTGTTGCATGGATACAAGCTCAGAATAGAGTATAAGAGGGTCTTTAGGGCATGTTCTGGCAGGCGCTAAAGGTACGCTGGGATGTGCTTTGCCAGGAAGCACAGGGCCATGACTCTGCAGGATGCATCTCACACTAACTTCGCAACCCAAGGTAGAGGCATGAGTGGGTGGAACAGGGGTGGACAGGGGGTGTGGTGAGCTCAGCGCAGTTAGTGCGTATCCATCTAATGAAGCAAGTGGTGGTAGGAGCACAGAATGCACAATGGGACATGGCTCTGCGTTAATGGTGCCCCAGCTCCCTGCCCCTCCAAGTGATCTGGAGTGAAGCTGGTAACATGGCTGAGCTGGGCCACCACACCTTTGTCTGGGGGGGCAGGCAGGAAATAGGGTTGGCAGGAAAGGAGGGAGGAGGAGCCAGAAGGGGGTAAGATGGTGCAGACTCACTGGGGGGTGAGGAACTGGTGGGCTCTGGATAGCAGCAGCGCAGGAGGAGAAGGAACGATGCAGACCTTTGCGTGTTGGTGAGGGTGTTCGTCGTTACTGCTAGAAGTGCTGCGGGAGGTCAAAGGTTGGCCCGGTAAGCACAGCATGAAGGGGCAGGATGGTAAGCTGGATGAGGCACCATGTGTGGTCGGGGGTCTCGGGTCATGACAAGCTTATATCGGGGTTTGCGGGGGTGTGGTAAAAAGTTCCTGGAGGGGAAAGCATTTGGCGGCTGAGGCAGTCCTAGTGCCTTAAGCATTAAGCTATTCTGTGTGTGTGTGGTGGGGGGGGGGGTCCCTCATGGGGTGTAGAGCTTTCTTCTGTGGGAAAGTTGAGTGTGTTTGATTGGTGTTTTTGCCTTTTGGGGCAGTGAAGGCTAGTGTGGGCTGGGAGAGGGGATGGGGTCTTGGAGGCTTGGAGCATGGCACCACGGGAGGTACGCGGGGCCAAGACAGCAGTCCAGCAGCAGTGGGGCCCTTCGCAGCAGCAGGACAAGCAGCCAGTCTGTCAGATTGTGGAGAGTGGTGCAGGGGAGCAGGCTGTCCAAGCGCTAGGGAAGGGTATGAAACACAGTGAGGGGGCTAATAGGGGCACCTGAAGGAGTGGTCAGCAATGTGGGCAAGGGAAGCATGGTTTAGTGGGAGTGGGGTACAGGGTGCTTCAGGGGGGACAACAGGAATCCATAAGGGGGGGTTCTACGAGGGGTGGGGGATGTATCAGCTGCCTGCAATGTGCATATGTCCGACAATGGCGTTGATGACTGGAGTTCCATGGAGGCATGCCAGCAGAAGGTGGATTCGAGTCCGACGGCACAGGTCAGGATCAATCGTGGGGAGGGGGGCCAGGGGTAGGGGACTTGGGTACAAAATGGTCAGAATGTGGGCGCAGCAGAGATAAGACCCTAAATCAGAAGCTCCAAGATCAGAGGTTTTTGAAGAATTTGTGGAGAGTGGTGAATTGCATGCACTGAAGAAGTACTTGCATCGGTCTGGTGATTGGTCGGCAGTTCAGGTCTGGGATAATCGGACTCCTGGGATTCTTCTGATTCTTCCTCCTCGGAAATCCAGGAGTCTGAGGATGAAGCGAGTGACTGGCAGGTGGTTGTGTGGCCTGGGCCTGGGCCTAGTACCGCCATGTTTGGGGAATGTGCCAGAGGTGATCTGCAGGTGGTCAGGAGCGAGCACGTGTTGAGAAGAATTGTTCCGCTGGATTGTCACATGTTGCGGAAACTCCGGACAAAGATCCTGTGGGGCGATATGTGGATATCTTTGCTCTTTAATTCGAGATAAGGACATTGGGGACACAAAGAAAGGGGAATGGAGGAGTAGCCTAGTGGTTAGAACTCTGGCTTGACAATCAAGCAACCATAGTTCAATTCTTACGAGCACTCCATGTGGCCTTGGGCAGTCACTTAATCCTCCATTGCTCAGAAAAAAATCCAAGTTATCAATGTCCCTGTTTATTGTACATTTACCAAGTTTAAGTTACAATGTAAACTGCTTTGATTGAAATGATGAAGTGGTATAAAAAATTAAAGGGGAGGGGGCTAAGGAGGAGAGTAAGAAGGGCCAGCTGTGACTATCAGTAACTGGTTACTAGCCTTCCATGTTTTTTTTTGCAATTCTGGGGGGGGGGGGGGGGTGTCAAGCTGGCACTGTATCTGTGGCTCCTGCAGTATGCGGATGTGTTTCTGCAGCACACTGGACTTATTGGGGATGGGCATGGCTCAACTACAATGAGCAGTTTTGGAAGAGTTTAGCCAAGAATAAGGGTGAGACATGGGTGTTTCAGGATGTGGACATCTGTCTGGCTGAGATGACTTCTTGTCAGTTTCCATTTGGGATGCCAAGCAGGTCGCAGGGAGGGGGTGGGGGGGGGTGTGGGTGGGGGGGGGGGAAGTGCTGGGTTTCTCAGTGCTGAGGGGTTAGGAGCCTTGGCCAGTGGGTTTTGAGGTGTCGGAATGGACAATGCATGCTTTCAGTTCAAAACAAGATGCTGCAACCACCCGGTGTGTCATTTCAAGCATAGAGGTTCCATGTGTGGTGGGGGGACCCAGCATTCCAATGTTTCACTCAGAGTGAAGACCTACTGCGGGGTGGGCAGGCCCATGGTGGGGGCATGCCTCCAGCAATGGTTCCTGGACAAGGCTCCTTTGCCCATTAATGTAGGGGCCTTGGAGTACTGGTTGCAAGGTTGTCTGGATGTGGCCGCTGCCCGATTGTTAAGAGAGGGTTTTCAGGATGGGTTTGTGATCACTTTTTCAGGCCTGTCCTTATGTCACTCCGTCCCAGATGTGCCTTGGATCCAGTTAAGCAAGAGCAGGGAAGGCTGATAGAGCCAGCATCCACTCTCACTTACAGTGCTATTTGCCAATGCCAACTCCCCCCACCCTCTGGTATTGCCAAGTGGTCCTGGGAACCTTCTCAGTTGCAACAGAGATCCTTGGTAGGTGGTGGGGGAGAGTTGGCCAGACAGCATGGTCTCCATCAAGGCTGTGTACAGGGTAAGAGGTGACTCACCGTGTCTGGAGTGAAAAGGTGCAATGTGAACACCCACCTGGTTTGCAGGGGGAGGCCAGACAACACTCATGGGAGCACTGCAGGTACTGATGACCATACACAGGCTTGGGTTACTTGGTGTTATAAATTTACTACTATATATATATATATATATATATATATAATACATGAAACATTGCTTTCAAACTTGTGCTGAGTTTCCTTTTCTCATGACTTTCCTATCCATCTCAATAGGAATCTTCCTTTTAATATGGGACTAAATAATTTAACTGAGCCCAGAGCTGCCCTGTGGACTTACTTCTGCAGAAAGTTTTCAGATCCAGTCTTGTTTATGATTGTTCATCTTACTGCATTCTGGGATAGGTTAATTTAAAAAAAAAATCTCTATCAATGGTTTGGTGTAGTGCTACCCTCTGGTGGCTGTAGTAACACATATCAGCACTATAGCTCAACAAACTGAAGCAGTGTGCATATGACTAAAGAATTGCTGGTTTGAGACCTGGCTGTGCATCATGCATTTATAGAACAGTTCATATCATTGCAAGTGGGCCTGCTGGGGATATATATGTATGGCGCTGGTGGGTCCAAGTGGAGAATAAGTAACTCAAATGAGGGATTTGAATTTTGTAACTGTTTAGAGGGAAAACTGATGGCAGGCAGTGATCATTTGCTGACTTAAAACTTGGAAAGAGGTGAGATCTTGGGTTTAATTGTTGATTAAAAAAAAACTGTTCTGTTTGCTTTAGAGGTTATAAATTAACTTGCAATACTGGGTCAGACCAGGGTCCATAAAGCCCAGAATCCTGTTTCCAACAGTAGCTAATCCAAGTCACAAGTACCTGGCCAGTTCCTAAAGGCCACAGGTTCCACTAGGCTTGTCCAGGGGTAAGCAGTGGATTTCCCAGGTCCTCTTTAATAATGGTTTGTGGACCTTCACAAACTTTTTTTTTAAACCCAGATACACTAACAGCTATTAATTTATAGGCCTCTATCATATCTCCCCTCAGCCACTATATCTTTTCTAAGATCCAGCGACCAGATGGGCGACATTCAGGAATGGCACCAGGGTGGCAGTACTGCCCCCAGTATAATACCAGCAGCTGCATATGGAACTCATGTAAGTCCCGGCATGCCTGTTTGGTCTGTGGAGCTAGCCACTCAACTTCCACATGTACATCCACCAGTAAGGGAAGGCCTTTTAAGCTGCTGCCCCAATGACCCAGCTAAGGACATGGCTCCCTCGCACGTCAGGCTTGAGAGCATGTATCTTTAGCCGTGGTCCTACCCTCACCAGGACTGGACATGCATCATTAATGGATGGTTTTGCAGAAGGTTTCCCTATTATATCCTCTGCCCCTACTTCCTTGCGCACCATGCGCAACTCCCCTTCCTTCCTTCAGCACCTTTAGGTGGTGCAGGTGGGGTGGGTAAAAAAACAATCACCAAGGAAAATGTCTTGGGAAGGGTGGTGGGTCCCTACTGGGACCCCTCCTTGCCGGGTCTGGTGTTGTCCCCATTGGGAATAGTGTCAAAGAAGGATCCAAGCAAATTCCATTTGATAAAACAACCTGTTCTGTCCCGTGGGCGATTTGGTTGATGACCATATCGATCCTTCTTTGTGTTCTGTGAGATATGCATCTATTGACCAGGCCATAGCAATCATTCAGAATTTGGGCCACAGGCAAAACTGGCTACGGTGGAAATAGGGTGGGCATTCCAACTGCTCCCGGTGCATCCAGAGTCTTTTTCATCTACTCTGTTTTCACCTTTGAGGGTGAAGGACTACTATGAGAAATGTATGTCCATGGGTTTCTCAATTCCTGTGCATATTTTGAGCAGTTCAGTTCATTCCTGCTTTGGCCGGTCAAAAAATAGCCGGGCCTGGTTCAACTGTTCATTACCTTGATTTCCTGTTCGTTGGGTCTGGGTTCGAGGAATGCAAAAGGATCTTGGATTCCTACACAGCGGTTTGGAGTACCTCTATGGCAGAAATGACCGTGGGACCCGCAGGACACATTCCTCAGAATTGAGCTAGATATACAAGCCCAAGTGTCTAGACTGCCCAGGGATAAGTTGTAGAAATTAAAACCACCACTGGCAAATGAGAGGCTTGCAGAAAGCTAGATTAGAACAAAAAGCTAAATTAGAGCAGTTTCAATCTCTGCTCAGTTTATTATGTTTCACCTGTAAGGTGATCCCGACGATGTGGATTTTCTGTCGCCAACAGGCTGTTGTGACAAAGGGGGGGGGGGGGGTCAAGTAGAGGCACCACCACATCAGGGTTGCTAAGAGCATACATGAAAACCTACGAGTCTGGGGAACATTTCCTGAAGGCCTTTAATGGCTTAACCTTCTGGTGGGATTCCACCTGGAATTGTTCATGGATGCATTGGGGAGGGTGGTTTTGGGATATACATAAGAACATAAGAACATAAGATATGCCATACTGGGTCAGACCAAGGTCCATCAAGCCCAGTATCCTGTTTCCAACAGTGGCCAATCTAGGTCATACGTACCTAGAAGTTTCCCCAAAAGACACAGGTTTTGCAATGCTTGTACTAGGTCAAGCATTGATATCCTGGGTCCCTTCTTAATAATGGTTTATGGACCTTTCCTCCAGGAACTTGTCCAAACCTTTTTTAAACCCAGCTACACTAAGAGCCTTTACTACATCCTCCAGTAACAAATTCCAGAGTTTGATTACACGTTGAGTGAAAAAATATTTTCTTTTATTAGTCTTAAATAGTTTACCCTGTAGCTTCATTGCATGTCCCCTAGTCTTCCTATATTCTGATACCCCTGTTATCCAAGTTTGTACTCCTATTCTATGTAAAACCAAACAGCTTGTTGTTATGGTCATTTTGTTATAATGTAAACCGCGCTGATATCGAATAGTGCGGTATATAAGAAATTGTAATAAATAAATAAATTAAATAAATAAATAACGTAAACAGTCGATCTACGTTTACCCGTTCCACTCCGTTCATTAATTTATAGACTTCTATCATATCTCCCCTCAGCCGTCTCTTTTCCAGGTTAAAGAGCCCTAACCTTTTTAGCCTTTCTTCATAGGAGTATCCTTCCATCCCCTTTACCATTTTGGTGGCTCTTCTCTGAACCTTTTCTAATAACGCTATATCCTTTTTAAGATACAGCGACCAGAATTGCACACAATATTCAAGGTGCGGTCTCACCATGGAACGGTATAGAGGCATTATAATATCTTTTGTTTTATTTTCCATTCCTTTCCTTATGATACCTAGCATTATATTTGCTCTCTTGGCTGCCGCTGCACACTGGGCCGAGGGTTTTAAAATGTTATCCACAATGATGCCTAAATCTTTTTCCTGGGTGGTGGTTCCTAATGTGGAACCTTGCATCGTGTAACCATAGTTTAGGTTGTTCTTCCCTAGGTGCATAACTTTGCACTTGTCCACATTAAATTTCATCTGCCATTTTGATGCCCATTCTTCCAATTTATCAAGATCCTCTTGCAATTTTCCCTAATCCTCTTGGGTTTTAACAACTTTAAATAGTTTTGTGTCATGTGCAAATTTGATAACCTCACTAGTTATTCCACTTTCCAGGTCATTTATGAATATGTCAAAAAGCAGCAGACCCAGCACAGATCCCTGGGGAACACCACTATTCACCTTTCTCTATTGGGGAAATTGGCCATTTAGCCCAACCCTGTGCTTTCTATCTTTTAACCAGTTCCTGATCCACAGTAGTACACTGCCTCCTATCCCATGACTCTTTAGTTTTGCCAAAAGTCTCTGATGAGGGACCTTGCCAAAGGCTTTCTGAAAGTCCAGATACACTATATCAACCGACTCACCTTTGTCCACCTGTTTATTCACACTTTCAAAAAAACATAACAGATTAGTAAGACAAGATCTTCCTTGTCTAAAGCCATGTTGGCTGTCTCCCATTAGGCCATGACTGAGTAATTTTATTCTTTATGATGGTTTCTACCATTTTTCCCGGTACTGACGTGAGGCTCACCGGTCTGTAGTTTCCCGGATCACCCCTCGAACCCTTTTTAAAAATTGGTGTTACATTGGCGATCCGCCAATCTTCAGGTATTAGAGATGATTTTAATGATAGTTCACAGATTACTAATAGCAGGTCTGCAATCTCATATTTCAGTTCTTTCAACACCCTTGGATGTATACCATCCAGCCCAGGTGATTTGCTACTCTTCAGTCTATATAATAGTTGTAATACATCTTCCCGATGTATCGATATTTCCTTCAATTCTTCCGCACCTTTAAATACCACTTCAGTCATGGGTAACATCCCTACATCTTCCTCAGTAAAGACCAAAGCAAAGAATTCATTCAGTCTCTCCGCTATCGCCTTGTCACCTCATAGTGCCCTTTTAACTCCTCTGTCATCTAATGGTTCAACTGAATCTCTCACAGGTTTTTTGCTACGAATGTACTTGAAAGAATCTTTATTTCACATTTTTGCTTCCACAGCAAGCTTCTTCTCAAATTCTCTCTTTGCCTTCTTTATCAATGACTTGCATTTGACCTGCCAGTGCTTGTGCTGTTTCCAGGTTTCATCGTTTGGCTCTTTTTTCCATTTTCTGAAAGATGCTTTTTTGGCAACAAAAGCCTCTCTGACCTCACCTTTAAACCATGCTGGCAGTTTTTTGGATTTCCTTCCACTTTTCTTAAAGCGTGGAATACAGCTGGTCTGGACTTCCAAGATAGTATTTTTCAACAACACCCAAGCTTGATGTAAGTCTTTAACCTTTGCAAATGCTCCTTTTAGTTTTTTCTTAACTATTTTCTGCATTTTATCATAGTCTCCCTTTCGAAAGTTAAAAAAGGTAGTACTGTGGATTTCCTTACTATCCCTCCTCCACTAATTAAATCAAAGGCGATCATGCTATGATCACTATTGCCAAGTGGCCCCAACACCCTTATCTCTTGCACTAGATCTGGTGTTCCACTAAGGACTAGGTCTAATATGGCTTCCCCTCTCGTCGGTTCATGGACCAGCTGCTCCAAGAAGCAGTCATTTATGTCATCTAGGAACTTTATCTCCCTAGCATGTACTGCCGTGACACGACCCAGTCGATACCGGGGTAATTGAAATCACCCATTATTATTACTGCACTGTAACTTTTGTTAGCTTCCTTGATTTCTTTGAGCATTTCATCATCCATTTGTTCATTCTGGCCAGGCGGTCGATAGTACCTCCCTACCGCCATCGCCTTCCCCTTTTTACATGGAATTTCAATCCATAGAGATTCTACAGGAAATTTTGTTTCCTGCAAAACTTTAATCCTTTCTGACTCAATGCCCTCTCTAATATAGAGCGCAACCCCGCCACCAATTTTATCAGCTCTGTCATTACGATATAGTTTGTACCCAGGTATCACAGTGTCCCACTGGTTGTCCTCCTTCCACCATTCCTCTGATATTCTTCTGGGGGGTCTGGGGCTTGGAGTCTTGGCTGCATGAGTGGCACTCCTTCTTTGCTAATGAGGATATCACATCCCTGGAGTTAATCCTCATGATGGCAGCTCTGTCTATCTGGGCCCCTCAATTGGCTAACAGGGTGATTACATTCCGCACTGATAGTTTGGTGGTGGTCCAAGCAGTACACGAGATGTATGTTAGGATGATAGGGGTGGTGTCACTGCCCCAGGAAATTGTTATGCTCTGCATTCTGCATATCACCTTTAAGGCAGAGCATATTATGAGATTCTACAATAACATTGTTGATGACCTTTCTCATTATTCCATGCCATCAGAATATCCATTCTAGCAGCAGTCTGGGCATTTGGCCTGCCAAAGTGTGGGAGCTATCGACAGGTTTCCTTAGCCGAACACACCAGCATTTCTGTGAGTTCTGTAGCCTTAACAGGATCAGGGACAGTGACCGATACATGACAGGATCCACTCCCCAGTGGATTCAATCATGCAAGGGCACCGGCATGATGAAATCTGTGGTACAGATGCACCTGATGGCAGTCACTTTCTTCACCTGGGCAATGGGGAAAAAGAGCCCTTCAACTGATATCGTCATTGCTAAAGGATGATGGGTGGGGCGGCTGACCATTGCCATGCTCCAGACCCCAGGCGCCTGATTGCCTACAAGGTGTTAAGGAAGCTCCTCGCAGTCATGGATGGTGGTCTATTAGGACACCTTTGAGACCCGTCTTTTCAGATGCGTCTTCTCCTTAACATTTTACGGAGCACTCAGGGTAGAGAGCTTTTTTTTGTCCTCATGTTCCTGGTTCCATAACATGATTGCCGATGCCCTTTCTCATTTTAAGATAACAAAATTCCTGGCCAGTGCTCCTGGGGCAGATGCAGTCAACACATCCATTCCAGAGGCAGTCTGGGCATGGGCCCGCCAATGTTTGGTGCCTCTTGATGGGTTTCCTGACAGAGCATACCAGGCCGATATATTTGAAAGCCCAGAATCACTTCCGGGACTTTTGTGTGCAGGATGGTATCAGGGAGGGGACTGCTTTAAGGCCAGCACCATTCTTCACTGGATATTCAGCTACAGTGACAGGGGCAGGAGTAAATCCACAGTAAGAACACGCTTAACGATTATCACCCCTTTTGCCAAAGTAATGGGAGAATGGCGCCCTTCGGAGGATTTCATCATTGCAAGGATAATGAAGGGATGGCCAGCTGAGTCGCCACACACATAAATGCAGATCTTTAGTTCTAAGATGGACCCCATGAAGGGGGGGTGGGGCAAATTGTCATGGTCACCCCTGCCAGTATACCGCACGTGTCCGATGTGGTATTTTGAGGATGGCAGATGACTATGCCCAATGGGAGGTGAGCAGTGTTGGTTGATGCATGCAGAGCACCCCCGTCTCTCTTTCAGTTCACCAGGGTGGCAGAAGCCATAAACTACAATGCCTGATCACATCACAGTACACAAAACGTATATACTGACCCAAAAGTGGGACATAAAAGAGAGATGAAGAGGAGCCAAGGTGTGCCATCTCTAATATAAATTAAATGGGTATTTACAATGGCACACTGTGAAAATATATCTTGACCCAAACATCAATAACTGAAAAACTCAGGTCTGCAAAGGTAAAATTAAATAAAACAGGATTCAGTTTAAAAATCCGTAATGTTATATCAATAGCGGAGTCCCTTGCCTAGAATTCCCATATCTAATAAAAATAGAAGAAGCAGAGAGGTGAATTCATCTATACCCCATTATAAAAAGAAAATTCTAGCCAAAACGATTGTAAGGAAGCAGAGGAGTGGAAGCCTGTCATTACAGAGGTGGACCTTGAAATTGGCTATTACAGCATTCATTCCTTCTGCAGTGGAGCAGCTACCATGGCAGCTGGGCTTGGCATGACAAGGGAACAAATCATGTCCGTGGGCGATTGGGTTCTGACTGTTATAACCTGTACATTTGCCCAGAAGCTAGGGATTGACGACTGTTGCTGTGACTAATCTGACCTTTCTTGTGTTCTTCTTTTGATGGTTTGCCCTAGGTTCAACTCCCCTGGAGATGTGGATATGAGGCCATCCATCTGTCCACTGGGTGCAAAGGAGAACCTGGACAGACCTCAGGGCTTTAATTTGGGCCTGAATCCTGCAGAGGTGTTGATAGTCGGGATGGAGATGCGGGGAATGATATGGAATCTGCTGATTCCGTCCCTTATGTGCAGAAGGAAGGGTAGCCAGGAGTCCTTGGGTTTTAGTGATGCATCTAGAGGGGAAACAACTGACCAATACCTGCAGTGTCGAATTAACCAGAAGATGCAGCTGGCTGACATTTTCTCTGGGACTTGCATAGTATGGTTCCATATCGTACCACGGAGGGTCTGAAAAGGCATAAAGGTCACACTGGGCAGTGGAGAAAACAAGACGAAAGGCAAATGGATGGTTGGCTTGTTTCATGGAGGCAACCAAGGGAGGGAGCTGCATTATTCATGACCCGCATCGATGAATGAGTAGTCCACCATCGCTGCCTCGACTTCCTCACCTCCCAAGCCCTCCTGGACCCACTTCAATCCGGCTTCCGTCCCCTACACTCTACTGAAATGGCACTCACAAAAGTCACAAACGACCTGTTCCTGGCTAAATCCAAGGGCCTCTATTCTATCCCCATCCTTCTTAACCTTTCTGCTTCCTTTGACTCCATTGACCACAACCTTCTCCTCATCACCCTCTCCTCGCTTGGCTTCAAGGACTCCGTACTATCCTGGTTCTCCTCCTGCCTCTCCCATCGCTCATTCAGTGTATGCTCTGGTGGCTCCTCCTCTTCCCCTACCCCGCTCCATGTAGGTGTACCCCAGGGATCTGTCTTGGACCCCCTCCTCTTCTCTCGCTATACCCAAGGCCTTGGCGCGGTTATCTCCTCCCATGGCTTTCAGTACCATCTCTATGACAGTTTGTGTGGTGACCTGCAGTCTTTCTGTAGCCAGCCAGCAGTGTGTTAGATGTTATAGAGATATAGCACACTGGTTACTTCAATACTTGCAAAGACAAAGGTCATGGGTTTGATCCCACAGTGGTGCTATTTAAAAAGGCTGTCTGAGGCTTTTCCTTTTAATTTAAATCAGTGATGCCAGCAAAAATACCCTCACAGGGCCGTAGCCTAATGTGCCTCATAAGGCGCCCTATAAAGCACCCTATAGGGCACATTATAAGGTGCCATGGCGGACAGGGCACTTTATAATGTGCCCTATGGAGTGCCTTATAGGGCACCTTATGCTGCACCTTAGGTTACGGCACTGTGAGGGTGTTTTTGCTGGCAGCACTGATTTAAATTTAAAAAGGAAATGCCTCTGACAGCACTGATTTAAATTAAAGAAAGTAAATGCCTCAGACAGCATTGATTTAAATTAAAAAAAGGAAATGCGTCAGACAGCTTTCTTACATAACAACACTTCAGGATCAAACCCATGACTGCTGCCTCCACAGTCATTGCAGTAACCAGTGGGCTACATCTTTATAGTTTCTAGCACTGCGCTGGCATGAATTTAGGATTAACGCGCGTTAAGGTGCCATGGCACCCACTATCGCACGATACCGTTTCCTTGCAACCTTACCTCTGGACCGCCCACTACCTTATACGGCATTCTGCACATTAACACTGCAACTAGCACCGGTAACATTAAGGGGTATGTTTACTAAACCGTCTTAATGTTACCGGCGCTAGTAGCAGTGATAATGTGAAGAATGCCATAGAAGGAGTAGGCGTTCCGGTCCTAAGGTAGCAAGAATCTGTATCGCACGATAGTGGGCACCATGGCATGTTAACGCGCGTTAACCCTAATTACATGCCAGCGCAGCATTAGAAGCTATAAAGATGTAGCCCACTGTTTACTGCAATGATAGTGGAGGTAGAGGTTATGAGTTCAATTCTGCAGTGGTGTAATCTACAAAGGCAGTTGGAGGCATTTACTTTTAATTTAAAACAGTGCTGCCAGCAAAAACACTCTCACAGTGCTCCTGTGGTTACCAGGATAGGGTAAACCCACCCGTACCCATGATGCACTGCACATGCAGATCAGCAGCCTACATCTGATCACAAGATGGGGTATGCGCCTCTATAGCACTCTGGCCTGGTAAGGGGAACTGACCTTGTGTGTTACTGGCACAGAGTAGCTACAGACCGTGACATCGTGCGGTTCCTGTGCTCACGCTGAGGGTGAAGTGGGGGGCCCAGCACCAGGTCCACAGCACATGGCATGGTTGAGATAGGCTATGTTGCAGGTCCTTGTCAGTGCCAGTGTGTGATGGGTAGTGCCTGCAGCCACACTTAGGATACACCTGTGTCCATCTGTATTTCCCAGTCATGTCTAGGCCTTGTGGATTATGATGCACCCAGAATAGTGCATATCCTGTGTGGCTGCCATGGTCACATGTTATAAGAGAAGGGTGGTGTTTGGACCCCAAAGCGGATTATGTAGCACCACCCAACTCGCCCCTGTGGGTCAGGGTGGGGGACAGGATCTCCTACCAACAGATCCACATTCTACATCTCTGCAATGGTGGCAGTAGAGGGGAAAAGGGCACCTCTACAGGGAGGTCAATGCAGATCCGTACACATCACATAGGGCAGTGGGCCTGGAAAAGCTCAGCTGCCCCCCCACCCCCCACCCACCCCTCACCCACCCCTAACAGCCATTCACCAGCAAAAAGCACAGTCAGTCTCCACCCACTGCACCCTGTACAGTGTTCCAGCCATACACATGCTAACAGCAGACAGTATGCTAACTAGTACATGTTCCTGGAGGAACTGTGTGCACCCCAAAATGGGATGTGAGCACACACACCAAGCAGGTATGTCAGTGATTGGGCTCCAGAAAAAAGAACCTATAAATATCACATGAGAGAAATATTGCATAGCACTATGGGGTAACCTAGCCATGTCATGGTCACTGCTCAGTCAGGGTGAGAGTGACTTCCCAGCATGAGATACTGTGGCCACCCTGTCCGTGAAGGTGGTGGTCAGGCACTACAATGTCCCAGCCATTGCCCTATACCCTGTGCAGATGCATCCTGTCCGGGCCATACCCCCAGTACCTTGCTCCTCATTATGCACATTGGCAGGCTAACACTGGAAACAGTACAAGCAGTGTGGGCTCAGTAAGGTGTAGGCAGCCACAACACACTGGATAGGCATACACACACTCCCACACTTATGCCAGCATTGTGCAAATATAGAGCTTTGTGGCAGCCCTGGCCGCCACACCAGTCCTGGGCACAGTGTGGGCATTGCTATGGTACACAGTACTGTTGGGGTTACTCCCCAGGGTAGTAAACACTGTCAGAAGCAATAACTGAAACACACTCCACAGACATCAGAAAGGTTTCTATCATGAATCTCTATCAACAAATCATGTTTAACTTAGGATTTGTTAGCAGAAATTAATCATAGCAACCTTTTGATATATGTGGAACGTGTTCCCAAGTTTAGGACGGCATTGCTAAGGAATGCAGGTGCCAGTATTGGGAGATGCTGCACCGCGCAGGGCCCAGCAGCCTGACTCTCCATGAGGCTTTGTATAGTGGAGCCTGAGGGTGTGGGTGCTTGTGCCCCTGTTGGCCGCTGCTCTAGGGCAGAGGTTCCCAACTCCGGTCCTGGTGGGCCAAACACTGTTCAGGTTTTCATGCTGTCAATAATGAATATGCATGAAATACATTTGCATACAATGGGGGCGATGCATACAAATGCAGCACAGACATATTTATTAGGGACTGCATGAAACCTGAATGGTGTTGGTCCCTCTAGGACTGCAGTTGGGAAACTCTGCTCTAGGGATTATGATGTCTGTTCTCTGTAGGGTAAAACATAGGCATTTCAAGCATGTTTAATTTGTCTGCAATAAAGGTCCTGTCTTTAGTACCATGGTTTAGTACTGGGTGAAATATGGGGACAAGGTTGGCAGGAGTCACAGCTGGGACTTGAACTTGTGACCTTCTGTTCCTGAACACACTGGCTGTGTGTACTGCACCAAACTGTTGCCACAGGGGCAGATCATTCCCTGGGGATACCATTACTGTTCGTCAGACAGATCTTGCCTGTTGCAGTGCACGGCACCCACCTAAACGGAGCTTGGCTGTGGTCTGCTGTGGGCAGATGCCACTGCCCCCTCCACCACCAGCATCCCTCCGCCACCATGCTGACATGCCCTTATGCCAGTGGTGCTGGTGGTGCACAGTCCCAGGCCATCCAGTGTGCCGGTAGGCAGCTGCCTATGGTGTGGGTTCTCGGGTAGGGGTGCCTACATGGACATGCGTGCTTCCCCCCAGCACCACCTGCCAATGTTATGTGCCCTTGGGGGTACCTGCTGGGTAATATCCCCTGTGATACTGTGGTACACACACTCATACCCATGTTGGACCCTTGTCAGTTGCTGTCTTGCTGCTTTACAGTTTCGACATTCCTATGTGCCACCTAGGCATCTGCCTTGTCCGTACTGTGCCCCGGCTGGACCACAGCATGTGCCGCCTGCAGCACCCTGTATCCCATTTACAGCATCAATACAGTTGCCCTTTCCTACATGCTCACTCTGCTGTTGCTGCACATGTGCACGCCATAACAAACCTGCCCACTATAAACAACAAAAACCCTGATCACCGCTATTTTAATGTGGGATCATTCAGTTTGTAGGGGGACAGAGCAAAGACCCTTCCAAACATTATTTCTTCATTTTTACGCTTTGTCAGTAGTGTTGCTTTATGTTTATCATTAATATCACTATTGGCCAGCTTGGTTATTGGGATTTCAAATGTGGTTCTGGTCATTTTATATGTTTATTTGCCTTTTTGGTTCCTGCACATGTATCACTACTATCACTTTCCTGGGTTTCCCTGCCTTTGCTGTACATTGCTGACTGAAATGGTTTTCTCTCCTGCAAATGTGCCTCTAACGCGAGGGTTTCACTGGCGTTAGTGTTCAGACCTGGATTTCACAGCGTTAGTGTGCCTGGAGCCTCTCCCTGCCCACTCTCCACTCATTGACCCCTATCTCTACCCTCTGGGAGGCCTTACTCCACCCTTCAGACCCGTATTTCACAGCGTTAGTGTGCCTTAACACCGCTGACGACGTTATCGTGCGATACGTGACATTATCGCGCGATAATGTTATATTATCAAGTGATAACGTTACATTATCGGGCGATCGTATATTGCTTGGAACCTCTTTCATAGGCTGAAATACTCTTCTGAGACAGTGGGACGCTGGCAGGGTTTGAACAGACATCAATCCTCTGCTCTCTCCTCCTAGACAGATGCTCTAAGCTTTCTGCATACTCTGAATATCATGAGTGGCTGGGTGCAAAAAATATCCTCTTTTGCCCTATAGTGCTATGATTGGGTGCCAAAGACACTTGCCCCTAAGGGCAGAGGCCGCACTCTATTTTCCTGGTAGAATGGCTTGGTGCCAAAGAAAAAGTTCTGTCTTTGTAAGTGGTTTACATTCAAAGTGGAATTTTGAGTCTCCTCCCAGTATAACGTGGCTGGCAGCAATAACCTCCCCTGTTGTGGAAAATATCAAACTTTTTCTTTCTAACAACTTTCAGTATTTAGTAAGGAAACTGCATGGTGCTGCTGCTCTTAAAGCAACATTCAAGCAATCTCTAAATGTGTGTCATGAGACGGCTGAGACATCCTTCACCAACTGCTTCAATTTTAGGCACATTTCCCAGAAAAGGATGAGCACCTCTTGTGGTGGAGCAGTCTGTCTCTCTGTCTGTCTGGCCATATGCATCTATTTACTCATGCAAAAACAAAAACAACAACAAAAACCCCTAATTTATATGGAGTAGAAAAAAATCCTGGAAAGTTGAACAGTATGGGGGATAGAAGGCTGGACACTACCACCAGAATATTTGCATGAGTCAATCTGTGCTGCAAGTGGGGAGAAAGGAAAGGAGAGAAAGGTGGGAGAATATAAGGAAGAAGGGAAGGACATGGGAATATAGGAGGGAAGAAAGTGCAAGGGTGAGAAAATTTCCACTGACTCACACATGGCCACACGTATAAGTTCATACACACACATTCTTCCCCCACACAACCATAATTCCAAAATGCTACAGAATCTACTCTCCTAGACAGCCTTTCATACCACACAATTCCAAAAACACATCTACACACTTGCCATGGGTGCAAATATTTTTTCTAGACCACTCTGTCTCACACATACACACATTTTGTATCCCATACCTGCCCTCTGTCAACTTCACAACCATTGCTAACTTACTGAGACACTCTCTACCAAGTATCTCCCCATCGATTTCCATGCGAGGACATACCCGATCTGTGAATGAAGGAAGGGGAAGCATACCATTGTGTCACCTTCCTTGCTGTGGGACACACTGAGAAGAGTCTTCTGTAATGGAGTGATTTGTAGGAGTGTTTATGCTCCAAAAATTCTAAGCTAATATGTCCAGATTTGAAATGTATCTAAAATATTCATACTTTCTTCTTCTGGGATACATTTGGTGTCGTTCAGGCAACATGGATTCCCATTATGTAATTCTTTCCAGCTTTTCATATGTTAACTGGCATAAAACTGAGCATATGCAATTAACCTTTAACAAGGAAAGACATGACCTCACAATTAATTTTTAGGGGAAAACATTTAGAACTTCAAACCACCAATTTACATGAAAAGGCAGTTGTCAGAAATCCCAGGTTCTTCTGCTGCTATTACTGCAAATGTGCCAGTTCTCTCCTTTTTACATCTCATTTAAATTTCTATATCTTCCTTTGGGAACAATGTCTTGGAAATCTACGAGATAAAAACTGATTGTTCATGTTCCATGCTTTTCTACTCTTCATTTTAATGTGCCGGATTGTACGTTTGCCCTCATTATTTCAGAGATAAATGTGTGCCTAAGGTACATACAACCTTTAGACCTTGAGATAGTTACCCTGGTGAGAGCTTACTGTGCTCGATGGTTATTATAAACCAAGGAGTCAAGAGGAATAAAGGACCTTCATGGAACTAGTTCTGGAAAAATGATTTCATGATGAAGCATTTTGTACTATTTCTATTTTTTAATGTACTATACCTTTCTTTTAATTTAGTGGAAACATATTCTGAGAAAGGTACATATTGAGGGGGAGGGGGGATAACAATAAAACTAACCACATTGGTGAAAATCCCATAGGTACTTTTTACCTTTGGGGTTTGTGCTAATAATCAAAGTTTAGCTTTGTTTATGAACCCTTGGAAAATTACCAGAAGGGATTTGTTCTGACTTCCTCTGCTGGAAATATTTCTATTAGAAATCACGGGAAAGCAAGTTGGCACAGTAGAGAGAGGATGCAAGCAGCAGCTCTCTCCTTGCATTATATTTTACCTATCTTTTCAGAGGTAAGCAGAAAGGGAAAGTAGGGGCGAAGACTCCACCTTTGTTCCAAAAACCTACCACATGACAGCCAAAGAATCTAGAGCTGCATGCTGCAAAGCACAGTGAATGTTGGAGAACACAGCTTCTGTAACAGAGTGGGCAGGAGACTGCTCTGGATCTGATCCCAACAACTCTTTAAGTCCCAGAGGCAGATCCTTCTCCTTGCTACAGCATGTGTCTGATATTTCTGTGGATCTCAGCCAGAAGACTGACCAAAGTGGTGAGGTTTCCAGTCTGGTTGATGGAGAGGTAGTCAGGGTGAGAGTTGACTGACTTGAAAATATCTCACAAGGAGTCTTTATCTTTATCTTTATTTTAATGCTTGATATACCATCCAAGCAAAAGCATCAGGACGGTGTACAAAATCAAATGCAAGCTACAAACAGGAAAATGAAAAGGAACACCATTGGTAGACAAGAAAGAGGAAAGAGAATAGATAGGGAGGTATATTTACAAGGGATAGAGATAGATATGATACTTGGTATCAAAGAAAAGGAAAAGGAAAACCAGGCATTCAGGAGAGTAGGGCAATCAGGGATGAGGAAAGGGGTAGACAAAGGCAAGATGGAATAGGTGGATTTTGAGTGTGGCTTTAAAATGGGGGAAAGACAGTTCATTGCAGAGTGTGAGAGACGATGAATTCCAAAGTGTGGGTCACAGGAAGAAAAATGCAGAGTGTTGGGTAAGCTCAAGATGTGCTTGCATTGGGGAGGGGAAGGAGAGATGGTTCACATGGATGGACCGGAGTAGGCATGGGGAAGCATGGAGGTGAATAAGATCTGCAAGATACTGAGGGGTACCAGTGTGAATAACCTTGTGAATAATACTGAGTATTTTGTGTTTGGACAGAGAAAGTGTGAGTGGAGAGGAAAGAGCAAAACCAGTGGTGAACAGTTCCATGGATCCCAAGTTCGTGGAGACGAGTGAGGAGTGTGGAGTGGTCAATTAAGTCGAAGGCAGAGGATAGATTCAAAGATTCTGCAAGAGAGAAGTGTTGGTGTAGGGACCCGTGGAGGCAGGGAAAACAGCTGGTATGGAAGCTGCCTTGAGTGTGTCTTCAATGAATGGTGACGACTTAGAATGGTTTGTGGTCATGTAAACAGCCATTGTGAATATTAAGAGCAAAGCTCCACTGGAGAGGGCCTCTGGAATTTGTCTGGCAAGCTGTTGTCTCAATGGTATGATATGATTTCTGCTATGGCTACACTGACACTGGATATGCATTCCAAGCTACCAACTTAAGAATCAGAGTATTCTCAACTGGAGCAGCAGGATAAGAAAGTAGAAGATACTGTGATGAAGTTGGATGAGACTCAATCTGCCTTAATTCAGGATAAAACTGTGACTACAGGAAACTAGAAAATATGAACAATGCTATTCATGCTCTTAACTTGAGATTTATTAACTTCCCCAAATGTCACCATTATTGCCACAGTCTATTTTACAGAAATATCTTAAATAAATTCTTCAGTTACAGTACTTGAGAATGCAATTCCATCTTTTGCCAAGCTGTACTACTTGGCAGTTAAGAAAGTGGTTCCATGCTTGGGCATTATTTCCTTGGGAGTTTCTGCAGTTAAGTGATCTGATCCACTAGTTCTAACAGAGTTCCTTAAGAGCTCTTAATCGCAGGTTCTTCAGCGTGGAACTTGGTTAGTAACAATGTGGTAGGCTATGGCCTAGCATGGCCTGCTACTATGAAAGGCCTGTAAGTTAGGCCTGGATCCTAACTCCCATTATAGCTAGAAAAGAACCAAAAATCTGTGAGAAATGAGAAAACTGTTTTAAAATGCTTAATAAGAAGTTTTTATGAATTCATAAGTCTTCCATTATTCTCTTGTGTGTGAAAGAACAGAAATGTTTCAATATATGCATTCCTGGAGCTAGGGATAACCTTGCAGTAGAGAAGTAACGAAATCAAGAACTGCACCATTGTTAGAGCAGTCCTAAGGGAGGGGGCCGGTTGCTAGGCTCCGGATGGATTTCTAATTGGACAGGTGCAGGAAATGTAGAACCAATGAGAAGTTTGCATGTATCGAGTTGGAACCAATAGAAAGTTCTCATGTATCAAACTGAAAAAGAGGTATAAATGGTTATGTTTCTGTAGAAACGTTTGCTCAGTTCCTTTTGAAGCTCTGACTGACTGGGCCTGTGCACAATAAACTGGCTTGGACCCTGTCAATTGACTCCTGGATTTATTCATTGATTGCACTTTGCTACAGCATATTCTTGGTGCATTGGCCGGGAAGTGCGAATGGTAAATGGTATTCAAGTGAATAATCCACGCAATTCGCCTTGAGGTTTGGCCCGGTTGGAACCGTGTCTGTCCGACCGCAGGGGAAACCTCAGGCGCCGCCGGCCCCTTTGTGCCGGAGAGGGTTCCGCTTGCCTTGGCGGGCCATCGGGTCCAGCTGGCCAACACCTTCGACCCAGGGGAGTCCAGGTTCCAACTCAGAAGCTGGTGTGGTATCGGGGACCGGATCCGGTGAGTAGACATTTAGTCAGAAAGAACAGCCTGGGACAACGTCTTGCGTGCGCAGGACTGATTTGGTATATTTGGTATAGATAGACTAACTGGGAAATCTCGCGTGAGTGTGTGCGAGACAAGGGAGCCTGATCATCTCCCATAAGGGCGGTCCTAGTAAGCTCCGCGTAAGGGAAAGCGGAAGCCGAAGCCATCGACCCTTCTTGTTTGGAATAGTCAGTTAGTCAGAAAACCTGGGCACTTGAAATATTGAAATATGATATCCTGTTGAAATATGCTTGCTTGTGTAAGTGAGAGATCTTGAAATACAGACCGAGTGAGAGCGGACTCCTAAGTAGCGCAGTTCCTGGCCGGGCGACCACGCACAGGTCGCGAAAAGGAGGAAGCGAGTGGTGTTTGTCCCCCCCAGTGTTCTGTGGGCTGTACGGACCCCTTACCTGCAGCCATACTACCTATCCTTATTGTTCATTGTCTTGTACGTCATTACGTGTACGTAGTGTACGTAGCGTATGTAGTTAGTTGAGTACGTAGGTAGTGTACGTAGGTACGTTCAGATTATAGGAGGGACGGAGTCCATGCAAACTCCATTGGCATGTATGATCAAGAATTTCCATAAAGGATTTTTGGGTGATTATGGTACAAAAATGACTCCATCCAGATTAAAAATGTTATGTGAAAGGGAGTTGCCCGCATTAGCTGCTTCATGGCCCCGTGGGGGCACCTTTGAATTAGAAACAGTTTTATGAATTCATCAGCTCATACTAAGAGTGTATCCTGACCAGTTACCCTATATAGATTCCTGGTTAAGTGTGTGTGAACAGCAGCCCTCATGGATGAAGCACTGTTATGAGGAGCGCTGTAAAATATTTGTAGCTACTACTAGGGGGACCAGAAAAGTCAAGGAAGAGAAGCCGCCTGTGTATTCTGCCCCAGAGTCCCCAGATATTCTGGCTAGGTTACCCCAGCACCCACAGAAGTTAGTTCCCACAGCACCACGACCTGAAGTAGAGCCAGAAGAGGAGCCCCAGAAAATGCTGCTGCAGCAGCCTAAGAAGCACCCTACCCCGAGTGATAGTCCCGAGTCAGGCCCAAGCACAGCGGGGGGACTCGAGTCCTCTGGCGAGATAGCAAGCGGAGGCTCTCCTGACAGTTCAGGGTCACCCACCAAGAAGATTTGTGCCCGGGAGCCTTATGATTTAAGAAGCGTAACTCCCAAGAAGAAGGAGAAAGCAGGGCACCTAATGCCATTACGCCAAGTGCCTGGAATACCTGTTTTAAATGTTCAGGGCCAGATGGCACCAGGACCAACCAGCTTAGTTTATGTACCCTTTTCCACCACAGATTTATTGAACTGGAAAACGCATTATGCATCCTATACAGCCAAGCTTCAGGAATTAACAGAATTAATGTCTAGCATTATGCAAACCCATTAGCCTACCTGGGCTGATTGTCACCAGCTCCTGTCTACCCTCTTTACTACTGAGGAGCGAGGGCGAATCGGGCAAGCAGCCCTCCGTTGGTTAGAAGAAAACCCTGTAGAAGGGGGAGGAATAAATCCCCCACAAGCAGCTGTTGCAGAATATCCCAATGAAGATCCCGGGTGGGACCCGAATGATGAAAGGGGGGCGGCGGCCCTAACCAGATTTCGCCAGGCCTTATTGCAGGGCCTGAAGAGGGGAGGCCAGAGGGCCATGAATATCGGGAAAGTATCGGAAGTTCTCCAGGGTCCAGATGAGAGCCCAGCGGCCTTTTATGAGCGGTTGTCTGAAACTTATAGATTGTAAACCCCATATGATCCCGCTGCTCAGGAAAATTTACGCATGGTAAATGCGGCCTTTGTTAGTCAGTCCCAGAGAGACATAAAACAAAAATTGCAGAAATTGGATGGATTTTCGGGCATGAATACAGCTCAGTTAATGGAAGTCGCTCAGAAAGTATTTGTGAATCGTGAAAATGAACGAGACAGAGAAAGTGAACGAAAGATGAAGAAGGCAGATCTTCTTGCTGCTGCTATAACCAAACGACATGGAGGAGGTTTTCCTAATCAAAGGACCAGAGGACGTGGAAGAGGCCGCGGAAGCGAAAGGCCTCAATTGGGTGAAAATCAGTGCGCCTACGGCAAGGAAGAAGGACATTGGAGAAATGAATGCCCGCATCTGGACTCCGCCCCTGCAAGGGGAGGAGGGAGTCCCTGGAGGCCAGGAGGACGATTTCGAAGGAGGGGAGGAATGAACCGAACACAGTTCCAGCAGGAGAGGGAGGAAGCCATTGAGGGAATGGCAGTAGCAACGGGCTATGACCTGGATGACATAGATGAAGACTAGGCCAAGTTCACCCTGGGTCCCCAGGAGCCTATGATCAGTTTAAAGATAGGGGACCAATACATGGAATTTATGGTAGATACAGGAGCAGAACATTCAGTAGTAGCCAAGCCAGTAGCTCCTCTGTCCTCACGATCTGTCACCATTGTGGGAGACACTGGAAATAAAGCCACAAAGTCATTCTTACAGAACCGCATGTGTGAACTAGGGGGACAGAAGATAACGCACCAGTTCTTGTATATGCCTGAGTGCCCTATTCCACTACTGGGCCGAGACATGCTTGCAATGCTCCAGGCACAAATATCCTTCGCTGAAGGGGGAGAAATGAAAATGACTGTGAACCCAAAGCCTGCTGGATTAATGGTGCTCACTATTCCCCGAGAAGAAGAGTGGCGGTTCTATAGTGCACCTCCAATAAAGTCAACAAGTCCCTGTATACCTACCACCTCATAGCCCCACCTGAAGTATGGGCAGAAGATAATCCACCTGGCCTAGCAAAGAACATAGCCCCTGTCATTGTCACCCTCAAGCCAGGAGTGGAAGCAGTGCATGTGAAGCAGTATCCTCTCCCTCAACCAGCCATTGAAGGAATCCACTGCCATTTGATGAAACTGCTGAAGTACGGACTTCTCAAGGAATGCCAGTCACCTTGGAACACTCCCCTTCTCCCAGTAAAGAAATCTGGGACAGGGGACTACCACCCAGTACAAGACCTAAGGCGAGTAAATGATGCAGTTGAAACTATACACCCAGTAGTACCAAGCTCTTATACTCTCTTGGGACTGATCCCCGCTGAGGCTACTCACTTCACCATCCTGGACCTGAAAGATGCCTTTTTCTGTGTGCGCCTCGACCCCACCAGTCAACTTTTATTAGCTTTTGAATGGCAAGACCCCACAACAGGAAGGCGGGGCCAGCTCACCTGGACCAGATTACCCCAAGGATTCAAGAATTCACCTACTCTCTTCAGTACTGCCCTGAATCAAGATCTCTCAAGTTATCCAGTGGACCCAGGAAAGAGGGTTCTTCTTCAGTATGTAGATGACTTGCTCATAGCCACCAACTCAGAAAGTGACTGCCTACAAGCTACTAGTGAACTTTTGTACCTTCTCAAAGAAGCTGGATACAAAGTCTCAAGAGCCAAAGCACAACTATGCCAAACTGAAGTCAAGTATCTAGGATTCCAGTTGTCCAGTGGGATCCGACGTTTAGGACCAGAACGCAAAGAAGCTGTATGTAATATCCCCATTTCAACCACTAGGAGGCAAGTAAGAGCCTTCCTGGGGGCTGCGGGATACTGTCGTATATGGATCCCCAACTTCGCGCTGATTGCAAAACCACTATACCAAGTCACCAAAGGAATGGAAAAATCTCCACTAGACTGGGGACCTGAACAAGATGTAGCATTCCAGACTTTGAAAAATGCTCTGATGTCATCCCCAGCTTTAGGTCTTCCAGATGTTCAGAAGCCTTTCCATCTTTTTGTCCATGAGTCACAAGGAAACGCATTGGGAGTATTGATTCAATCTCTTGGATCTTGGCAATGACCAGTAGCCTATCTGTCAAAACAATTAGATGTAGTCGCAAAAGGATGGCCCCCTTGTTTGAGAGCGGTTGCAGCAATGGCCCTCCTAGTGGGCGAAGCAGATAAACTCACACTGGGACAAACTCTTCAAGTCACCGTGCCACATTCTGTTCTGACTCTCATGGAACACAAAGGAAACTTCTGGCTAACCAATGCACGAATGTTGAATTATCAGAGCATGCTGTGTGAAAACCCCCGGATACAGTTGAAAGTCAGTCAAGCTCTGAACCCTGCTACGTTGTTTCCATTTGATCCTGGGTCACCTGATCATAATTGCTTAGAAACCATGGACACTGTATTTTCAAGTCGCCCTGATTTGACCGATGTCCCTCTAGAGGACCCTGAACGGACTTTCTTTGTGGATGGAAGCAGTTTGGTCATCAATGGACATCATTGTGCTGGATATGCAGTGGTGACCCTTGATCTGGTAGTTGAGTCCTCAGCCCTGACCCCAGGAACTTCTGCACAGAAAGCTGAATTGATAGCCCTCACCAGAGTCTTGACGTTAGGAGAAGGACTCCGCATAAATGTGTAAACAGATTCCAAATATGCTTTCACTACTTTGCATGCACATGGAGCCTTGTATAAAGAGCGAGGGTTGATCACCTCAGGGGGTAAGGCCATTAGGTATGGGCCCGAGATATTGATGTTATTAGATGCTGTGTGGGCCCCCAAACAAGTGGCAGTCATGCACTGCCGAGGTCATCAGGCAGGAGCAAGAAAAGTTACCCGAGGGAATAGATTTTCAGATGCCACAGCCCGGAAGGCAGCCACCACAGGACAAGTTAGGATTCAAGATACTGTAATGCAAGCAGCCCTATTCCCTGTGCCCCTCAGTTCCTGGGCACCCCGATACACTACAAGAGAGTTAGATTATTATTGTGAGAAGGAGGGAGGAGTCTTGACAGAACAAGGTTGGATAGTGTTGCCACCCCCAGAAGGTAGTCCACCTCCAAGTCCTACAGTCATTCCTGAAGCATTAGGGCCAGCCTTTGTTCAAGCTTTTCACCAAGCCACACATTATGGAAAAACAGCCATGGAAAAAGCCCTGAGACCCCATTTTTGTATTTCACTGCTAGGATCCCTGACCACCTCGGTGGCACAGCAATGCCTAATATGTGCCAAAAATAATGCCATGCAAGGTCCTGTTCCACCCCCAAGAGTTCAGTCAGTAGGGGTGACCCCAATGAGTGATATACAGGTAGACTTTGCTGAAATGCCCCGTGCAAATGGATATCACTATATGTTAGTGTTAGTCTGCACATTTTCAGGGTGGGTAGAAGCCTATCCCACCCGAACTGAGAAAGCCCGAGAAGTCACTAGAGTATTGCTCCATGAGATCATTCCCCGATTCGGAATACCATCAACTATAGGGTCAGATAATGGTCCATCATTTGTATCCCAAGTGACCCAACAGTTAGCTCAAGCTCTGCAAATAAAATGGAAGTTACACACTGCTTACAGACCCCAGAGCTCAGGAAAAGTAGAACGTATGAATAGAACCTTGAAAACTCAGATATCCAAGCTTTGCGAAGAAACTTTAACTTTAACTTTAACTTTATTCCACACTTGATAGACCGCTTACGTTAAAAACATTAAAGCGGTGTACAAATAAAATAAAAGGCAGCACTGCAAACTACGGAAAAAGAACGCCAAAAATAATAGGAAAGAGAGAAAAGAATAGCACAAAACTGTACAAACAATAATAAATAACAATTAAACATGGGCACGAGTTAAAACAATAAGCAGTATTCAAATAACACAAGTTAAAAACAATAAAAATTCAAACAATTCAAAAATTCAAACACACCTGAAGTGGCTCCCAGTTCTCCCCATAGCCCTTCTTAGGATACGTTCAGCTCCCACCAGATCCTTAGGAGTCTCCCCTTTTGAGATTTTGTATGGGCGACCTCCACCCATAGTGTAGGGAATAAAGGGAGACATGAGACAGGATCTGAAATAACTAGACAAGAACTATTAGCTTTAGGTTCTGTCTTGCAGAATCTCCAAACGTGGGTGCAAGATCGACTACCCATCAACCTGACCGAGCCTCTGCATCCCTTCAAGCCAGGAATGTCCGTGTGGGTGAAAGAGTGGAGAAAGACCCCGCTGGCGCCGCATTGGAAGGGACCATATGCCGTCATCCTGTGAACCCCCACTGCAGTGAAAGTTGCAGAATTTGAACCCTGGATCCACCACAGTCGAGTGAAGCTGGCAGCTACTCCTGATCCTGGCCAATGGACGTCAGTGAATGATCCCGAGACTCCATTGCGACTCACCTTGAGGAGACAGCCAGCTTTATAAAGAATCTTCAGAATCCACCTACGTCACGCAAGAGTGACCATCACAGCAGAAACAGAAGAAAACTCAACAAGTTCATCTTACTCAACTTTCCAGTTAACCCACAAAGACTGTAATCACAATGTTCTTCCACTATTGCCTTGTGAGAGTGGTGATCTTGGGAATCCTGGAAAAGACTTTTTCCCTACCCCCTTGTGCAGCCTGCATAACCACCACCCGAACAGGACAAAAGATTACTCAGACTTTGCTCTATGACTCCTACTATACTTGCACTGGTACAGTCAGCCGGTGTATTTATAATGGCACCGAACTGAATATTTGCACAAAGGGGAAATGTAAGACTTGTTATAACCCTCGACAAAACCCTTCATATTATACATTTGAGATACGCTGGAATGATGAAGATGGAGCCATCCTGAATGTGACAAAACCCCTTACAAACCCCACAAAACCAATTATCTTGAACTTTGATGCTTGTGATGCAATTAACAGAAATGCTTACCACAGATGTGGATCATGGGAGCGAGCATACTACCATGATGATAAATATATGTGTCCAGAAGGAGCCTACGGATGGGGACGGTGTACAAGAAAGAACTCTGCAGCCACCACTTATACTACTACATCTAAACATGATTACTTTTGCCCAAAATGGGACTGCGTATATTTTGCTACCTGGAAGAATGCACCTATGGGACGAGATGGTGATCACCGCAAAGGCAGCTTAACAAAGATCAGACTACTAGAACCTAAGAAATGCCAGAAAGGTGCCTGTAATCCCCTGCAATTCCTCATAGTCAACCCCAGCCAATGGAAGCAAGGATACAAGTTTGGGTTGCGTATAGCAGGAGGAGGTATAGATCCTGGGACTATCTTATATCTGCAATTAAACACCAAGACCCATGTATCCTCACCCTATCGTATACATCACTCTTTCTATGAAGCCATGAAAGCAGAGTTTGAAATTCCTCCTGCCTCTCAAAACTTGTTTCTTGAATTAGCGGGAGCAGTTGCATCTAGTCTCCATGTTTCAGACTGTTTATTTTGTGGAGGAACAATGATGGGAGACCAATGGCCTTGGGAGGCACAAGAACTGAACTACTCTATTCCATACAATCAGATTAATATACACAATACCACAAGTGAATGGGTATTGGCACACTCCATTGTGGGTAACTTATGTTTTTCTCGCTATGGACCATTGTTTACTATGGAAGTGGGACAGCTGGTCTGTCTCAATCAGAGGTTTTACAACAGTACCACTAAGAAGATGTCTTGGTAGTCAGGAGTCAATGCTACTTAACCTTTCAATCCTCTAGTTCAGTTCCCCAAACTTGCCAGTATCGGAACTAACTTAGCAGCATATAATTCCTGGCAAGCACCACCTGGACTGTACTGGATTTGCGGAACCCGAGCATATGCTAGACTCCCTCACCACTGGGGAGGCGCATGTGTATTGGGAACCATACGACCTTCCTTTTTCCTTTTGCCTACATCCCAGGGAAGACAACTGGGATATCCTGTGTACAGAAGTCGGCAGCTGAAGGAGGCCTTGAAGATAGGCCAATGGGACAAATGGGACGCGACATCTGAAGAATGACCACCAGAGAGAATTATCTCATATTATGGACCTGCTACTTGGGAGCAGAATGGGACTTGGGGATATCGTACTCCTGTTTATATGATTAATCGAATAATACGTTTGCAAGCTGTTGTTGAAATAATAACCAATGAAACTAGTAAAGCACTAACTCTGTTGGCTAAGCAAAGTACGCAAATGCGCAAAGCCATTTATCAAAATCGTTTAGCTTTAGATTATATGTTAGCAGCTGAAGGTGGGGTATGTGGAAAGTTAAACTTAAGTAATTGATGTTTTAACAGATTGATAATAATGGGCATATAGTTGAAGATCTAGCCACCCAGATGAGAGAGCAGACATTTGTGCCTGTCCAGACCTGGCACAGTTTAAAGATGGATGGGTGGTTTGGTTCATTGTTTTCATAGATTGGTGGACTAAAAGCTCTTATGTTAATTGTACTATTCATATTAGCCATGTGTTTATTGCTCCCTTGTCTCCTACCCCTTTGCTTGCGTATGATAACTTCAACAATTGATAACACTATAGAACGGAAGGCAGCTGCGAAGGTATTAGCTATGTGGCAATATTACCCTATACCCCACGATGATGCTATTACACCAGTATAATGTGTTAAGGGACTAATGAGTGATTTAATTCTCACCCTTTCTCACTTGCGGGTGAGAATAATCAAAGGGGGGAATGTGGTAGGCTATGGCCTAGCATGGCCTGCTACTATGAAAGGCCTGTAAGTTAGGCCTGGATCCTAACTCCCATTATAGCTAGAAAAGAACCAAAAATCTGTGAGAAATGAGAAAACTGTTTTAAAATGCTTAATAAGAAGTTTTTATGAATTCATAAGTCTTTCATTAATCTCTTGTGTGTGAAAGAACAGAAATGTTTCAATATATGCATTCCTGGAGCTAGGGATAACCTTGCAGTAGAGAAGTAACGAAATCAAGAACTGCACCATTGTTAGAGCAGTCCTAAGGGAGGGGGCCGGTTGCTAGGCTCCGGAGGGATTTCTAATTAGACAGGTGCAGGAAATGTAGAACCAATGAGAAGTTTGCATGTATCGAGTTGGAACCAATAGAAAGTTCTCATGTATCAAACTGAAAAAGAGGTATAAATGGTTATGTCTCTGTAGAAACTTTTGCTCAGTTCCTTTTGAAGCTCTGACTGACTGGGCCTGTGCACAATAAACTGGCTTGGACCCTGTCAATTGACTCCTGGATTTATTCATTGATTGCACTTTGCTACAGCAACAAGAAAAGTATTTTTATTTTCTTCTAGTAATCTTCACCCTTTTTAGAGAGTATTTATTTGTTTATAGAGGTAGTTTGGCTACCCAACCCCCCTTCTTTTATAGGTTATTTACTTTGTATGCATTATTATCCTTTTCATGTTTATACCTGTATTTGGTTATTTTTAAGGATGGCATCTTTGATATGGTATTTATATTTATTTTTTTGACTAATTTTAATTTTATCCTTAACTAGCAAAGGTTATGCCAAACTCCATTGTTGGGATTGGGATCTGCCATCTTTGTGAGGACTAGGTTGGCTTTGCGCCAAAGTGGGCTACATGCTGAAATATGTGCCCCTTTGTTTTTTGTTTTTTTGTAAACGGATAGCTTTTGTGGGATGTCAATTGCACACAATTTTCATCCATGGTGGCCTCCTTTTTATCCTCACTTTTAGGTTTATGGGTTATTCCAAGCTGCCAATAGTGGGAATGGATGTCCTGTCCCCGATATTTGGCCCCTCTGCTGACCCCGACTAACTTCCCCACACATTGTATGGGGAGGTTAGATGGGGGCAGGAAAGGGGTGGTGCGGGGGCAGAGTTAGGGCAGGCAGTGGGCGATCTGCGGCCTCGGATGTACAGGGCCAATTCCAATGACGGTCCTGTTCGTCCGGGCCTGCAGACTGAATGGCAGGGGATGAAAGGCCCGGACATCAGAGGAGGTAGGAGGGGCTAGAGGAGATTCCCCGCAGCCTGACCCTGGCCTTGGGAGGCCAGATCGGGAGTCAGGCTGCAGGGAATGCAAAAATCAGTTCAGCAGCTGCGGATTGCAGCTCCTGAATGGAGCTGTGGTGCCATAGCAACTGGACGCAATGGTGCTGCAGCTCCATTCAGGAACCTTGACTGCTTTAGCCGTGCATGGCCTGTACATGCAGGCCATCCAGGATCGGGTCCCGGTATGCACATAGAGGCCTGATTCTGATGCCATGGGGCTAGACGTGCCCTGTGGGATCAGAATCCCATCTAACTCTGTGCGTCTGGTTCCGACCAGGCACACAGAGGGCTGGGACAAAATTGGGCCCTTATTCTTTAACTTAGAGTAAAGCTTAAAAAAAACCCGTTATCAAATGTCATAACAGTTTAATGATTCATGGATGATTGGACGGTGTTTAATAACTAGAAACTATATTAAATATGATTATGAGCTTTTTGTGTATACGGAGAGTATTCTCTTTCCCATGATCCCCTTGGATCCTTTATTTACATGTAAGGATCCATGGAAAAGGTCACTGCATATTACATCTAACATTATACCTTAATAATTGAAATGGAGTTTATATAGATATAATGATTTTAGAGGAATTTGAAAAAATGGAATAATTTGAAACCTATTGCCAGTCTTTTCCTCACTCTATCTCATTTGGTTTGGCTCAAAACCATTCCTTTTAAATAGTCTTTCTGGTAGCGGGTGCAATTTCTTGATTATTGAAGGTTGCTACTGTGAATGCTGCAAGATATTCCTGACAGTAGATAAGCTACAGCATGACTCTCCTGGTTTAAAATGTCTTAATCCTTTAGTTTTTTGTATTACTGGCTGTCATAGATTAAAACGTTAGCGGCATCGCTATCTGTCCCTTCACAATAGATGCAGCCTCCTGGTTAAACATGTAACTGATTATAGGGTTAAGCACAACAGAATGTCCCCCTTTTTTGCATTCATGTAATTTGGAACCCCGTGGTTTATACGTTTTTCTCAATTAAATGTCAACCTAAAACACTTATCTTGGTTAAACATTTAACTGAATATAGGAATAAGCATAGTATAATGCTCTCCGCAGCATATCGGAAATCTGGAACCTCGCGGTTTATAGTATTTTCCCAATTAAATGTTAACTCAAATGTTCACCCTTTGATAGAAACATGAACCTCTGGTGTTTTTTTTTTTTCAAATTATATCATAACATTCATGTTTTAAATCATTCTAGTCAGAAACTGGCATTATGCCCTATTTGGTATTAAATAACTTTGGAAAAATCGTTTCCGATAACAGTGGATCTTCTGTGGATCTGGCTCTTTGCAAGAAGATAGAGCTAAGTGCTTGGTAATATGCTGCCCGTCCACTATTTCAATGTTATGCTCTCCTGCGTGTTAGTTCAGCCTTGTACGCTTCCATATGACTGCATCTATTCAGTCTGCTTTCTTTTTGGTAAAGGTGATCGTAATTTTCTTCATGCACTTTTTGGTGTCTTTTGAATTACTCTAGCACACAGTCTGAGTTTGAAAATCATCCAATGCTTTAAAATCTTCTAATGCTCTAATGTTTTAATTGGCTTCCAACATATTAATAATTTAGATTTTTAATGACTCACACAATGTCTTTAATGACTCACATGATGGTTTTATTCTTGTTTTTAGTGTCTTTTTTATCTTTAAGGTCTTTTATGTTTCCATGATTGATATTTACATGATGTTTTAATATTTTATCTTATTGTATTTATTGATATGTTTACTATTTGTTATTTGCATATTTTATTGTATGAAATAATTTATTTGTAGTGCCAATACACTCCTGAGGAAGGCATGTGCCGAAACGTGGCCATGTCGGGTGTGGTTGTACTGTACCCTTGAATAAAGAGTTGAAACTTTCCTTTTCACGCCTCACTCCTGTATGTTAGCTATAAAAGATGCTACAAGAAAAAATCTTAAAGACTTTATATGCATAAAGCAGTGTTTCCAAATTATTTTACATCTACATTTTTAAAAAAGGCTGTGTAGTCAGGACTGGTGCAAGAGTATAAGTGAACGTCACTGCCCGTGCTCCAGTCCACATGCCTGCTGCTGCCCCTGCCAGGGATGTGCAGCAGCAGTAATAAATTTAAAAAGGCACTATGGTGCTGGAGCTACCTGCTCTTCTGCTGCTACAGCGCATGAACTCTTCTGATGTTCGTGCTCCAATTTCACTTGCTGTTAAAGGAAGTGGAATTGGAGGGTGGGGCAGAAGCATGAACAGCACTGTGGTGCTGGAAGAGCAAGTAACTCTGACACCGCGGTGCCTTTTTAAATGTATGGCAGCCACTGCATATCCTGGAGAGGGACGGCAGCTGCAGTGGCAATGGGTGCCCTGTGACCACTGACACCCTAGGCAGCTGACTAGTTGACCTGATGGTCACTCTGGCCCTGTGCATAGCACACCAACCTCCATGGAGTAACCACTGTAAACATGTAAGAGGACTTATACTGCCAAAACAACAAAAACTAGGGAAGCACTGAAAGCCCTGTCAAAGGCTTGAAGGACTTAAAGCAGGTGGCTCAGGATGTTATTTATTTATTATATTTGATTACACACTTCCTCAGAATCATTCAAAGTGAGTTACAATAAAGTATGCCATAATAAAATATATAAAAGATCCCCAAAAATAGATTTCTCCTCCCTTAAAAAATCTATTAAGCCTAAACCCAAATTAAATGCAACCAAAGCAGATTCTGGCTTTCCCTGTCCTACAGACTGCCTCTTAATTCCTAAACCCCAGGGCTAATGCTGTATCTTGAAAGTAGAGAAGCACGTGTGCTCAGACAGAAGTAAATCCAGTTATGTTTTGGTGTCTCCTTTTGCTGTGAGGTGATGAGAATGGAGCCCATTTGCTGATGTGGACTCAAGCATCAAACAGTGGTTACTTATCTCTTGCATACTGAAAGACACTGCCATAAACATACTCTTCCCCAGCCAGCAGGTTTCAGCTACCCAGTAAAAGTAACATTATTATTTTGATAGCATAATTCAAGAAATTCTTTTATATGGAAATGAAGACTGGAGCCTCAACAATGGAACTGGGAATTTTACCTACAATTCATAATACAAAATGTACAAATATTAAGTGTGGTGTTATCTCAAGAACAACAACAACAATGCACTAATGTCCCACTACCAGACACTTTGCAAAGTAACATAAAACCTTGAACAAGAGACACTTGCAACTTTGATAGCAAACACCACACCTAACAGTCTTTACTCCTAGGAGTCAAAGTACAACAACCTTAAGGGCCTGTCAAAAGGCAGCTCTGCAAATATTTCAGCAGGTTCTAGAACACCAATACTTCCCCAACAAAGGGGTAATTCCATGGTGAACATGCTTATGGACCCACTGTGGCAGGAGGTAAACCACAGAAATTAATGAAATTAATGAAAACGTTAAGAGGATTAACTACGGTTACGTGGACCTCTGCAGATAAGGAGGAGATAATATGCTGCTACTTTTATGCTACAAACCCTATATTTAAATCTGGACAGTATACAAAGAGATTGATTGGAAGTACTAAATAGACACTTCCCAATCTATAACATAAAACATAATTAAATGAAACATGCACATCATCTTAAACAAGGGGGCAAGCATAATGTGTAAAACATGTCTATCCAACCTGAAGATATAAAAAAGTATGAATGAAATGATAAAACACACCATGCATATCATGGGACATTGATGATGCACTGCTTTTTATTACACTCTTTTCAGTTAAGGATACTATGCCAGCTCTATTGCCATGATTTTATATTTTATCATCAATATCCCATGATATGCATGGTGTGCTATCTCATTTAATTCATACTTTTTTTATACCTCCAGGTTGGATATACATGACGGTGTTCACAGGGAGGGGTGTAGGGAGAGATAAGAGGGGGATGGTAGTGCAGAGCAGCAGAATATAGGCCAGAGGCATGAAAAGGGCATATATTTGTTGCTCAGAAATATTATGCATCCTTTGGTGACATGCAAAGTTAGTTTGGGGTTTTGTGGACTTGGTGAGGGCCCACCCCTAATAGTTCAAGGTGTGTTTATAGAGATGACCAAGGCAGGAATCACGGGTCGGTTCCTAAAGCCACGTACCATTTGATGCAAGATATGTACAGACATACATGTTCATATTTACTTTCTTGTGTATCATATTGGGGTGCAATGGGCTTATCTAGCACTTTCCAGGGTATGAGGGGGTCTAGATTGCAGCAGCTGTCGTTTCTCATTGGTTGTTATGTCTAGTGTGCATCAGCACCCTACTGTCTGTGATGGGCAACTTAGGAGATGCACATTTTTCCCGAAGGGCATGGCATCCGCAGCTACATCGCTGGGATGGGCAGGATCCAAAATATGTAACGTTTCAGAATACGGTGGGCGTGGGGACGTCTAAAATGATTACCAGCATTCAAGGCATGGGGCCAGCTGGATAGTGCTTGCATGTGCCCGCCGAACACTTCTATCTCCCCAATTCTGGCCCCACAGACACAGACCGATAGATACTGAATTGGGTTCAATGGGGGCTCGTTTGGGATTTAGACGTGACCGTGGGCTGGACTTGCACATTATAGAATTGGCCTCTAAGTGTGTTAGCTGCTAACGCAACTATAACATGGGATTATCAGTGGGTAGTATCAGCTAACGTGAGTAAATGCAGATAGCACAGGGCTTTCCTGAATTATCTTCAGATCGTGTACTAGGTACATATGCTAGGTACATATGACCTAGATTGGCCACTGTTGGAAACAGAATACTGGGCTTGATGGACCTTGGTCTGACCCAGTATGGCATATCTTATGTATTAACTGAGCACCTGGACAGAGAGAGAGCAGAGAGTGGGAATACCTGTAACGTATGATTGTCACAGGTGTCGACAGCGTATGGTAACCACAATTTGGGCAGACATCAGAGGTGCAGCAATCGCCACCTGAATGGGTGGTATTGGCTGCATCTGCTTACTGCTGCTCCTTGATCGCTGCAGTTTGGTGGCATTATCTGCTGGGAAAATGCACCCCCAGCAGATGACACATAGCTTTTGCACTTAGCGCAGTGCTAGCAGCACTAATGCATGGTGTCAGCTGCAAAAGCCTAATGCACCTTAGTAAACATGCCCCGAAGATAGTGCAAAGTCTGATTACTAAATTAAAAATATAATTATTTGGTTCTACCTTTGTTGTCTGATCATTTTATTCTCTGATCATGCTGGTCCCAATGCTTTCTTCTGTCTATTAGCCCTCTTTCTATGGTCTCTAGTCCATCTGCCATTTCGTTTCTGTCCTTTTATTTTCTTCAGTTCTTTCCATTTGCTATTAATCTTTTCCTTTTAGCTTTCATTTATTTTTCTCTCTCTTTCCACTCAGATTTCACTACTCCTTTTTATTATCCAGTCCTCAATTCCTCTCTTTTTTACTCCAAACACTGCCTATCACTTTTCAACCCTCATTCCAGTCCTCCCATTCCCCACCTCTTCTTCCCTGGTCCATTATCCCCCAGTCATTTGCTTACTCTCTCTTTCTTCTCCATATCTAATATATCTCACCCTCTCCATCCAGTGCCTCTCATCTCCCTCCCCCTCCCCCTTTTTCCTCCATCCAGTCTCTCTCTCTCTCTCTCTCTCTCTCTCTCTCTAGCCTTCTGTGCCCCCTCTCCCTTCCTATCCCCATATTCAGCATTTCCCCTTATCCATTCCTATCCTCCTGTGCTTAGCATCTCCTCAGTCTCTATACCACCCCCTCCTTATTACTTCCATTATCCAGCATCTCTCTGTATCTCTCACCCTACTTACCCCACATCAATCTTCCCCCCTCTCTCTCCCTAATATTGCCATGTCCTGAATCTCCCCTGTTTCCCTCTGTTACACCCTCATGTCCATCATCTTCCCATAGTCTCCCTATCACCTCCCATGTCCAGTATCCCCACTCCATCTCAAAAATCTCCACTCCTTCCTTGTCCCTGTGCCATTCTCCTTATGTCCATGTCCCATGTCAAGTATCTCCCCTTGATCTTCCTAGCCCCAGCATTTAGCATGCTCCTTCTGTCTCCCTATTCCACCCCTGCATCTTGCATTTGCCCTCTGTCTCCCTGTGCCCCTCTATTTCCCAGTGCCCCCTGTGTTCAGCATCTCCCATTTTTCTGTGATCCATCCTTATCCAGCACCTGCCATCCATTCCAGTCCTCACATATGAGTGATATCGACGCTGATGGAACCTGCGCGGAAGCATCTCCCCAGCTTTCAAAGAAAGTCTTTGGGAGGATGCACCACGCATGCATGGTCCCCTTTGCGCCCAAGGGTGCCATCTTGCCTCAGTCTAATGACATAGCTAGATAACAAAAATAAAATATGGTCATACCCCCTTGCCTCCAACATTTTCTCTCCTTGTTTATTTCCCCCTCCATCTCCCTATGTCCCCTCTGTGTCCAGTATTTCCCTCTGACTCCCTAGTCCTCCATCCTCATGTCCAGTATCTTCTCTCCACCCTCCTGCCTCTGCTGCATAGTCTGAGGTAAAGCTACATATTTGGCTGTGTGGGTTAGAACAGCCCTCAGAAACTGTGAGATGCACTGTAAGATAGCCGACTGGCTGACACCCACAGTGCCAGCCAACACAGACTTGAAATTGCTATTGACTAGGAAGGTGAGGATTTGGTGATCAGCTTTGGTGATCTTGAGGTGGACAGGGATGGGTTGATACCTCTGTGTGGTGGAACGGGAAGAGCAGAACTTGGCAAAGGGCAGAACCTGGTGAGGCACTGCTCATCCATGAGGTCTAGGAATTAGGCCCTGGACCTGTAGATACTCTGATATGGGTGTCTTCTGGTGGATCTCCTGTGCTCCCTACATTCCTCATTCAGCATAGGCAGTGCAAACAATCTGTTCCTATCATCCATGTCTCCTGCCTTTCACCCCCAACACCCAGTGACTCCCACTACCAACACCCAGTGACTCCCATCACCGACACCCAGAGACTTCCTCAACTGACATCCATAGCACTGCACATGCACTTACACACAAACATGCATACAGGCAGCAGGGAACTACATAGAAACACAGTGACAGACTGACAGGCAGCAGTGAACCATACTGAAACACAGTGGCTACAGGGAACACAGAGGCACACCGAAACAGCAAGTGCTAAGCTGCTAGATGACAGGATGGCTGATGCAACAATTAATCAACTTAAGTCTTCCTTGAAAGTGCATTTCTTCTCCCAAGATTATTCTGGGCCCTTAGGGTTGGTGTGGGGAGGCAGTGTGCTATCTATACTGCCTATCTTTTTCACATTTCTGTGTTTCTTTTGGCTAGATTGTTAAAATTATGTATTAGTTGCTTCATCCTCCTTTATTTTTCCAGCTCTGACATTGTCACTATCTTTTATAACCTCCTTCTTTTTATCTGTTTATTTGACTTGTTGTTGTAAACCACGGCCGATGCCGCATAAAGGGGGATATAGTAAATCTGTCAATAAACAATATGCAAAACAAGGGTCAGGGAGTGGGACACTGGGAGTATGGGACTAGCACAGCTAAGGAGATTAGCACTGGGAGTGTGGAACTGGTGCTGCTGTGAGAAGGGATGATGGAATGGGAATATGCAGGAGTCTTGGAAAGGAGAGGGAGGCTAGATTTGAAAAGGGAACAGGATAGAGAGAAACAAATGGTAGCTCAAAAGTCACCTTCTTGGTCACAGGTGACAATCAGGCCAAGGAATCACAAGCACAATCACCAGATGCCACAAGCAGTCCATAAAGACAATAAAGTCCCATGCTTATCTGTGATTTACAGTGGGGAGCAAAATTTGGTGAACACTGCTCCAAATTGTGGCATGACACTACAAACAAAATATGCAAATGATGCCTGATGCATGTGTTAGGATGTGGTGGTTTCTTGTCAATAAACACTAACAACCCCCCATTATGAGAGAATATTAGCCTGCAGGACTTTAGAAAGAGATCATTTTGATGGAGAAGAAATTGAAATAGTTGACAGTTTTAACTTACTTGGATCAACAATCAATAAAGAAAGGACTAGGAGTCAAGAAATCCGATGACGTATTGCTCTTGGTAGAATAGCTAAGAAGGACCTAGACAAGATCCTCAACAGCAGAGATGTCTCTCTCCATACAAAGATTTGACTTGCCCAGGCCATGATACTTTCAATAATGTCATATTGATGCAAAAATTGAACAGTGAAAAATTTTGATGCCTTTGAATTAGGGTGCTGGCGACAAATACTGTGTATACCGTGGACTGCCTGAAGAACAAACCAGTCAGTACTAGAGGAGATCAAATTTTAGCTTTCCTTAGAAGCTCAGATGACAAGACTTTGACTTTCATGCTTTGGACATATCATACGAATAGAAAAATTATTGGAGAAAGACATAATGGGAGGAGTAGCCTAGTGGTTGGGGCAAGGTACTTCAGGCCGGAAGGTCGGGAGTTCAAATCCCACTAGAGGACAGCAACCTTGGGCCGGAAGGACTGGGGTTTCTAGTCCCACAGGTGCTCCTTGTGGTCTTGGGCAAGCCACTTAACCCTTCATTGCCCATGTTCCCTGTAAGTATTAGTGTATGTGTCTCATATCCCTGCATGTTAAATGTATCTCCCAATTGTGTTGTGACCGCTTTGATTGAAGGATAAGGCGGTATACAAAACTGTCTAAATAAATAAATAATGTTTGGCAAGGTAGAAGGTCACTGTAAAAAAGGAAGGCCGGCAATGAGATGGATTGATACAATAACAGCATCTATGGACACCACTCTACCAACAATGAACTACTTGGATGAAGACCGAACAAAGTTTAGGTCAACTATCCAGAGGGTCGCCAGGAGTCGACATTGATTCGATGGCACTTAACAAGAACAACAATTTTGTACCATTTAATGCTTATTTAGTCAGAAACTCTCATAAACCATACAAATGCTCATAAAATTCTGAATTTCATGATGCCTTATATTATCAGCATATGTATAGATACATACAGGTTGCATACATGTACTGTACAGTATATTATATCTAACTCTCAACATGCACCATACGTCTTGTCAAAACAAACATTGCACTACTACACAAACAAAATAATAAACCCTTGTCTCTTCTGTCTCTTCTCTTGAAAAAAAAATCAAACTGCAGTGAAGTCTACTTGAAAAATAAAGAAAATGGACAGTGCATTAGAAAAAAAGACTGCACAGAAGATTGCACATTAGCTAAAAGAAAATAGTCCAAACCCCTGTAACTTCACATAGTATTGGCATGTTCAGAAAATCTACCTTGCATGTTGCTGGCATATGTGAAATATGTCATAGACGTGCAGGCACTGTGGCCACCTAAGTCACACCCCAAAACATCTTCTGGGAAGACATGCAAAAATCAACATACCAGACACAAAATCATGCATCTCACAGTATTTCTGAAATCATGTTTGAGATGTGGGCACAACTTTCACTTGTTAATGCTGCTGCATCCACGTTTAAAATGAGAATAGGGCTTCCAAGATGAACCCATAGGAGACAACTCTGAAACTGGTCACATAAGAGGATGTGCTCAGTATATGTGTAAAAATTAATGATTTTAGAAAGTGAAAATACTCTTGATGCTCTTTTGCTAAAGTGTGGTTAGGTTTTGCACTTACAGCTTATTAAGAGCAAAACAAAATGTGTGGTAAGTGCAAAAAACATGCAGTAACTGGTTAGGCATGCCCAGCATGACCCCCCTCCCCCCCCCCCCCCCGCACTTACTGCATGGAAAAGTCCTTTAACTGTGCATTAAGTTAAATTGCAATTAACACAGATGCACTTAATAATCCTCTTAAGATAAGATTAAGTGCACCTGCACTAATTGCAAAATTGACAGCATGCAATAAGTACCGTGAATCAACTGCGATGTGCATTCCATGCCAACTCTCCCCTATAAGCCTCCCAGTCGCCACCCTTTCACACATTAAGCAGTTACAATGTGAACTAGTGTGCACATTAACAGTTATTACGCTCATGTGTTAAGAGCATGCATTAATCCACGTGATGACTGCGTAACGTACTTTATATTTTCTGCTTATATGCATAACTTGTGGTGGCAGGCACACTTGTATACTTACACCAAAGCAAGTGTAAAAAATGTATATTTTCTGGTTTCATATATATATATTTGTAAACCTCAGACCCTATCTACTTTCATTTCCAGGAACACTTGCTTTATTCACATATGGGCCAGATTCATGCCTCCTCCCACCGGCGTCTAGCTTCCCCACTGGTTGTATGGTGAAGCTAGATAGGGATGGGAAAGGGGAGAATTGGGGCGGTGTTATGGTGGGCAGTGGAAGGTTACCGGCCCCAGATGTACAGGGCCAATTCTAATGGCCCTGTATGTTCAGAGCTGGCAACTTGAATGAGGATCGGCGGGCCCGGGACCAGAAAAGGGCAGCATGGGGCAGAGAGCATTCTCTGCAATCTGACCCTGGTCCTGGGAGGCCAAATCTAGGGTAAGGCTGCAGGGAATATACAGTTTGTTCCGGCAGCCAGCATCACGGCTTTTAAATGGAGCTGTGGTGCCATGGCAACCGGACACCATGGCTCCTTTTAAAAGCCCTGACTGAGTTAGTCGGGCTTGTGGTGTACGTGCAGGCCAGGCTGAATTGCAGCCCTGACCTGCACGTACAGGACTGATTGTGATTCTGATCCCATGCGGCTAGATGTGCTCCGCGGGATCAGAATCGCAACCCCCTCTGTATGTCAAGTCAAACTCCATGTCTGGGATGGAATGACCCTACTATAAGTATAAATTGGCTCTCTTCCTCTCTATACTTGACCTACTGTATACTGCAGCACATTTTACATAGCTTGCTTTCTATGCGTACAAGAACTTTTAGAAAACACCTTTCTAGAATTTTCTTCTATAAGTAGTGTAGGGTCATATTTATTGATGTATGGTAAGATTTTGTGGTTACCATGCATTAATTGCCAAAATATTTATTTATTTATTTTATTTAACAGGGTTTTTTATAATGCTTTATCTTAGAGGTCAAAGTGATTTACATTAAACACATTACATTTTAATAATAAGGCAAACACTAACTGTTACTGCTTGGTAATTGCCATGTCAACAGTTGCTGCAGCTTAGTGAAGTGCTCTATTGGTGCTGTAGTCAGGAAAAGATCAATTTTGAAAGTCAGTGCCTTAAGACTCTGAGGTATCCCAGAATGGCAGGAAGGGCAGACGTCTGAATTTCTTCCTTAAACTTACGTCATGGTGAAGAGCCAAGGTAAGATTTGGGTATTTCCCGTGAAGCCTGAACCCCATGTGCTTTTTAGATCAGTTTGTGCAGCATCCCAGCTCCCTGGCAGAATCTTCTACAACAGACTAATCAGAGTGTACGCCTAGGATGGGTAATCTAGTGGCATCTCCCGTTCTTTAGACATTCCTTAGCCCAGACTTACACATTGCTTCATTCCCACCATCCATAGAAAGCCTGTCTACTATTCTGACCACAGGCATCGGTTTGGAAGACACTGGTATAGCTCCTGTGGATTACGATGGAGAGACCAGAGCTACATTGAAGGAGAAAGGCTTGCTGCAAGGACCAATACTGGGCAACAGAGTTGTGCAGTTCAACATCTGGAAGCTGAGGAGGAGCCAGCATGCTCTTGATTGGAAGGAGTCCTGTCCAGGATTACAATGATTGTACTACCAGATGGAGAGAAGCTGTCCTTAGTGAGGCACTCAGGTTTACTTTATGCAAAGTATGAATAAAGTTGGCACATCTGCACAAGAAAATATACATTTGATTTCAGCATTGGTGGTATTATTAGATATAATGAAAGCTGCAAAAATGAAAGCTCCAAAAAAAGATATAAAAATCACTGTCAAATTTAGGTAGTGTCTTGTAATTATTTCCATGTAGTGTTCTGAATTGTTTCAGTGATTGAAGGTTTTATTTATCTCAGCTGCAGAAGAGTTGATAAGGAAAATAATAGTTCATTAAAGACAGAGATTCAGACTATTTGTGAAGGACAACAATAAAAACTACAGTAATAAAGAAATATATGGAGAAAGAGGAGGTATTGTATATTATTCTAGATACGTGAAATGAAAGTACCATTTCCCCTAGTAAAGCCTACGGATTCTTAGCACTGTAGGAAGAGTTGGATAGATATCTGGGGGCATATTCAAAGCAATTAATGTGGTTAGCTGCGTTAATCACATTGAGCGGGATATTCATTGGCACATTGCCAGTTTGTGCCACTGAATGTCCCTCTCTAACGCTGCTAAACACCCCCATGCTAAACGCATAGCATCAGGGAGTTCTAGGGGCAGTGCTGACAGTAACTGTTAGTGGCAGAATTCAGTCACTGACCGGTTATTGTAAACCAGCTGAAGTTAGGAATTTGAAAGGCTTGCCTAACTTTAGCCATGTTAGCTAACGGGACAATGACTGAAAACACAGCTGCTCGGTTACCTAACACATTATCCGGGCAGACTGGATATTCATGCCAGTGGCTGGATATGACCCTGGCATTGAATATCCAGGGCTATGTTACAGTGGTGGTGGGCAGCCTCTTTAAGTGCACTGACTGCTGCCATTGAATGCCCCCCCCCCCCACCTTAGGGCATGGTAAGCTTTTACATATACTGTACATTAAGGGGGTGATTTTATAAATTGTTGTGTAGAGTTATGTACCTTCTACATGCATAAATCACACATTTTCATTGACTGATGTGCATTCACTATCTTATAAGTACATATATAAGGCCAATAGCATGTACTTTCACTGTTGGCATTCTCATGGATGGAGTCTGGGTGAATCACACAAATATGTACATATTATAAGTTATGGGTGTACATGCATTAGATAATGTGCATGCAAACATTTATACCATAGGGTTTGCACCTAGATTTGATGCACGTTTTTGACCACATATGCTCCTATTTTATAAAGTCAAGTATGCTTGTGCTTGACTTTATAAAATAGGCACCAAATATATGAATAAAAAAAACGTTGCTTATGTGTAGTTTCTAAAATTGCCCTCTATATGCAAAATGTAATGCCCAATAAATGCAAAGCTTGTGTGCTAACTGTTGGGGGCATGGTCAGCAAATATCCTGCAGTTAGTAACCAGGGCACACACTTGCCACATGGGCCTATTTTAAACGTGTAAGTAGATAAACCTGCACTATATGTCGATGCATTTTGTGCTAAAAAAATAAACAAAAATTAAAAAAATGTTCTATCACTGGCAAAGTACCACAAACAAAACTACTCCAACTGCTGATGACGTCAGCCCCCCTGATGATGCACCAACAATCCCTCTGCTGATAACACTAGCCCCCAATCACAAGTCATACCCCCATATTACAAGCTCAGTCCCACCAAGAGCACTAGCAGACTCTCCCCCAATCTTTTTAATCCTTCCCTTGAATTACTAGGGGTATTCTTGATGGTACAGTGATATGATAGGAGTGATATGAGTGATCCCCTAATTATCCCCACCATTGCTGCTTAAGTTCAAAATGATGGCCCTGACCCCTAACTGTAGTCTCATGAGACTACTGCTAGCTGTCACTCTTCCAAATAAGGGCAATCCTTCCCTATTGACCGATTGACCCCTATTGGCACTACTGTGAGACTGCCATTAGAGATCAGAACCATTATTTTGAACAAGGGTGGCAATGGAGTAGGATCATAAGAAGATTGTTCTTGCTCCTTCATTATTACACCCTCCCCCCCCCCCCCCATAAGTGCTGGAGAGGATCAGGGTTGAGGAAAGTGTCTGCTGATGCTCTTGGAGAAATGGACTTGTGACTGAGGAATGGACTTGTGATTAGGGGTGAGTATGTGATTGGAGGTTCATGATATTATTAGGAGCACTTGGTGATGACAACAGGGGAGTTGATAGTTGATGTCATCGGGAGCATTGGAGTTGTTGATTCGGTTTTGTGGTGCTTCACTGGTGATCAGGCTTTTTTTGTTTGTTTAGGAAGCAGCTGTGCTAACTACTAGCTGGTAGTGCGGTTACAACTGCGTTATCAGTATCCATGACAGCTAACGGTTGGTCATATACTGCATGCTATCTATCTGTGCTTTCCATGTGCATTCTTTACCCATAAGCCATGGTAGAAATTATAATTGTAATTCATACATTTTGCTACCAGAAAGAGTCCATAAGTGTTTAGTTTAAATGGTGACTAATAATGTTGCAATTCACTACTGGATAAAGTCTTGTTCAGATGGCCAAACAGTGACGAATTTCACAAAGATGAGCATGTTGAGGTGGTGGTGGTGGGGGGGGGGGGGTAACTTAATAAAAAAGAGCTGTCCAGAATGTTCAAAAAGTACCCATTTTTTGCCTAGTGTATGTATAAAGGCAACATACACTAAATGCCGATGTGCTTCTGTAGAATAGGGATTCAGAACCAGCCCCAGTAGTGCATGTACTCTGTGCATGTGCATGCATGTTTTATAAAATACACATATACACCATGATGCCACCCCACTTTATTCAAACTGAACCAGGGAACACCTCTACACAGCGGGCATACAAATACACAGGAAGGCTCAATATGCATAGAACATTGATTGTTGCTGGATCTGCTCTTTTGGGAGCTTGGATATGGGTACGAGATTTTAGGTGGTATCCTTACACTTCACCTCCACATCTGCTATTAATAAAGATAGTTTTGTATATCAGCCAATGGAATTGGGCTGCCCTTGGAATGTCTTATCCTGGTTGTAATCTTTTTTGTCTGACCGCCTTGGATTAGAACCCAGTAATATCAAGAGTCTCCCAAGGTTCTGCCCTCTTCCCTATGCTCTTTAATTTTTACCTTAAGCTGTTTGGTAGAATGCTAGAGGAGCATGGAATTTTCATGCAAATTTATGCTGATATCCAGCTGCATATTCTGAGTAGAGAGCAGGGAGGTAATGCACAGCCAGTTGATAATTTTCTTGGACACAATGAATGGATTGCTAGCATCCAATATGTTGACTATGAATCTTGGGAAAATTCATCTTCTTAGGAAGACAGGCTTGGTACCAATATTGGGTAATCAAGTTATCTACAGTGTTCATAATTTTGGGTTTCAACTAAACTAGAGGATTTAAGGGTCATAGTCCATTCATTAATTTTAAGGGCTTCTGGTTGTCCTAAAAGACTCTGCATATACTGTAAAATCTGGCTGTCCATTTGATTAATGATTGCAGTCTTCATGACCATATTATACCTCAGCCTAAGAATCTACACTGGTTACCATTTGAGGGTAAGAATGAAGTTCAAAGTTTTTCTCTTAATGTTTGGGGAACTGTTTCTAGTTATTCTAAGGAGCTAATTTCTAATTACCAACCTAATAGGTCACTGCACTCTGCTGATCAGAATTTGTTGAGAATTGCCCCACTATCAGAGAAAAGGTTAATGTCCATAAGGATACAGTTTTATTTTCTGTGTATGGTTTGATTCTTTGGAATGTTCTTCCAGTCAGGGTAGGCGATAAACAGAATATTTTTCAGTTCTGTAAGTGCATGGAAGCACTGTTGTCTATGGAATCTTATGATGAGCTTTAATTTGAGGGTAAGGAAAGGGTAGTCAAGAGTTCTTTATTGTTTAATGTTTGTCACCAGCAGTGGCTAAAGAAGTGTTGGTTAGCTAGATACACTACTGGCCCTGATCTTTCTATGAAAGAAAGTGTAGTTGCGACTGAATGGTCAGGTTTAAACAAGGATTTATTCCCCTCCCGGGGTTTTGCTGGATTTTCAAAAGTGATACAACTTCCAAACTCAAAAGGTAGCCATGCTTCTGGCATAAACAAATGGTGAAAGAAAAGTACAGCTTCTTGCTTAACAAAATCAAATAACAAAGCAAAACAGGTAATCAGATAAACAGCTGGGCAGTTTCCTCTGTGCACGTTTATTCTCTCTAGGCAGGCTTCTCTGCTTTTAACGTAGAGAGGTCTCCTCAGTAGTTAATAGAGAGCAGTCCATCTTTTCATCATAAGACAAACATTCACCTTGATCAATGCACATAGGCTCCTCAACTGCCTCGTCTTCTCTATGGCCAAGAGTTTGTAACTTCCTCCAGCCAGTGACTGGCTTCTCTTCAATACTCTCACCACGGTAAGGTAGATAATTATCTGGCACTTGGTAAAACTGCTTTGTAATCTTTCTACTGGGTTTTCCTCTTGGCAGTTTTCTGCCAGGCTTTAAATACAAACACTCAGATTCCTCATTCATGCATATATCTTCAAGCACTTCACTATCTCTTTCACAAGGATGTGAATATCTTAAAACATTCTGGCTTTCATTAGCAAAGAGTCTCTTACCAGCTGCTCTATGCTCTCCCCACTGACTGCTGTCTCTGGGAGATCCCTCCTGCGTCACTGCAGAGGGCTTTCTGTAGTTAAGCTCTCGGCTGGAAAATGGCGTTCTGCTTTGCTTCCAAGCCCTGCTTGGCTTCCTATTCCAGGCCTCACAGGAAACAGGGTTAGGCTGAAAGTGTTCTGACCTTTTGTTGAAGAGTTTCAGGTTTTCTCTAACCTGCCAAGTTTCACAAGCACTCTCTGCTTCTGAGTCTTCAAAACCTCCGTCAGCATTCATACAGGAGTCAAACTCAGCCTCTCTTCCTGGATTCTCTCTCTCCTGAACACGACCATAATCCTGCTCTCTTGCCTGTTCTCTGGCTTGCTCTCCGGCCTGTTCTCTGGCTTGCTCTCCGGCCTGTTCTAACTCTGCTTGCCTGCCATGCTTCTTATACAGAGTTAGGGGCGTTTTTCTGCACATGTGCAAAGTGTTTCCTTCAGTGTTTGGGGAGTGTCTGTTGGCTGGGCGTGCCTTCAGGCCTCGTGCCTCAGCCTGCTCTGGTTGCCTATAGCAACTATGAAGCTTTTTCTCTCCCTTCCTGTCAGAGTCTGTGCTGAACTCTTCAGCTTTTTGTGTCTTAAAGCTATAGGGCAGATTTTCGGTGTTACATGTTGTCATGTTGGGTATTATTGTACGTTTTCTGTATGATGCCATGAATATTGAGTTCCCCAGATTGGTGACTTGTAAATGTTCATCAATCAATAAATTAGAACTGAGACATTCAGGTCAGGACATGTTCCCTTCTGACAGTATTTTTTTTAAAATTTCTAAAATTTAAGTTTAATATATAAAACAAACAATTATGAAATGGCAATCAATACAGAAAAAATACAATACAAGAAAAAGCAAAAGAAAAATGTCTTTCTTCCTAGCCCACGTTAATAGAAAACAAACTATCCCATTCAGAAGGAGCACAAATAACAGACTAGATGGACCATACTGGTCTTTAATTGCCATCATATATTATGTTACTATGTTAATAAATAAAGATAACATGCTAGAGTAACAACTCCATTTGAAAAACATATCCAACGAAACAGTGAAAGAAATAAAAAGGGACTAATGGGTCTACTAAAGATTCATTTACCCAAAAGAACATTTTCAAGCTGAATAGGCTCAATGAAAATATATCATACCCCTTGATGTGTAATCAAATATTTACAAATAAATCACAGCAAAAAATGTTCCCCCAGCTGCAAGCACCTTAGGATTGAGCTGAAGGAAACTTCTCCTATGCATTTGAGTATATCTGGAAATGTAAACAACATAATCTTTTGGCCACAATATAAAGCATCTTTTTTTTCCTGAAATACACCTTCAATATCCTAATCTTATCTAACTCCATAGCCACAGAGACAATTAAAGTAGCTCCAGACAGAATCTCATCTACTGAAGACTCATTCTTTACCAAAGTTCTTGTAGGTAAATAATAGAAGTTGGAAATGATCAGTTACCAGCATCTTGTAAAAGTAACACTTCCTTAAGGTATTTTCTCAAAAGATATAAAGCAGAAAGTAATCTCATTTTCGAGGAAGTTAAGAAACCTAAGATTCCTAAGAATGAGCTAAACTATCTAAAGCTTCAAGTTATCTATGTAGAGACAATCCATCTTTAATGCTAGCAGTACTAACCAATTGCAAGGAGCCCATTTGTGCTTCTAACTTTCCCACATTTTGAGTCAAACCTCAAATCTTATTCTCCTGAACATGAAACTTATTAATCACTTACATAGAAAACTGTGCAGTTTGTTCCATAAAGCCTTTTATCAGTACATTAGTCTATGTTAACCATCTTCCATATGCCCACTAATGATACAGAAGGGGAACTAGACCCCTGTGCATTTCAGGAACCTTAATAGGAAGAGGGATATCAACTACAGAAATAGAATCCTTTGGTGGATTTATAACAGGGACCATACCTTCCTCCCCATCTAAACTCATTAAGAGGCCAAATCAGCAAGGGGCACGTCCAGGCCGTCTAGACAGCCGAAAAATGGACGGCCCCAAATAGTACTCAATGCTGCAACTGCAGGAGCCAGACATTCCCATAGCTGCAGAATGGGGCACCTAGATGGCCTGGCATGCCCTGATTCTGCGATGTAAGACATCCTTCCATCACCCCATTGAGCCCACTCTATGCTCCTGCCATGGCACTGGGATGCCCAGCAGGAGCGCCAAAAGCCTGCCATGGTGAAAACACATCTTTTCCCAGCTGCATGACCCTCAGCAGGATCTGCCAGGGCCGGGGTTGGGTGGAGGGGCCTCACTTGCCACAGATCCTTTGCTGATGGGGGGCTACCAGGCCTGATAGCCGCCATTGATGTTGCTTATTCCACCTCTAAGGTGCAATAAGTAGCACACCCTTCATCCACCCACCGGACATACAGGGCCCTGGCCGGAATAGGCCCTGTTCATCTGGGTGATTTGGCCCACCCCCATATTGCCAACTCTCTGCCTGCACCCACCCCTCTCTCCCCTGTCCTGTGCTCCCTGTACAGTGGCTCTGTGTGTGTATGGAGAGTAGATGAGGCTAGATATGGCCCCAGCAAATAAGCAGAGCTAGACATCCAACCTGGATGTACATCCCCACTATTCGCCAGTCAGTTCCCTAAGGGGGTACCAACACCCCATCACCTGAGAGGAAGAGGAGTCCTAGCAATAGGACTAAGAGATCCCCTGTAGGGGGAAGAGGAAAGGGATACTGATGCCTTATCCTTAACTTCCATAAAAGCAGGTTGTAAAGGACGGTCCATAGGACCAGATACTACCTTAGAAGTAGATGTTCCTGTTGCAAGCTTCTTGTCTTTCCCCTTTCTCTTCCTAGTCCCCTTGGATCTCCAAGTACTCTGGGGCCCCAATTGGCCCAAAGTGGCCCCAAAGGGGAATTAAAGGGGCATTCGCCTTTGGTCATGCAACCCTTTGGGCATGTGACCACTGGCCGCAATCGCGGCCACAAAGCTACCGCACTGCTTTTAAAAGGTCCTTGCAAGTACTGATGATTTTACCAAGAGAGGTGAAGCTTCTCACTCTGCACAAGACCCACAGTCAAGTGCTCTAACTCAAATAATCCACTTCCTACCTGAGGTGCCCACTGTGCTGCTTTTAAAAGGTTCTGGGTGAGTACCAATGATGTCACCAAGAGAGCTTCTCACTCCGTGTGAGTCCCACAGGCTGCACAAGCTGGTAAAAGGCAGAGTAATCACCACTTAAAGGTCCCACAGCTGAGTGCTCTAACTCAGGTAAGCTGCTTCCTCTCACTTCTGACAGTATTTTACAAAAGGCTCTGCAACATGTGAAGCCTTTTGTAAAATACATAAAGGAGTCAAGATTTGTTTACTGGCATGCACAACAGAAGCAGCCAGTACTGTTTGTTACAAGTACTGTATACATGTAATAAAAATGAAATGCATGAACTTGACAGATTCCACAAGGGAGTGTTGCAACTTCCACATGGAAACTGAGATTTTGCATCTTCAATATGGAAGTGATGACAATCAGGCCCATTTTACAATGCTATGAAAGGAGTTTTAGAAGGCACATCCAAGTGCAATCAGGGATGTCTAAACCTGAACATTTGAAAAAAATGCAGGCAAATTCAGGTGCAGATACGATTTCAGAAACATGGACATGCCTAAAATGGACGTTTGGGGGGTATCTACGTAGGCGTCCCCAGAACCGTATTTCAGCACCTGGCTGAGAGCTAGGAACAAGGCTGCAGGGTTAAAATCCCACTGCTGTTATCATTAACATTGTGCTGAGTACTGTGGATGATGATGTGCCTTCTTCTCTACACCTTTGATGTTTTTCAGCCAAAATGAGCACTTTCCAGATGCCCAGGGCAGGTCTAAACTTAGATGGGACACTAGACGTCCATAACATTTCTGAAATCAGGTGGGGACATTCAGGTTCTTCAGAATGCCCTTGCCATACCACCATTCAGACTTGAATGTCCCCAGAATCAACTTCCCAAAATGGCTCTGGAGATGTCCTTATGCTTTGGACAGCTATATGCCGCCAGTTTTCAGATGTCTAAAGCATAAATAGGGCTTCCAAAATGACCCCTATATGTATAAGAGCCACCAATTAAATACTGAGACCACAATTTTTATTTTTATTTCCATTTTGGAGGTGGAAATAAGTAATGGATGATTAAAGGGAATGAAACCTTTTAACTCTCGTGTAAAGCCCTGGCTGAATAACCACTTTTTAAAAATCAGTGCATTCCTCTGAATTGGTGCAATGGAGAATACATGTGTAAATGTTTGGCCCACCTAAGCCATGTCCTAACCATGCCTCCACTACACCCCTTTGAAATCTCTGCATTGTATGGATCACCATTTATAAAATGGTGGCTTGCTGAAGGCTACGATTTATCGATGTCAATAATTCTGATTTAACTTGCTGAATTAGCTTATCATAATTTTAACACATATGGGGCATGTTTATTAGAGGACACTCTGACAGCATATATCTGAGCTGCAAAACTAGCATGGAGAACCCCACTAACGTTTGGTGGTGGGGTGTGCCCATCCCCCTGCCATTATTGCGTTAGGTATCCATGCTAACTGGCATGAGGGCGCACTTACCGCCACCCCTTGAGATAGTGTTAAGCTCACCTGAACTAATAACAACATTTGCAGTTAGCACACACCCATAATCCCCATGCTAACTGTGATGCACCATCAATGCCCACGTTATACCCCTAACCTGCCCAGTCCCCAACCAATTGCATGCAAACCGGTTAGAATGGGAATTTTACCATGGGGCACTGTGCTAACAGTGCAGCATAGTTAGTGCATGGCAAACACTATGCTAATGGTTAGCGTGGTTTAGTAAACATGCCCCATAGCTTAGAAAGATCTTCAGAGATAATAATACCCAAATATCAAAATTTAGCAACCACTTGAAAAAGGCTCATATTCAAATCACCTATGTACTTTTCCCCAGAGGCGAGTGGGGATTGCTCCAGTCTGGCTTCCCCTACATACCAGTAAATCTTGAAGGTAGGTCCAGGGAGGCATTTGAGGTGGGAAATGAAGGAGATCTTCAGGGTCGGGGGGGGGGGGGATCATCAGGAGGCTTCAAATGGGAGAGGGTGTCTTAGAGTGGTGGTGACCCACCCTTCTTTTGTGCGAGCACTGACCCCTTTAAAAAAGGCTCCTTGGAGCATCAGACTATGCATTAGTGGCCAGATGTTCCAGGGGAGCAAAATAACACAGCTTGCGATGTTGATCTTAAGCTGTGTTATTCTTTTACTTTAGAAGTTACTGCAGTTTAGTAAATAGCCCCATTAATGTTACTTTTTGTTAAACATACCAGCTTTTACAAATGAACCAGGTCTATCTTAGCCAAAATCAGTAATTCTAAATTATCCTTTTTGGAGGAAAGACAAGGCATAAACATTACATAAACATTAGGAATGCTATTTCTTTACCTTCATTGACCAGAGGGGTTCATAAGAATATAGAAGTTGGTGGGTGCTTCCATGGGAACGTTGACGTAGATGGCCAGTTTTACAATGTGGAAATGCATTGACCAGATGTGACTTGGGAGGGTGATTTTCAACAGGGTTTTATGCACGGAAATGCAATCAGAAAATGTATCCATCCTATCTGTGAGTAAACACAGGCATAGTTGCAATAGATGCAAGAGTTCACCTGCACTCTAGGGAGGCTCCCAAAGGTGGCAAGGAATGGAAAGAAAACAAAATATATTATAATGCCTCTATATCATTCCATGGTGAGACCGCACCTTGAATATTGTGTGCAGTTCTGGTCGCCATATCTTAAAAAGGATATAGCGATATTAGAAAAGGTTCAGAGAAGAGCCACCAGAATGGTAAAGGGGATGGAAGGATACTCCTATGAAGAAAGGCTAAAAAGGTTAGGGCTCTTTAACCTGGAAAAGAGACGGCTGAGGGGAGATATGATAGAAGTCTATAAATTAATGAACGGAGTGGAACGGGTAAACGTAGATCGATTGTTTATGTTATCAGAATATAGAAAAACTAGGGGACATGCAATGAAGCTACAGGGTAAACTATTTAAGACTAATAAAAGAAAATATTTTTTCACTCAACGTGTAATCAAACTCTGGAATTTGTTACCGGAGGATGTAGTAAAGGCTGTTAGTGTAGCTGGGTTTAAAAAAAAGTTTGGACAAGTTCCTGGAGGAAAGGTCCATAAACCATTATTAAGAAGGGACCCAGGATATCAATGCTTGAACCAATACAAGCATTGTGGAACCTGTGTCCCTTGGGGAAACTGCTAGGTACGTATGACCTAGATTGGCCACTGTTGGAAACAGGATACTGGGCTTGATGGACCTTGGTTTGACCCAGTATGGCATATCTTATGTTCTTATGTTCTTATGTCCCCATCTGTTTCAAATAACATAATGACTGATTTAGATGAATTAACTAAATAACCCCAAAAGGATGCAAACATCTTCAGTAAATATATAGGAGCCATAAGAAAGCTATAGAAATTTCTTAAGTAAAGCAGAGTGTCATCTGCATAAAGTGAAATAACATGCCTAATAGTCCCAACCCTAATCCCCAGTATCACTACACTGTCCCTAATCAAAATAGCAAGCAACTCAATTACTATTGCACATAATAATGGACAGCTCTGATGAATACAGTACCCCAGTGGGAAAACAAAACCATCACCAAAGTGCCATTATAGATACTGTCTGCCTGTTCTGTTGCCCTGCTGGGAAGAACTGCCACCGGGCGCTGCTGCGTTGGGGTGAGAGGAGAGGAGACCAGTGCTAGTACTGCCCCTTGCTGCCAACATTATCTGTGGCAATGCAAGAGCTACCCAATAAAAACTTTGTGCCCCAGGTGGGGAGGAGGAGATGTGCATGCTTCCTGCTGTGTTCGGTTTTACTGTCTGCCTGCTGTATTGCCCTGCCAGGACGAACTGCTGCTGGCAGCTGCTGCATTGGGGTGAGAAGCGAAGAGACCAGTGCTGGACCCACCCCTTTCTGCAGACATCATCTTCAGTGATGCAAGAGTTACCCAATAAAAACTTTGTGGCCCAGGTTGATCCCACCTGACGAGTCCTGGTTAAGGCGCACAGCCAAGGGATATGCCACTTAGCATGCTACTTATAAACAAACTGAGCACCCTAGGGATGGACCCTAAAGTTACTGCTTGGGTTAGAAATTGGTTGGGTGGGAGGCGACAAAGAGTACAAGTAAATGGAGCTCACTCTGAGGAGAAGAATGTTACCAGTGGTGTGCCCCAGGGATCTGTCCTTGGTCCGATTCTTTTTAACATCTTTGTTAGTGATATAGCGGAAGGGCTGTCGGGTAAGGTTTGCCTCTTTGCGGATGATACCAAAATCTGCAATAGAGTAGACACCCAGGAAGGTGTAGATAACATGAGGAGGGATCTAGCTAAGCTTGAAGAATGGTCTAGAATTTGGCAATCCAAGGGAGCAATACAGTATAGGAGGTGAAGTACTTTTGTCCACTAAAGAAGAGCGGGACCTAGGCGTAGTTGTGTCTGATGATCTTAAAGTAGCTAAACAGGTAGAAAAGGCGACAGCAAAAGCTAGAAGGATGCTTGGGTGCATACGGAGAGGAATGGCTAGCAGAAAAAAGTAGGTGATAATGCCTCTGTATAAGTCTTTGGTGCAACCTCATTTGGAGTATGGTGTGCAATTCTGGAGACCGCACCTTCAAAAGGATGTGAACAGGATGGAGTCGGTGCAGAGGGTTGCTACTAAGATGATTAGTGGTCTTCATTATAAAGCATATGAGGAGAGACTTAAGGATCTTAATATGTACACCTTAGAGGAAAGGCGGGATAGAGGTGATATGATTGAGATGTTTAAATACCTCCGTGGCATAAATGTTCAGGGAGAGAGCCTCTTTCAATTGAAAGCAAGTTCTGCGATGAGGGGACATGGGATGAGGGTGAAGGGAGATAGATTCAGGAGTGATATGCGGAAATATTTCTTTACGGAAAGAGTAGTGGATCCGTGGAATAGTCTCCCAGTGGAGGTGGTAGAGATGAGGACAGTAACTGAATTCAAAAAAGCATGGGACCAACACAGAGGATCTCTAAAGGTAAAAAGTGGACTGTTGTAATTGTTGTTATGGAAGGACAGACTAGATGGGCCTTGTGGTCTTTTTCTGTCATCATGTTTCTATGTATTTATATTCTCTTATATACTGTGCTATTCTGCATCAGTGCGGTTTATATTGAACAAACTGAAATTACATTGAACAGGGCATTATAACTTGGAGATAACTATTTTACAGGGAACATGGGCTATGGAGGGTTAAGTGACTTGCCCAAGACCACAAAGAGCACCTATGGGACTAGAAACCCCAGTCCTTCTGGCCCAAGGTTGCTGTCCTCTAGTGGGATTTGAACCCCTGACCTTCTGGCCTGAAGTACCTTGCCCCAACCACTAGGCCACTCCTCCACTCCACTCCTTTACTCCACTCTACTTGAAATGCCATTGACCACTGAATGTATTTGGTTGAAATTTGGAGTGGTCTTTAAGATGGTATTTGTATGGGGATGGTTTTTGTAGGGATTTGGAGAGTTGTTTGTAGGGATGTGTTTTGCTCGGGTGGGTGAGGAACAAGCTCAGGTTATTGAGGTTGTGGGGGGACAGGGGACTTATGCACGATGGGTGGTGCAATGGAGGGATAGGGGGTGGTAGGGGAGGACAGTTATTGGCTTCTGTGAGGAGGGGGATTGAGGATGCAGTGGGAGGAGAGAGTGCAGTACAGTGTGCTCCGATAAATGCTCATTTCGCTAGTCAGAAATGGCATGTTTCACATGATGTGATTGCGGATTGAGATTTGCAATTTTTATTTATAACTGAAACATGGTTTTCTCAAGGTGGGGTTGGGAAGTTCATTACTTTGACCTAATCATTGTGCTTGTTTGCAGGTGGCGAGGAGTGAGAAGAGAGAGGGAGGGGTAGCTTTAGTATATAATAGGAAGGGGCTGTGAGGATCTGTTGGTAGACTTACAGGGGTTGGGGAAGGTAGGATTTTTGTTTGTACTGTCCCCCGGGGTAGGGGGAGGTGGGAGATAAATTTGCTGAGATACGATTGGATTATCAATACTTGATTATATTGAGGGATTTCAACTTGGCACATAAGGATTGGCAGACACAGTTTTTCCACTCCATGTTGCTAGACATGTGGTTGGTCCAATTGGTGGGTGGGCCTAAACATTTTAAGGACAATACTTTGGATTTGATTTTTGAGTGAGCGGAGATCGTGGAAGACCTTCCTCTATTAATAGAGACAGAGATAAGGGTTCCCTGGTCGGGTCATTATGTGATACCATTTTGTTTACAATGGGGTGGAGAAGGGAGAGAGGTTAAATGCTTACTTTGAAGGCACGGGCAACACACCTTCTCAAGAGCAGGCATAAATGTTCACACATAGAGTACACAAGTACACGTAGATTAACGTATTTTATTATCAATGTAGTACTTTGCATCTCTGCCCATGTTCCATGCAATCCATGCACTCAGTGAGGCCTACAATTAAAAACTGTGTGTTTATACCAACATATGTACTTTTGCACCTGACCTAATTTGCTAAAATCCATTTTATGCACATATTGTGCCACATATGTGCTAAAATGACTTTCTTAAGATCCAACACAATCAAAATATGTTATTTATTATGTGAGGTTTTTTTTACCAACAGCTTGTTCACACAACATTTAATTTACTTGGTATATATGGTATTTTTTAATGGTTTTGACAGTTTGCTTTAAGACTATAGTAATTGGTTGAGAGAATATATTTTTTAATATATTATGAGTATCCTCAGGTGTCTTTGTGATTTGGTTTCAAGATATACTAAGGCATTTATCTTCAGTCCATTTCACAGAACCTGTAAATAATAGCAAAATACAGCTGAGGAGTAAATGGTGCCATGAAAAGGCTAAATAAATTGTCATCTTAAAAGTTTGTCTACTCTGCAGAAATTGCTGGTTTTATCGATCAATTATTGCCTTAAATTAAGTGGCATAATCTGTAGGCTGAAGATAAATATCACATGTAATTAGGGGTTAATCACCAGGTCAAACCAGGGACACAAATCAATAAGAATAAAAAGATCTTTCATTATAGAAAGATGGGGAGCAAATCTCCTCATCCTGTATCACATAAATAAAGAAAACCATCATGGATGATGTGTTAGTTAAAGACTATACAAAACAGTCTTTGTATGTCAGGAGTGGACCATTATATCTCAACAGGTCTGACTTATGGTTTAGTGAAAACTGCATATGAAATAAATCACAGATTGGTTAATTTTCATAATCTATGGGGTATGTTTACTAAAACCCCGGTAATGTGCGGGCCGCGCTAGTGTGCGGGTGCCATATAAGGAGTGGGCGTTTCTTTCTGAAAAAGAAAAACCGTGATTTAAATATGTGCTAAGGTGCGCAGCGGCAAGTGCGCCCTGCACATTAGCGCATGAGAAAGCTGCGCGGGAGGCATAAGTGGCGCGCTGATGTGCAAACAAAGGAGCAGAGCCACAGTACAATGGTTAAAACACTGACCACTAGTGCAGGGATCAAGGGTTCAATCCCCCACAGTGCCCAAGGAAGGCAGCTGGCTGAGGCATTACTTTAGGAGGCATTTGCATAAGGCAGTGGGCTATTGCTTTAGGAGGCATTTTAATATTGGGCGGCATAAGGCGGTGCGCTGATGCAGAAGCACAGGATCAGAGCCACAGCACAATGGTTAAGACACTGACCAATGGTGCAGGAATCATGGGTTCAATCCCCCACTGTGCCCAATGAAGGCTGGCTGAGGCATTACCCATTATGGGTAAGTTTGCTTTAGGAGGCATTTTATTTTTTATTTTAATTACTACTACTAGCAAACGCACTCTCAAAGCGTGTTAACATAAGGCGCCCCATAAGGCACATTTTAAAGTGCACTGTCCTCCAAGGCACCCTAGAATGTTGCTTATAGGGCGCTTTATAGGGTACCGTATGAGTTACCGCAAGGTCACAGCAATGTTTTTGATGGCAGCACTATGCAATTTAAGGAATGCACAGCATAAGTAGGTGTGCTGACATGCAAGGAGGAGCAGCAGTGTAGCACAATGGGTAAGGCACTGACTACTAATACAGGGGTCATGAGTTTGTTCCCCAGTGTGCCTAATATGTAAGGCTTGCTGTGGCATCAGCTTTGCAATGTATGTATTTTTTCCTGTAGCACTGTAGTTGTATTTTATTAATTGCTGCCAGCAAACAGGTCCTCACATGCCGTAATAGAAGGTGCCGCATAAGGCACCCTATAAGGGACTCCATAGGGCACATTATAAAGTGCACTGTCTGCCACAGCACCCTAAAATGTCCCCTATAGGGCACCCTATAAGTTGCTCCACAGGATAACGTATAGTGCACCTTATATGGACGGTAACCATAAGGTAACCTATAGGGCGCCCTATAAAGCACCCTCTGAGGCACCTTATGGGTACAGTACGATGAGGGTGTTTTTGTTGGCAGCAATAATGTACATTAAAAAGAGATAATGCTCTGAGCAGCCCCATCAAATAACCCCACTGTGGGTTTGAATCCATGACCTCTGGCTCCACAGGCAGTGAAGTAACCATTGTGCTACAACCCTATAGCTGCTAGCAAGCCCCTGGCTGGCTGCAGAGGGAGTGCACGTCACCACACAGACAGCCTGCTGTGGTCACCAGGATAGGATTAGCCCACCCGTACCCATGATGCACTGCACATGCAAATCAGCTGTCCACAGATAAACACAAGATGGGGAATGCACCCCCACAGCACCCCGGCCTGGTAGGGGAAAGTGACCATGTGCACCCTCACAGCACCTCGGCCTGGTAGGGGGTACTGACCGTGTGTTTTACTGGCACAGAGTAGCTACTCACCGTCACATTGTGCGGGTACTGTGCTCACCCTGACGGTGCGGTGAGGCGCCCAGCACCAGGTCCACAGCACCTTCCATGGATGAAAGAGGGTATGTTGGAGGTCCAAAGCAGTGTTAATCTGTGAGATAGGTAGTTTCTGCAGAAACACCTTGGATACTTCTGTCTGTCTCAATCAGGTGTAGCCCCTATGGAACCCCAGGTGGGCTATGCACCACCAACCCCCCCCCCCCCCCCCCAGGCCAAGGGCAGCAAACAGGGTCTCTCATCAACAGATCCACCTTCTACCTCCCTGCAATGGTGGCAGTAGAGGGAACCATCAACCCCAGTCCTGCTGGGGAACAGACACCCCACAGGGCAGTCAATGCAGCTCTGTACACATCCATAACACAATAGCAGACTTTAGGCCTGGATATGCTAAGCTGCACCCCACCACTATCTGATATTCACCTGCAGCAAGCCTTCAGCCACTGCACCCTGCAAGCCACTCTATCAAGACACATACCAGCTGCAAACAGTCTGCTAGCTAGTCCATGGTGCATGTTCCCAGTGGAAATGCATGCACCCAGAACTGGGATGTCAACATACACAACAAGCAGATAAATCAGTGACTGAGCCCCAAAAAGAAACCCATAAATATCACATAAGAGAAATACTATACAGCACTATGGGGGTGCCTAGCCATGCTGTCGTCACTGCACAGTCAGGGTGAGAGTGATCCCCCAGCAGGACATACTGAGGTCACCCTGTCTGTGTAGGTGGTGGCCGGGCACTATAATGTCCCAGCCAGTGCCCTATGCCCTGTGCAGATGCATCCTGGCCAGGTCACCCTGTCCGGGCTATACCCATGGTACCTTGCTCCTCATTATGCACATTGGCAGCCCAATACTGGCAACAGTGCTGGCAGTGTGGGCTGTGGAAAGTGTTTGCAGCCACCACACACTGTATAGACCAGTGGTTCTGAACCAGTCCTCCTTGAACCCCTAGGCCAGTCGGGTGCTCAGGATAGCCCTAATGAATATGCATGAGATATATATGTATTAGAGATATCCTGCCAACCTGACTGGTTTGTGGCCCTCTAGGGCTGGATTTGGAGACCCCTGCCTTATACCTCTGTCATTTAAGATTGTGAGTGGGCAAGGTGCAGATGTCCTAGACATCAAAATGGTAGATAGAATGTGTCACATGCCTCCTCAATTCTCACCACCACCAAAAAGTTGTCTAATAGACAATATTTTGGTGGTGGTGAGAAGCAAAGAGGCATGTGATAAATTCTATCTAATCTTTTAGATGTCTTGGAGATCTGCACTTTGCCCACTCACAATCTTAAATGACAGAGGTGTAAGGCAGGGGTCTCCAAATCCAGCCCTAGAGGGCCAAAAACCAGTCAGGTTGGCAGGATATCTCTAATGCATATATATTTCATGCATATTCATTAGGGCTATCCTGAACACCCGACTGGCTTAGGGGTTCAAGGAGGACTGGTTCAGAACCACTGGTATAGACAGACACACACTCCCACACCTATGCCAGCATTGTGCTACTATAGAGGAGTTTAGCAGCCCTGCCCACCACACCAGTCCTGGGCACAGTACAGGCATGGATATGCTACGCAATACTGTTGGGGGTCACTCCCCAGGGTGGTAAACACTGTCAGAGACCAGACCTGAAGCACACACCGCAGACATCAGAGAGATTGTTATGATGGAGCTCAATGAGCAAACTGTGCTTAACGTAGGACTTGCTATCTGCCAGTAATCATAGCAAACGTTTGATAGGTGTGTACTGTATACCCAGGTGTAGGGTGGCATTGCTAAGGTATGCAAGTGCTAGTATTGGGAGATGCACGCAGGGCCCAATGTCCTGCCTCTCCATGAGGCATTAGCCAATGGGGCCTGTGGGTGTGGGTGTGTCTGGCCCTGTTGGCTGCTGCTTTACGGCAGAGGTTCCCAACTCCAGTCCTGGTGTGCCAAACACTGTTTGGGTTTTCATGCTGTCCCTCATGAATATGCATGGGATACATCTGCATACCATGGGGGTGGTGCATATATATGCAGCACAGGCATCTTTATTAGAGGCAGCATGGAAACTGAATGGTGTTTGGCCCTCCTGGACTGCATTTGGGGGATTCTGCCATAGGTAATGCACATTTCTATGGTGTTTGTGCTGTGTAGGGTAAAATAGAGATTTTTGACCCATGCGTATGATTTCAGCAATAATGGTTCAGTCTTTACTACCATGATTTCTTCATGGGTAAAATAAGGGGAATGGGTTGCCAGAAGCACCAGCTGGGATTTGAACCTGTGACCTTCTGGTCCTAAAGGCACTGGCTGTGTCCGCTGCACCACTGTCTTAGCACAAAAACAGTGCATTCCCTGGGGAGTCCATGGCTGTTTGTCAGACAGGGCCTGTCTGTTGGAGGGCACTGCACCCACATGAAGGGGGCTAGGCCACCCTCTGCTGTGGGCAGCAGCCACTGCCCCCTCCACCAACGGTACCCCTCTGCCACCATGCTGACATGGTCTTATATTGCTGACAGCATCACAGCTAAATGATATGTGGCCCTCCAGGACTGCATTGAGGGGACTGTGGTCTAGGTAATGCGCATGTTTCTGGTGTCTGTGCTCTGTAGGGTAAAATAGAGGTGTTTGGACCATGCTTATGTTATCTGCAAAAAAGGTTGGTCTTTACTATCATGGTTTAGTGGTGGGTAAAATATGGGGATTGGGGTTGCAGGAGCCCCAGCTGGGACTTGAACTGGTGATCTTGGGCTCCTGAACACACTGTCTGTGTTCACTGCACCACACAGACAGCGCAGTCCCTGGAGATAGGAAACCTGGCCAAAGGAGTCATAAACCCTGCTCTGCAGAATTTCACTGTGGGATCATTCACCTTGTATTGGGACGGAGCGTAGACCCTTCTAAAATTCATATTTCTTTTTTGGGGCTTTCTTGGGAGTGATTTTTGATGTTTTCCATGACTATCACTATTGCCCAGCTGGATTATAATTTATTAGAATTTTGTTGTGGTCATTTCCAATTTTTATTTGCTATTTTGTTCTGTGCACATGTATCACACTGCTCACGTTTTGTAGGTTTCCCTGGTTTTGCTGTATATTGCTGACAGAAATGGTTTCTCTTCCCTTTAAATCGGCTCTAACGCGAGGTTTTCACTCGCAGTATTTTTTTAGTTGAATTTCAGCCCCGCTCCTGTGCGGGGAGCCTCTCCTCTCCCACTCTCCACCCATTGACCCTGTCCATCCGCCCCTCGGGAGCCTTCCTCCGCCCTCGGAATGCCTTTCCACGCCTCTGTCGCACATCAGCGTGCCGTGCACTTGTGTTGGCCCATTAGTGCAGCGCACACGTGTGCGGGGCACAAAAACGCACTATTAGCATGCACTAAGGTACCTTAGCGCACGCTCAAGTGCGCCCAGCACAATTGCGCGGTTTAGTAAACATACCCCTATGTATTCTGAAAATTGTAAAACCTTTTAATTTATTAAAAAAAACAAGTAATTAAAGTTTTACTATAAATTGATGACAATAATAGCAACAACAAATCACAGCCATTCTTCTATGCTTCATTAACAAGTACAGATTCCCAGTAGTTCTTTCTTTCTTTTTCATCAAGCTCAGCTGGAATCAGCTCTGGAAATCTGGTCCGTGAACTATCATCCACAGCTAACTAGGGGTTTTTCCTCTATTTCAATACAGACTCCTACTGTTCCATTGTTCGTATTTTAGTCATTTCATCAATAGTATAGAGTCCAGAAGCCATACCATGCACTAGGGTCCTTCTGAAATCATGGATCATGACCTCCAAACCTTGCCACCAGATGTTATCCTTAATATGATCATGGTTCTTGCTCACCCAGGGATTCTGAATGCTGCCTCCCGGCTGTTCCCAGCCCTAGTCGATCCAATGTACAGATGACCCTACAAGGGAATTGATTTGAGAGCCTTTTATAAGATAGCATGCAACACTGCCACTGAGCCACCGGGCCAGTCCCTGCACAAATTTTTAACATGTAAGAAAAACTTTGAATGCAAGTACTCAATGTTCTTGTATAATACCAGCTTGACAATCCATGTGGCACCTAAGGAATCAATATGCAAAATATCCAGATGTCTAAAATTAGAAATTAAACATCTAGATCTTCATACATGAAATATTTCTTGCTGCTGAGCACATACATTTAAGAATCTATTTTACTAGATTCCTAAAATGAACTCAGTGGGGTCAGGATGGCGAAAGAGTTTAGGTTCTCATTGCTGATTTCCTTTGTTAGGCTCCTAACCTAGGGAGCCCTTTTATTGTTGTGGTATGCTTTTGCACCTAAGACATGTTATGTGCAAAAACAATGCATGGTAAATACAAAGCCTCTACAGTAAGCGTAAGGTGTATGCCCTGGGTCCCATGTTACATGGATCAGCAGATAGTGCAGGTGTACTTGCACCCTCCTACCAATGTTTGTAATGCACTGCTCACAACCCAGTGCTGCCTCAATCCCATGCCTTGGCAAAAAAACAAAACATGGAAGCAAGCTCTGTTGATAGTGCTCCTCTACTAAACCCCTATCAAACCCATCATCAGAGAGCAGAACCCCTCAGCCCTATAATATGATCCTCCTTCTCAGAACAACAGTGCCCTCCTTTTGACCCCCCTCCATTCAAACATTACTATTTCTGATCCCCCTGAACACAGTCTCCTATCACAAACTTACTCCTAGCACCCAGTTGAAGTCTTAACCCTCCTGCACCTTCTGAGCCCTACCCCAGGCAATCATCTGCTATAATCCCTGATAGCTAGTGGATGAGACAACAGCAATTCCCCTTTGCTCCTGCCCCATTGCTACCTGGATCCAAAATGAAAGATACAACACCTAGCAGCATTTCACAGTACTAGTCGATCTAGTCAGTAGCAGCTTTATGAGATATCTGGATATCTAAGCATTTTGGCTCATAGATAGTGTTCTATAGGGATGTGCATATTAGCATGCATTCAGTTTATTTGGGTGCCTTAAAAGTGTTAGTACATGAAAAATCAATTGTATGTGCCTTAACCTCTGAATTAACAGGTGCACAATCAAATGTGCATGAAAAAAAATTCTAATAGAAGTAAAAAAAAAATGTTATTAAAATGAATGTGTGAAATGAACAAAAAAACATCCCAAAATGGGGAAAAATGTCCAAAGGAACCAAAAACAAAAGTCGTGGACATCCACATTTGTGAAATGACCTATAGCCATGTATGTACCCGGCCTTGCTATCTGCGTGGGGTGTCAATAGAAATGGTTATTGAGACGTTCATCTTTCAGGACGGAGATGGAGCAATTTCAGAAGGCATGTATACGTGCCTCCCTTAACTGCTGCCACCCCAGGATTTCTGAACATTGTACTCTGGACATCCCAGATTCTTCCTAGTTGTCCCTTCTAAAATTGTACTTCACATCAGCAAATTCTAGGTCTGAAACCAGAGAGACCTGATGGATATATAAGGAAAAACATATTAGACTGGTATACAGGCAGCAAAAGAATAAAGACAAAAGAGATGCCCCCACAAAAAGCAAAAACAAAAACAAAACAAAGAGCTGGGAAATAAAATAGAAAACAACAAGTTTTATTAAGCCTAGCTTGGCTGTGTTTCAACAGCAAGTACCTGGTCGGGCAAGTATGTGATGATAATCAAAAGATTAAAATAAAACAAATTAACCAGTTCAGTATCAAGAAGTGATGCATCATGCGAGCTTAGCAATCTGCCAAAATTACATCCGTGCCCTTGACGCAGGCACTTGCCACCAAAATGCGGCCGTGTTGGGCAATAAAATTCATTGCTTTTTTATTTTATTCCCCTGCTTTTTCTTTCATTTTTGATACCCAGGCAGGCTGGAGTGGAGACCCCAGTGGACAAGAACCAAGGGCCTAATATTTGCAGACTTTTATCCGGTTAACAGCACTTGCTAACCGGATAAGTGCTATGAGAAGGATTTTCTGAATATTTCCTCTGACCAACATGTCACTGTTTGGAGAGTGCCAAAGTGATCCATGAAAGAGGAGAGGACAGTCCAAGAGGTTATACAATTAGTGGTGACTTTCAATCCACTAACAGGATAAGAAAGTGTATAAAGTTAGGTCACCAAAACGTGAAGGCCTAACTTTATTCAGTTGTCTAGCAGGATAGAGGCTGAATATTACCGCTATAAAGATAGACTGTAGCGGTCACAACTGAAACAGGATATTCAGTGGAAGCCACTTCACAGACACTTCTGCTAAATAAGTGTTTTCAATTTGCATACAGCGACCAATGCCTAAACAAATGCTGATGTCTATAGGCTGAATATCAGTAAAGGTTTACATCTCACTATATATGTAACTGGCAGCTACGTAGTGTTTCTGAGCAGAGAGTGGGATTGTGTGATCAAACCTAACTAGCATGGAACTGCAGTTAAACATTTATATTCTGAATTATCTGCAATCTTTTCAAGTGAAAACTTTCAAATCGTTATATAAGATTTTACAGTAATTGATACAATTCATAACAAATGCATAGACAAGTGTATGCAAAGCTGTTGAATTTAAATAAGCCCTAACTTCTTGAAGTTGCCTGAGAGCTAGGAAACAAGATTTTACCACCAAGATTTTCTGGCCTTCAAATTCAAGTCAAAAATCAAAACTGCAGCCAAAAATGGGTATGAAATCAAGAAGGGGTATCGGTTGGTTGCAAAGAACTGGTGAAATAGCTGGATTTGATTTGCTTTTCTGTAACAAAGTACTTGAGATTTTCATGTGCTCAGCTTCAGATGGTTGGTTTCCAACCACTAACATGCAGCATCTAAACAATGGTCAACTCTGTAGCTAATTGGCCGACATATGCCATTAGTTTGACTTCATTGGCAAATATGTTACTTATCCCCACTGATTGATTGTACTAATGTGGCTAAAGGGATAAGAAATATGTTCAAAAGAAGGGGAGACAACACTGATCTTTTTAGGATGCCACAGCTAAGAGGATATGTGGGAGAAAACTCTGAATTAAAAAGAACCTCAAACGGAGGTGGAGCCAGCAGAGGTCCGAGATGGCTGCCTGAAAACGCTTCTCTCGCAGACCCGAATTAAAATCCCTACATACCGCCTATAAAGGGCAGCTGTAGGAGAGTGGGAGACATCCCAGCATAAAGTAAATGGGAGTAATTATTACCAGCACCAAACAGACACGATTAGACTTTGCAGGAACGCTGGGAGCGGGTTCGAAGAGATCAAAGTCAGATCCTTTATCTCCACTCAAAATGGCAGCACAAAGGGAGCCCCCGGAGGGATTCCATGAGCTTTTGTGGAGAACAGCGGAGAGACTCTAAACATGGTCCAAACAGACATGAAAGAGGTTTGATGCACATTGGAATCTCTTACTTTTGGTATAGACTCAGAGGAAAAGAGGTTGACTGCACAAGAGGAGAGAGCGACGCGTGCTCTGAAATCCTCCAAGCGGATTGAGTGGCTTGAACTTAACTTAGAAGATATGAACAATAGGGCCCACAGAAACAATATCCGTATCTTGGGCATACCTGAAGGAATGTAGGGATCTGATCCAACAGCATTCCTGGAAGCATGGCTCCCAAAACTGCTTAAAGTAGACTTCAAGAGACCTTTTGAACTGGAATGAGCTCATAGGATTCCCTCACAGAGTGGCTCACAAGCTGGAAGGCGTAAGCCTATGATTCTCTGCGCACTTCATTTTCAGCAGGTAACTCAACTAATGGTGGCCGCCAGAGCATCGTCTTCCCTGCAATTTGAAGGGCACAAGATATCATTGTATCCAGATTTCAGTAAAAGCACCGTGAAAAAGAGGAAACAATTCCTGGTGCTACATCCCAGACTCCAGAAATTGCAGGCCTGGTACCGGCTATTTTACCCGGCACACTTTAAGGTAACCCTGAACAACATAACAAAGTCATTTGAGGACCAGAACTTATTAGTGGCATACATTGATGATAAGGAATCACTCCTAATGCATTGAACAGTTCAAGGTCTCTGCGCTGGTCTGTGAGTCTTCGGCAGCTCCGTGGAGAACATTTCTAGAGTTTTGGATGTAATGTTGGTGATGTGTTGGTGGTAATATTTTTCTCTTTAGTTAAGGCAACAGCTTACCATTAAGTTTGTTCTACTCTCGCAAATAGTGTTGCGGTTAATGGTACTGTTAAATTGCTCAGTGTATAACCAGAGTATGTCTTCCAGTGGATAGAGGGGTAAAGGTAATATGGAAAGGCAAGGGAAGGGTCTCTCCCTGTAAATATATACATATTAACAGAGGAGCTTCTTATATCAATCAGGAGAGGCCGAACACTTAATAAATATAGGTGGTACATTAATGTAACTACAAGGAAGGGGTCTATCGGGGGCCACAAGCTCCTCGCTGTCTTACCTGTGTGTTTCTTACTACCTGAGTTGAGGTCGGGTATGGCTCTTTATGAGATGGGCGAGAACAAGAAGGGCGTTTGTTACTGAAAAGTGGGAAGTGGGCAGCGGTGTTGTTCTAACACAAGATGAGACATGGCGGCAGCACCAAAGGGAATTAAACTAATATCTTTGAACATCAAGGGTATACAGAATCCTATAAAGAGGAAAAGAAATTCTAACATATGGTAGGAAACAGCAAGCTGACATTTTTTTAATACAGGAAACACATTTGAACACCCTGGAAACTAAGAAATTGGGAGGGGGTTACTACGAATTAGTTGGGCATGCCCCGGTGGTTCACAATAAAAATGGGGTTGCTATACTAGCCTGTAGCTCACTGGGGGCAAAGGTCAAACTTACCAGTAATGACACGGAAGGGAGATGGGCTAAGGCAAGACTAACTATTGATGGTTCGAAATTAGCAATATTTAATATCTATGCTCCATGATTAGCAGAAAGTCTACATGAAGAAGCACAATTGCCTCTAGTGGTAGGCGGAGATTTTAACATGACACTAGACCCACTGGTGGACCGAAGCCCAAGTAAAAAGGGAAGCCATTTGAGAGCAAACCTAGTACTTAAAGCATCTATGGAGTCAGTGGGACTAGTAGACATTTGGAGATTGTTCCATCCCACCGACAGAGATTTTACTTTCTTTTCTCCCCCTCACAGCTCACATTCCTGTATTGATTACTTTTTAATCTCTAAATCCCTAGTACCTGGAACCAAATCCGCAGACATCCTGGCTATGCATATCTCGGATCATGCGGCAATCGTGTTAAGCCTTCAAAGTCTGGGGAGGGTAGCATCTTCTGGATCATGGTCTTTTAAGAGATCATTATTATTAGAAAAAGAGTTCCAGGAAACTATCAAAGTGGCTTTGGTTGGGTATTTTAGTGTGGATGTACCATCTGCCATGGCCGGATGGCCATGGTGGGAAGCTTGTAAAGCGACAATGAGAGCAGCGATCACGAGCTAATCCATAAAAGAATCACATCAAAAGAAGGTCCAGTTAAACCTGTTAAAAAAAAAATAAGAGCAGGGGAATGACTGTGGTATAAAAAAGCTGACCCAAATATTTTAAGCTGATTGCAAAGGTTGTGATATCAATATAACTTTATATTGGGAGGAGTGGCCTAGTGGTTAGGACAAGGTACTTCAGGCCGGAGGGCCAGGGGTTCAAGTCCCACCTGGGGACAGCAATCTCAGGCCAGAGGGACTGGGATTTCTAATCCTATAGGCACTCCTTGTGGTCTTGGGCAAGCCACTTAACCCTCCATTGCCCATGTTCCCTGTAAGTATTAGTGTATGTGTGTCATATCCCCTCGTGTTAAATGTATCTCCCAATTGACCGCTTTGACCCGGTGAAAAGTGGGATATAAATACAGCTAAATAAATAAATAAATATTGAGTTCGGAGGTCAAACAAGTCATGTATCAACAGCAATCACATTACTACACTGAACAAAACAAAGCTGGCAAATTACTGGCATCCGTGCTAAAAAATAGGCATAACAAAACCCATATAACTAATTTATTAGATGGCAAACAGAATATTCTAAACAAAAGTGAGCAGATCCTAGATGCCTTCTTACAGTTCTATGCTAAGCTATATAAATCTGAAGCAACAGCGGGTTCGGATGACCTCAATGCATTCTTAAGTCATTTAGATCAGCCAGTATTAGAGGACACTCAAGCCAAAGAGCTAGACAAACCTCTGACAGAGGCAGAGATTCAACTGGCAATAAAATCTATGGCACAGAGCAAAGCTGCTGGCCTGGACGGTATCCCAAATGAGTTCTATAAAACATTTGCCAAAGAACTAGCCCCTCAGATGCTAAAATATTTTCAGCTCCTACAGGAAAATCTGGAAGATACTGGGTGCCTTTCAGAAGCGATCATTGTCATTCTGGAAAAACCTGGAAGAGATCCCAGACTGGTCAGTAATTATTGGCCTATTTCATGCCTAAATGCAGACTATAAAATCTATGTGACAGTTTTGGCGCGCCGCCTTTCACAGGTCTTGCAGGGGTTGATATATTCTGACCAGTGTGGCTTTATTCCTGGTCGTTCAACAGCTGATAACGCCAGGCTTCTATGTAATTTAATCATAAAAGCAAACACATTAGACTCGCCTTTTGTGGAGTTATCACTGGACGCAGAAAAGACTTTTGATAGGCTCGAGTGTCCCTTTTTATTTAAGGTTTTAGAATGGTTTGGGTTTGGCACATCTTTTCTTCACATGCTTGGGGTTTTATACACCGACCCGACGGCACGCATACTTGTGAATGGTATGCTTTCTCAGCCTTTTACGCTCCATAGGGGCACCCGGCAGGGGTATCCCCTCTCCCCCCTTCTTTTTTTTTTTTTTTTTTAAACTTTTATTTTCATTTTGCAACAAACAAAAGAAACAACACACCAAAGGAGACAAAACAAGTATACAATAAGGAAAAGCAAACCCTATTACCCCCCACCCCCATGCTTCTTCTCTAAACCGATAGTATCAGCATGTGAGCGCTGCCAAACAACAGTGATCTTACATCAAAACGAACATAAATAGTATCTGCGATACAGAATGATCATATGACAGAGATTTATACAAATTTAAACAGTCAGATGAGAGCATTTAGCATTGTGAACATAGTCATTGAGCATCTTCCATTTAGACAGATGATGGGGGGTCTGAACGGAAGAAGCAAACATACGAGGTATTTGTTCATATTTACTATAGAGACAGACATGATTCCACCATTCATTGGGGCTCAGATGGGAGCTATTTTTCCAGTATTTCGTAATTAGGGAGATAGCGATGCCCAGCATAAAGTCTAAAAGGAAGTAAGCCGATTTTGGAAGAGAGGGGATCCCCGCAGCTGAGCGGAGTCCCACTATCCTCCAAGAAAGGGGCTCTTGAAAGTGCAAAATAGATTGGATACGACCCCAGACCCGACGCCAGTAATACTGTAGTGCGGGACATTCATACATAACATGAGTTAGTGAACCAATGGCCGCATGGCATGTCCAGCATCTATTGCCCTGGGAGGTGTTCCATTTGGCTAATCTGTCAGGAGTATAGAAACACCGGTGGGCTAGAAAGAAGAGTGTCTGAGTGAGTGAGGCGGATCGGGAGACCCGTGTCACTCTACTCCAGACGAGGCTCCATTGCTCCGGGGTCAAAGTTACATGCAGTTCCCGCTCCCATGCTTTCTGTGCTATAGGGGTACCTCTATTTACAGCATTACATAAGGTTTTGTAAAAGTTAGATGCTACACCCGGTGAACTCCCGATAGATCGGATAGTCTCCGACAATCCCTGGGCATGGGATTCCGATGGCGGGAGCACCTTAGCACTCCGAAGACAATGCTGTAGTTGCACCAACTGAAAGTAGTGTTTCGCTGGGAGACCAAATTCAATTTGCAATTCGCTAAAAGTTTTCCAGCGACCATCATGGAACAACTGGTTAGGGATCCAAATGCCCCTAGTGTACCAGGGGCTCCACGCCATCGGTTTATTTTGTATTTGAAATCGAGTATTGTACCAAAGCGGGAGTCTGTCTAACGGACAGAATCGGGAGTCTAGAGATTGCATAAGAGTATTAAAGGCACCTAAAGTGTCTAAAAGCATTGGTGGATAGTGGGAGTCTGATGGGAGAGTCATACCAGGGAGATAAGTAAGAGGAATCGGTTTGCAAAGGTCCTCCTCTATGTCTAGCCACACAGGTCTACTCGGTGCTAGATCTTCCAGCCAACGAGCGCCTTGTTTGAGAAGAAAAGAGTGGTGATATTTCAGAAAATCAGGGAATCTGACACCCCCATTTTCCTTATCTGCTTGCAATTTATGCTTCGCTATCCGAGGTGTCTTATTTTGCCATAAGTATCTAGTCAGAAGGCCCTCTAAATCTTTATATGTACGTCGAGGTAGGAGACAGGGCAACATTTCTAAAATGTAATTCACTTTAGGAACAATCATCATTTTTATGGTTTCTAGGCGACCCCACCAGGTAGGTGTTAAAGGAGTCCAACGGTGAGTAAGCGCCCGGACTTTAGAGGTTAAGTCTTTGGCATTAAAGGAGATAGCGTCTTCCAAAGGAGAGCAGTAGTGAACCCCAAGGTATTTGACCATGCGAGGTTGCCATAAAAAGGGAAAGGATTGCATATCTGCCTGATGAATCAGAGGATTTAGTGGAAAAGCTACCGACTTGGTCCAATTTATCTTATAACCCGAAAGTTGTGAATATTTACCAATTTGCTCTAGGACGGCCGGCACTGAGTCTAGAGAGACAAAGAGCATAAGGTCATCAGCATATGCTGAAATTTTGATTTCCCTATGAGAGAAGGGGACTCCATGAATCTCCTCCGATTGCCGGATTAGTAAAGCTAAGGGTTCGAGTGCAAGATCGAAAAGAAGTGGAGACAGTGGGCATCCCTGGCGAGTACCGCGTTGAAGGGGAAATGGCTGAGACTTTAAAGCATTAGCACAGATACTGGCTGTAGGCTGTGCATACATGGTGCGGAGACAACGGAGAAAACCTTCTCCGAATCCGTACCAGCGGAGAGTTGCAAACAGGAAGGGCCATTCTAAGCGATCAAAGGCCTTCTCAGCATCAAGTGAGAGGCCAACCAATGGTCGATCAAGATTAACTGCGGTAGTCAGTACATGACATAGAGTCCGAGCATTGTCAGCAGTTGATCTACCGGGAATGAAACCGCATTGATCTGGGTGTATTAAAGTAGACATCCTATCAGAGAGCCGGGTGGAGAGAATGGTGGCAAATATTTTATAGTCCGCGTTTAGGAGGGAAATTGGACGATAATTAGCTGTTAGTTGCGGATCTCTCCCCTCTTTCTCAAAAACTACTACATTTGCCATTGAAAAGGACCCAGAAGGAGATCCCTCCTCGGCCAGAGCAGAAAAATAAAGTTTCAAAACTGGAGCTAAGTCAGCGTTAAAGGTTTTGTAGAATTCAGCAGGGAGACCGTCCGGGCCTGCAGCTCGACCTGTGGCACATCTCTTGATAGCAGAATGAATTTCTGATAAAGTGAATGGTTTGTCCATGGCCTCTCTATCTTCGCCAGATAGGGTCGGTCGTTGTACCCCTGAGAGTAATCGTTCAAATACTTCTGGCTCAAAATCACATTCAGATTGATAAAGCCGAGTATAAAAATCACGAAAGAGTCCTAAGATTTCTGTATCTTTAGTGACCAAGCCCCCCCCCCCGACGGATTACGGAGAGCAGTAACACGCTTGGCTTCTTTTTGACCTTTCAGGGCATTTGCTAACAATTTGCCAGCACGGTTATTTTCCCGGTAATACATCCCTTGTTGTGATTCAATATTTTTAGCAGCAGCAGTATACAAAAGCTGATTGTATTGAAAACGAAGGCGTTGTAAACGGAGTAAAATACATGGGTCAGTATGGGACGTGAGGAGACGCTCCCCAGCTTGTATCTGTTGCTCTAGAAGCAGTAAGTGTTGCTTTCTTTGTTTCCCCTGTCGAATTTGATAGCTGGTTATAGTTGCACGGATAGATGCCTTAAAACCCTCCCACCAAGCCCAGCTCGCTGTGTCATGGGGTGAGTTAAAATGAAAATAATCTTGGATAGCGGCCTTTATGTCAACCTGAAAATCTTTTTGATCTAGAAGGGATCTATCAAAAAACCAAGCTCGGGGAGGATCATCTCGTGTAGTGACATGTAATGAAAAAGATATGGCAGCATGATCTGAAATATGGAGAGGATGAGTCCTAGCCGTGTCCACTTGAGAAATCAGTGCTTTGGAAATGAGAAAGAAATCTATTCTAGATTGTGAGTGATGGGGGGCAGAGAAAAAGGTGAACTCTAAGTCGGAGGGGTGAAGCAGCCTCCATATATCTACTAGCGCAAGATCTTGCATCAGAGCTGTAAGGGTAGCAAGACTCTTGGGTGGACTACTCATTCTAGGCGGTTGTCTATCTATCAAAGGGTCTAGTACTTGATTGAAATCGCCACCAAGTATTAATGGAGTATTGGCAGAGGCCTGTGCCAACTGCGCAATACTTGCATAGTAAGCAGGGTTATCCACATTCGGGGCATAAATACAAATACACGTGAATTCACTATCTCCAACCTTAAGGTGTGCACGGGCCCATCTACCCTCCTTATCAGAGCTAGTATCCATTACAGTAGCTTGCAAAGACTTCTTAACCAGAATGGCTACCCCACACCGTTTGGAAACGGCGGGAGAATAGGCAGCCACCATGTAAGGCTTAGCATTGAGTTTCAGTGTTTCAGCGGAGTTTAGATGCGTTTCCTGAAGAAACACTAAATCAGCATGCTCATGGTTAAGATAGCTAAGGATTTTCTTTCTTTTGATTGGGCTATTGATGCCTTTTACGTTAAGTGATAAGATCTTACATAAGGCCATTCAGAAAGGTTAAAAATTCTGAGCATGATAACGCACATAATTTCACAATGTCCCTCAAATTAACTGTATCTGGCTGTACACATAATATGATAGAAAATAAGCTAATGTAATACAATGAAGCGCCCCACATTAAAAAAGAAAAACCGCGGTGCGGTAGAGAAGAAGCAAAACCCCAGAAATTACTGGCGACCATGTGTCTGCGGGGAGAAACCCCAGAGAAGGCCGAAATTGAAAACATATAACCTGTATAACTGTGCGTGCTCCGAATCCAACCGAGGCACACATCATGGAGGGATAGGAGACCAAGAGAGTCATATAGAGAAAGAAAGAAAAGTCCAGGCAGTCTCTGTGCTTGGCTATGACCACCGCGTCGGGCCCTTCAAAATGGCGGTCAGAGCCGGCAGATAATAAGTCCAAGTTGTTGGATTAGCGCATCTGCTCTGCTTCTTTGGAGTCTAAAAATGTTGATAGTAGATCAGGATCTTCGAATGTCCTAGTTTGGTTGTGGAGAGTCACTCGGAGCTTCGCTGGATACAACAGGCCAAAGCGAGCCTGTAGCTGTTGAAGTCGAGGGCGAAAAGCAAGGAGCCTCTTCCGACGGTCAACTGTGGGCTTTGCCAAATCAGGGAAGAAGGAGACTCTATGACTTTCAAACTCCAGATGATGATTCGCCCGGGCAGCGTTTAGAATTTGTTCCACTTGTTGATATCGTAGTAATCGAAAGATAATAGGCCGGGGGGTCGTTCGATTGAGCGCCATATGGGTAGGAACACGATGTGCTCGATCAATTTCCAGATCTCTATGAAAAGTGATCTTCAGCAAGGAGGGAAGAGTTTTGAGCAGGAATTCTCTTATATCTCCTGCTTCCGCCCCCTCCGGTATTCCAATGAGCCTCACATTGTTGCGACGGGCTCGATTATTGCTATCTTCTAACTCTTTTTGAAGATTCTGTATCTGGCGCTCAGCCTTGTCCAGTTTGACCAAGCGCACCGCGTGCGAGTCGAGGACCCCCGCCATGTTGTCCTGCCGTAATGAAAGACTTTCAAGTCGGTCCTGGAGCACACCGAAGTCTTCTCGCATGGCTCGAAGCTCTTCTCCGTTGGACTGCACCAGTTCCTTCACGCCGCGTATTTCCTCTAAGATCTCCTGGTGCATTTCGGGGTTTTCCAGAAGTGGAACCATCTTCTGTGGGGAAGACACCTCTGTTTTGGAGCGTTTTCCGTGTGAAGAAGAAGGAGACCCGAAGTCCAAGCGCGCTGGTTTATGGGCCGCCATCCCCCCCGAGGTACCCCGGTAAGTTCGGAGCAAAATATTAAGTTTATGTAGGTATTAAGTCAGGATTCTGAGTAGGCCTCTCGGGAGCTTCAGCGCGAAGCGTCTTACCCGCTGGACATCAGGCTCCGCCCCCCACCCCCCTTCTTTTTAACCTGGTGCTAGAACCACTAAATCTGGCTATTAGACAGTCGGCTAACATTAAAGGAGTAGCAATAGGAGAATTGCAGGTTAAACTCTCAGCTTACGCTGGCGATCTCCTGCTCTTTACCCAGCCTTCCTGGGTAGCGGAAATTCTAAAGGTAATCGAGCGATACTCAACAATCTCAGGGTATAAGATAAACTGGAACAAATCAGTAGCCTTCCCTTTAAACAGTTTTGCCACTGCGGTCTCAATGGTGGCGTTTCCATTTCAGTGGGAGGCCCGGTCGGTTAAATATTTAGGAGTTCGATATTCTGCCTCAATAGACCAGACTATTTAAACTAATTGCAAAGTGTTGCTGGAAATGGTTAGGAAATTGACTCTAAATTGGTCTCCCCTCCACATTACATGGTGGGGCAGGCTAGAGACCATAAAGATGATGATTATGCCAAAAATAAACTACATTCTAGGAATGTTGCCAATAATGCTTCCTGCAACACTATACAAATCCTTTGAATGACCGTTGATCAACTTCTTATGGGGAGGGAAGCAACCCAGAATCTCCCTTCGTAAGCTAAAGCTGCCCAAAGACAAAGGAGGGGTACTATTCCCAGACTTTCAACATTATCATATGGCCTCTATTCTAAAACAAGGGGCCTTATGGGCTATGCATAATGAACTGAACCAAAAACCAATGTGCCTAGAGGTCGAGTCTCGGCTAGCTTCCCCATGCCCTGTACAGCTGCTCCTGGGAACAAGGTTAGCGGATCAATCGTCGGCGGGGCAGGTAGTTGCATCCACACAGGAGGTTTTCCTAGCTCTTGCTTCACTGGTTGGCAAGGATAATCCCTCTTCCATCACCTTACCACTGTGGTGGAAACCTTTATTAAAAATAAAAAAAACACCTTTGCTTGGAAGCAATGGCAGGAGTACAGTGTATGGACATTGGGTCAATTATTATCTCTGGGCAAATGGAAAGATTTTGCCGGCCTACAAAAGGAATTCCTGTTACCAAATATTTGTTATTTTCAATGGTTACAGTTAAAGCACTGTATCAAGGCAGCCATTATCGATATCACTAACTTGTCAGACACAGGGAATTTGACCAACAGCAACAGGGAAACTGCGGGAAAGCCAGGAGCGATATCAGCATTATATGCCCTTTATAGAGATCACTCTTCAGTCAGTCCAGTTGGACTTTTGAAAGTATGGGAGGAAGATTTGGGCACCTCTGTGTCCTCACAGGTGTGGGGAAAACTTTGGGGATCAGTTACTAGAGTTTCTAGGTCAGCCGCGCTCACACAGTCCTTAAACTTTTTCCTACATCATGCTTACATCACTCCTTTAAAATTAACCAAGTGGGACAAACAGTCTAATGGGTGCTGTTGGTCATGTCATGATCAGTTAGGCATCTATGCCCACATAGTTTTCGAATGCCCTGGTGTCCATAGGTTTTGGATTCCAGTCTGGAACAGAATGCAGAGAGTTTTAAAATTCATGGCTTCCTTGACATGGAATGTCATATGCCTAAGATCCGCAGCTGGTATTCCATCTCTAAATAAAGAGAAACATTTCTTGTTGAATTTTATGTTAGCCATTGCTTTGAAAATTATATTTACAAACTGGAAGTGTTCGCACAATTTGGACTGGAAAAACTGGTGGAATTCTTTACGTCAGTATGCAAGTTATGACTAAACATACAGTAAAATACATCATAGTGGGAGTGGAATACCAAATATAGAGAAATGGTCGCTGCTTGATGAGTTTTCTGCCTGCTCATTAACATAACATATTGTTAGGCACAGTAGGTAAGAGTCGAAACTGAAAGATTAGCAAGGTCCACTCGTACAGAGCCTGGGGGGGAGGGGTGGGTTGGTATTGTTAACTGTTCTTTTTTTGTATTGTTGTGTGCTGTGATGTAAAATTCTAAAAATATTAAATAAAAAAAAAAAGAACCTCAAACTATCCAGAGTTGAGGAAGTTGGTAAGCTGTTTTAGTGCCTTGCCACTAACTTCTGAATCCATAACACATGACAGGAGGATTTGATGACTGACTAATCGAATGCAAGGAAAAGGTCTAATAAAACAATGATAGCTAATTTTCCAGCATCCAGGAATCTCCTGATCTCACTCAGCAAAGCAGTCAATAGGGTTTCTGTACTATGTTTTTTCCTAAATGCAGACTGTCAAGGATGAAGAAAATTGTTTTTTTACTGGCAAAATTACACAGTTGGAGGAATATTGCCTCGTCTGCAGTTTTAGAAATAAATTAGATGTTTAAGGCAGGCCTGTAGTTGGCTGGGAAAAATGTATCCAGGGATCATTTTTCAAAAATGGATGAATTTCAGCTTGTTTCCAGAGCAAAATTCCTAAGTTAGGATCTTTGACAAAGTGCTGAAGTAGATTGATGTAAGAGGGTTAAAAAACAGTAACCAACTGACGGAACTAATAAATGTTGAGATAGGTCAGGTTTTCCATCAAATTCAATCAGAAATAGATCCAATATTTGTGTAAATTCACCACAAATATCCTTTATTCTTTTAAAAAGGAAATTAGCAAAGGTGTTTACTGAAGGGAAAGACCCTGAATCAGGAATAGTATTACAACTTAAAAGATCAAGACTCTTCATGGCCTGATAGAGTTGCTTCACTGAATTTGAGCTAGACTGGATATGGGTAAAGAAATAAGCTCTCTTTGCAGCCTTGATGTTCTTGTTATAAAAGCTAATTGGAAAAAAAATGAAATTTTCAAGATATGGTGTAAACTCTCTATCTCTGGTTTTCTGGAGCTCATCATAGTGGGCATTAATAATCATCAAGGATGATGAATTTCTGAAAATCGGATACCACATCAGAAATGGCTGTAATAATATGTTTATGGGGGATTTTTTCTTCCCAGTCCGACTTTTGCAAGGCATCAAGGCAGTTCAGAATAATTATTACAACATAATATAATAAAAACGTAAAAGATAGGAAATTACAAACAGTAAGAAAATAATACAATTAAAAAACAAACAAACAGAAAAAGAGAAATAGTATCTCAAACTGCAACTAACAGAGCCGGGAGCAGTATATTAAAAGAATAACCCACAAACAGGAACAGAAGCGAGGGGCATCTTGAACAATTTTCAGAAGACTGTGTACGTGAAAAACTAGCTAAACTTAAAGTAGACAAAGTGATGGGACCAGATGGGATACACCCTAGAATACTGAGGGAACTTGGGACGTTCTAGCAGCTCCACTGACCTTTTCAATGCCTCGTTGGAGTCAGAAGTGGTGCCAAAGGACTGGAGAGAGGCTCATGTGGTGCCTTTACACAAAAGCGGAAGTAAGGATGTGGTTGAAAACTACAGGCCGGTTAGTTTAAATTTGTGGTGAGTAAATTATTGGAAATGCTGCTGAAAGAGAAAATAGTGAGGTTTCCTGGAGTCCAGTGGATTACAGGATCCGAGGCAGCATGGATTCACCAGAGGCAGGTTTTGTCAGACAAATATGATTGATTTCTTTGACTGGAAAACCAGGGAGCTGGACCGAGGGGGAGCCCTAGATGCGGTGTATTTAGATTTCAGTAAAGCCTTTGATACCATTCCTCACAGGCGACTTATAAACAAACTGAGCACCCTAGGGATGGACCCTAAAGTTACCGCTTGGGTTAGAAATTGGTTGAGTGGAAGGCGGCAAAGGGTACAGGTAAATGGAGCTCACTCTGAGGAGAAGGAGGTTACCAATGGCGTGCCCCGGGGATCTGTCCTTGGTCCGGTTCTTTTTAACATCTTTGTTAGTGATATAGCTGAAGGGCTGTCAGGTAAAGTTTGCCTCTTTGCGGATGATACCAAAATCTGCAATAGAGTAGACACCCAGGAAGGTGTAGATAACATGAGAAGGGATCTAGCTAAGCTTGAAGAATAGTCTAGAATTTGGCAGCTGGGATTTAATGTTAAAAAATACAAGGTCATGCATTTGGGCTGCAGTAATCCAAGGGAGCAATATAGTATAGGGTGTGAACAGGGCCGGCCCGTCCATTGAGCAAGAATGTTTTTTGCACAGGGCCCCGCGTTTCAGGGGGCCCCGCGCAAAGAACATTCTGCTTTTTTTCAAAATTAAATTAAAAAAAAAAAAAGCTGGCTGCTACCGCTGCCGCTGCCCCAGCCCATTTCCAGTTCTAACCCCCTCCATGGCCCATTACCAGTCCTAACCCCCCCCCCCCCATCGGCTCAAGTAAAATTAAAAAAAAAAAAGCTGGCTGCTACTGCTGCTGCTGCGGCAGCGGCAGAATGGAGTGTCCCGCCGGGCCCCCTCTGCCCGGCTGAGTCCCTCCCTCTGCGACGGCTGAGCCCCTCTGTGCCGGCTTTCAGATTCGTGAAGGGAGAGTGTCTCCCTCGCATCTCTGTTAAGCCTGCAGGGGCAGATGGGAGATTTCCCATCAGCCCCTGCGGTTCCCATCTACCCCTACAGGCTTAACAGAGACGCGAGGGAAACGCTCTCCCTTCGCGTATCTGAAAGCCGGCACAGAGGGGCTCAGCCGTCGCAGAGGGAGGGAGGGAGGGAGGGACTCAGCCGGGCAGAGGGGGCCCCGCGGGACACTCCATTCTGCCGCTGCCGCGGCGGCAGCAGCAGCGGTAGCAGACAGCTTTTTTTTTTTAAATTTTACTTGAGCCGATGGGGGGGGGGCTTAGGATTGCTAATGGGCTATGGCGGGGGTTAGGACTGGAAATGGGCTGGGGGGGTTAGGACTGATAATGGGCTGTGGGCTGATGGGGGAGGGTCAGGACTGGTAATGGGCTATAGAGGGGGTTAGGACTTGACTTGAGGTGGGCTGTGGGTTGATGGGGGGGTTAGGACTGGTAATGGTCTATGGGGGGGCTAGGACTGGAAATGGGCTGGGGGGGTTAAGACTGGAGGTGGGCTGATGGGGTTAAGACTGGTAATGGGCTGTGGGCTGTTGGGGGGGTTAGGACTGGTAATGGGCAATGGGGGGCTAGGAATGGAAATGGGAATATTGGGGGGTTAAGACTGGAGGTGGGCTGATGGGGTTAGGACTGGTAATGGGCTGTGGGCTGTTGGGGGGGTTAGGACTGGTAATGGGCTATGGGGGGGCTAGGACTGGAAATGGGCTGATGGGGGGTTAACACTGGAGGTGGGCTGATGGGGTTAGGACTGGTAATGGGCTATGGGGGGGTTAGGACTGATAATGGGCTATGGGGGCGAGGACAGGAAATGGGCTGATGGGGAGGGGTTAGGACTTGAGGTGGGCTGATGGGGTTAGGACTGGTAATGGGCTGTGGGATTTTGGGTTGGTTAGAACTGGTAATGGGCTATGGGGGTTAAGACTGGTAATGGGCTGTGGACTGATGGGGGCTGTCTGGTAATGGGCTATGGGGGGGGGTTAGGACTTGATAATGGGCTATGGGGGGCTAGGACAGGAAATGGGCTGATGGGGAGGGGTTAGGACTTGAGGTGGCCTGATGGGGTTAGGTCTGGTAAAGGGCTGTGGGCTGATGGGGGGGGGGGGGGGTTAGGACTGTCAATGGGATATGGGGGGCTGACTGGAAATGGGTTGATGGGGTTAGGACTGGAAGTGGGCTGATGGGGGGTTAGGACTGGTAATGGGTTATAGGGGGGCTTAAACTGAAAATGGGGTGATGGGGGGGTTAGGACTGGAAGTGGGTTGATGGGGGGGCTAGGACTGCTATTGGGTTGGGGGGTTGCTAGGACTGGAAATGGGCTGATGGGGGACTAGGACTGGAAATGGGCTGATGCAGGAACTAGAAGGGAATGGATGCTGGGTGAGGCTGGAACTAGAAGGGAGCTGATGTTGGGGGAGGATTAGAATGGGATGGGGCTGGGAGAATAAAATGGAGAGGGGAAAAATATTTTGTGTGGGAGGGATAAAAAATCTACAATTGGCCGGGTATTGGGAGAGTAAGTGGGGATTGAGGATGGAGGGGTAAAATTTGAGTGGATGAAATAGGAATGAGGAAAGAGCAAAAGGAGAACGATTAGTATGTTAAAGCAGATGTAGAGAGAGAATGGAAAAAAAACTAGAAGAGAGAAGAAAGGACAAATGGACAGCAGACGATGGAGGGTTAGCAGAAGACACGAAGAAACCAGAAGAAAGTGGCTGGAGCAATTGCAGCTGAAAAAAAATACACAAAAGGTAGAAAAATATCTCTTTATTTTGAATTTATTAATTGGAATATGTCAGGTCTGGTAAATGTGCATCATTAACGTCTGCACTTTGTTTAGTACAAGAGCAAATTAATGTATAGTTTTATTTCTACAGTGTTGTACATTCCAAGTTTGGCTTTTGGGATTCCCAGTTTAATTATTGTCTTCCTGTTTCTAAATTGTGATTACTTGTTTGGTGATGGTCTATGATCTGCATGTGTAACTGAGCTGAGGTGTTCTGTTTATATAATTCCTATTTGACATTGCCACTTGTTCTCTTTCCCCAGTAGGTCATGTATTGTTATTCTCTGAAATGTATTGGTTTAATATTTGCATGCTTCCTTTTGATAGGTAGGGTATGGTGCTTTGTGAGTCCTGGTAGTGCTGTTAGGATACGGCGGGTTTGCTATGGGTTCTAAATGGGCAGTGTTTGTAGTAGTTTCTAATGTGTCTGGCGGTTGGCACTGGATTATAGTAATGTAGAAATCTTTTAGTCTCTTTATCCATACACTCATTAAGAGGCATGTTTACTAAAAGTTAGTATATGGTAATATTATGCAAATAGTTATGCAAATTAGGGCCAGTATGCAAATGAGGCCCTGCACCGAGTCTCCGCACATGGCCCCGCACCCCCCTTGGGCCACCCCTGGGTGTGAAGTACTTTTGTTCACTAAGCATGGTTGTGTCTGATGATCCTAAAGTAGCTTAACAGGTAGAAAAGGTGACAGCAAAAGCTAGAAGGATTCTTGTGTGCATACGGAGAGGAATGGCTAACAGAAAAAAGGAGGTGATAGACCCCATTGTGTGTAACAGAATCATGGCTCGTGGATACAAACAGAATACTAATGAACCAGCTAAAACTTCCCAACTATGACCTCTTTAACTGTCCTAGAACTAACCACAAGGGTGGAGGCATCTTCATCCTAGCCAGAAATGACCTAAAATTCAACACCATCAACTCTGAAAGCACAAACACCCTGGATATCATTACAATTACAAACAGGCACCTAACAATATGCCTGTCATATAGATCACCTTCTGCATCTATGGATGATCTGCCTGCATTTCTAGATCTAGTTTGCAGCCACACAGCTCAAAGAAAACAGCTTTGGGTACTAGGTGACTTTAACCTCCCATCACTTCCTCCAAAGCAATCCAAAGCCTTCCTCGAAGCTATGGCCACACTAGACTATTGTCAAATAATAAGCATGCCTACCCATGTCAAAGGAAACATCCTGGATCTCATCTTTGCTTCCTTACTTATTCTCAAACAGAAAACAACAAACTCTGCCATTAATACTCCTGTACCATGGTCTGAATACAATGCCATTATATTCCACATCCCCCATGAAACAAGTCATAATAAGGACAGTCAAAGCCTTCCAACCACTCGGCACTTTCATTGCTTTGATAAGTAAGCATTCCTAGAGGAAATTCTTCCAAAACCTAATACCAATTCCACCAACCTAGACACACTGATTAACATATGGAACAAAACCATAAGTGAAGCATCAAGCATATCTCAAGCCACAAGAGGCAACACACAGCCATGTGGTATATCACAGATTTAAGGGATTCCAAATTAGATCTCAGGAGGCTAGAATTCAAGTGGTGCCACACCCTACAACCAAATCATTGAGATGCCTACATGACCAGTCTTCAGGAACACCTCAGCATGATTGATCAAAAACGGAAGGATTTCCACAAAAAACTCAATGTCCTTACTAAATTGACCTCGAGAGCTGTTTGAAATAGTTAAATTCTTGCTAAAAGACCCTACATCAATGACCTTTGCAGCTCATTTCCAAAACAATTACTCTGGAAACTCTTACAACACAAAAGAGATCCAAAACAGCAACACCTCCATTCCTAAGCTATCATACTTCAATCCAGTTGCAATAGAACATGTAGAAAATATCAGTGAAAGCCTCAACACCACCACCTCAGCAATTGACCCATGCCCGACTAGCAGGATCAAAATATCATGACCTGAATTGAGTGCCTTCATTGCCAACATAATACATCTTCCTTGAACATGGACCTCATGCCAGTATCTCTCAAAACAGCATTCCTAAGATGACTTCTAAAGAATAACAAGTTTGACCATAGCAATATAACCTCCTACACACCCATATCCAGCCTTCCTCTCTTGGCAAAAACCATAGAGAAAGCAGTCCAACAGCAGTGCACTCTTGTGGATCAGTAAATGGTTAAAAGATAGCAGAGAGTGGGGCTAAATGGCTGATTTTCTCAATGGAGAAAGGTGAATAGTGGAGTACCACAGGGATCTGTGTTGATTCTGCTGCTTTTTAACATATTCATAAATGACCTGGAAATGGGAATAATGAGTGAGGTTATCAAATTTGCAGATAACACAAAATATTCAAAGTTGTTAAATCACAAGAGGATAGTGAAAAATTGCAAGAGGACCTTGATAAATTGGAAGACTGGATGTTCAAATAGCAGCTGAAATTTAATGTGGACAAGTGCAAAAATTATGCACCTAGGAAAGAACAACCCAAACTACACGATGCAAGGTTCCACATTAGGAACCACCACCCATTAAAAAGATGTGTGTCATCATGAATAATATGTTGAAACCCTTTGCCCAGTGTGCAGCAGTGGCCAAGAAAGCAAATAAAATTCTAGGAATCATAAGGAAAGGAATGGAGAATAAAACCAAGGATATTATATGTCTCTGTATCTTTCCATGGTGTGACCGCACCTTGAATATTGTGTGCAATTCTGGTTGCCATATCTTAAAAAGGATATAGTGGAATTAAAAAATGGACAGAGAAGAGCCACCAAAATGGTAAAGGGGCTGAAAGGATATCCCTATGAGGAAAGGCTTAAAAGTTAGGGCTTTTCAACTTGGAAAAGAGACGGCTGAGGGGACATATGATAAAGGTCTATAAATTAATGAATGGAATGGAACGGGTAAACGCAGATTGGTTGTTAAAGTCATCAAAAAGTAGAAAGACTAGAGGACATGCTATGAAGCTATAAGGTATCCCTTTTAAGACTAAAATGAGAAAATATTTTTTCACTCAAAGTGTAATCATACTCTGGAATTCATTACCGGAGGATATAGTAAAATTTCTTATTATAGCTGGTTTAAAAATGTTTTGGACAAATTCCTGAAGGAAAGGTCCATAAACTATAATTAAAGAAGACCCAGGAAATCCATTGCTTGCCCTACGAGAAACACTGTGGAACCTGTATACCTTTTTGGGAGCCTGCCAGATACTTGTGACTTGGATTGGCCACTGTTGGAAACAGTATACTGGGCTTGATGGACCTTGGTCTGACCTAGTATGGCATGTTTTATGTTCTTAACTCCAAAACCACATAGACACCCATGCACCTCTGGACACTCAACAGCATAGTTTCAGACAAGATCATGGAGTCAAAACTCTCTTAACCTCCCTCCTGGATAGGATCATAAGAGGCAATGAGAAATCAAAGCAATGATTTATCTTAATATTCATGGACATTGCCTCAGCTTTCAATTCAGTCTGTCATAATACCTTGATAGATCACTTACATGAGATAGGGATAGATAAAACAGCATTGGAGTGTCTTGCTCATCAGCCACATGCAATCAAACACATGGTGTCCCACAGTGTTCAGTATTATCCTCTCTACTATTTAGTCTCTATATTCAGCTTGTATTATCATGTTTGCGCAGACGATATTATACTATACACACTTTTCTCCATTGAAAAACCCAACTACACTAATTTGATAGATTGCTTCAACACAGTTTCCCAATGGAGTGGAGGAGTGGCCTAGTGGTTGGGGCAAGGTACTACAGGCTGGAAGGTTGGTGGTTCAAATCCCACTAGAGGACAGCAACCTTGGGCCAGAAGGACTGGGGTTTCTAGTCCCACAGGTGCTCCTTGTGGTCTTGGGCAAGCCACTTAACCCTCCATTGCCCATGTTTCCCTGTAAGTATTAGTGTATGTGTCTCATATCCCCTTGTGTTAAATGTATTCCCCAACTGCTTTGACCCAGTGAAAAGCAGGATATAAATGCAGCTAAATAAATAAAATACAACCTTACAGTTAACTGCAAAAAGACCAAAGTGCTATTCATAACCAAAGACTGATCATTCAGAACTTGAAGTAAAATAGGAGACTCATTACCTCAGAAGCACCCTAGACCAGCAACTGAGCATACAATCCCACATCAACAATCCCACAAAAGCAATCCACCACCTATGCCCACTCCTTGATCCACATGAATATCACACTGTGTTCCAAGCTCGCATTCTCCCTCAGTTTGACTTTTGCAATATCATCTATCAAGGAATACCAAAATACATCCTACAACCGCTTCAAATGGCCCAGAATACTGCTGCCCCTGCCTTATATAGAGCATCCATATCAGAACACATCACTCCAATATTAAGACACCAACATCGGTTACCAATTAGGGTACCATAAAATATAAAGCCTTGCTCATGATATTTAAAATCCTCCACAAGCAATCAGCAGACTTTCTCTCATCTGTCATTTACTTGATACATGACAATAGGAAGAGACTCCTGCAGCAAGAATAAAAAGCAACCAAATATCTTGTAACAGAGCATTTTCACTCTATGCTCCAACCCTTTTGAACATGCTACCGGATCCGATCTGAGCCAATTCTGACCTCACAAGCTTTCGCAGGACTCTAAACACATATTTATTCCGGCAGTACTATGAGCATATTCCATAGGACGTGAAAGATCTGCCTTGAGGGAACTGTTATTGTTGTAATGGTCCATCCTCACTGTTAACCCTTTTGCCCCATGTCCCCTCCACAGAAATCTCCACAGAAATCTTTGTTAACTATCTAGTTTTACCCTGTTAAGTTACTCAAATTACCATTCCTGTTATATGTAAACTATCTCACTGCTAATGTTCAATGTTGCATGTAATCTGCTCTGACTGCAAAATAGAGTGGTATAAAAAAAATCAGTTAAATAAATAAATAAGCATTTAAAATCAGATGACAGAGATAGCATCAAATAGGCTGCTTCCCTTCCCTAAGTCAAGTTTGTGTGATGCAAACTATATTAATGAGCTATAATAAGATTATGAATCACAGTACAGCTATTTTTAAATGATATGGAGTTGATTAGACCTATTCTGAACTGGGACAAAAAAATATTCAAGGCTGCCTGAATCCAAGGACAATGTATAGAAGTAGGGGAAGAATATATGAGAGATCTTAGCTTTTACAGGCATGCTTCCTGAACACTGGTAGCCTTTATACACCTATCACAGAATGATAGCTGCAAAAGTCCCATGGATAAATCCAAAACCTTGTAGTTCTACAAGGGTCATTCCCAGTTTTCCTCCTGCAGAAGGTTTTGGATTTACCACAGAGACCCTGCAATACCTGCATCAGCAGGTAGCATGTGAAGTTTCATGGTGCCTGCAAAGCAAGTATCACAGATCTATGTGGCTGTGAACAACCAGCACACTACTCCCCATTCTGATCCACCCTGACCCCACCCCACCACCCCTTCAATGTGTGAAAGGCAGATATCACAGAAAAATTCCCCCAAGAAGCACTCGAGGAGTATTTCTTGTTGCATGTCCGTAGTGTGTGCTGTCACATCTTGATGCCGCAAGGGTCCGTTTCCTTTAAAGTATGAATTTGAAACATCACCTCTGGGACAAAAGGGGGTGTGGTCAGCATCTATGGTGTGTCAATCAGCAACAAATTCAAGTGGTAAACAGGCAGAGTTGGTGTAGGAAACAAAACAGACACTATCAACCAGAGCGGCTAAGTTAGGAGAAGAGGAACTGGCATGATCAGCAGCTGTGTGTGCAGCACAGCCCACCTGTATTCTGCTGCTAGTTCACCTCCACTATCCACACAGCCTGCCCCGTTTACTTAGGCTGCCATCAGCGTGCAGTCAGGGAGATGTAGGCATGTGTAGCATTCTGACTACTTCAGATGTTGCTGGTGAAATGCACACAATTACCCTCTGCTGTGGCTAGTTCTGTCTGCACTTGGGAATAGCACTGATTATATAGGGTGGGGAACAGCCATCTTCTGAAGATTGTTCTAGAGAGCACTTGGTAATTGGAAGCTGAGAGATGCAGCATCCTCTTAAGTCCCACATCTTGGGGCTGGTCATTCTGAGTAATCATTTCCCTGATACACCATGTTACTACCTTTGATACTGCCTACTGCTAGCTCCAGTGGCGCAAATCACAATCTGATATCCTCTTGGGTGACTTTCTTACTGGGGCATTAGAGCTCTTTACCATCCTTCTCATTAGAAGAAGAGGCTGAGGACTCAGCCTGGAAAGTAGGTCCCTCTTTTCTATAGCTTTCTTGTTTCTGCTACTTGCAGTGAAAGATGGAGTTCTCAACTTAGATCAACACCCTCCCTTGACCATTGCTCAAAAGGTTTTTTTTTCTGCAAATAATTGCAGTACATCGCTATTTGAAAAATGACTCATTAGCTTTCCTCAACTAATATCCTTCCAACATTATGTGCATTCTGCATATCACTGGTTCTCAATAATTTTACCATAAGAATTGCCAAAAGAGGTCAGATGAAAGATCCAATGAGCTCATTATCCTGTTTTCAACAGTGGACAATCCAGGTCACAAATATGTCGCAGGATAAAATAAAGAAGTCTATAGGGAGGATAGAACTACTCGTGCTGATGTTGTGTACAGTGCGTGGCAATGATGGTCTTGATGAGGATAGAAGCCTGGTGAGATCAGCAGCAGGAGCACATTACCTCAAGAGAAGTTTTGCCTAATATCATTAGGAGGCCATTGGGAACTTTAAATTATAGCAGATAAGGAATACCCGTGCTGGAGTTGCACACCGCCTGCGGCAGCAGTGGTCACTGTGGGGTTAGCAGCCTGGTGAGATCATAAGCAGAAGCACATTGCCTCTAGGGAAGCCGCACCCACTGCATTCAGTATCATCGGGAGGCCATAAGTAACTATAAATTACAGCTCAGCCATATCTGCAGCATTTAAATATCAGTCTGTCAGTTTTCTCTGATATTGAGGAAGAAATTGTAATGGCCTGTCTATGTCTCTTTGTTCTATCCAGTTCGTATTCTTTTTTTTTTCTGTCACTATTTTCTGTTTCTTCGACCACACACAGTTTGAAAGATCTTTAAAATCAATTTTCTGTGACTAAGAAAGAAACTATGCTACTACCGTCCCCGTCCCTCCCCCCCTCTCTCTCTCTCTCTCTCTGTCTTCTCAGAGCCCTACTTGGATGTATTCTCTATTTTTTACATGTTTTTGACTTCAGCAATGTAACTAGCAGCTTTCTCTATTATCTTCCTTCTCAACATACAGGAGAAGAAATGGTGCTCCATTCATGCTTTCTTTCATTTTTTTCTGCTGAGCTCCTGATATCAGTGATAAGATTTGAGAGAAGTGAATCAGAAATAGGCTTGGTTAACAGGTCATCAAAAAGTTTCTATGTGATTGGTGAAATGACTTGTGCTTCTGTCATTTCCTCCCAAAGCAACTACTCTGAATCTGACTGCACAGGCATTACTGGAGTCATTCAATATGTTTAAAGGTATGAAAACTGAAAGCGCCCTTATTCATTGTATTTTATCATTCATCTAAAAACACATTTTCTTCCCTGGGTCACAGCAGCTAGATGATCTGAATATCATGAACTTAACCACAAAAGACATTTTCCTGTATTCTAGGTATGTTATGACAGATAAGGAACAGAATGCCTATTTAGTCTGCCCATTGTAGTTTCAGGTGCAATGCTGGAGATACCAGTTAACCTCTGACCTTTTCTTCATTTTTTCATAAATCAAGATCTAATGTGCTTATCCCATGGCTTCTTGTCTATCATGTCCAAAAAAGATGCGTTGCCATTTTAAAATAACATGAAGACATCTCTGACGTTTATACATATTGGGCCCGATTTTGTCCCAGATGTAGATCTCCTTTGTATGTCCGGGCTGAGCTGGATGTACAAAAGAGATCGCGTTTCTGATCCCGTGGGGCACATCTGCCCCTTCCGCACCCCGGGCCATGAGAAAAAACATGTCCAGGAAAGTTATCCCACCTCAGAGGTGGAATAACTTCCTCAGCCATTTCACTGGCCCTGGACATACAGAGCCCACATTAGAATCTGTCCTTTATGTCCAGGGCCGGTGACCACCAACTCTCTGCCCTCTGGCTGACTCTTCCCCATTCCCGACTAACTTCCCCGCACAACCGACGGGGAAGTTAGTCGGGGGCTGCAGCCTGCACAAATAGACTCCATTGTGTTTTTCCAAGCCAAAATGACAGAAAACTCAACAAAATATTGTTTGTGTCATGCCTTTCCTACCAAAGTCAATGGAGTAAGCAATCTATGCTATATTTTTATTTGCATCGGGGCTCCCAGACTAAGGTCTGTGGGCTGGATGCAGTTCTAAGAGGAAGTATTTCTTTCCATCCAAGAAGGTATTTCTGTCCCCGGATTAGATTTAGCCCCCAGAGAAAAGTGTTGCATTTTTTGCTCATTTCCTTCTTCTTGCCTCTTCCTTTCCCTTCCTCCCTCCCTCCTGCAACTTGGTGATTTCAGTTAATACACTGTGAGCTAGTCCTACCTCAATGTCAGTGATCTTTCCTTCTAGGGAGTTGAATTTCTTAGCATGCATTTGCTTCGTGAGTGTGCATTAAAAAAATTAATGCACACTAAATCAGTGTAATGCCTATTAAATTATAAATTAATGTGTTAAATTTATTAGTATGCATTAAAAAGTTCTAATATGCATCAAATATGTTTTACTAAAATGAATATGATAAATAAACAAAAAAATGGCAAAAAATTGGCAAAAAAGACTAATGTGATTATTCTAGAAACATCATTTTTTATTCATAATTATAAATATAACCACCTAAACTCGTGGAGGAGTAGTCTAATGGTTAGATCAACAATCTAATACCCAAGAAATCAGGGTTCAATTCTTATGGCATTCCTTGTGACCTTGGGCAAGTCACTTTACCCTCCGTTGACTTGGAAGAAAAGGCCTGGTAATCTACTTCCATTCATGCCTTGCCAAGAAAAGCCAGGGCTGCTGGGTTGCAGGAGTCATCCTTGACTTGACAGCACTTAAAAAAAATCATAACCATTTTAACACATGGATGTCCATATCATGTCTGTGTTCTTCAGGAGTGTTGGATGTGCCTGGGGTTTGGCCAGGACAGTAACAAAATCCCCAATTTCATATAGGGGATGGATGTGTAAGATTAAAATTGTCCACATCCAGATTAACACCTGCTCCCTGACACAATTAGGAAAAAAATGTTCCTTTTGCCTTTTCCTTTTACAGGTGGGATTAAGAGGGATATCTCCCTCATCCCCAATATTTACTTCCCTCTTATTCGCAGTAAGGGAAAAATTGAGGTCTCTGTAGCTAAGTAGTTGCATCTTCACGTCCAGATTTGCAGAAAGGAAAAGAAGCAGATGTAAAATGCTGACAAGTGACACATACACACTGCCACTTGCCACACTAAGGGGTATGTTTACTAAAACCCCGTTAGGTGCGCGCCGCGCTATTGTACGGGATGCCATATAAGGAGTGGGCGTTTCAGTCAGAAAAAAGCAAAACCGGGATTAATCATGCGCTAATGTGCGCTGCGCTCATGTGCGCCCCGCACATTAGCGCATGAGAAACTTGCGCGGGAAGCATAAGTGATGCGCTGATGTACAAGCACAGGAACAGAGCCACAGTACTATGGTTAAAACACTGACCGATGATGCAGGGATCATGGGTTCAATCTCCCACTGTGCCAAATGAAGAAGGCTGGCTGAGGCATTACCTATTATGGGGAAGATTGCTTTAGGAGGCATTTTATTTATATTTTAATTACTTCTACTAGCAAACGCACTCTCAAAGCGTGTTAACATAAGGCGCCCCATAAGGCACATTTTAAAGTGCACTGTCTGCCAAGGCACCCTAGAATGTTGCTTATAGGGCGCTTTATAGGGTGCTGTATGAGGTACCGCAAGGTCACAGCACTGTTTTTGATGGCAGCACTGCAGTTTAAGGAATGAAAATCATAAGTAGGTGCGCTGACATGCAAGGAGGAGTAGCAGTGTAGCACAAAGGTTAAGACACTGACCAATGATACAGGAGGCATAGGTTCAATCCCCCACTGTGCCTAATGAAGAAGGCTGGCTGAGGCATTACCTATTATAGGTAATAGTGCTGTAGGGAGCATTTTATTTTTATTTTAATTAGTGCTGCCAGCAAACACACCCTCAAAGTATTGTAACATAAGGTGCTGCATAAGGCGCCTCATAGGGTACCCCAGAGGGCACATTCTAAAGTGCACTGTCCGCCACGGCACCCTACAATGTTTCTGAAAGGGTGGCCTATAGGGCGCCATATAGGGTGCCCTATGAGGCACAGCAAGGTCATAGCACTGTGTTTGATGGCAGCACTGTGCATTTAAACACATGGAAATCTGAAGTAGGTGCGCTGACATGCAAGGAGGAACAGCAGTGTAGCACAATGGTTAAGGCACTGACTGCTGATACAGGGGTCATGAGTTTGCTCCCCAGTGTGCCTAATACGTAAGGCTGGCTGAGGCATCAGCTTTGCAATGTATGTATTGTTTCCTGCAGCACTTCATTTGTATTTTATTAATTGCTGCCAGCAAACACGCCCTCACGTGCCGTAACTGAAGGTGCCGCATAAGGCACCCTATAAGGCACTCCATAGGGCACATTATAAAGTGCACTGTCCGCCATGGCACCCTAAAATGTCCCCTATAGGGCACCCTATAAGTTGCTCCACAGGATAACGTATAGTGCACCTTATATGGACGGTAACCATAAGGTGCCCTATAGGGCACCCTATAAAGCGCCCTCTGAGGCACTTTATGGGTACAGTACGCAGAGAGTGTTTTTGCTGGCAGCAATAATGTACATTAAAAAGAGATAATGCTTTGGGCAGTCCTATCAAATAACCCCACTGTGGGTTTGAACCCATGACCTCTGGCTCCACAAGCAGTGAAGTAACTAATGGGCTACAGCTCTATAGCTGCTAGCAAGCCCCTGGCTGGCTGTAGAGGGACTGCACATCACCACACAGACAGTCTGCTGTGGTCACCAGGATAGGGTTAGGCCACCCGTACCGATGATGCACTGCACATGCAAATCAGCTGTCCATAGATGAACACAAGATGGGGTATGCACCCCCACAGCACCTCGGCCTGGTAGGGGGAACTGACCATGTCCACCCCCACAGCACCTTGGCCTGGTAGGGGGTACTGACCGTGTGTGTTACTGGCACAGAGTAGCTACACACCGTCACATTGTGCGGGTACTATGCTCACCCTGAGTGTGCAGTGGGGCACCCAGCACCAGGTCCACAGCACCTTCCATAGCAGAAATAGGCCATGCTGCAGGTCCCCAGTAGTGCTAATGTGTGAGATAGGTAGTTTCTGCAGAAACACCTTGGGTATAATTGTTTGTCAAAGTCAAGTGTAGCCCCTATGGACCTCTAGGAGGATTATGTACCACCACACTCTTTCTCTTCCAGTGCTGAGGGTGGCAAACATGGTCTCCCATCAACAGATGCACATTCTACCTCGTTGCAATGGTGGCAGTAGAGGGGACCATCAACCCCAGTCCTGCTGAGGAACAGACACCCCACAGGGCAGACAATGCAGCTCTGTACACATCCATAACACAATAGCAGACAGACATTAGGCCTGGATATGCTAAGCTGCACCCAATGTTCCCTCTAATTTTCTGTAGACTGTGTGCGCATAAAATATCAGCTGTGTGCAGCTTTTGAAGGAAGGTTAAATTTTTGTGCGCCACATAATGACACTCGGAGTTATATACTTTAAAATTTGACTACACATCAGAATATAGTATGTATACCACATTGATTTTAATCAAATTAAATGAAAATAGATGATTACTAAATGAAGCGGGAAATTTCTAGTAATTACAATCATAACTTTTAAATTTTAAGACCTCTGTGTTGTTTTCTATCAGAATCAGAGCTGTAATTTTTGTGCGCTCTGTTGTAAAGTATGTGCGCTCGCTCGGCGAGGTGTGTGCGCGCGCACACACGCACAGCTTAGAGGGAACAGTGGCTGCACCCCACCACTATCTGATATTCTCCTGCAACAAGCCTTCAGCCACTGCACCCTGCAAGGCACTCCATCAAGACATATACCAGCTGCAAACAGTCTGCTAGCTAGTACATGTTCCTGGTGGAAATGCATGCACCCAGAACTGGTATGTCAGCATACACAACAAGCAGATAAATCAGTGACTGGGCTCCAAAAGGAAAACCATAAATATCACATGAAAAACACACTATGCCACACTATGGGGGTGCCTAGCAATGCTGTGGTCACTGCACAGTCAGGGTGAGAGTGATCTCCCAGCAGGACATGCTGAGGCCACCCTATCTGTGTAGGTGGTGGCCGGGCATTAAAATGTCCCAGCCAGTGCCCTATGCCCTGTGCAGATGCATCCTGGCCAGGCCACCCTGTCCGGGCTATACCCATGGTACCTTGCTCCTCATTATGCACATTGTCAGGCCAATACTTTCAACAGTGCTGGCAGTGTGGGCTGTGGAGGGTGTTTGCAGCCACCACACACTGGATAGACAGAGAGACACCACCACACCTATGCCAGCATTGTGCTACTATAGAGGAGTTTAGCAGCCCTGGCCACCACACCAGTCCTGGGCACAGTACAGGCATGGATATGGTACGTAATACTGTTGGTTGTCACTCCCCAGGGTGGTAAACACTGTCAGAGACCAGACCTGCAGCACACACCACAGACATCAGAAAGATTGTTATGATGGAGCTCAATGAGCAAACTGTGCTTAACGTAGGAATTGCTATCTGCCAGTAATCATAGGAAACGTTTGATAGCTGTGTACCATATACCCAGGTGTAGGGTGGCATTGCTAAGGTATGCAAGTGCTAGTATTGGGAGATGCACGCAGGGCCCAATGTCCTGCCTCTCCAGGAGGCATTGGCTAATGGGGCCTGTGGGTGTGGGTGTGGGTGTGTCTGCCCCTGTTGGCTGCTGCTTTACGGCAGAGGTTCCCAACTCCAGTTCTGGTGTGCCAAAACACTGTTCGGGTTTTCATGCTGTCCCTCATGAATATGCATGAGATACATCTGCATACCATGGGGGTGGTGCATAGATATGCAGCACAGGCATCTTTATTAGAGGCAGCATGGAACCTGAATGGTGTTTGGCCCTCCAGGTCTGCATTTGGGAGACTCTGCTCTATGTAATGTGCCTGTTTATGGTGCCTTTGCTCTGTAGGGTAAAATATAGGCATATTAACCATGCGTATGTTCTCTGCAATAAAGGTTTGTCCTTACTATCACGGTTTAGTTGTGGGAAAAATATGTGGACTGGATTGGCAGTAGCCCTAGCAGGGCTTTAAACCTGTGACCTTCTGTTCTTGCAAACACTGTCTGTGTGCACTGCACCACCGTGTTGCTACAGATGTGCTGCATTCCCTGGTGAGTCCATGACTGTACATCCGACAGGGCCTGTTTGTTGCAGTGCACGGCACCCACCTGGACAGGGCTAGGCCATGGTCTGCTGTGGCCACCAGCTGCTGCCACCTCCACCACCAGTACCGCTCCATCCTTAGATTGGAGACAGCATAAACCCTGAAGGTTTTGTGGCCCTCCAGGACTGCATTTGGGGGAATCTGCTCTAGGTAATGTGCATGTTTCTGGTGTCTGTGCTCTCTGTAGGGTAAAATAGAGGTGTTTGAGCCATGCTTATGTTCTCTGCAATAAAGGTTTGTCTTTACTATCACTAGTTAGTTGTGGGTAAAATATGGGGACTGGATTGGCAGGAGCCCCAGCTGGGGCTTGAACCTGTGACCTTCTGTCTCCAAACACGCTGGTTGTGTGCACTGCACCACCATGTTGCCACAGAGACAGTGTATTCCCTGATGATACCATGACTGTTTGTCCGGCAGGGCCTGTCTGTTGCAGTGCATTGCACCCACCTACACAGGGCTAGGCCATGGTCTGCTCTGGGCAGCTGCCACTGCCCCCCTCCACCTCCAGTACCCCTGTGCCACCCTGCTGACATGCCCTTCTGCTGGTGGTGCTGGTGGTACGCAGTCTCAGGCCATCCTGTGTGCGGGTAGGCGGCTGCCTATGGTGCGGGTTCTGGGGTAGGGGTGCCTGCAAATTTGTCCGCACGTCCCCCAATCACCGCCTGCCAATGTTCTGTGCCCTTGGGGGTACCTGCTGGGTACTATCCCCTGTGACACTGTGATAAACACTCTCATGCCCATGTTGGGCCCTCATCAGTTGCTGTCTGACTGCTGTTCAGTTTCAGCATTCCTAGGTGCCATCTAGGCATCTGCCTAGTCCTCACTGTGCCCCAGCTGCACCACAGCATTTGCCGCCTGCAGCCCTCTGTATCCCCTTTCCCAGCATCTGTCCAATTGCCCATTCCGACCTGGCCGCCCTGCTGTTGTGAAAATGTGCATGCCATAGGTAACCTGTCCAATGGAGAGGGAAACCCTGATCAGTGCTATTTCACTGTGGGATCATTCACCTTGTATGGGGACGGAACGTAGACCCTTCTAAAATTTATATTTATTTTTTGTGGCTTTCTTGGGAGTGTTTTTTGATGTTTACCATTACTATCACTATTGCCCAGCTTGATTATAATTTTTTTAGATTTTGTTGGGGTCATTTTCAATGTTTATTTGCACTTTTGTACCGTGCACATGTATCACACTTATCACTTTTTTGTAGGTTTCCCTGGTTTGCTGTACATTGCTGACAGAAATGGTTTCTCTTCCCTTTAAATCGGCTCTACCGCGAGGTTTTCACTCGTGGTATTTTTTGGCTTGAATTTCAGCCCCGCTCATGTGCGGGGAGCTTCTCCCCTCCCACTCTCCACCCATTGACCCCTTCTCTCCGCCCCTGGGGAGCCTTCCTCCGCCCTCCGGGAGCCTTCCCACGCCTCTATCGCACATCAGCGCGCCGCGCACATGAGCAGGCACTTTAGTGTGGTGCGCACGTGTGCGGGGCACAAATATGCATCATTAGCGTGCGCTAAGGCACATGAGCGCAGTTTAGTAAACATACCCCTAAGTTGCCAGGATTCCGATGCTGATTTTTCCCATGCATCTCTTTGTAAAATGGATTCTTCTGATGCGTGTGTAGGTCCATCCCCTGTGCTCTTGCACTTCCTTCTTTGATATAGAACACACATCCACGGTGAGGGTTGGAGATATGTCAACTTTGGCATCAGACTTACACATGCCCATCCTCTTCTCTAAAAGTGGCATAGATTTGCAGACATTACCACTGCATCCACATAAACAGCGTTTATAAAATGTGCCTTCACGTGAATCAAAAATGAAGCACAACTTTTTGCCATGTGCACTTCTCTACTTCCTTCTGTATCCCATCTGCTGAACTTTCCCACTTTTTAAACCTTCCCCTTCTCTTTTCAAGGAACAAAAAGCAATAGACCCTTCAATAAGGTGAGAAACAAGATCTTGATTAGCCACTGCTACTGTTAGACCTGCAAAATGTGAATTCACCCAAACACTACTACTACTATTATATAGTAACATAGTATATGATGACAGATAAAGACCAGTATGGTCCATCTGGCCTGCCCAACAAGGTGTCAAGAGTAGATGCACCTGCCGCTACATGCAGGTCACCCCTCCCCATTCCTTTGTTTAGGGATGTACCCACTGATCCGTGCAGGTCACCCCTATTTGTTGAGATATAAGCAAAAGTTCTTGCTATCAAGGGATCCACTGTGTCTGTCCCAAGCCATTTTGAATTCTGTCACTGTATTTGCCCCCACGACTTCCATTTGGAGGGCATTCCAAGCATCCACCACCCTGTCAGTGAAAAAGTATTTCCTGACATTGTTTTTCAGTTTACCCCCTTGCAACTTCTTGTTAGGCCCTCTAGTTTTACAGCTTCCCCGTCTTTGAAAAGGTTTGTTTGTTCATTAATACCCTTTAAGTATTTAAAGGTCTGTTTCATATCCCCCCTATCATTACTTTGATCCCTAGAATCACAGTTCAGCCCCAACTTCAACCTGTCATGGGTTAGGCACCATTAGTATTGGGGGAGAAAATGCTGTCTACTCTTGGTGATGCCAGGCTGAAAGGATACATACAAGTGAGATCCAGACAGAGTTGCATATGTAGCAAGGATCCCTAGGCCCTGTCAGAAAAAAAATCTGAAGCCACTAGCAAAAAGAATAACAGGGACTTCTCTATCCACTTTTCACAACTCTACCTTTTCTGTCATGGTTTCAATACCGCAGCTACTTTTAAAACTCACAGGCTGTCATATCCTGTTGCTAATCTTGCAAGTATAAATATTCACTGGTTCAAAGTACCGCTATTGCCCGGTTGAATGGATTTTCAAAGGGAAGCTGCACATTCCCTTTGAAAGTGTGCTCACATTCCTACAGGGACAATGTACTCAGGGCACTGCAGTCCCAGCGTATAATATGAAAAATCCAATGCCCCCACTTCCCACATTGTTAATGAAACGCTAACTTGGTTTCAGTGAAAACAAATTTTGCCACAATAGGTGGCACTATTTTAGGCTGGCATTAAAGGAGGGATAATGGCAATCAACTATATTGGATTTTCAACCAGCTTATCAAATGTTTCCTTACCACATGAAATTAAGCGGTCAAAAAGCCCAAAGAAAGTTTTCTCACAGAATTTTTGGAGCTGTTTTGTGTTTTCTAAGAATTAAGGTTTCAAGAGCAGCTTCTCCCCTTGAGACAGGCATCACAGTGCATCTTGCGTTGGGGAGCCCTGCTCTCAGGTACATATTTTGACAGGTTTTTTTTTTTGTTATTTCTGAGCCATATCTGAATTGCAAGAGCTAGTGCTTAAATGTGAAAAAAGGGTAAAATTATTGCCTGAGTATGAGGATGTGCTGTGATAGGAATGATTGACTTTTGACAGAGTCACAAAAGCCATGAGAGCTTTTTGCTCGCTGAGAAGAGTCTTACTGATTTGGGCACTTATTCCCTTCTTATGCATTATTTGATTTTTGAAGGATGTATTAAGGATTTGTCATATTTATTATGGAGTATTTCTGAAAGCTTTGTGGCTTCACTGAGTTATAGTGCTTTAGCATGATTTATACAAAAAGACCTCTTTTCAGATATTTATTTTTGTTGTTTGGACTAATTTTTGCATCTCAGATGATTAACACTCATAGTTTTTAGTATATTATAAAGGCAACATGGACCTTTATGTGCTTTTATAAAATAGTTACCCAGAGGCAAACTCAATAGCAGAGTGAAGAAGTAGATTAGTGGTTACAGTAGCAGGCTGAGAACCAGAGAAGCCAGGACTCAAAGTCCACTGTGATCTTAGACTTGTCATTCAACTCTTCATTGCCTCGGATCCAAACTTTGGGGCCCTCTTATGAGATTGTGCTTGGAAGTTATCGCAAGTTTCCACGCACAGTAACTGCCTGCTCCTGCCCACGGTATCTATTACCACAGGGGCATGATAGTTTCAACACACTGATTCATGTGCTAACAGCCACTGGCATGTTAGGTGGCTGAATAGACGGGGTAGGGATGGAGAGTGGGCATGGGGCAACATATCATGCTCTAACTGTCCATATTGTCATTAGCATGGATGCGGGTCCATCGCTACCATAAGGCAGAACAAGACGTTGCTTAGAACGCCGGCCCTCCAAGGCACCCATTGCTGCCGCTGCCACTTCTACTCCTCTCCAGGGCTTGCAGTGGCAGCAATGAACCCCATATCATGGCATAGCACTTACTTGCACATGCCAGCGTTGAGCCTTGGTTTCTTTTACTTTGGTTTCTTCCCTCCTTTGGCACAGATGTCTGGTTTATGCAAACTGGAAATCTTTGCCGGCAGGGGCAGAAGCAGAAGATACTGTGATGCAGTGGGTAATATAGAGCCTATGAAAGTTAATGAAAATGAGGAACTTACCTCAGATTTGGCTGTAGAGAGAAATTCAGTGCATGGAGAAACAGCTGAACAGCAAAGGCTGTCAGTGCAAGAAAAGCCAAAAGCCATTAAAGGTAGTTTTCCCTGTAACAGTTCCAGAACACGAATAAGCCGGTTAGACATGCAGGACAGATGTTTTTCTCGCAAAAACTTGCCAAAATGTCTAGAACCCTATTCCAAAACCAGACGGCCCTGCACATAGACAGCGCAAGCACAGGATCTCAGAATACAGGCAGAAAGGGGTGAAAGGAGCATAGCAAGCCGTGGTGATGTATAAAGCATTTTCAGGAAAGGCTCATGTATGCCCTGAGTGCCCAATTCTATCCTGGACATCCCGGCCCTCTGTGGATCCGGTCGGAAATGGATGTACAGAATTAGATGGGATTCTGATCCATTGGGGCAGTCTAGCCCCATGGGATCAGAATTGTGTCCAGGCCAGTATGTGCAGACCGGGACCCCAATTCCAGTCAGCCTGCATGTATAGGCCTAGCCCAGATAACTCAGTCAAGGCGCCTTGGCTCTATTCAGGATTTGTGATCCGTGGCCGCCGAACAGATTGTTCATTCCCTGCAGCCTGATCCTGATCTGGCATCACAAGGCCAGGGTCAGGCTGTGGGAATTTCCTCCACCCCTTCTACCTCCCCTGCTGCCCGGGCCTGCCATTCTCTGCCAAATAGGGAAACCTATTCCACCTCAGAGATGGAATAAGTTCCTCGTTCAGTCTGCCGGCCCCGGACGTATAGGGCTGACATTGGAATCAGCCCTTTACATCCAGGGCCACAGTCCGTCCACTGCTCACCCTAACTCTGCCCCCGAATGCCCCTTTCCTGCCCCATCTAACCTCCCTATACAACGTCGGAGTCATCAGAGGGGCCGAATAGCGGGGGTGGACGTCCCAACAGGACTTCCATCCCTGCTATTCGTGTCTCGGAATGACCTCCTGAGTGTTTTCCACGGACGCTCACATTATACCAGCGGCAACATGGAATAAAGCCAGGACTTAGAAAAATGCCTGCTCTCATCTTCAATGTATCCCATAGAGATGAATGGCTTTGATACATCTGTATTGCACTGATGTGTCTGCTATCTGGGATGGCACAAGATTCAGTTGTAAAGAATAGAATGCACAGGTTAGAGACATTTTTTTTTTTAAACGTTTATTTAAGCTTTTGAAAAAATCAAACAAAAAAACCAGAACAGTACAGATTTACAGTTATGAATAGTAGGATACATGTCAATCCATTCAGACAGGACAAAAACCAAAACCTACCTACAAAGACAAGACACCAAACCCCTCCCACCCACCTCCCCCCCCCCCCCGGTTCCCTGAGGGACAGTGTGAGACGACCTCTGCTTATTACACTATACAGGAGGTTACTATACTTAAAAACCTTAAAGAAAAATAAGAAAGAAAAAAAAAAATTAAGTCACCACATAAACAACCGGCTATGCACTACGCTGTCTCAAGAAACAGAAGACCGGGCACAATATTGGTCAAGAAGCGCCCATCTGTCCACACTTAACTTCAGTGTACTCGGATGATGCAGCTGGCTATACAGTTTTTCAAGATTGGCATAAAAACAAACAAGGTTCCACCAGCAGTCAAAATACAATAATCAAAATTGTTTCCAATGAGAAAGGATAAGTTTAAGTGCAATGGCTAACATAAAATTAAGTAAAAAAGCCTGCCCCTGTGAGAGACTCAAGGAAGGCTCCAGAGCCCTTAGCACCACTATAATGCTTGAGAAGGGGTATGAAAAACCTAAAATGCTCTGTACCCGAGCCCACACCCTTTGCCAAAAGCCTTGGAGCAGGGGACAATCAAAAAACATATGTCTATAAGTACCTAGCTCCAATTGACAGGACCAGCATTTGCCGGTCGACAGCTTGTCCCATTTAGCTAACTTAACGGGGGTAATAAAGGCTCTATGCAGAAAAAAAACCATAGATTGAGTGAGCGCCGCAGAACGAGACACTCTCGTGACTGGGCCCCACAAGGACTTCCAAATTACAGGAGAAATCTCGGGACCCATATCTTCCTCCCAAGTCCTAATGAGTCCCCGGTTGGATATTGGGGAACACTCCCGAATTGACCTATACAGGAAGGACATGGCACCCCTTCGACCCTGGGCCTCCTGAAGAAGATAGTAGGGGAACCCAACAGCGGCCAGTTCCCCGCCCCTCACCCCCTTAGCATTTAAGCAATGCTTGAGTTGTAGCCACTGAAAATAACAGGAGTGGGGAAGGTCAAACTCCCTCTGCAAGGCAGAAAAATCTTTCCATCCCTGGTCAGTAAACAGCTGCCCTAAGACCCATATACCCTGACGCATCCACCTATGCCAAGCGAAGACTCGATTACGGATCTTAAAAGCTGGGTTCCACCATAAAGGGGTTTGCTTAGAAAAGATAACTTGGGGGCACTTAAGGCGGGCCAACTGCAAAAAAGCCACCTGCGTGGCCAGAATGACCCCCCCTGCCTCAACGTCTCGTGGGAATTGCATGCCCAGCAGATGCCGCAGAGGCCAAGGAGACGCCAGCTGTTCCTCTACAGCTAACCAAATCGGCCTATGCTCAGAGTCCTCAGAGGTTGACCACATGGCCCCTTGCTTCAGTAAGAGGGCTTGGTGATATCTCCGAAAATCAGGAAACAAAACGCCCCCTTGCTCTTTAGACGCCTTAAGCTTCTGAGTGGCTATTCTTGGGCGTTTCCCGCCCCAGAGAAAGGACAATAACGAACGCTCTAATTCTACGTAAGCAGTATGGGGAAAAACAAAGGGGAGCATGCCCAGCAAATAATTTATTTTAGGGGTAAGTACCATTTTGATAGTCTCCAGCCTACCCCACCATGAAAGGTGGATAGGGGACCATGAGAGAGACCGTTTATGTATCAGTAAAAGAAGATCTGTCAAATTAGAAGTAATGGTATCTTCCCGGGAAGCGCAATATTGGGTACCTAAGTAGGTGATTTTGTCAGCAGCCCACCGAAAGGGAAACTCCGACATCAAACTCGAGTTAGAGATGTTATTCAGCGGAAAAGCAACGGATTTGGACCAGTTTATTTTGTACCCAGAGATCGCAGAATAGCTCTCTATGAGCGTTAAAATAGCAGGGATCTCTGCCGGCTGAGTAAACAACAGTAAATCATCCGCATAGGCGGAAAGCTTCACCTGTAAGTCTCCCAATCGAAAGCCAGCAATCTCTTTATGCTGTCTAAGAGCAATTGCCAGCGGCTCCAATGCTAGATTAAACAGAAGGGGAGAGAGAGGGCATCCCTGTCTTGTTCCTCTATGAAGGGAAAATGAATTAGAGAGAATACCATTTGCAGAAATACGGGCACTGGCAGCCTTGTAGAGGACTTTGACCATCTTGACAAAATCGGGCCCAAGTTCAAACCAATTCAGCACCTGGAAAAGAAAGGCCCACTCCAGTCTGTCAAACGCTTTCTCGGCATCAAGTGAGAGACCGACCACTGTTCCCTCTAAGCTGTGCGCGTGTGCGCGCGCACACACCTCGCCGAGTGAGCGCACATACTTTACAACAGAGCGCACAAAAATTACGGTTCTGATTCTGATAAAAAACAACACAGACGTCTTAAAATTTAAAAGTTGTTGTGTATTTACGGTTTTCACAAGTTCTACAATATTTTCTAGTGCAATCAATGTGGTGTATATACTGTATTCTGATGTGTAGTCAAATTTTAAAGTATATAACTCCGAGTGTCGTTATGTGGCGCACTAAAATTTAACCTTCCTTCAAAAGTTGCACAGCTGATATTTTATGCGCACACAGCCTACAGAAAATTAGAGGGAACATTGAGACCGACATAGGGCAAGGAGCTAGTGGAGGCCCTGTCCAACAGATTACATAACAGCCGCGCATTGTCCGTCGTAGCTCTGCCAGGGACAAAGCCACATTGGTCCGGATGGATGAGATCCCCAATTACTTTGGTAAGCCTCTGCGCCAGAATGCTTGCGTAAAGCTTGTAATCAGAATTTAGCAGAGAAATCGGCCGGTAATTTGTTACGAACTGGGGGTCTTTTCCCGGCTTTTCCAAGACTACAATGGTAGCTTCCGAAAAATTCCCAGTAACGCCCTGTTCCGCGATTAACTTTGTAAAATATACCAGGAGATACGGGAGTAAATCCTCGCAAAATACCTGATATAATTCAGCCGGGATTCCGTCAGGACCAGTAGCCTTGCCCCTGGGCATTCCTCTAATGGCAGAGTGCAGTTCTTTACTAGAAAGCACAGCACCAAGCTCTCTCGCCTGTCGGCTAGACGCTGCAGGATGCACAAGCTCTCCCATAAAAGCAGAGAAAGCAGGAGCATCTGGGGTTATTTCTGAGGAGTATAGCTTCCCGTAGAATTTAGAGAATTCATCCAATATACGTTCATTCGTCGTTTGTGGCACTGATTTGTCATCCAATAGGGAGACAATTCTCTTCTTTTCCTGCTGCCCTCGTAAAGCCGTAGCGAGAGCCTTGCTTGCCCTGTTTCGCTCAATATGAAATCTGGCCGATTGTTTCAGCAAGGTTTGCTCCACCTCTGAGGAGACTATCTCATTATATTGATATCGTAATCTTTGGAGTCTAAGCAAAATGCTCGGATTAGGGCGCGCCACCCATAGTCTTTCCCCCGCTTTAATCTGATTCTCGAGAGCCATCAAGCGGGCCTTTTCCTTTCTGCGTTCTCGAATGGCATAGCTAGTGATTGCAGCTCGGAGAGTGGCCTTAAACGCCTCCCACCAGGCCCAGATGGCGGTGTCCCCCACCTTATTAGTGGCAAAATAGGATCTGATGACCTCCCGGATTTTGGACTGAAAAGAAGGTTCAGCTAGCCAAGCCCTATTAAACGTCCAGGAAGGGGCAGAGCGGTCCAGACCATGTAACCCAAGTTGCAGTGTGACCGCAGCATGATCGGATATGCAAATGCTTTCTATACCGGCCATACATCCCCAAGATACCAAGGACTTAGGCACCAAAAAAAAATCTATGCGCGAAGACGACTTGTGAACGGGAGAGAAATAAGAGAAATCCCTGCCCATAGGGTGGAGTACCCGCCATACATCTACCAACCCGGAGGCCTCACAAAGAGCCTGAAAGGCTAATAATGCTTTGGAAGGTTTTTCTACTTTCCCAGGAGAACGATGTACAAGTGAATCGGGCACCATGTTAAAGTCCCCCCCCACAATAATGGGGGCTCCAGTTTCCGTCTGGAGTCTGCCCGAGAGCGTACGAAAAAAAAGAGGGTCGTCGGAATTAGGGCCATAGATATTAAAAATTGATAGAGACCGATTCCCAACCTGAATGAGGGAGTTTGCCCATCTACCCCCTTCATCATGAGATGAACTGATAACCTTGGCCCCCAACGTTTTCCTAATTATTGTGACCACCCCATTTTTTTTATGAACGGCAGGAGAGGAGCCGATTACACAAAATTTCTTATTGTTTAATTTAGCCACTTCAGCGGGAATAAGATGAGTTTCCTGTAAAAGAAATATGTCAGCTTTTTGCCTCCCGCAATACGACAGGATTTTCTGCCGTTTGGCCGGAGATCTAAGGCCCTTAACATTCAGGGACATCAAATGTAAATTGTTAGCCATTGCATTTTAAAAGGACAAGAGAATGACACCCAGCGTATGCAAAGCACCAAATATAACATATCTCTAACACACAATTTCCCCACTGCCCCCAGAGAACCAACATACATAACCCACCCCCAATCCCCAATAATAGGTAAGACAGCATGACGAAAGAAATATGGCTGACTCGACCCCCACCACCACAGCTAGCCATGAGCTGCACATGGAATCTTTACACAACACAACTCCAAGACTACAATACGTAACACCCAATGAGCCAGGTACCCCACAATATGAAAATGAAAGCATATCAAAGTACTAAAAACTATCGTTGACAGGCCAAACCCAAGTTATACTTCCAGGGCAAAGCTAGTCAACTATAACAAGCCTGAAAAAGGTCCGGAGAGTGCCCAGCGACCAGCACACCACCAGGAACTCCAATATAATGTTAGCATCACTCATAGTCAGTTTTGATGCATCATGAGAGCTTCCTGATCTTCAATGTAACGTTTAAGGAGCTGCGGGTCTTCAAAGGTCTTGGTTACATTATGTAGAGTAACTTTAAACCGCGCCGGATTCACCAGGCCATAACGGGCTTGCAGATGTTGTAAACGGGGCCTAAGCCCTAGGAAAGCCTTCCTTTTCTCCACCGTGGGTCGGCTATAGTCAGGAAAAAAGAATATTTTTTGCCCGTCAGGTAACTGAAGTTGCTTCCCCTTTGCCGCCGCCAAAATCTGCATTACATGCTGATGACGTAAAAGGCAAAATATCAGCGGACGCGGCCTGCTGCTCTGTACAGAAGTGAAGGAAGGTATGCAATGCGCTCGCTCAATCTCCAAAGGCCGAGCGAGGTCAAGATGGAGGAACTCCGGTAGCCATGCTTCCAAATGCCGGATCGGGTCCTTCCCTTCCAGACCCTCCGGGAGACCAACAAGACGCAGGTTATTGCGGCGAGCCCTGTTGTTCATGTCCTCTATGGACCTCTCCAAAAATTCCACCTTCCGAATCGATTTTGCCGCCTGTAGGGCCCCCTCATCGCATTTAGAGATCGCCGCCTCAGCCGTTTCCATCCGGCAGGATAGTGATGACATTTGCGACCGCAGCTCTTTCATATCAGACTGCATCTCGGTCAAAGCGTCCCCATTTAGGTCCACACGTGTGCGGATCGCTCGCACTTCCTGCAGCAACTCCGACATGCTCTCCGATTTCTCATGCAGGGAGGCCTGCTTCTGCGGGGATAGCGGATCCGTTTTAGACCGTTTTGAGCCCGAGGTAGGTGGATTTCCAAATTCCAGACGTGTTTGCTTGCTCCCGGTCATGGCAAAATCTTCCGCGACAAGGCAGACCTGCAACTCAAGGGATAAACCCGGTAAAATACAGGAATAGTAGATGGGGGTCAGAGGAGAAAATTCTCAAGCAGCCATATTGGAGTCTTGCTGGCTCCGCCTCCCCAGGTTAGAGACATTTTTAAGGTTAAGGAACAATAAAATACACCCCTACAGAAATATAAAGCACTGCAATAGTCTTTATTCTAGCTATGCTGACATTTGCTATTTGTGCTAAGGGGGTTATTCTAGGCTTCCCTAACAATTTCAGTGTTTGGAAAACTGGGAATGTAGATGCAGGGATGTATGTGACGTAGTGTGGAGAAGAATCATTTTTGGCTGAGAAATGCAGATCAGATGTGTTGTCCTGAGATGCCATGCCATTATGTCTTCACGGCAGTTGTTTATAGGTACAGGGCATGGTTTTGGCATTAAGAGTATGTTTGTTTGTGTGTGGTTTGAGTGCTGCTTGGGAGGATCTGGTGTGATCATCCGCAAATCTGGGAGGACATGAATGCCTGTTCAGTACCTGTACCATAGACAAGGCGGTGGCAAAAGCCAGGAGAATGTTGGGTTGCATACAAAGAGGGATTACCAGCAGAAAAGAAGAGGTACTTATGCCACTGTATAGGTCACTGGTGAGGTCTCACTTGGAATACTGTGTTCAGTTTTGGAGACCATATCTTGCAAAGGATGTAAAAAGACTGGAGACTGTTCAGAGGAAGGCGACCAAAATGATTTGGAGCCTGCGTCAGAAGCCTTATGAGAAGAGACTTGAAGACCTAAATATGTACACTTTGGAGGAAAGGAGGGACAGGGGAGATATGATTCAGACCTTTAAATACTTAAAGAGAAATGATGAACAAACAAACCTCTTCCAAAGACGGGGAACCTGTAAAACTAGAGGGCATAACATGAAACTGCAAGGGGGTAAATTGAAAGGCAATGTCAGGAAATATTTTTTCACTGAAAGGGTGGTGGATGCTTGGAATGCCCTCCCGATGGAAGTGGTAGGGGCGAACATGGTGACGGAATTCAAAAAGGCATGGGACAAACACAGAGGATCCCTTTACAGAAATAGGATAAAAACAAAATAAACGGTACCATCTAACTTCTGAACCATATAACATCTCAACAAATAGGGGTGTCCTACATGGAGTGGTGGGTTTACCCCTGAACAAGGATATGGGGAGGGGTGGCCTGCGCAGAGCGACAGGTGCACCTACTCTTGCCATCTTGCTGGGCAGACTGGATGGACCATGCTGGTCTTTATCTGCCGTCAACTACTATGTTACTATGTTACTATGATCGCAGTGTCACCTGGTGCCAATGTGATCGGACATAATATATCAGAACAGGTTCTCTATAGCTAAATGTCAAAACATATCCCTGTCACTAATAAGGGACCCTCAGAATGAGAGCATTCAACAGTACAAACAGCACTAATTCCTGCCCAGAAGCACCATCATTGGCCTCTAAGAATGTGCACATTTGTAGAGAGCAATGATGGTGCTTCTGGGCATGTATAAGTGTTGTTTACACTGTTGAATGCTCTTATTCTGAGGTCCCTTATTCATGACAGGGATATGTTTTGACATTTAGCTATCGAGAACCTTTTCTGATTTTTTTCAGGTCCATACTTAGCATTGTGCAGACTGTTTTCAGAGATGACCAATGCAAACATAACTAAGGATGTCTTCTACTGCCATGTATGTTGTGATGCAAGATATATCATGACAAACATATCACTTTCTACCTGCTTTTATACTATCTTAGAGTGCACTGAGATTACTTTACAGTGTTCTGGACATGCAACAGACTGGTATATTTAGTCTAGTTTGCATCAACATTTATATATCATCAGTATTCATGTGTAGTTTGCATCAACACAACACTCAGTGAGTGGAGCAGCTTAGAAGATGCATGTCCATTCACGGGTATGTAACAGAGATGGGCGGTATCAAAACCGTCCATCTTTTCAGAATACAGTGAGCGTGGGGACATATAAGGCCGTTTGTTGCATATAGCCATGTCTCATACTCCATAGTGCTTTGTTCATTCCACACCGAAAACATCTATGTCCCTGATTCCGACACCATGGGTGCGTCTATCCTGCGGTTGCAGAATCACTTTTAAGTTGTGCCCATTTTCAATTTGGACATGTCCGCAGGCCAGATATGCATGTTCTGGAATTGGGCTCCATTTGTTTGTCTCCTGCTTCAAATTTCCTTTTAAGGTTTCCATATAATGTTTTGTTGTATTTAAAAATTATAGATTGGGATGCTACAGATGCTTTGAGTGTTGTACTTTCCTGGCCTCTGTAAAACTCCTTGTAGGTAGGACATATTCAGCTGTTCAATTCAATTAAATGTTAATCATGCTGAGGGCAACAAACTATTGATCAGGTCAACCAAATGTCAGTAGTTATATAAATAATGCACCTGAACTGGGCTATGAAGGGTTTGGGGCTCAATTATTGGTTAGTAAGAAGATACTATGATTTCCTTTGTTCTCTTTTCTCTTGACTTTGCCCTTTTTAAATGTTCCTTGGTATTGAATTTATTTCTGATATCAAAGTCTTCTGATATGCAAATTTGCAAATATAATTTTTTTTTAAAAGAACATTGATCCTCATGAGTCAACATAAACATAAATTTTCACAATGTGCATTCCTAAGCTGTTCATCAATTGGCGGGCCAAATCAAAAATGCCCAAACAAATCCAAAATCAATAGACTCAGATATCACCAGTCTTTAAAGCACGATCAGCTATTTTCTTCTTGTGAATAATGCATTACAATAAGACAATCTATAGACTTCCTCTCATTTTTGTAAGGGTTGTCTCGTTCTGTCCTTTAATGTTTCAAGCAAAATCATAGTATATGTTAGGCATTGTTTATAGAGTTTTTATACTTTCTGACTTCATTTCTGGTAGTAGGAAATACTCAATCTAAATGCTGACTGTCTGACAAGATTACAATTTTATTTGTATAGTTTGTAAAGTTACAATTTACTAGAAACTCAGATAGTGCCCCCGCAGGAATTAAAGATGTGGTGACATTTAATCTTCAGAATTATTATACCGTGAATCCCTTTCTTTTCTGTTTCATGAGGTATTTGGCAGAGGCAAAGAAATGTTTTTCCATTTGGTGGTGAAGACATGCTCTTCCATGTGTATTAAATATGTGTACCCTCTAGTCTACTTCTTAAAGAGGGAGAAACATAGAAATAGAGAAACATGATAACAGTAAAACACCAGTCTGCCATTCCATACCAACTACTATAGTCCCTTTTTTCCCTTTAGAGATCTTCTGTGTTTGTCCCAGGCTTTCTGGCTTGTTGGCCATTCTTGCCTGAAGCTGTAACCTTCCTCAGCGTCTTGACGTATACACAGCCACACTTTTTATGGTGATTCCACAATGAAATATTTCTGGAAGTCATACAATTTAATGTGTATACCTTTCCAGTGATGTCCTTAAAGAAAATAAAAATCCAAAACACAGGGGCCCTTTTAATAACGTGGCAAAAGCTCTGAAACGATGGCACATTAGGTGCAATACCTCCGCGTTACCTGTCAGATACATGGAAAGTATTTCCCTGGCAGTTCATGGGGAGCCCTGTCCTACAGCGCATGCAGTGTTAGCATGGGTGCACCTAACACCACCTATTGAGTGGCATTAAGTGATCCCGTGCTAATGCAATTAGCACACAGTTTGAACCCTGCACTAACTGTACAGAGCACACCATGTTCACTCTCCACCCCTACACCACCCACTCATGACCCTAACATGAGTTAGACAATTAGCATAGGAATCATCCAATGGTAACTATCTTGGCCCTGCACTAGCTGTCAATGTGTGTCCCAAAGCAAATTCAGCTCACGCCATGATACACGTTGTCAGCTAATGCCCTTTAGTAAAAGACCCCCGCAGTCTATGATTTATAGACACCAAAGCCTGACCACTGAATCTGCAACATTAGTGGGTTTCTCTTCCCCAGTACATCTTTCAGAATACTCTTTCTTTTATTTTCTTTTTTTTCTGACTTGCTATTTCATCTCATTTTTTCCAACTTCAATGAGGATTGTATTTTAAAAAAAAACCCAGAACAAACCAACAATAAAACTTCTAAATGTATGACACAAATAATAATTGGAAAATGCAAAATGGGGGTCATTTTAAATGTAGATGTGTAAATGATTGTGCACCCCTTATTTGCCAGATTGACTGCTACTGGTAGTACTGTGAAATTATCTCTAAGGAATCATTAGAGCCATTTTGAACCCCGGCGTCCAACATGGCAGGAACATTTACCCAGAACATGGAGTTGGTTTATGTTTAAAGATGACATATTTATTTTTCAGGTCACCTTAGGAGAAGAGCTAGTACTGAGCATACTGGAAATGTTGTTTGCATGTCCTGCTGCATTTGGATTGGAGGAGGGAAGCCTGGAGTGAGGACATACAAAATGATGGCATATAAAGACCATAAAACCTATCTAGTCTGTCCAAGTGTCCATCCATACCAACTACTAAACTCTACAATCCCTTCCTCTCCCTTAGATATCGTCCATGCTTTTCCCATGTTTTCTTGACTTCAGATACAGTTCTTGTCTCGACCAATGACAAAGCGTTTCTTGTTTTCAATGAAAACATACCAACTGCATGTTCAAATTACTTATATGTGCATATACCTCTGAATTTGCATACCCTCACAAGCAGTTTGCACACATGCTTAATTTTTAGACACGCAAAAGAATGGCCAAACTGGAAATACACAAGTTAGGAGAGAGTAAGAAGTTTCTCAGCTTGAGATCTAAGTGAGCATACGGTGCGTTAAGGTATTATCAAATTGGAGAGATAATAGAATTGCCCAGAACAGAGCCTTGAAGGTCATAAATATGATTTTAAATTTGAGCCTGTGGAGGCCAGTTCCATATGGGGCACATCCAGGCCGTCCGTACAACCAAATTCTGGATGGCCCCGATATGCACCCAATTCTGCACCCATGGGTGCTAGACGGCCCTGCGGGAGCAGAATCGGGACACATGGCCTGGATGTCCTGGATGTGCCCTGATCCTGCCCCTCTGTACGTCCATCTGCATCCCCATCTAACCTAGCCTAGGCTCCTGCATGGAACAGTGGTGTCGTGGTATCCCATCACCATGTCACTGGGCCCCATGCAGGAATCGCAATTGGCTGCACAGATTTAAAGTTTGTATTCCCTACTGCCCAATCCCCGAATGGATCTGTTGAGGCCAGAATCGACCTGAGGGTAACCACCTGCCCAGCTCACCACTTCAGGGGGCGGGGGGGGGGGGGTCCAGCTGTGATGGCCGCAGATGTTTGGGGGAACTTATTCCACCTCGGAGGTGGAATAAGTTCCCTGTCTACCTCTACCTCCCTAAACCCCAGATTTGGAGTGGAGGAGTGGCCTAGTGGTTGGGGCAAGGTACTTCAGGCCAGAAGGTCAGGGGTTCAAATCCCACTAGAGAACAGCAACCTTGGGCCAGAAGGACTGGGGTTTCTAGTCCCACAGGTGCTCCTTGTGGTCTTGGGCAAGCCACTTAACCCTCCATAGCCCATGTTCCCTGTAAAATAGCTCTCTCCAAGTTATAATGCCCTGTTAAATATAAAACACACTGGTGCAGTATATAAGAGAATGTAAATAAATAAATGTACAGGGCCATCAGCAGAATAGACCCTGTACATCCAGGGTCAGGGTGTTGCCTCTGCTCCACCCAGATTTCTCTTCCAGCCCTCCCTCTCCCACCCCAGTCCAGAGTGACAGTGATTCTATTAATAGTGAGGGGGTCATGGCATTGTTAGAATGTTAGTTGCGATTTGATTCATTGTTTGGTTTTGTTTAGGGAAGGGGGATATGCTGGGGGTTGCATGAAAGGTGATTGTTAGCATAAGTAGTTAGTGAATGAAGTTAGTAGTAACTTTTCCGGGTGTGAATGGAGTGATTGATTTGGGGTGATTGGGGGGATGAGACAAGCTGGGGGTTGATGTGGAAATCATTAATAGGAGAGAGTTGTCTTTTTTAACATTTAAATAATAGTGTTACTCTGTATTACAACATGAGAAGTGTACTACATATCAGGCACAGACTCGTGGCTAAAGAGGTCTCAGAAACCATAGGCTGCCACTGCTTGCTGAACAGCCTGCTGTGGACTAATGCCTAAAATATACATCAATGACCCCTGTCTTTTAACCATTAGCCACTTTTATGTTTTTTCAAAATTTTCTGTTTTTCATAAACAATAATGCTTCCCTTGACAAGCCTTGTATTTGTGCTTCAAAAATATCATTTAAACAAAAACCAGTGCTTAGCTTTGTGATGAAATCCCGACGCTTGTTCATGCGCTATGGGTTGCGTTTCACCAAGTTGGTTTCATCAGGGGAATCTTTCTATAAAGCACTGTAAAAAGAAATGAGTTCTTAAGATATGCACTTCACTACTTTTTTGCACTTTAATTCATCTTCTATCATGTGTTAGAAACCTCTTACCTTCGGTATCACTGGTTTGACTCCGCTAGGCTCTGTCCGGTGAAATCTTTTAGGGAACTGAAACGCCGCGCATGCGGAGTAATTTAATGAGATTGAACACTTAGCTCCTCCTATGAAACTACAAATCCCCGAACATGAGACAAGCGGCTCATTATTACTAATTAAGCCTTTTAAAGACATACTTCCCACTCGATTCTAGAATTGAGTCCCCGAGGTGATATAGAGGCCAATGTGTAGATCCAACGTTGTTCCCGATATAACAAGGTTTGATCGAGTGTCCTCCCTCGATCCGGGAAAATTACCTGTTCAATACAGAAACACCGAAGCTCCTGGAAAGCGTGCTGAAACTGCAGACAATGATCAACAATTGGGGCTTCTCGTCTTTGACAGTTTAGTTTACTTTTATGCTCATTGATTCTCACTTGAAGGGATCTAGTAGTTTTCCCACATACAGCAAACCGCACGGGCAGCGGATCGCATAAATGACTTGTGTGGACGTGCATGTGGTTTTATTCCGTAGATGGTAGCAGATGTCATGATAATAGAAATCAGTTAATTCTTGAGTAACTGAACAGATATTGCAATTGCCACAACGAGTGTGGCCTCCCTGTATAGGTGATTGTGAAGCGGACAGGGAACGTAAAACCGCTGGGCTGAGAAGCTCCTTAAAATTCTTTTGTCGCTGCCAAATGCAGCGAACTGTAAAATCTTTGCTGCCCCGGAATGCTCTGTAAGACATTAGCATGTCATTTTATACTGCGCTGTAAGGAAGAACTAAAAGGTGAGAAGGACATTACTAAATTAACATGTGTTGGGGGGGTGCCAGTCACAGTTGTCGGAGATTTGATTAGATGGTCTCTATTCAAAAAAGTCGCCCTCTTATACCTTGTTATATCGGGAACAACGTTGGATCTACACATTGGCCTCTATATCACCTTGGGGACTCAATTCTAGAATCGCGTGGGAAGTATGTCTTTAAAAGAGAAAATTTTGAAAAAACATAAAAGTGGCTAATGGTTAAAAGACAGGGGTCATTGATGTATATTTTAGGCATTAGTCCACAGCAGGCTGTTCAGCAAGCTGTGGCAGCTGAGACCTCTTTAGCCACGAGTCTGTGTCTGATATGTAGTACACTTCTCATGTTGTAATACAGAGTAACACTATTATTTGGATTTATACTCTGGGAAAAGTGGCCACACTTGCATTTTTTAACATTTAGACAGGCAAAGGATGGCTAGCGGATTTAGAGGACTTGTACTGTGTTGCGGTTGCTGTTATGAATTGTAAGTAGAGTTTAAATATATTTTCCGAGGAATTTATATGAGTATTGTTTAGAGGGTTGAGAGTGGTTTTAAGTAAGCGTCTTTCTTCTCACCTTTTTCCTGCACAGCTTGTGAGTTGGCGGTGAATAAGCCCTTTGAGAAAGCCGTTAGACAAATGGCAAAATCAACGGTTGGGGCCAGGTTTAGTGATCCGCCGTGTTGAAAATGTGGAGAAGGAAATCATGCTCAAAGGGGAAACAAGTTTTTGATAGTGGATTGAAAGTGAAAACACCACAGTGCTGAGAATATCTTTACAAGTTGTTCAAGCTGTTTGACAGCGGGAATGAAACTGCATGAAAAGAGTCTTTGAATTGGATGGGAAGGTCATATAGTGTACCCGTCAATGAGGGGTTTTAATGGAATATTTTAATAATTTTTGAAATGATCTCTGAAGATATACTCTAGATTAGGACATATTTTTGAATATATAGGTATTATTAATAAAAATGTGGAATATTTTTGAGGGTCCTGATATTTTTGTGATTTGTACAGTTATCTGCTGCATGACAGTAGAGCACATGCCCTCCTTTCAAATATAATGATAGCATACACCCTGCCATGAAACGTGGTCCCCGATCAAAAGAGGCTGTTGCACACTCATATATGAGAACCTTCACCCTTGACCCACTGGGATGCAGCTTCCATTAATGGCAAAAGCAATCATGACCGAGTTCTGTGGGACAGTGTGAATTATATGACTCATCAGCAATGGTGTGGGATCCTCGGCCATGGGGATAGCCTGTGTTTGTGGCAATGCATATGTTTTGGACCATCTATGTGGTCTAATGGAACCATACATAGGTTGATATGCAGTTTGCTGGATGATTTGGGGAATTGTTCCAGAGCATCAACAACATCGGTGTGTTGTGCATTCTCAACACTGAAATACTAGTGCTGTGGTAGGTCATCTTTGGGAGTGAGTAGGAGATGGGAATATATGGCATCATGTGGGTGCAGGCTTAGGCCAAAGCTTCCATATCACATTGACAAAACATATGTTCAGGTAGGGTTTGGTATGTGTGTACTTGTCATAGTGCCTTTTGCAACTTTATTGCAGATGTTTGGAGTGCTAGCTGGGTGTTCACATCACACTGTACAGAGATAGTGCATGTGAACTGCAGCACTGCGCTACTATGTAGTTCTGATCAGAACTATGAGAGGCACCTGACTGCTCCTACTTGGTTGGTTAGTGCAAGTGAGTGGCACAGATGATGCAGTTGAGACAGGCCCCCTGCTGTACAGTTCTCATACCACGTGGAGAGGTTTGTTCTGCCCCTGCAGTGGATTCACAGATGTGTACCACAAGGTTCAGAGCAGATACCCCTGGTTGCATGTTGACATTACATACCCTTCTCATTCCCCATTTGCATGTTGACATTACATACCCTTCTCATTCCCCATTTGTGGAGTTCTGGTTTGCATGAGTGCCATACACAAACAGGTTGAGAAGGCACATGTGGTTATGTCCCTTACAGATGGCAGATTCACTTCACATAGATTCCACAGCCCCTCTCGACTACTTTCAAGCATGGATTCAGGGAACATCATGGAGTTGAAACACTCCTCACCACTCTCCTCAACAACTTACTCACCAGCATAGACAACATCCGCCAAGGCGTGGTGCTAATCTTCTTAGATATAGCAGCAGCGTTTGACTCGGTAAATCACGAGATACTCATTACACGTTTGAAGGAAAAAGGCATCAGTAGTTCAGCTCTGGAATGGTGTAAATCTTACCTGGACACCAGAATGCAATATGTAAAATCTGCAACGGGAGAATCAAATCTCTTCCATCAAAAACAAGGTGTGCCACAAGGGTCATCTCTCTCATCTCTCATGTTTAACATCTATATGCAGCCTATCTGCAATATTATCAGATCATTCAACGTGAAATGTATGATATATGCAGATGATATCCTACTATATATGCCATTTTCTACAATGCAATTAGACCTACTGCCCATAATAAATTGCTTTAATGCAGTATCAGAATGGCTTCTCTCACAGAACCTCCGCATACAACACAAGAAAACTGAGGTTCTCTTTGTTACGAGAGACCCCAACTTCATTCCACCATCACATATAAGTGTGAAAGGAGCTGATCTAGCCACAAAAGAAACAATAAGATACCTTGGAGTCACGCTGGACCACCGTCTCAATTTGAAAACACATGTAAACAATATTACAAAAGCTGTGTACTTCAAAATACGCACACTCAGGCATCTACGCTCATTACTGGACCCAGACGATTTTAGAACCATCTTCCAAGCACTCATCTTGCCGCATTTCAATTTCGCCAACTCAATTCTACAAGGTCTCCCTCAATCCACCCTAAGTTCTCTTCAACTTGCCATGAATACTGCTGCAAGGATTCTACAAGGAGCGTCCAGGAGCGATCATGTGACGCCAATCCTCAAACAGATTCACTGGCTCCCGATACAAGGCAGGCTCGAATTCAAAACCCTAATCCTCACATACAAGGCCATCCATGGTTTATCTGCAAACTCACTAATTGATCTCACACAAACACTACCACCAACAAGATCCAGAAGACAAATAGCGATAAACACCCTAATAATGCCGAAGGCCATAACAACTTGTAGCCGATCAACAGCGAACAGAGCCTTCATGTTCTGCGCCCCAAAACACTGGAACTCCCTACCACCCGAAATTCGTGCCATAACTAACATAGGCCAATTCAGAAAGGCCCTCAAGCATAACCTATTCATCAAATACTACCCTACATAAAATGCAAAATATTCACTACAAACTTAACCACATTGCCTCCTTTCCCAAGCTCCACTGTCAATCTCACGTAAATACCTCTCTCATGTGATCAAATTAACAGACCAACATTCTATGTATATAGTTTTACCCCATATTATCCAAGTTTATCAGATCCAAGTTTATCTTCCTGTTTTATGTAAAACCGAGCAGCCTGTTGTTCTGGTCTTTAGTTCTCTGTAAACCGCGCTGATTGTAAATAGCGCGGTATATAAAAAATTGTAATAAATAAATAAATAAATAAATTGTTTCCCAAGGTTGAAGATAACCATGACATTAAACCCGGCAAACATCCATGGGTGATGCCAGTGCTTGCAATGATTGAATAGGCCATACACATGTTGCTCGCTTATGAAAATATTGTCTGGTTGAGGGAGAGACCATTTGGAAGAGCCACAATTCTTCAAAATGATGTGCCATATATCATAGGCTCTGCTTATCTGTCCTCCTTCTCCAATGCACAAGTCCTATACAGTCCAAGGACTATCTTTATTAATTAATAGTAGACACTTCTTATATGTCTCCATGGAGATGCTGTATATAGCAGCACCCTCCACTAGATCACACATAAGGGCAGGCAGTCACTTTTTCCAGCATACAAGGGGCACAAAATCATCCACTAAACATTTTATAGACACATGTATCTGCATTAACACCATTGCTCTCCTCCTATGTTTCTTCTGCAATTAGCTTCCATTTAATGACTAACTGTTCCGTCCTCCTCTGCAGCCACATCTGAACCTAGCCTATAGGTCTGGACTTATTGCTACTATCCAGCAAGGAAAGGGGTCATTTTTATATCCTTTCCTTCCTGGGGACTGGACAGTGTAATAGAGGCGTTAGTACTGTCCTTCATCTCTATCCACACTACACTTGAGGGACAGGTCCAGGTCATCAGTGATTATCCACTTGTCTTACATACAAGTGATGTGGACCTTGGTGGGTCTTGAACTCTCAGCCTTTGATGTGTATTGCACTTACATAGTCACTATTCCAGCACAGCTTCATGTGAGCTATGTCTGCTAAGGATGTAGATGTGCTGCTCATCTTCACACTGTGCCAGCAAACAGGGTAGCTCTTGTGGTGTGTTGCTACTGTAGTCGAGAATTCAAGTGCTGATGTGATGATGAAGCACACATTTTACATGGCATGTGCCTTGTTGTTGCAGGGTAGTGTCACCTGTACCATCACAATGTACAGAGTGATTATGCAAGAATTGTGGACTAGCATATGACATGGGTGACATCTTTTCAGATGCCATATTGGCAGCAGAGGAGTGGTTACCTTAGAGCTTGCATGGCCAGTGCCTGGTGTACCTACAGTGAACATCCTAGAGATTGAGAAGTGATAGATTGTTAGAGTGAAGCTACAATATGTAGAAACCTGCTTTGTGGTCGCAAACATACTACTCCATAGCAGACCTGCAGTCACGGCATGTATCCAAAATAACCATCCCTATGGGGATCTGTGGCAATACTGTACAACAGCCTATTCACATGAACATGGCTGTAGAGCATGCTTTCTGACTTATCACACATCATCCTCTTTTGAAACACAGCCATTGACTTGTCAAAAGGTATTGGGGAGCTTGTCTCATTTGGGAGATGTATTATTTGGGTGCAAAACATGTGCCATGCCTCTGATAGCGTTTGCTGCATTGAAATTGGAGATCCCTAAGGCCGCATATGTGTGACAGTATCAGCTCTTGATATAGCCTGTTTTAAAGCAGTTTGCAAGTGAACTAGCATAGAGCCCCTGGAGTGCACCCTTCCAAAACAGTGATAGTGCCATACAGCACTTTGTTCATTTGAGTGTTGTTGATGATGTTCATCTGATACTCTGTTCACATCCCATATTACCTGTCTGTGTAGCTCCTCCCTTACTGCTGCCTTCTCAACCTGTACGTGTATGGCACTCATGCAAACAGGAAATGCTGATTTTCAGTCCACCCTCTACCTAGGCCCTGGTTTTGAGGGATGTGTGGCTATTAGTCAGATGCTCTTATGGCATAAAATGGGGCTTGTGAGTCTTAATACTGCAGCACCCAGATCTACTTCAGCAGATATGCCTGCTTATTTTATTTATTTATTTTGAGCTGTCATTCTTGTGATTACTGAAAAACATCTCTTCTACCCATGGCCTACTTCTGAATTGGCTACCAAATAACTGACCTTGGTTCTTTGGCTTCAATTCTCTAAATTCAAATGCAAATAAGGAGGAATCAAATAAAAACAAAACACATAGGGGGTTATTCTATGCCATGAATAGCGGGGATGGATATCCCATTGCGACATCCATCCCCGCCATTCGTGCCTTCACCCAGCTACGACTAAATTCCTTGCCAGTTGTGCGGGGAAGTTAGACAGGGGGGCAGGGAAGGGGCAGCTTGGGGGCAGAGTCTGGGCGGTCGCCAACCCTGGACGTACAGGGCCGATTCTAATGTTGGCCCTGTACGTCCAGGTCTGGCGACATGTGTGAGGAAGTTATTCCACCTCCAAAGTGGAATATTGTCCCTGGACATGCCCTTTTTTAAATGCCAGGGTGCGGATGGGGCAGGGGGAGGGGCGGAGGACATTCCCTTCAGCCTGACCCTGGCTGTAGGAGGTCAGATCAGGGGTCGGGTTGTGGGGAATTAGCTTTAATCTCTGGTGGCTGGCATTGCTGTTCTTCAATGGAGTTGAGGCTAGAAGTGCCCCGTGGTATCAGAATCACGATCCCCTCTATATGTCTGGTTCAAACCGATCATACAGAGGGGATCGATGTCCAGGATGGAATTGGGCCCACAGAGCATTATGTCAAAAACAGTAGTACTTAAGGCCTTAAGGGAGGGAACCCATAAGTCTGCAAACTTGTGCAGTTTCCTGTAAATTTCTTCACCTTTGCTAGGCCAGAGTACCTCATTTATTAGGGAAAATTGCTGCATGGTACAAATTCAGCTCTACATCAAGCTTTGTTTATCTACATGTTATATTTCAGAGCACAGTCATTTCTCAGTTCCAGTATTCTAAAAACAAAAACATTCTGTCTTGTTCTCACAAACAGTGTCATCCCAAAGTACAACCTTGGCTTTTATAAAGCATATCTCTCCAGGCTGCTAGGCTTCAGACTGTCAGCAACATTCCAAGCCATTCTCCATATTAATCCATGCTTGGCACTCTTAACACCTGATGTTGACTTAACACCCACTAACCAGCCACTAGCACCCTTACCGCCGGAACGCCTCTTCCCCACCCTGGACTTTAATACCCGCTGGAGGTCTTAATACTGCCATTTTCCCATGTTAAGGGCACATTCTAGAGGCTTTCTTAATAGCTCTTAGTAAGCATACCCCATTGTCTCTTATCCCATGGCTTTTTAATTTTCTCAGGGCTCTCTCATAAAGACATTGTCAAACACTCTGAAAATCCATTTATACTATATCAGCTGGCTTACCTTAATCTGCATGTTCATTTGTGACTTCAAAAAATTGTAAGAGCTAGGAGGCAGTTCTCACACTTACTGGAGATCAGAGAAAATTCCTAAGACTGTATTGCTGCAGGAGGGACCCTGTGTGTGGATTGTGGGGAAGAGAGCATCAGAGGAGAGATTGCCCCTTCCTGACATCATCTGGGAGTGCCTTCAGGGACTGGACTTAAGCAGCAGCTTTTTGGAGATATGTTGGAGGCATTCCTGAAGGGCAGAGAGTGTTCCCGAGGCTGTATTGCTGCAGGAGGGGCCCAGTGTGTTGATTGTGGAGAAGAGAGCACCGGAGGAGAGATCTCCCCCTTCCTGACATCATCTGGGAGTGCCCTCGGGGACTGGATTTAAACAGCTGTAATTGCCTGCGGATGCTGCATATGTAGTCTGCGGGCATGTGACCAAAGGGACGTGTCCTCTTTGGTGCCCCTTTGGTGCAGCTTCAGTGCAGTTTGAAGGACTCTGGAGTTCTCATTGGTCAACAAAAGGTACTTTGGTGTTATATGTGTGCTGTCCGGTAATGCCTTGGGTCAAGCAGAAGAATAAGGGTGGTGGCTCCAAAATGGGGGGTCCAGAAATGATCCAGGGTCTTACTATTACTAAGTCCCAGCCCTCTTTAGTGGAGGGTACTGGCTCCCCATTGCTCTCTGGAGCTTCTTTAAGCTCTATATACAGATCACCATCACCTCAACCTAGTGTAGAGTTCACGCCAGTATTGGGGGCAATTCTGGATTCTGCCAGTTACTCTGGAGAAGTTGGTTTGGCTCCTAGTGGGGAGGATGGATTCTCACTCTTCCCACTAATCCTTCCTAAACCTGTTGTTTTTTCATAGCCTGAGGTTCTGGACACAGTGTCTGTGGATACTGTCACCCTTGTTGATATTTGGAAAGTGGTCACACAGAACAATGACTTATTGCAGGGCACTAGGGAACAGATTCCTGCTTTTTCACAGGATACAGTAGAGGCACTATTTGCGCAGCAATTGCACCTGCAAAGGGTTAATTCTTTTGTGGATAAATTGTCAGCTCAAGTAGTAACTTTACAAAATCTGTCTACTTCTTGCATAAGAGATGTTACTATTGTACACCAGCAGTTAGAGCTCTTTGAAATAGCGCTAGTTTTCGTAACTTGCACTTTTGAAATTTTCCAGACTCACTGTTTGTCCCAAGTTGAGTCCTTAAGAGGTATTTTAAGTAAATACTAGATGTTTCCAATCTGGAACAAATTTTGATTACAAATTGTTATTATGTTTCTTCCCCACAGGGGGAGAGTCCTCCTGAAGTCTCCCAGGGTGTAGGGGAGGTCACTGTGTCTTTGAATATATCTGAGTTTTTTGAAACATCTAATGACTTTATCCCCTCCAGGGCTACTCTGGTTGTCTCGTTTTCCATTATGGCAGATAAATCTATTATCTTAAAATTATATTTTGGGAAGAAAAATGAAAAGTTTTGTGGGGCTAAAATTTAGATTTTCCCTGATGTAGCCAAGGCAACTCAATAGCTGATAAATGTATTTCGCTGAAAGCAAGAGTCTTGGCCTTAAGGGTGAGCTTTTTTTGAAAGTTCCCCTGCAAATGTCTGATAACTTATCAATGGAATCAATATGTGTTTCTCGATTCTGTGCAGTTGAAGACCTTCCTTGTGGACAAGGTGTCTTCTTGATGCTTTTTGGCTGTGAGGAGCAATGTTTTTTGTTTTTTGTGTTGTGGTCTGTAATTTTGACTCAGGATCCCTTAATGTATATCTGATATGATAGTAATTTTTTGGATTATTGTTGTTATTATTTCTGAATCCCGGTGGCCTTCCGTAATGTGGACTTTGTTAGCATTTACTTTATCTGTATTGTGATACGATATATTTCATTCTGACTGAATTGCTAGAGTTTCTTTTGCTTGTTTGTAAGCATTTTCAAATCTCAAATAAAAAAGAAGCAGATTGATGAGGCAAGACTTTCCTTGGCTACATGCCATTAAACTATGTTTATCTATGTGGTCAGTAATTTTATTCTTAATAATGGTTTTTATTTTGCCTGGCACTGATATCAGGCTCACTAGTCTATAGTTTTCCAAATCGCCCCTTTTTAAAAAATTGTGTTACATTGGCCATCATCAAATTTTCAGGCACCATGGATTATTTTAATAATAAATTACAGATGAATAGTTTCTCTGCAATTTCATTTGTGAGTTCTTTCAGTACTCTGAGGTGTATATCATCAAGTCCAAGTGATTGCTACTTTTAATTTGTCAGTTTGTCTTATGACATCTTTTAGGTTCATTGAGACTTATCTCAGTTCCTTTGTATCATCACCATTGAATACAATTTCTGGTATAGGCAGCTCCTTTACACCTTCCCCAATAAAGACAAAAGCAAAAAATTTATGTGAAGGAACATTTTAGAAATTACATCCAAGTGCAATCTGGAACACCCAAGCCGGAATGTTAAAAAAAAGGCAGGCATGTTAGAGTTCAGGCACAATTTTGAACATATAACATAAGAACATAAGATATACCATACTGGGTCAGACCAAGGTCCATCAAGCCCAGTATTCTGTTTCCAACAGTGGCCAATCTAGGTCATATGTACCTAGCAGTTTCCCCAAGAGACACAAGTTCCACAATGCTTGTACTGGGTCAAGCATTGATATCTTTGGTCACTTCTTAATAATGGTTTATGGACCTTTCCTCCAGGAACTTGTCCAAACCTTTTTTAAACCCAGCTACACTAACAGCCTTTACTACATCCTCCGGTAACAAATTCCAGAGTTTGATTACACGTTGAGTGAAAAAATATTTTCTTTTATTAGTCTTAAATAGTTTACCCTGTAGCTTCATTGCATGTCCCCTAGTCTTTCTATATTCTGATAACGTAAACAATCGATCTACGTTTACCCGCTCCACTACGTTCATTAATTTATAGACTTCTATCATATCTCCCCTCAGCCGTCTCTTTTCCAGGTTAAAGAGCCCTAACCTTTTTAGCCTTTCCTCATAGGAGTATCCTTCCATCCCCTTTACCATTTTGGTGGCTCTTCTCTGAACCTTTTCTAAAATCGCTATATCCTTTTTAAGATACGGCAACCAGAATTGCACACAATATTCAAGGTGCGGTCTCACCATGGAACGATATAGAGGCATTATAATATCTTTTGTTTTATTTTCCATTCCTTTCCTTATCATACCTAGCATTCTATTTGCTCTCTTGGCTGCCGCTGCACACTGGGCCGAGGGTTTTAACATGGTATCCACAATGACGTCTAAATCTTTTTCCTGGGTGGTGGTTCCTAATGTGGAACCTTGCATCGTGTAACCATAGTTTGGGTTGTTCTTCCCTAGGTGCATAACCTTGCACTTGTCCACATTAAATTTCATCTGCCATTTTGATGCCCAGTCTTCCAATTTATCAAGATCCTCTTGCAATTTTTCACAATCCTCTTGGGTTTTAACAACTTTAAATAGTTTTGTGTCATCTGCAAATTTGATAACCTCACTCGTTGTTCCACTTTCCAGGTCATTTATGAATATGTCAAAAAGCAGCGGACCCAGCACAGATCCCTGGGGTACACCACTATTCACCTTTCTCCATTGGGAAAATTGGCCATTTAGCCCTACCCTCTGCTTTCTATCTTTTAACCAGTTCCTGATCCACAATAGTACACTGCTTCCTATCCCATGACTCTTTAGTTTTGCCAAAAGTCTCTGATGAGGGACCTTGTCAAAGGCTTTCTGAAAGTCCAGATACACAATATCAACCGACTCACCTTTGTCCACCTGTTTATTCACTCCTTCAAAAAAACATAACAGATTAGTAAGACAAGATCTTCCTTGTCTAAAGCCATGTTGGCTGTCTCCCATTAGGTCGTGACTATCTACATGCTGAGTAATTTTATTCTTTATGATGGTTTCTACCATTTTTCCCGGTACTGACGTCAGGCTCACCGGTCTGTAGTTTCCCGGATCACCCCTGGAACCCTTTTTAAAAATTGGTGTTACATTGGCGATTCTCCAATCTTCAGTTATTAGAGATGATTTTAATGATAGTTCACAGATTACTAATAGCAGGTCTGCAATCTCATATTTCAGTACTTTCAACACCCTTGGATGTATACCATCCGGCCCAGGTGATTTGCTACTCTTCAGTTTATCTAATAGTTGTAAGACTTCTTCCAGATGTATCGATATTTCCTTCAATTCTTTCGCACCTTTAAATACCACTTCAGTCATGGGTAACATCCCTACATCTTCCTCAGTAAAGACTGAAGCAAAGAATTCATTCAGTCTCTCCGCTATCGCCTTGTCGCCTCTTAGTGCTCCTTTAACCCCTTTATCATCTAACGGACCAACTGACTCTCTCACAGGTTTTTTGCTACGAATGTACTTGAAAAGGTCTTTATTTCGTGTTTTTGCTTCCGCAGCAAGCTTCTTCTCAAATTCTCTCTTTGCCTGCCTTATCAATGCCTTGCATTTGACTTGTCAGTGCTTGTGCTGTTTCCAGGTTTCGTCATTTGGCTCTTTTTTTCCATTTCCTGAAAGATGCTTTTTTGGCAACAACAGCCTCTCTGACCTCACCTTTAAACCATGCTGGCAGTTTTTTGGACTTCCTTCCACTTTTCTTAAAGCGTGGAATACAGCTGGTCTGGGCTTCCAAGATAGTATTTTTCAACAACATCCAAGCTTGATGTATGTCTTTAACCTTTGCAACTGCTCCTTTTAGTTTTTTCTTAACTGTTTTCCTCATTTTATCATAGTCTCCCTTTCAAAAGTTAAAGGGTAGTACTGTGGATTTCCTTACTATCCCTCCTCCACTAATTAAATCAAAGGCGATCATGCTATGATCACTATAGCCAAGTGGCCCCAACACCCTTATCTTTTGCACTAGATCTGGTGTTCCACTAAGGACTATGTCTAATATGGCTTCCCCTCTGGTCGGTTCATGAACCAGCTGCTCCAAGAAGCAGTCATTTATTTCATCTAGGAACTTTATCTCCCTAGCATGTCCTGCTGTGACACTGACCCAGTCGATGCCGGGGTAATTGAAATCACCCATTATTATTACTGCACTGTAACGTTTGCTAGCTTCCTTGATTTCTTTGAGCATTTCATCATCCATTTGTTCATTCTGGCCAAGCGGACAGTAGTACACCCCCACTACCATCGCCTTCCCCTTTTTACATGGAATTTCAATCCATAGAGATTCTACAGCAAATTTTGTTTCTTGCAAAACTTTAATCCTTTCTGACTCAATGCCCTCTCTAACATAGAGCTCAACCCCTCCACCAATTTGATCAGCTCTATCATTACGATATAGTTTGTACCCAGGTATCACAGTGTCCCACTGGTTGTCCTCCTTCCACCATGTCTCTGATATTCCAATCATATCTAACCTCTCGTTTAGTGCTATATATTCTAACTCTCCCATCTTGTTTTTTAGTCTTCTAGCATTTGCATACAAGCATTTTAGAGACTGTATTTTATTCATATTAATTTGGCTATTGGTAGACATGGGTAATTTGGGATCTTTAAGCTCTGTCTGCTCCATACTCGAGGGCATTTGGGCTACTTTACTCTTTTTTGGAACCTCTCTGCTTTTTGTAGTATCCTTCAAGGATACATTCTTCTGAACCATGCGCTCTTGGGCGACTGTCGGCTTTCCCCTATTATCTAGTTTAAAAGCTGCTCTATCTCCTTTTTAATGGTCAATGCCAGCAGCCTGGTTCCATCCCGGTTAAGGTGAAGCCCATCCCTTCGGAAGAGCCCCTCCTTTCCCCAGAATGTTCCCCAGTTCCTAACAAATCCAAACCCCTCATCTCTGCACCATTGTCTCATCCACGCATTGAGACTCTGGAGCTCTGCCTGCCTTTTGGGTCCTGCGCGTGGAACGGGAAGCATTTCGGAGAATGCTTCCCTGGAAGTTCTGGATTTCAACTTCCTACCTAAAAGCCTAAATTTAGCTTCCAGAACCTCCCTACCACATTTTCCTATGTCATTGGTACCGACATGTACCAAGACAGCAGACTCCTCCCCAGCACTATCTAAGACCTTATCTAGGTGGCGCGTGAGGTCCACTACCTTCGCACCAGGCAGGCATGTTACCAGGCGATCCTCACGTCCACCAGCCACCCAGCTATCTACATGCCTAATGATCGAATCACCAACTATAACTGCTGTCCTAACCCTTCCCTCATGGGCACTTGGCCCTGGAGAAACCTCCTCGGTGTGAGAGGTGTTTACATCACCTGGAGGACAGGTCCTAGTTACAGGATCACTTCCTGCCACACCAGGGTGATGCTCTCCTGTCACGTGACCTCTCTCCTCCATGGCAACAGGGATGCTGCCAGACTGGAGGTGGGACTTCAGGACTATATCCCTGTAGGTCTCGTCTATGTACCTCTCTGTCTGTCTTATGCTTTCCAAGTCTGCTACTTTAGCCTCTAGAGAACGGACTTGTTCCCTGAGAGCAAAGAGCTCCTTGCACCTAGTGCACATGTAAGACCTCTCACCAGCTGGGAGAAAATCATACATGTGACACTCAATGCAAAAGACTGGAAAGCCCACATCCCGCTGATGTTGATGTGCCAGATATGGACGTCTGTGGGGCTGCCTACATAGATATCCCTGGAATAGTATCTAAGACTGGGGATGTCTCAGAGACATTCAGCGGTTTTGCAAACACAAAACAAGTTTCCCAATTACCAAAAAAATAGCATTGTAATTGTGCAGAGTACTGGGGATGGTGTAGTGCTATTTTCTCTATACCCTCTGGATGTTTTAAGGCACAAACAAACACTTCCCCAGTGCCTAATTGTGCTTGGATCAGGTATAAACTTGGGTGAAGTCGCATTTGTCCCTGACTTTTCTGAAGTCAAGTGGGGACATATAAGTCTGTTGCCCCACTCCAGACATACCTCCATCACACCCCCTGCCTACTTGAATGTCTCCTAGCTGGAAACATCTTTAGACATCCTTTATGAAAGGGCTCCGGGAACATCATCATGATTTGTATATATGCATGCCCATTTTCGGATGTCCAAATAGCGAATAAGGCTTCTAAAATGACTGCCTTAGTGTCTCAGTTATGACTTTGTCCAACATGAGTGACCTTTTTACTAATCAGTAATTTAATGCTCCAACTGACATCTTCAAAAAGTTTTATTATAAGTTTTTGCCTCTATGCCAAGGTTCTTTTCAAATTCACTTTTTTACTTTCCTTGTCAATGCTTTACATACAGCCTCTCAATGTTGTTTCCAGCTGTCTTTTCCATGGTAAAAGTGATGCAGCTGCAAATGTCTAAGGTGTAATATATGAGGGGGTACCCAAAAAAACCAGGAATAACATTGCCGTGGGCGGAGCTTGTGTAGCACTTCTGCCGCTAGGCGTGTATAGTGCAACTCATTGTCAGTTCAGTGCCGCCTGTGTTGTCGACCTGGCTTGTTCTGTTCATCTGCAGTGATTGTTTTTGCTAGCGCTGTTTTGTTCTTGTTTCTTTTTTTATGATGACAAGTTTAAGTGAACAACGTGCAGCTGTGAAATTTTGTTTTCTACTCGGTAAAAATGCTGCTGAAACTGTTTTAATGTTGAAAACAGCTTATCAAGATGACGCTATGGGAAAAAGTCAAGTGTACCAGTGGTTTGCTCGGTTTAAAAATGGCGACATGTCGGAGGGCGGAGCCTGATGTCCAGCGGGATGGTCGCATAACGCTGAGGCTCCCGAGAGGCCTACTCAGAATCCTGAATTAACACCGTACATACTTGGAACTTCTACTCTGCTCTTGCCGGGGCACATTGGTGAGATGGCGGGGACCAAACCCACGCGCCTGGAATTTGGATCTCCAGCGGCTTCTCACGGCAAACGTTCCAAAACTGAACCCCCGTCCCCGCAGAAGGGGCTGGCCGTGCCTTGCGCGAGGGCCCCGAAATGCAGCAGGAAATCCTCGCAGAGATTAGAGGGGTCAAAGACCTCGTGCAATCAAACGGTGAAGCACTCCGAGCGCTGCGGGAAGATCTTGGTGTGCTGCAAAGCAAGCTAGAAGGGCTTTCTTCGCGTCAGGACAAAATGGAGAGCATATTGGACTCCCATGCGGCCCGGTTGTCCAAACTCGACAAAGTTGAACGTCAGGTGCGGGCCTTGCAGAAAGAAGTGGAAGATGGCAATAATAGAGCACGCCGCAACAACATACGACTCGTGGGCATACAGGAGGGAGCGGAATCGGGAGACATGAAAGAGTTTTTATGCAAAATCCTCCCTTCCCTGCTCCAAATCACCTTTACCAAAGATTTGGAGATCGATCGCGCTCATCGTGTTCCCGCAAGCATAACGCTCAACAGGAAGACCCCGCGGCCTATCATTTTTCGACTTTTGAGATATCAACACGTGGAGCAAATTCTAAGTGCCTCTCGGGCAAAGGGCCATATGGAGTTTGAGAGCCACAAGATCTCCTTCTATCCTGACTTGGCTAAACCCACGGTCGACCGCCGAAAGCGCTTTCTGGAATTCCGGCCGAGGCTTCAACAACTACAAGCACGCTATGGCCTGATGTACCCGGCCAAGCTCCGAGTCACGCTTCACAATCAGACAAGAACATTTGAGGACCCTGATCTACTAGCGGAGTTTTTGGATTCCAAAGAAGCCGACTTGATGCGCTGACTTCCAGAATATTCCTGCAAGTATTCTCATATCCGCTGTACCTGCCATATTGGATCTGCCGCAGCCCAGCAAAGAGTCTGGCGAGGGCAGTTTCGTTTGCCTTACTTTTGATGATATCTGTGACCCGACTCCATCTACCCACAGTAGCCTCGATGAGTATCAGAGACAGTGTTAATTATGGACTCTGGTGTTTCTTTTCCTTTTTTTCATGTCTTTCTATTTCCTCTCTAGGGCCTCCTCCCGCAGACATATGGTCGCCATATTCTTTGGGGGTTTTGCTTCTTCTCTAAGATACTTTGGTACATACTTTTCAATATGGGGTGTATTAGCCAGCATACTCGGTGATTATGTCATTGTTGCACAGATTCTGATTATGTTGTATGTTTTCAAGCGCCCTTACCTAAAATGTCTATTACCGATTGATGGCACCATGTAAGATTTTCTCATTGAACGTAAAAGGAATCAATAATCCGATAAAACGGAAGAAAATCCTAAGCTACCTAAGTCAGGAAGCTGCGGATCTGATTTTTCTCCAAGAAACGCATTTAAATTCGAAGGAAACTCTTAAACTCAATATTAAACCTTACATGGTGGCCGCCTATTCCCCAGCCGTTTCTAAGAAATGTGGGGTTGCCATACTGGTTAGGAAATCTTTGCATGCTACTATTGTTGCGACTAGCTCAGATACAGAAGGTAGATGGTCCAGAGTTCACCTCAAGATAGGTAGCCTTGAAGTTACATGTATCTGCCTTTACGCTCCTAATGTGGATGACCCTGCCTTTTTTGCTACCATTGCTCAGGTTGCGCAGGCCTCTGCTAATACTTCCTTGATAATTGGGGGGGATTTCAATCTAGTCCTTGATCCCCTGATTGACAAACAGCCGCCTAGGACAAGTGGTCCCCCCAAGAGTCACACCACGCTTACCTCCCTGATCAAAGATCTTGCTTTAGTTGATATATGGAGGTTACTACACCCCAATGAGCTTGACTTCACCTTCTTCTCTTCCCCTCACAAATCCCAGTCTCGCATAGACTTCTTTCTAATATCAAAACTGTTAGTTCCTCAGGTAGACACTGCAAAGATTCACTCCCAACATATTTCAGATCATGCTGCTATTTCCTTTCAATTACACACTACTGCACCCCAAGGGAATTCGGGGGCCTGGTTCTTTGATAGAGCCCTGTTAACTCAGCCAGAGTTCCAGTTAGACATTCGAGCAGCCATACAGGATTACTTCCATTTTAATCTACCCCAGGATACTGCGAATTGGGCTTGGTGGGAGGGCTTCAAAGCGGCCATTCGAGCAACGATCACTAGTTATCAAATCCGCCTGCGGAAACAACGCAAACAGCAGCTACTCATACTAGACCAACAAATAAAAGCAGGCGAACGAGTTCTAACTTCACGTACTGATCCATGTGTATTAATTCGATTACAGCGTCTCCGTTTTCAATATAATTCAATCCTCTCAACTGCAGCTTCTAAGAGTATTGAGCTTCAGCGAGGGACATATTATCGTGATAATAACCGAGCCGGTCGACTCTTAGCCAACGCCTTGAAAGGTCAAAAAGAAGCCAAACGCGTAGCGGCCCTTCGAGCTCCACAGGGAGGGGGCATAGTGACCACAGACTCCGACATTGTAGAACTCTTTCGGGATTTCTATACCCGCCTATATCAATCTGAATGTGAGTTCTCATCAGAGACATTCGAGCGATTGCTTTCTGGCATTCAGCGGCCGACCCTCTCTGAAGATGATAGGGATGCGATGGATGAACCCTTCTCTACTTCAGAGATCCAATCTGCCCTAAAACGAACAGCCTCGGGCCGTGCCGTAGGGCCCGATGGTCTCCCGACCGAATTCTACAGAACGTTCAGCACAGATTTAGTTCCCTATTTAAAACTCTATTTTACTGCCCTTGCGGTAGATACATCCTCTTTGGGATCCTTCTCTGCAGCTAATGTGGTAGTATTTGAGAAAGAAGGCAGAGACCCGCTGCTAACCGCCAACTACCGTCCAATCTCCCTACTTAATGCCGATTATAAGATCTTCGCAACGATCTTGGCCACCCGGCTATCTGACAGGATGGCCACCCTAATTCACCCCGACCAATGCGGTTTTATACCCGGCAGATCAACTGCTGACAATGCTCGGACCTTGTGCCATGTGCTATCCAGTGCTGCCAATCTAGATCATCCATGGGTGGGTCTTTCCCTGGATGCCGAAAAAGCCTTTGATCGCCTAGAATGGCCCTTCTTATTTGCAGTTCTCCGATGGTATGGCTTTGGGGAGGGCTTCCTCCGATATCTCCAAGTCATGTATACTCAACCTGTCGCCAGTATTTGTGTAAATGCCATCAAGTCTCAGCCATTTAATCTCCAAAGAGGCACGCGTCAAGGTTGCCCCCTATCACCAATGCTCTTTGATCTAGCTCTTGAACCCCTAGCCCTCCTTATTAGACAGTCCGCACGTATTCGAGGTGTCCCCTTCAGTCATAGGGAGATTAAACTCTCTGCATATGCAGATGACCTTATGCTTTTCGTATCCCTCGATTCGGTTCCAGCTGTCTTGGATCTGATTGACGGATACTCACAATTATCGGGCTATAAAATTAACTGGACCAAATCTGTAGCATTCCCACTGAATCGCTGGGTACATGAGGCTGACATGCAGGCCTTTCCCTTCCTTTGGCAATCCCGCATGGTGAAGTATCTCGGGGTCCATTACTGTTCTCCTTTAGAAGACACTATCAGTTTTAATGCCAAAGAGGTAGTCTCCAAAGTCCGTGAGCTCACAAATCGTTGGTCTCCCTTATCTCTTACATGGTGGGGCCGCCTAGAAACTGTGAAAATGATGATAGTCCCCAAAGTGAACTACATTCTAGAAATGCTGCCATGCTTACTCCCGCTACATACTTATAAAGATATTGAGGGCCTTCTCGTCCATTATCTCTGGCAGGGCAAGCCACCAAGGATAGCTAAACAAAAACTACAGTCTGCAAAGGAAAGAGGGGGTACCAGATTTCCTGATTTTCTTAGATATCATCAAGCCTTCCTACTTAAGCAAGGTGCCCGATGGCTAGATGCCTCAACAGACAGCAGACCAGTTTGGCTTGACATAGAAGAGGAGCTTAGTAGCCCAATTCCGTTGACCCATCTCCCCGGTATGTCCTATCGAGTAGACACCCGCCATCCACCAATGATTGTCGATACTCTTGCGGCCTTTAACACTCTCATTCTATCACTGGGCCCGAACGTCTGTCCTCAGGACGGACTCTCGCTATGGAATAACCCCAGAATTCAAGTCCTAAATAGAACGATAGCATGGAAACCCTGGTACTCAAGGGGGATCTGGACACCCCAACAGCTTTTCTCTGCAGCTCGTTGGAAAACCTTTTCTGATTTACAAAAGGAATTTGCGTTACCAGCGAAACACTACTTTCAATTGATGCAGCTTCAACACTGCCTCAAAAGTGCTCGAATCATGCCGCCCTCTGCCCCTACGGAGGACGGGCTATTAGAGATAGTTCACTCTATTAGTAGTACACATGGGGTAGCCTCTAACTTTTATAAAATATTATGTCAGGGTACAGACACGGCCACTTTTAGAGCCCAACAAGCCTGGGAGCGCGAACTGCAAACCACTTTAACCCCTGTGCAATGGAGCGTTTTCTGGAGCAAAGTAGTGCGGGTTTCCCGGTCTGCCTCTGTTACCCAAACTCTCTTCTTTTTTGCACACAGATGCTTTTATACCCCAGAAAAAATAGCCAAATGGAACACCACAGCTAGGGACCAGTGTTGGTCTTGCCATACTGCTGTGGGAACCTTCGCTCATGTTATTTATGAATGTCCTCAACTACAGGTTTATTGGGGGCGGGTTTGGGGTTGTATTCAATTTATCTTACACCTTCACGAGCCTCTCTCTTGGAAGATCGTGGGACTCCGCTCTGTGGCGGAGGTCCCCTCTCTTCCTAAGAAGGATCGCTTTCTCCTTGATTTCATGCTGGGTATAGCCATATGCTTAATCACGAGGAATTGGAAGGATAGCTCTCGACTTACTGTCAATGAATGGTGGAACCTCGTCTGCTTATATAGTAAATATGAGCAGATACCTCGGAGAGCTATTCCCCATGCCCAAACTCACTCTCGCTTGTCTAAATGGCAGATGCTTAATGATTATGTACAATCTGCTCATTGTTCCAACCTGCCTGTATAATGTGCACTCGTCATGTTTCAGATCACCGTTAGGTTTTGTAACACAATAATGTACGTACACGCCCGCTTCGGAATGATTAGTTTTCTAGAGAAGAAGCAGGGGGGAGGGGGGTGGCAGGGGTTTACTTTGGTGTATGTATTACACTTTATGTATCTGTCTTTTAGCTGTATGTCTTCCTTTTCCTTTGTTGTTATAAAACGAAAATAAAGAATTTAAAAATGGCGACATGTCGATTGATGACAAACCTCGTTCTGGGCGTCCATCAACTGCCTGAATCGACGAAAATATTGAAAAAATTAGAGAGCTTGTGCTCACAGACCGTCGACAGACAATTGATCAACTGTCAGAGATTAGTGGGTTATCTTGGAGCTCGGTTCAGCGAATTTTAACGGAAGATTTGGGAATGAAAAGGGTTGCTGCCAAGTTTGTTCCTCGGGTTCTGACTGACAATCAAAAGGAACATCGAGTTGAAACATGTCGTGTTTTGAAACAACAGCTTGAAACTGATCCAGATTTTCTGTCAAAGGTCATTACAGGTGATGAGTCATGGTGCTATGGTTACGACCCAGAAACAAAGCAACAGTCAAACCAATGGAAGACGTCATCGTCACCCCATCCAAAAAAATGTCGTCAAGTCAAATCAAACATCAAAACAATGCTGATTTGCTTTTTTGATGCCAAGGGGGTAGTTCATTCAGAGTTTGTTCCCCCAGGTCAGACCGTCAATCAAACATTTTATTTGGAAGTTTTAAAAAGATTGTGCAACAGTGTTCGTCAAAAAAGACCCGATTTGTGGCAGACAGGAGACTGGTTCTTCCACCACGACAATGCACCGGCACACACAGCCATCTCTGTTAGACAGTTTTTGGCTAAAAATGGCATGGTTCCGCTGCCCCACGTACCTTACTCGCCTGACCTGGCTCCGTGCGACTTTTTCTTATTTCCACGCATGAAAAGGGGCATGAAAGGACACCGATTTGACAACATTGAAGAAGTCAAGAAAAAAAAGAGGGAGGAGCTGTCAGCCGTTTCTGAAGATGACTACAAAAAATGTTTCGAACAGTGGAAGCACCGGTGGGACAAATGTATCAGGTGTAATGGAGAGTATTTTGAAGGGGATAAGGTTGTTTTGTAAAGAATTTGAAATAAATAGCTTTTAAAAAATAATTCCTGTTTTTTTTTGGGTACCCCCTCGTATAACCATGGCAAGTCTCAAAATGAAAATAGGTGTTTATTTTAATCTGGAAAGTGGGTGAAAGACCAACAGTAGAAGGAGCCATTCTGGCAGTTTGCAAATTAGCTCCAATAAGTTATTTGAGGATAAGAGTTTATAATTTTCGGTACCCATGCATCTTTTTTTTTTTTCACGGAAGGCAATTTTCAAAAATATTTACCTAGATGAATTGGTATTTTTACATGTAAAATAGTCTAACTTCAAATTGCCCTCCTCAACTACATTTCAATGCACATATAGTTTCCAGAATTGTTTCTGTAAGTGTCTTTAGGTTGGTCTTTTTTAAGAAACAAAATACATGGCCAGGGGCCACTTAATGTAACCCGGCCTCCACCTCTCAGAGGAATACCCACTAAAGACTCTCAGAATAATACATTGGGCCAAGGCCTAATGACTAAGAAAGGAAAACGAACCAACAAATAGAGATGATCTCCATCTGTTCTTTTTTAAAAGCTAATTCTCAAAGGAGTTTTGCTGTTCTTTCTTTTTTCCATACTGTAAAGGGGGAATTTTTTTTGTGTGTGCTTATGGTGTTGGGTAATAATCTGTCTGTTAGAGTTCATTGTCTTTGTTCATTCACAGCTAACTCTTTGAAGCCATTGACCTCATCAGGTATTAGGTCCCTCCCTACCACTGTTCCCTCTAAGCTTTGCGCGTGTGCGCGCGCACACACCTCGCCGAGCGAGCGCACATACTTTACAACAGAGCGCACAAAAATTACGGTTCTGATTCTGATAGAAAACAACACAGACGTCTTAAAAAATGTTCTGCTTCATTTAGTAATCGTCTATTTTCATTTAATTTGATTAAAATCAATGTGGTGTACATACTGTATTCTGACGTGTAGTCAAATTTTAAAGTATATAACTCCGAGTGTCGTTATGTGGCGCACAAAAATTTAACCTTCCTTCAAAAGCTGCACAGCTGATATTTTATGCGCATACAGCCTATAGAAAATTAGAGGGAACATTGCTCCCTACCCACCTTGACACTTGCCCACTCCATAAGAACATTCTTGCTTTTTAGGGCAACTCCCCAATTAGCTACACACAGGGACATAGACAAGCTCTGTTAGAACACACTTAAAAAATGCTAACTGCTTTTTCTCTTAAAGGACAGCTGAGGAACAGGTAGGGATTTTGGTAGGTCTCTCTCTTTTATTTCAACAGGTACCAAAGCTCTATCAACTAAACAATGGCTGGGAAAAAATGTATTGCTAAAGCTGTTGCCCTCATTACAGCTTCTGCCTCTGTCCAGACAGACATCCCAATGCCAGTTGAAGGACCAGTTCCATGGGTAGGATGCTTGCATGCTGAGGCTCTCAGGAAAGAAGTAGAGGAGCTCAGGAAGAGGTGATGAGGCTGAGAAGCATTAGAGACAGTGAGAAATACCATGATGAGATGCTTCTTGAAACATCCAAGCTCTCTGACAGAGATGAAGATGGGAGGCTACAGAAGGAAGAAGGTTGGACATGAGTCACTAGAGCCTGCTGTATCAAAACTCCAATTCCTCTAGTCCTTGAATTGAAGAACCAGTATGCAGCCCTGGAAGTTGAGGAGGTAGAAGCATCCAAGGAAAGGGAAGAACCATAGCTTGAGCACCACAAAGTTGCAGAATTAGTCACCACAAGGAAGCAAAGGGTAGTGGTGGTTGGTGACTCTCTTCTGAGGGGTACTGAGGCATCCATCTTCCAACCAGATTTGGTGCCAGGTGCCAAAATCCAAGATGTTATGGAGAGTTTGCCGAGACTCATCAAGCCTACTGAGTATTATCTGATGTTGCCAATCCATGTCGATACAAATGATACTGCTAGGTATCTCTCAAGTATTTCAAAATGTGACTTCATGGCTCTGGGACAAAGGGTGAAGCAGGCAGGTGCATGGGTGGTGTTCTCTTCAATTCTCCCTGTTGAGGATAAAGGCCGAGGCAGAGAAGCTCACATCCTGGAGATGAATGCATGGCTGCATTGATGATGTAATTGAGAGTGTTTTGGCTTCCTGGACAATGGGATAATGTTCCAAGAGCTGCAGAGCAGAGATGGTGTCCATCTGTTCAAGGAGGGTTGAAGTGTCTTCAGCAGCAGACTGGCTAACCTACTGAAGAGGACTTTAAATTAGACTCATTGGGGATGGTTGAAGAAAGACCCCAGAAAAGTAAAACATTAAATATCTCTGTAGAATTGGGTAATAGGGTGTGTATAAATGCCTGTAGCATGGGAAATAAGATCCCAGATGTTGAGGCTTTAATGGAAGAGTTTGATTTGGATTTAGTGGCGGTTACGGAGACATTGTTTATGGAAAACCATAACTGGGATGTAATTATACCAGGCTTTATTTATTTATTTATTTAACATTTTTTATATACTGCTTTCAAATTCTGAAAGCGGTTTACATTGAACATAATTTTGTTTGCATGAAACGTTTAATCAGTAATTGTTTACAATAGCAGTTAACAGTGGTGCATACATACAACATTTTGTAACATGGAATGTTATTCAGGAAGGACAGGGTAGGGAGAAGGAGAGGTGATGTGGCACTATAGGTCAACAATAATATTAAAGCCATCAAACTGCAAGGATTAAAAGGAAGAAAGGAGGCACTGTGGGTTAAAATAGAAAGAGGGAAAGGGAAATTTATTTGTATTGGAGTTATGTACAGATCCCCCTCACAGGGAGTAGAAGTGGAAGAAGATTTAATAGAAGACACACACAGTATTGCCATGAAAGAAGAAGTGCTACTGACAGGTGATTTCAGTATGCCGAATGTGGATTGGTACATCTCTACCATGGCGTCATCTAGAAGTAAGGAGATCCTGGATTCTCTACAGGGAGAACTATTCAGGAAACTGGTAAAAGAATCCACACATGATGGGGCCATACTAGACTTAATGCTTACCAATGGGGAAAGTGTTTCTGATGTTATAGTGGGAGATCAACTCACATCCACTGATCACCAGATGGCATGGTTCAGTATTAGTACTAGGGCTGATAAAATCCATTGCAAAGATGGGACAATACCTCAGATAGTCGTTGGCAGAATGGGAACAGCTGGGGGATGTAGAAAAACAGTGGACAAAACAGAAAGGGGATATTTTAAGGGCAACAAATTTTTTGTTAGAAAGGTAAATAAATGTAAAAGGAAAAGGAGGTCGCTATGGAAATCAAGAGATCACAGAGAGAGGAAGACAGTCATCTATATTTGGAAAAACTTAGAAAAGCTAACAAAGTAGTCAGGAAAGCAAAGTTACAAAAAGAAGAAGAAATAGCCAATGCAATAAAATGGGGAGGGGGGGATAAGATATTTGTCAAATATGTTAGTGAGAGGAGAAAGGGTAATAGTGGTATTGTCAGACTCAAGGGTGCAGGGAAAGAATATGTAGAAACTGTTGAGGATAAAGCAGAATTGCTTAACAAACATTTTGTACTGTGTTAACATATAAAGGGCCAAGAGCAGGACCTCAGAAAACACCCACAAATAGAAACCAAAGCGATGTGGATCACAAATGATTTAGAGAAGACTGTGTTCATGAGGAACTAGCTAAACTAATAGTAGAAAAAGTCATGGGTCCAGATGGGATACTTCCTAGAATACTGAGGGAACTTGGGGACATTCTAGTAGCTCTACTGACTGACCTTTTCAATGCCTCATTGGAGTCGGGATTGGTGCCAAAGAACTGGAGAGAGGCACATGTGGTCCCTTTACACAAAAGCAGAAGTAAGGATGTGGTTGAAAACTACAGGCTGGTTAGTTTAATGGTGAGTAAATTATTGGAAATGCTGCTGAAAAAGAAAATAGTGAGGTTTCGGGAGTCCAGCAGATTACAGGACCTGAGGCAGCTTGGATTCACCAGAGGCAGGTCTTGTCAGACAAAACTGATTGCTTTCTTTGACCTCATGACTAGGGAGTTGGACTGAGGGAGAGCCCTAGATGTGGTGTATTTAGATTTCCGTAAAGTCTTTGACACTGTTCCACACAGGCCACTTCTAAACAAACTGAGCACCCTAGGGATGGACTCTAAAGTTACTGATTGGGTTAGAAATTGGTTGAGTGGGAGGCAACAAAGAGTACAGGTAAATGGAGCTCACTCTGAGGAGAAGGATGTTACCAGTGGTGTGCCGCAGGGATTTATCCTTGGTCCGATTCTATTTAACATCTTTGTTAGTAATATTGTGGAAGAACTGATGGGTAAGGTTTGCTTGTTTGTAGACGATACCAAAATCTGCACTAGAGTAGAGACACAGAAAGGAGTTGATAACATGAGGAGGAATCTAGCTAAGTTTGAAGAATGGTCTAGAATTTGGCAACTGAAATTTAATGCTAAAAATGCAGGGTCATGCATTTAGGCTGCAAAAATCCAAAGGAGCTGTATAATGTAAGGGGCGAGATACTTCTTTCCACAAAAGAAGAGTGGGACCTGGGTGTAATTGTGTCTGATTGTGCAAAAGCCAGAAGGATGTTTGGGCGAAAAGGGAGAGGAATGGCCAGCAGAAAAAAGGAGGTGACAATGCCTCTGTATAAGTCTTTGATGTGACCTCATTTGGAGTATAGTATGCAATTCTGGAGACCGCACCTTCAAAAGGATGTGAACAGGATGGAGTCGGTGCAGAGGGTGGCTACTAAAATGATTAGTGGTCTTCATTATAAAGCATATGAGGACAGACTGAAGGATCTTAATATGTACACCTTAGAGGAAAGGCGGGATAGAGGTGATATGATTGAGATGTTTAAATACCTCCGTGGCATAAATGTTCAGGGAGAGAGCCTCTTTCAACTGAAAGCAAGTTCTGCTACGAGGGGACATGGGATGAGGGTGAAGGGAGATAGATTCAGGAGTGATATGCGGAAATATTTCTTTACGGAAAGAGTAGTGGATCCGTGGAATAGTCTCCCAGTGGAGGTGGTAGAGATGAGGACAGTAACTGAATTCAAAAAAGCATGAGACAAACACAGAGGATCTCTAAAGGTAAAAAGGGGACTGTTGTAGTTGTTGATATGGAAGGACAGACTAGATAGGCCATGTGGTCTTTTTCTGTCATCATATTTCTGTTTCTATGTTTACTTTTAGTTGGATTTTCACATGATAGTATTACTAAAACATCCTTCTCATGTCGACTTGTCATACATAGATTCTTTAAAATGAACTCATTGCTTGCAGCTTTGCTCAATTAAATATTGCCAATCTTCAGCTAATCACACTTACAACCCAGCTGATTTAAATCTCTCAATCATGATCTCACTATTTAAACTGAAACTCAAAGCCCTTAGTTTTTGTCCATATGTCGTGACCATCTGTTGTAACTATGTTGGATGCTCAAGGAGCATATTCTATGTACATTATGTCGATAAAGAGCTGTGCAGAGTTTGTAGCACTGCACAAAATATAATCATAATAATTTTCAAATGTACAGTACAATTGCTATGTTCCCCTTCTTGGCCATCCATACAAATAACAGGTATAAAATGCATAGATTTTTTTTTGAGCACATGCTTTATGACTGCTGAATTTGTAATGGAAAAAAAGACAGGTTGTTTCTCAATGAAAATGCGTATAAAATACAGACTATAGAGAGGTTGGGTCGCCAGGACTTAGAACTGACTCGGCAGCACACACTTTTATTTTTTCATAAATTGCCCACGTAGGCTTCTTGAAAACTCCCACCTCACTTTTATGCTCCCTGTGCCTCTATAGTACTGTGAAACCTGATAGCCTTCTATAAGAATTTAAGAATATCTGTGACACGTGGATTAAATGAGAATTAAGATATACATTTTCCTTAAAAAAGCGTCCAGGGTCTTTAATAATCTATCAAGCAGACAATTCTAAAGAGAAATATTTTAATGCCTAAATGTCTTTCTATTGTTACCAGAGTAGAAGGAGCATTAAAGGGATTTCAAGAGCTCAAAAGTCAGCCAAACGGTTAATTAAAAACCTATCATCAAAACAAGGACTCAGAGTAGGAGCAGTAACTCAGTTTATTAATAATTAGCTTACACTTTTATTCATTTCATGAGGTTCAGCTTAAGCCTTTTGATCAAGGCCTCTTTCCTTTATTCTCATCATTGTAACATGGCTTTTGCTTCATTCAATAGACTGTTCATACCTTAATTAGGAGGAAAGTAAAAATCCTATTAACGCTGGTGCTCAAAATGACCTTGTCTCTCTTTATCTCTTCACTTCATTATCTATCATTGTTTGGCCTCTGTTTCGTTTTTATTATTTCTCCCTGTTCATCACTGCACCGTCCCACTCTTTCCTTCAGAGCTTTTTATTTCCATGTTTTTTAACGTTTGTGTGCCATTCAATGACACTTCCTTCCCTGGTCCCATTCCATCCGTATTGGCATTGTTACTGCTTTTATTAATGACCAAATCATTAACATAAGCCTTCTATTGGAATTAAATTAATTAAAGATCACAGAGGTATAAAGAAAGCCATTGATCTTTTGCCACAGTTTGTTCCTAATGTTGTAATATGCAGCATTAACTATGGAAACCCTGCGGTACAGTTATGAGAGGTTTTATTATTAAATGAAATAAAAGGTAATGTTTTAAAAATAATTGTCTTCCATAGCGAAAGAGGAAAAAATTTGCATGCATGAAATACGAAAAACAGCGTATTTTTATTTATAATATAACACCATTATGAAGTATATTATGGAAAAAGAAGACACATCATAAATAGTGGGGACAATTTTTATTAATTAGGCAAATACATATGCACTCAGACACCTACGGGTTGATATTCAGCGGCACCAAACCAGTTTGCAGCACCTGCTAACCAGAGAAGTACCACTGAAAGAGATATTCAGTGAAACTGTATGGATAAGTGCCTCTGAATATCTTGACTGACTTCCTAGACACTATCCAGAGAGTGCTGGGATGGTCTATGAATGGAGCAGGAAAGGTGCCGGCAATTATCCGAAGAGTGGCAATATTTATTGCTGCTGTATGGATAACTATGTCGATAACTTAGGACAACAAAAGCTGTCCTAAGGGGCTATCCGGATAGTAGACTGCATACTATCACTATCCAGATAACAGAGGTGCTCGCCCTGCTATCTGGATATTAAGCGTCAGCCACTGTCTGGCTGAATATCAGCTGCGGGGCTGATGTTTAAAAAAACACTAACCACCATGGTCCAAAACGAATCCGCTAAATTCTACCCTGGATTTAAAACAGTTCTTCTGTGAGCCATATTTTTTTTTATTTTTTATTTTTTTATTATTAATTTACTTGTATACAAGAAAAAAGAAAGGAACAGCATCTTACAGTACAATCAAGAGAACAAGAAACCCATCCAAAAAAAGAAAAAAAAAACACTAGAAATTAAGCCTACTAGGATGCTAAAGTCCACATCAAGGAGAATATCAGAGGCCTGAGTTAACCCGGAACAGAAAACCAAAACCCCTTTTAACTATCCCAACTCATTACCTAACACTTATCTTGAAGAAAAGTCTCTAAATGAGATACATCTCTAAACACATATTTCAAACCAGAATACAATATAACACATTTACAAGGATACTTCAAAAAGAAAGTCCCTCCAATATCCAGAACGTTAGGTTTTAATTGCAAAAAAGCTTTCCTGCAAAGCTGAGTAGATCAAGCTAAATTATTTAAATATTTAAAGGATATCCACAAAAATGGACAGCCTTCTTAGGAAAATACAATTTCAATATGGCTGACTTATCTGCTTCTGTCTTAAAAGTGACTACAAGAGTTGCCCTTTTGTGGACCTTCTCCAGAAATGACTCTAAAAACTGCATCAGCTCCAGGTCATTTTGTTCCTCTGCCTCACCCTCCAAAAAGAGCTGAAAAGAAGTCCGACGGAATTAATATAAAGAAACTATCATAGATTCTTCAAAAGCAGAAAAATTCAAGATATCTCTCATATACTTCTTCAAAAGCTCAAGGGGGGAGAGCAGGCGGACAACAGGAAAATTTTAAATTCTCAAATTTTTAGCTCTAGCATTATTCTCCAAATATTCATTCTTATTATGCAATAATAAACTATCTTTAACAAAAGTATTACATAATGACTGAACACCCACTACTGTGTTCTCCAGTTTGATTGCTTTACCTTCCAAACTGGAGAGCCGAGACTCAACTTTATGTAACACTTGTGTAGCCCCCTGTGAGAAGGTACACAATTACCGGTGCAACAACCCAAGCACACATCACCCCCATCCTCAAAGACCTCCACTGGCTCCCAATCAGCCACCGCATCAAATACAAGATGATCTTAAACATATTCAGAATCAGACACAAGAGTTCAGCACTCAGCCTCCAAGCCCTCATTCTCCCTAACACCAGCAACAGACCAAGAAGAAAAGCCACAACAGACACACTCAGCACCCCAAACAACTACACAAAAGCATGCAAAGCCACCACACAAAGAGCACTCTCCTTGGCAGCCCCATCAATATGGAACTCACTCCCTCACGACCTATGATCAACTGAAGATCTGAAGGACTTCCGGAAGCACCTGAAGACTGTACTCTTCACAGAACACTACGGCCCAAATGCTTAACCTGAATCTACAAACCGGATCCAATCTGGACTAATGACAGCTCACAGAAACCACCAAACCTGGACCCAGAAACCCATGTATATACTGTACATAGCGCACACTGTAAATAGCTCACCCAAATCAAAACACTCGCACCCACGCACCCACACTGTACATAAAGCTCACCTGACACACAACACTTATACTGATTGCTTGCTGTGCCCACCGCCTTGATTAAAGGATAAGGCGGGATACAAATACCCTTTAAATAAATAAATAAATGTCCTTTCAAAACTTCTTCCATCTGGGATACAATTAACCAAACATCTTTTAAGGAAATATCTGCCCCTATCCACTCCCCCAGAGGCCAATGCCGCCAAAGCAGGCATGGAGACTGGAGTCAGGAGGGGCAAACCAAATTCACCCAAATCCTCTTGGAGAGGAGTAGAAGCAGAAGGAAGTATAGCAGGGAACTCAGTCACCAAACAACCAGATTTATCAACATTCTGAACAGTCTTGGGAGTGGGTTGAGGGGGGGGGGAGGGGTGCACAACCCAAAACTAATAGAGGCTTCCGAGGATGAAAGATCTTCCTCAAACAACAAAGCAGAAAGTGTACCTGTAGCAGTACTCACGACATGCTTATCCATCAGTCCTTGAACAGCCACAGAATCCATTGATTTAACTTTTACCATATGCTTCCTCGTACTAATCAAATAGGGAGCCCAAAACCCCTCAGTTTCCTCAGTGCTTCTCAGTGCTCCTAAGGGCTCCCAAGGGGCCAAACAAGCCCCTTGATATACACCCGCATCCGTGTCCCATGGAAAACAGCTGGTTATCAAACCCGATCACTGGGTGGAGGGGCAGGAACGTACCTGCAGCACAGCTGATGATCAAATGTCACTAACCAGCTTAACTCCAGGCAAGGCAAGCCTCCAATGTCTCTGTGAGCCATATTTTATTGAAATCTATGTCCAACTAAAATTCTATTCACAGGGATGGTAATTTATAGCAAACTACCTAGCGTATGCAGTAAGTATGCACTTAAATTAGACAGATTTGTAATGGAATGTACATGCACACTTTCCCTTTGAAAGTTACCCCATTGAAACTGTATGCACACAATTACTCCTGTAATTTACTATGCACAAAATTTGAGAATATTTATATATATACTTTCAAAAATCCAAGAGCATGCATGTAAGTCTAAACTCTACCCTAACTCCAGTCCATCTCTGATTGCCATGGCTTAAAGTATGTACAAAATGGCTTTATGTGCATAACTTTATTGTCATATACTCTGGGTAATTTTATAACAAGCCATTTCTGTGCATAAACTTCTGTTTAATACTCATAAATAACTTTTAAAATTCCCCGCGTGGAGGCACATTCTGGTTTCCGCACATTCGACCACATTGGCCATGCAAAAAACGGATGTGCGGGAGATGGACCTGATTCTGTCGCCATGTGCCCAGACATACTCGCGACAGCAGAATCAGGGACTTGGATGCCCGGGCACTCCCTGTATGCTGTCGGTATTGGCATACAGGGAGCTGCCGGTCCTGATGCTAGAATGCCACTGCTGGTGTGCGGGAACAGTGGCGTCCTGGCGCCATGGCAACGAGACGTCTTTCTGATGGCTTGGAATGCCATAGGCACAGTCCCCCCTGCAAACTGTGATCCTGGTGACTGGCCCCCATGACCTGGATTGTGGCTGCAGGGGTTCTGCATGACCAGATGCCTGTTTAGCGGGGGCATGCAGCTGAGTGTGCATCTGAGTGCCAGTGGACGTACAGAGCCCTGACCTGAATAGGCTCTTTACGTCCAGGCACCTTGCCACTCCCCTGTTCCGCCTCCTTGCCACCTCTGTCCTGCCCTCTCCTGCTCCTGTCCAGCACTCCCCGCACAAATGTTCTGTAGATGCAGGGAACGCTGGAACCAGAATTGTGTCCAGCGATGAGCATGGGTTGGACGTCCAACCTGGACGTCCAACCCCACTATTCTCCTTTTAGAATGACCACCTTAGTAGATATGTGCATGCGTACTTTGTGCAGATATATTTTCTATATGTGTAGGACACTTTTATTGTTAATTATGCATAGCATACACCAAGCAACCTTCTGCTAAAATTTATATGAGTTAATACAACTTAAAGTGTGGAGGAGTAGCCTAGTGGTTAGAGCAACTGCCCACTACCCAGACAATCAAGGGCTCAGTTCCCATTGGCATTCCTTGTGACCTTAGGCAGGTCACTTTACCCTCCATTGCCTCAGAAGAAAAGGCCTGGCGATCTGCTTCCAGTGATACATTGCCAAGAAAACTTAGAGGCAGCTGTGTTGCTAAGAGTCAGCACTGACTTGATGGCACTAAAAAAAAAAATCAAATGCAAAACATTTTGAAAAAAAATATGTTTTTGTGAAATGGTTTTGCAAAAGCTTTTCATGAAAAACGGGGCTCTTTTACTAAAAGTTAATGCGCATTAATGAAATTAACATGTATTAAGTGCCATTGTGCCCACAGAAATAAGAGGGCTATAGGCACTTAATGCTCATTAATTTCATTAACGCCTGTTAAAAGCCTTAGTAAAAGATCCCCATTGTTTTATATATTACCAGTTGTTTGTACACTTTACTCATGTGTTCCAAAATTTTGTGCAATTTATATATACAAGGTCCGATATTCGAAAGGCATTTACACAGTTTAAAGTCCAATAAATCATGCTAATGCCTTAAATGGGAATATTTGATGGCACCTACATTTATTTATTTTTATTTATTTATTGCTTTTATATACCGCACTATTTAAAATCAGTGCGGTTTACATTATAACATACTTTGTGCATAACAGGTGCTCTGTTAAGCACTTACAGTGGAACGGGACAATACAACTTGGGATTTAACTGGGAGAAACTATCTACAGTTATATACAGTTATCTGCAAAATTTGCATGAGACTGTTTGTTAGTTACTATTTCCCGGAAAGGTGTATGGTGGATGGGGTTGAGATACTGGGTTGAGAGTTGTGTAGAAGAAAGAGGTGCTGTTTTAGTGCTTTTCTGAACTGAGCAAGATCTGTGATCACTCGTATGGAGGATGGGAGTGTGTTCCAGCAGCTGGGAGCATAGAACTTGGAAGCTCGGTTCATTGTTGCTTGGGTGCATTTTGTTATTTCCTTGGGGATCTATAGGGTATTGATGGCAAAAGTTCTCCTAGCCCTGTTTGTTGGAGTGGGATGGAGAAGGTCAGTTAAAGAGGTGGAAGATATTTTGTTAATGGTCTTGAAGGTCTCCATGGTACAGTCTATCACTGGTTTCATTCTTTTCTCTTTTCTTGCTCTTGCACAGTAGTCTCCCTTTCTGTCCCATCAACTCCCTCTGACACCTTTCCACTGCCCTGTGGTGTCCCCCAGGGTTCTGTGCTGGCACCCCTCCTCTTCAATATGTTTCTAGCACCGCTGGCACTTCTGGTCCAGCAGTTTGGTATTCCTGCATTCTATTACGCTGATGATCTGCTCCTCCTACATCACACCTCCCCCCTTCATCCTGATCTCATTCCACTTAACTCCTGCCTTTCTGCTGTCGCTAACTGGCTCACTTCTAACTGCCTCCACCTAAACCTGACAAAAACCGTAGCCATCTGGTTTACTCATGGCAGCCCTTCTCCTTCGATTGCCCCTTCTTTTTCAGGTTCACCGGTTCCTCTCATCACAACCTTTCGCTATCTAGGTGTAATCTTCGACTCTGATCTTTCCTTTCACGCACATATCTCCCACATTACAAAGACCTCTTTTTTCTTTCTTAGACAGATACGATCTATTCGCCCTTTTCTCACCCCTGAAACCCTCACCACCCTTCTTCTTTCTTTGGTGATTTCACGTGTTGATTTCTGCAACTCAGTTCTTGCTGGTCTCCCTCTTTCGCAACTTCACCGCCTCCAACGTATCCAGAATTCTGCTGCATGTCTTATTTTCCACTCCTCTCCTCGCGACCATGTCACCCCTCTCCTTCTTCACCTACACTGGCTTCCCCTGCAATTTTGCATTCGCTACAAAATCCTCACACTGGTTCATCATGTTCTTTATACCCATACCCCCCGATATCTGGCAGACTTACTTCAATTTCATATTCCCATTCGTTCACTTCGTTCAATCCATGTCAACCGCCTTCACCTTCCCTCTCCGTCACGCGCCCACCTACAATCTACACGCACCTCAGCTTTCTTTTTTATTGGCCCTGCTTATTGGAATTCACTACCCCTTCCCCTCAGACTTGAACAGCACCTCCCCACCTTCAAAAAAGAGTTGAAAACATTATTCTTCTCAACCGCTTTTGACCTCCCCTCTCCTTCTGTGTGAATCTTTCCCTTCCCCCACTTTCTTCCCCCTCTCTCTCCTTAGTCGTGTCTATTTAATTGTCTTGGGTGCTTTTCTGTCATTCATTGTATTTCCTTTCCTTTTCTGGCCAGTGGCCTTTTCTGTTAGACTGACTATTTTTGTAAACCGCTTTGCTCTAACTGGAACAGCGGTATATCAAGCTAATAAACATAAACATAAACATCAAGACTACCTTATAGGTGAGGTGGCAGTAAATTGGTAACCAGTGCAAGTCCTTTAGGATTGGAGTGATGTGCTCCCTCTTAGAGGCTCCGTGTAGGAAGCGTGCAGCTGCGTTCATTGCAAGTTGCAGTGGGTTTAGCGTGTTTTTGGGTAGGCCATGCAGGATCACGTTAGCATAGTCAAAGTGAGGGGTTACCATTGCCTGAAAAACTGATCTAAAGTCCTCTGGTTGCAGTAGGGGTCGGAGGTGTCATAGTGTCCGTAGTTTGTGGTAAATTTGTTTGGTGGTGTTGCTGATATGAGTTTGAATTCGAGTTGCTGGTCTAATGTAACATCAGTTTAGATGTGTACCCATAAAAGAAAATAGAGGTCGTTGATGCTATAACGGCACTTTGCAAAAAAATATGTTTTGAAATTAGTGCCATAAAAAGTCTGAGACCTCTAAAATTACAATCATATGAGAATCAAAGACAAGAAATTCACAGCCATTGGGCGGTTATTTAGCCTACCAGTAGATTGGAGGAATGTTTTCATGAATAGCGCGTTAGTCTAATCCTCTATAAATCAGACCAGCATTCATAGGTCTAATGTAATGCCTAAGTAGCGGATGCAGGGTTTGGTTGGGAGTTTAGCATCTCTTGTCTTTAAAGTCGGAGGTGGTGAGAAGGATTGGTTTCTGGATATGAACAGGACATCCGTCTTACTGAAGTTTATTTTGAGGCTCTGTGAGAGGAGCCAGTCAGTTACTACCTTGAAGCATTTTACTAGTAGGGAGAAGTCAGGGTGATCAATCGAGAATGGGGTGTAGAGTAATACGTCGTCTGCGTAGATTAGACATTCTATGTTGAATGAGCGAATTATTTCACATATCGGTTGCATGTATATGTTAAATAAGAGGGCAGAGAGTGAGGAGCCTTGAGGTGCCCCGTGTTTTTGTTGGAATGATTCAGAGGTTGTGGATCCCATCCGTACTTGCACCAATAGATAGGATTTGCACCAATTCCATTGCACCAATTCCATGCAGAGCCATTGATTCCCTTGTCGTGAAGCCGTATCAGGAGTTGCTCATGGTTTACAGAATCAAATGCAGCGGCAATGTCTAGGAAAATTAAGCCATATCCCTGCTTGATATTGTCAATCCCTGTGATCAACGTGTTGATAAGGGTGGCAAGAAGAGTTTCAATGCCATGTGCGTCCCTAAAGCCATGTTGGCATGGGTCAAGGGGAGCTGTAGAATCAGGTGGGTTGTTATTGGGGTTGGATAGCGTGTTTTTGGTAACATTTCTGGTTTTGGCCAGCAGGTAGTCTGCATAGTCCTGGGGGTGTATCATGGTTGGTTGTGAGGATGAGGGTTCCTTTGTTAGGGTCCTTACTATGGTTAATGCTGTTGGATATCCCTGTCTATGTCCCTTACTCGCCCTGACGCTATCTGGGTAGCATCGGGGCATGTTGAGGGCATTCCAGGGTGAAGCGGGGCAGAGATTGCTGGTAACCAGGTAGCGGTGATATTGGACTGCTACCCAGTTAATGATCTGCACCTAAAACTAGGTAAGCTTTTGGCTCTCCTAGTTCTAGCGGCAGATGCTAAGCTGGTAGCGGTCCATTATCACCGCTACTCGGTTAGGCTATGTGGGTGACTCCACGTGGCTCCAAACCAGGATATTCAATGCCATCACCGTGGCATTGAATATCTGGCTTTAGAGGTCAGCAGGCAGGGCTATGCATTGACGCAGTGCATAGCTTGCCCAAATGAATATCAGGCCCACAGTATTTAGCTCACACCTTTCCAGAAGAGCAAGTGAGTTACATTCAGCTACTGTCTCCAAGGATTCACAATCTAAGTTTGTACCTGAGGCAATAGAGGGTTAAGTGGCTTGCCCAAGGCCACAAGGAGTGCCAGTGGGATTTGAAGTCTGGTCTTTCTGGCTCTATGCTGCTGCCCTAACCACTAGGCCACTCTTCCACTCCATATTGGCTCAGAAAAATCAAAGTTATCAATGTCCCTGTTTAATGTACATTACCAAGTTTAAGTTGCAATGTAAACTGCTTCGACTGAAATGACAAAGCAATATAAAAGACCTGTTAAATAAATAAATATTGGGTTATTAAGGGTTTGTACATTTTTCCGTTTAAATGAGAGATAGATTGTGTCAAAAGTGATTAATTATTTCACTTGAATGACTAGAGATTTAGATCAAAGTCACATGCTGGAAAGGTTCCATTTTTATTTCAGCAAACTTATGGTATTCCACCTAGAAGACTCATTATTAAACTGAGCAGCCTGAGGGTGTATCCCGAGTCCAGGTGCCAGCAATGATACACAAGCACTAAAGGGCACACAGGGAAAGAGCATGAGGAAACGATGAGAAGTTGGGAGGATGGTGACGAGGTTGCCCAACTTTTCCCATGTGGAGAATAAGCACCTCTGTTGCTTGGTGCTGGAGAATGAGGTGCACCTTTACCAACCTTGTGGGCACTAAGCTAGCCAGCGGGAAACACTCAGTCAGTAACTGCGAGAGAGGTCATGGAGAGGAGTAAGCAGCATGTGTAGACATACAAAAGCAGCTGAATAAATATGGCAGCAAATGAGCAAGGAGCCGAGATAGGAGAGCAGGGTCATACATAGGGAGAGGACTCACCAAGCAAGAGTACTATGTCCATCTGATGAACTCTGTTGCCTCTGAACCTTGTCGTCCCTTTACAACTCTTAACTCTCTCCTAAAAGCACCTACACCCCCGACCTATCCTTCCCTTTTTGCCCAGACTTTGGCTGACAACTTCCATGACAAAGTCCACAAGATTACTTCTGATTTCCCCTGGGGGTCATCTCCTTCTCCCCATCTCCATTCCCTAATCCTTCCCCCAAACTCTGTCATACTTTTCCCCTTTTCTAAGATCACTAAGAAAGAAACCACACATCTTTTCTCCTCCTCTAAACTTACTACCTGCCCCTCTGAGCCCATTTCCATTTATCTACTAAACTCCATCTCCTCCACTGTTGTCCTTTCCATCTGTCATATCCTCAACCCATTGCTTTCTACCATAACTATTTCTGCAGCCTTCAAGCATGCTGTGATTACATTTCTCCTCAAGAAACCATACCTTAATCTTACCTGTCCTTCTAATTATTGACCTATCTCTCTCTTCCCCTTTATTTCTAAATTACGTGAATATGTGATTCACTGCCACTGTCTTGACTTTCTCTCCTCTCAGTCCCTACTGGATCCATCACCCTCTAAATTCTACTGGACAGCTCTTGCTGAAGTCTCCAATGACTTGTTCCTTGCCAAATCCAAGGACCTTAACTTGATCCTCTTCCTTCTTGACCTTTCTGCTGCTTTTGACACTGTTGGTCACCACCTTTTCCTCAATACCCTGTCCTTGCTTGGAATTAGGGTTATTTATTTATTTATTTATTTAATTGCTTTTCTATACCGCACTATTTATTATCAGCGCGGTTTACAGGAAATTTATTTGTGCAAAGAGGGCCTTTCAATGCACTTACAATAAACAGGGTAAAAGAAACATGGATAACAGGGTTCTGTCCTGTCCTTGTTTTCTTCCTATCTCCCCCACCACAATTTTAGTGTAGGTTCTGGTGGAGCCTCCTCTCCTTTTAGTCAGTGTACTCCCGGGTTCTTTCTTAAAACCACTCCTTTTCTCTCCCTACACCTAGTCCCTTGGTTCACTCATCTCCTCCCATAGTTTTCAGTACCATTTCTACACTGATGACTCTCAGATCTACCTCTATGTACCTGAAATCTCTCCCAGAATACAGACAAGGATCTCTGCCTGCTTAACTGACATTCATGCCTGAATGTCTCACCTCCATCTGAAATTGAACATGGCCAAAACTGAACTCCATATCTTTCCCCATAAGCCCACCTCTCCCCTTCCTTCTTTCTCCATTTCCGTAGATAACCTCTACTCTCTATTTCCTCGACTTTCAATCTTGGAGTCATATTTGATTCCTTCCTCTCCTTCCTCACACACATCCATGAGATAGTTAAACTCTTTTGGTTCTTTTCTTATAACATTGGCAAAAAGTGTCTCTTCCTTTCTGAACAAAGTGCTAAGACCGTTATCCATTCTCTAGTCACCTCCCATCTAGACTATTGCAAACTTCTCTTTGCTGGTCTTCCTCTGAATTATATCTCTCCAATTACATAGAAACATGATGGTAGAAAAAGATCATATGGCCTTTCCAGCTCACCCTTCCATCCAACTACTAGAGTCCCTTTTTTTTTTCCTTTAGAGATATTCTGTTGGTTTCATGCTTTCTTGAATTCAGATACTGTCCTGGTCTCTACTACTTCCACTGGGACACTGATCCATGCATCTATCACTCTTTTCATAAAGAAATAGTTCAACATATTACTCCTGAGTCTATCCCTTTTCACCTTCATCCTATACCCTCTCAACTGAAAGAGGCTCTCCTCCTGTGCATTTATGACATGGAGGTATTTAAACATCTCTATCATATCTCCTCTCTCCCTCCTTTCCTCCAAAGTTTACATATTGAGATCTTTAAGTCTGTCCCCCTATGCCTTATGATGAAGTCACTGACCATTTTGGTAGCCAACCTTTGTACAGTGTCCATCCTTTTGAAGGTGTGCTCTCCAGAATTGCACACAATATTCCAAATGAGGTCTCACCAAAGACTTATAGAGGCACTCTCATCTCTTTCTTCCTGCTGGCCATTCCTCTTCTTATGCACCAAGACATCCTTATGGCATTTGCCGTTGCTTTTTCTACCTGTTTAGCCACTTTAAGATAATCAGAAACAATCACATCAAGGTCCCACTCTTCTTTTGTGGACAGAAGTATTTCACCCCTATACTGTACCGCTACTTTGAATTTTTGCAGCCCAAATCCATGATCCTGCATTTCTTAGCACCACATCTCAGCTGCCAAATTCTTGACCATTCTTCAAGCTTAGCAATATCCCTCCTCATGTTATGTACTCATTCCTGGGTATCTGTTGCAGATTTTGGGGACATCTGTAAAGAGGCAAACCTTACCCGACAACCCTTCCACAATATCACTAACAAAAATGTTAAAAAGAATCGGACTAAGGGCACATCCCTGCAATACGCCACTGGTTACATCCTTCTCAAAGTAAGCTCCATTTACCTCTACCCTTTACCAACCCACACTCAACCAATTTCTGACCCAGTCAGTCATTTTAGGGTCTATTCCTAGGATGCTCAATTTAATTATAAGCCATCCGTGCAAATCCTTTTACAAAAGCTTTAATGAAATCTAAGAACACCAACTCTAGGGCTCTCCCTTGGTCCAGCTCTCTGGCTGCCAAGTCAAACATATGAATTAGATTTGCCTTACAAGATCTGCCCCAAGTCAAACCATGCTGACTTGGATTCTGCAATACATTGGACTCAAGAAACCTCACTATCCTCTGTTTCAACAATGTTTCCATTACTTTACTCAGCACAGAGATCAGAATAACTGGCCTGTAGTTCTCAACCTCATCCGTATTTCTGCTTTTGTGTAAAGGGACCACAAGCATCTTCCTCCAGTCTTTTAGGATCACTCCCAACTCCAAAGAAGCTTCAATCTTTTCAAAACTCAGTTGCATGGCTAATCTTCATTCAATGTCGCTATGCTCGTGTCACCCCTCTTCTGAAGTCACTTCATTGGCTCCCTATCCATTTCCTCTTCTTGTTCAGACTTCTACTACTGACCTATAAGTGCCTTCATTCAGCTGTTCTTCATTACCTTTCCTCTGTTATCTCTCCCACACCCCACCTCAGCAACTCTGCTCTTTTCGCAGATCCCTTCTATCTACCTACTCCTCTTTTCCTAATTTCACCCATCTTCTAAGTCCCATTTCCTCCTCTATTGTCCCTTTCATCTCTCATATTCTCAATCTATCACTCTCCACTGCAACTGTCCCTGCAGCCTTCAAGCATGCTGTGTTTACACCTCTCCTCAAGAAACCCTCACTAGACCCTACCTGTCCTTCTAACTATCGACCCATCTCCCTCCTCTCCTTTGTTTCTAAACTACTTGAATGTGTGGTTCACTGCTGTTACCTCAACTTTCTCTACTCTCAAGCCATCCTGGATCCTTTACAATCTGGCTTTCATTCTTTACATTATGCTGAAATGACTCTTGCCAAAATCCCCAGTGACTTGTTCCTGACAAAATCCAAGGGCCTTTACTCAATCCTCATCTTTCTTGACTCTTCTGCTGCTTTTGTCACTGTTGACCATAACCTTCTCCTGATACCTTGTCCTTGCTTTGTTCTCTTCTTATCTCTTCCATCACTCAGTAGCATCTTTATGCTGATGACTCCCAGATCTACCTCTTTACACCTGAAATCTCTCTGGCAATCCAGGCCCGGATCTCTGCCTGTCTTTCTGACATTGCTGCTTGGATATCTTACCACCACTTGAAATCGAACATGGCCAAAATTGAGCTTCTTATTTTCCCCCTAAACCTTCCTCTCCCCTTTCTCCTTTATCAGTCTGTGGATAGCTCTCTACTCCTCCCTGTTTCCTCAGCTAGAAACCTTGGGTTATCTTTGACTCCTCTCTCTCCTTCTCCACACACACCCAACTGATAGCTAAAACCTGCCTTTTCTTTCTCTATAATATCAACAAAATCTGCCCTTTCCTTTCTGAACATACTACTAAGACACTTATCCACTCTTTAGTCACCTCCTGTCTAGACTACTGTAACTTACTCCTTGCTGGTATCCCTCTGAATCATCTCTCTCCCCTTCAATCTGTTCAAGACTCTGCTGTGTGGCTAATCTTCTGCCAGCCTCGTCATGCTCATATTACTCCTCTTCTCAAGTCATTCCATTTCTGTATCCAGTTCAAAATTCTCTTGTTGACCTATAAGTGCATTCACTCTGCAGCTCCTCACTACCTTCCCTCTCTTATCTTTCTCTACACCCCTCATTGGGAACTCCACTCTTCTGGCAAATCACTTCTATCTGTACCCTTCTTTTCAATTGCTAACTCTAGATTTTGTTCCTTTCACCTTGCTGCTCCTTATGCCTGGAATAAACTACCTGATTCTGTTTATTATGCACCTTCTCTGGCCCTTTTCATATCCAGGCTGAAAACTCACCTCTTCGCTGCCGCTTTCAGATCTTGAATCACCTGGTCTTCTCTGTGTTTCCTTACCATTCCCCCTAGATGTATCCCATGTCTACAACTACTGTGTTGTCGGTCTTGACTAGATTGTAAGCTCTGATGAGCAGGTATCATCTTTTACATATGTCTGTTCAGTGCTGTATATGTCTTGTAGTGCTATACAAATGCTCAGTAGTAGTTATAGTAGTAGTATCTGTGCCCTTCTCTTCCACTGCCAACTCCAGATGTTGATTGTTTTACCTTGCTGCTACCTATGCCTGGAGCAAGCTACCTGAAGCGGTACACCAGACTCCATCTGTGGTCTTGTTCAAATCAAGGCTAAAAGCTCATCTCTTTGAGACTGCTTTAGGATCAAAACAAAAGTTACAGCGCAGTAATAATAATGGGTGATTTCAATTACCCCGGTATCGACTGGGTCAGTGTCACGTCAGGACATGCTAGGGAGATAAAGTTCCTAGATGAAATAAATGACTGCTTCTTGGAGCAGCTGGTTCATGAACCGACCAGAGGGGAAGCCATATTAGACCTAGTCCTTAGTGGAACACCAGATCTAGTGCAAGAGATAAGGGTGTTGGGGCCACTTGGCAATAGTGATCATAGCATGATCGCCTTTGATTTAATTAGTGGAGAAGGGATAGTAAGGAAATCCACAGTACTACATTTTAACTTTCGAAAGGGAGACTATGATAAAATGAGGAAAACAGTTAAGAAAAAACTAAAAGGAGCAGTTGTGAAGGTTAAAGACGTACATCAAGCTTGGGTTTTGTTGAAAACTACTATCTTGGAAGCCCAGACCAGCTGTATTCCACGCTTTAAGAAAAGTGGAAGGAAGTCCAAAAAACTGCCAGCATGGTTTAAAGGTGAGGTCAGAGAGGCTGTTGTTGCCAAAAAAGCATCTTTTAGGAAATGGAAAAAAGAGCCAAACGACGAAACCTGGAAACAGCACAAGCACTGGCAAGTCAAATGCAAGGCATTGATAAGGCAGGCAAAGAGAGAATTTGAGAAGAAGCTTGCTGCGGAAGCAAAAACACGAAATAAAGACCTTTTCAAGTACATTCGTAGCAAAAAACCTGTGAGAGATTCAGTTGGTCCATTAGATGATAAAGGGGTTAAAGGAGCACTAAGAGGCGACAAAGCGATAGCGGAGAGACTGAACGAATTCTTTGCTTCGGTCTTTACTGAGGAAGATGTAGGGATGTTACCCATGACTGAAGTGGTATTTAAAGGTGCGGAAGAATTGAAGGAAATATTGATACATCGGGAAGATGTCTTACAACTATTAGATAAACTGAAGAGTAGCAAATCACCTGGGCTGGATGGCCAATTTTCCCAATGGAGAAAGGTGAATAGTGGTGTACCCCAGGGATCTGTGCTGGGTCCGCTGCTTTTTGACATATTCATAAATGACCTGGAAAGTGGAATAACAAGTGAGGTTATCAAATTTGCAGATGACACAAAACTATTTAAAGTTGTTAAAACCCAAGAGGATTGTGAAAAATTGCAAGAGGATCTTGATAAATTGGAAGACTGGGCATCAAAATGGCAGATGAAATTTAATGTGGACAAGTGCAAGGTTATGCACCTAGGGAAGAACAACCCAAACTATGGTTACACGATGCAAGGTTCCACATTAGGAACCACCACCCAGGAAAAAGATTTAGGCGTCATTGTGGATACCATGTTAAAACCCTCGGCCCAGTGTGCAGCGGCAGCCAAGAGAGCAAATAGAATGCTAGGTATGATAAGGAAAGGAATGGAAAATAAAACAAAAGATATTATAATGCCTCTATATCGTTCCATGGTGAGACTGCACCTTGAATATTGTGTGCAATTCTGGTAGCCGTATCTTTAAAAGGATATAGCGATTTTAGAAAAGGTTCAGAGAAGAGCCACCAAAATGGTAAAGGGGATGGAAGGATACTCCTATGAAGAAAGGCTAAAAAGGTTAGGGCTCTTTAACCTGGAAAAGAGACGCCTGAGGGGAGATATGATAGAAGTCTATAAATTAATGAACGGAGTGGAACGGGTAAACGTAGATCGATTGTTTACCTTATCAGAATATAGAAAGACTAGGGGACATGCAATGAAGCTACAGGGTAAACTATTTAAGACTAATAAAAGAAAATATTTTTTCACTCAACGTGTAATCAAACTCTGGAATTTGTTACCGGAGGATGTAGTAAAGGCTGTTAGTGTAGCTGGGTTTATAAAAGGTTTGGACAAGTTCCTGGAGGAAAGGTCCATAAACCATTATTAAGAAGTGACCGAAGATATCAATGCTTAACCCAGTACAAGCATTGTGGAACTTGTGTCTCTTGGGGAAACTGCTAGGTACATATGACCTAGATTGGCCACTGTTGGAAACAGAATACTGGGCTTGATGGACCTTGGTCTGACCCAGTATGGCATATCTTATGTTCTTATGTTCCTCTAGTCTCCTGTTCACCTCCTATTTGTTTCCTTGCCCCTAGATATATCCTAGTCCCCAGATGTGTTATCCGTCTTATGAGCAGGGACTGTCTTTTACATGTCTCTGTATAGTGCTGTGTATGTCTTGTAGCGCTATACAAATGATAAGTAGTAGTAGTGGTAGGGGAGGGGAGGGGAGAGAGTGCAGGCAACCTGCTAGGAGCCATCCCAGTTGCAAAAAGGTGGCAGTGGTACAGATATATAGTACCAATGTGAGAGAGGGTAAGATGTCAAACGAAAAGAACAGGGAAACATTAACAGCACCTCTATCATCCTCAGGCACCATAAGATCAGGTGAAATATGGAGGCCTTGAAAATATGTTTCAGGGCTACTTGGACAATGAGGCTGCGGCTACTGGCCAGGCGATGGCAGGACTTGACAGAACAACAAAGTAAGGACAAGATGTTTGAGTGCATCTGCTCAAGCTCGTGGCGCATGGCTGTCCATGGCATGATACAGCAGTGACACGAGGGTGCCAGGGCTGCAGAGAACAGTGATAGCCATAGCAACAAAATGAACATATGGCATAGCCCACCCATTTCCCTTGCAGCTGCTGATGTTTTTCAAATGGCTGAGCTGGAAGTGCAGGACATTGCCCTAGGGCAGGCTGGTGAAAGACCTGGGAGTCCCTTTCCTATTTATTTTTGTACTGATTTTATGTAAACCACTTTGATATAACTGAAGGGCAGTAGAGCAAATTTTAATAAAACATAAACCATCATCTTGACACTCCAATGATGCAGTCTCTTAATCACTTAATGCCGATGACACTGTCAGTAATGGCACTCTCCAGCTCTTTTACCCACGACTCCATGTAGTCCAGTCTCTCACCATGCTGCTGCAACTTGGTTGCCACCTGAAAGATCCGCACAATTATTTCCTGAAAGCGAATGTCCAGGTGAGATCATGATTTTAACAGAGAGACTATTCATCAAGGAAGGGGATTTTCAGCGGTGGCGACCAGTATAGTTAAAGTGGCTAGCCATTGCTGCTTTAACTTTGTCCCAGAAATTCAATGTTGTGGCCATATCGGGCCCCAGCATTGAATATCCAGGTTGCCCAGATTGCAATCCTATAATCTGGTCAGTGGTGATATTCAACCACTGGCTGGATTGCGAAACCGGCTAAAGTTAGGAGAGATATTAAACTGTCCTAACTTTAAAAGGTTAGGGTAACTGGGCAGCGGCTGAATATCACCACTGCAAGGTTAACCCGTGGTGCTGCTCCTGTTCCAGCCCTGGAAATCCACAATGCTAACCCCTAAATATCTCGGTGGCTGTGCTTAACGTAGTTAGCAGGCCTACTAAACATATTATTTGCATTGATTATCCCCCCCACACACACACATTTTTAATCAGTTCACTAGTGTCTTCTGTTGCCAGAATCTCTAGCTCTTTCTTCTCATCTGAGGAACACGGTCCCACTCTGCTATATTTCTCTGTTGCAGACTTCTTCTTGCCTTTTTCACCTGAGCTGTCTGCTCTGACCATAACGCTGGAATAGCACATTATTAGGCTCTTTTGCCATTTGGAATGCTGCAAAGACTGCCCAACTTATATTACCAGGATAATTAGGGACACAGTGGGAGCTCCAGCAACAAGTCACCACCCCTCAGCATGCCATAACCAGACGTATAATTTTTCATCTGCCCTCATGCTGCCCAAATCATGCTCCTTTCCTTGACATAAATTTATGTGCATCTCCAGTAATTGAAGCAGAAATATCATTTATCATAAGGAACAAGGCTCTAGCAATACAAATCAGGGCATATCTTGATTCATCGGACAGGAAATGACTCCATTGGCAGCTTCCTCTCCTGAGACAAAAGGATACGGTGGGAAGAAGTGCCAGAAAACTCTTATTAATGCAGTATGAAGTCTATTTCTTTTCTAGAACATGTGAATACATTTTAAAACAAGAAAGATCCTCAAAATACAGAAATGGAAAGGGAAGATAGCATATCCTTTATTGTCTGGTGCCAGGGATCAGGACCAGCACAACCATTAAGCAAGGTTAGGTAGTCACCTGGGATGGCAGCTTTTGAGGGGCAGCAAATAGCTGCAAACGTCAAATCAAAACATTAAATTCTGACAGCTACATAAACTGAAAGAATGGCTGGATGTATTCTCATAGGCTTAAAGCTAAATGGTAATCAAACCAAACTATTTTGCCTGGGCAATTCGAGGGGATACTTGCCTATTGAGAATCCTATCATCTCTGGAGTTTCTATTCCATTAGCCTTATTCCTGAAAGTGTTAGGGGTGATATCGGATTCTGCTTTGTCTATGATTTTACAAGTTAGTCATGTGCAGTGGCATTTTAGAAAAGCCATCTATGAGGAATCTGGAACATCCAGGGAACCACCTCCAAATTTCCAGGGGAGTGGCAGGAGGGAAGGGATGCACGTGCATGTGCCTTCTGAAATCGTGCCATTTATTTCCCCAGAGATGCCCATCCCCGCAACCAGGTCTGGAGATGTCCATGCATATAACGAGGCCAGGTATGTGCACATTTGCAGTCCATTTTAGAAATGTGGACATCCCCAAAACACATGGCCACAGAAATGAGTACTTGGATGTGGTTGTTGATGTTGTTAAGAGCCGTTGAGTCAGTGTCAACTCATGGAGACCCTCTGGATAGTCAGAAGGCTCATTGTTGATAGAGCAGCATCCATAGCTGCTGTTATTCTATCAGTCCATCTCATTGCTGGCCTTCCTCTTTTGTGCTGACCTTCAACCTTGCCAGGCATAATGTATTTCTCTAATGATCTTTCTCTTCGCATTGATATGTCCAAAGCATGAAAGTTAAAGTCTTGCCATCTGAGATTCTAAAGAAAGCTTAGGTTTGATCTCATCTAGTACTCACTGGTTTATTCTATGTGCAGTCCATGGTATACATGAGCATTGTGGATCTTGTGTACATTTTTGGGAATCTCCCAGGTACTTGTGACCTGGCTTGGCCACTGTTGGAAACATGATATTGGTCTTGATGGACTTTGGTCTGACCCAGTATGGCATTTCTTATGTTTCTATGTCCTTATTCTTCACCAGCATCATAATTCAAAGGCATTGATTTTCTTCCTATCTATCTTTTTCACTGTCCAACTTTCACATCCATAAAATGTTATTGAAAATACCATGGCTTGGACAAGTATAATCTTCGTATGGAGAGAGATATCTCTGCTCTTGATAATCTTTTCTAGGTCCTTCATAGCCATTCTGCCAAGAACAATGCATCGTCAAATTTCTTGACTGCTTATCATTTCTTTATCGATTGATCCAAGCACGTTAAAATTGTCCACTATATCAATTGCATCTCCATCAATGATGAACTTATTGATTTTTCCAGTTGTCAGAATCTTTGTCTTTTTTACATTAAGGTGCTAGCCCATTTTAAGATTATGTTCCTTGATCTTCAGAAACAAATGTTTCAGATTGTCTTCACTTTCAGCCATTATTGTGTGTCATCAGCACAGCAAAGGTTGTTGATGAGTCTTCCACCAAACTTCAGACCTCTGTTGTCTTCATACAGTCCTGCTTCTCTGATAATTTTTTCTACATATAAATGAAACAGGTAAGGGGAAAGTATGCAGCCTTGTTGTACATCTTTGCTGATTTTAAACCATTCTGTTGCTCCTTGTTCTGTTTGAACTGCTGATCAATGTAAAGATTGTGCAAAAGAACTATAAGGTATTCTGGTATACCCATGCTTTTTAATGTGACCCAGAGTTTCTCATGATTTACCCAGTCAAAAGCCTTGCTGTAGTCAATAAAACAGATATACTGTAGATATCTTTCGGTATTCCTTTGTCTTTTCAAGGATCCATATCACATCCGTGATGATGCATCTTGCTCCTTGCCCTTTCCTGAATCCTGCTCAGGCCATTCTCGTTCCAAGTATGGTTGTAGCCTCGGCTGAATAATTTTGAGTAGAATCTTGCTGGCATGTGGGACCAGAGAGATTGTGATAATTTCCACAGTCAGTCAGATCACCTTCTTCAGTATTGGTATAAACACAGATCTTTTCTGGTTAGTTGGCTATAATGTTTTATTCCAAATTTCTGGTAGAGACTTGTAAATATGGTAACAGTTGCATCCAATTGTTGCAATACTTCAATGGGAATGCTATCAATGCCCGGTGCTTTGTTCTTTGATAATGCATTCAATGCTGCTTTGACTTCTTTTATCACCAATGGTTCCTGATCATAAGGTACAGGTAAGAACAGCTGTTGGTCCACTTGAACTTTATGGTATAATGACTAGTTTATTCTTTCCACCTTTTCTTGATCTTCTCAGCATCATTCAACATAGATCCTCTGTTGTTTGTAAATCTTTTTTATTGGTCTAAGAGGGAGCAATAGATTGCCTGACAACAAGATAAAAGAAACAAGCACAAGTGAACAGCTTGGGTACAACTGAGCTTCCATTAGAGCACTCAAAGAATACAAGTCCTATAGGAAACCATAACAGGAAAATGCTGAACTCCACCCCCATACCCCCAACTCCTCCTCCCCCCTTTCATTTTAACACAAATACTTGATGAGGGAAAGAGAGAAGAAAAACCCAAGACAAAAGGAAGAAGGGCAAGAGTGGGAGCTTTATCACAAGGAGGACCCAGAATCTAAGAAAGCAAACTAGCCAACCCTAATCTGAGTCCTTCCTCCCCATCTCTTGAACTGAAGTTTGCCTCCTCTGGACCCTCCACATTTCTGCCTCTCCCTCGCTTAATCCCTCTCCCCTCCCCCCCCCTCAACTATAAGCATTACCAAAAAGGGGCAGCAGAGCCTAATAACTATGGGAATCTCATGCAGCAGGAGTCTACAGAAAACAGCTTTGTCTTATCTTTATGTTAGTGGACCTCCCATTCCAGAAAACTGGACCACACATTACTGACTGCCTCAAGTTTTCCTCAAAGTTTAGCAGTGAGCATCTCCATCCTATAGATATCCCAACCTTGACACGCCATTCTGTGCAGGAGGGGGGGGGAGGAGGATTCAGGACACTTCCAGTGCTGGGCAATAACACTGCAATCTTCCCTTCTGTTTTCAAGCATGCTGTGGTTACACCCCTCCTCAAAAACCTTCACTTGATCCCACTTGTCCTTCAAACTATCGTACCATCTCTCTCCTTCCCTTTGTCTCTAAACTACTTGAGCGTGCAGTCTATCACCGTTGTCTTGATTTCCTCTCCTCTCATACCCTCTTGGATCCTTTACAATCCAGCTTCCATCCCCTACACTCCACTGAAACTGCTCTTACTAAGGTCCCAAATGATTTGTTCTTGGCAAAGTCCAAAGGCTTTTACTCTGTCCTCATTCTTCTTGATCTCTCTGCTGCCTTCGACACTGTTGACAATAACCTTCTTCTTATCACCCTATCCTCACTTGGATTCAAAGACTCTGACTATCTTGGTTCTCTTCCTATCTATCCCATCGCTCTTTCAGTGTGTGTTTCGATGGTTCCTCTTCCTCTTCTACCCCACTACCTGTAGGAGTTCCTCAGGGTTCCGTCTTAGGTCCACTCCTCTTCTGTCTGTATACCCAATCCCTTGGCACCCTTATCTCTTCCCATGGCTTTCACTATCATCTCTATGCCGATGACTCTCAAATCTATCTTTCTGCACCTGTTATCTCTCCTGATATCCAGTCTAAGATTTCACTCTGCCTCTCTGACATTGCTGCCTGGATGTCCCACCGCTGCTTAAAACTGAACATGGCCAAAACTGAGCTTCTTATTTTTCCCCCGAATGTTTCCCCTCCTCTTTCCCCTTTCTCTCTCTCTGTTGATAACTCTGTACTCCTCCCTGTTTCTTCAGCATGTAACCTTGGTGTTATCTTAGATTCCTCTCTCTCTTTCTCTTCACATATCCAGCTCATTGCTAAAACTTGTCGTTTCTTTCTATACAATATTTCCAAAAGTTGCCCCTTCTTCACTGTTGACACCACTAAATTGATTTCTACTCCTTAATCACCTCTCATCTTGATTATTGTAACGTTCTCCTTGCCGGCCTCCTCTTCAGTCAATTCAACACTCCGCTGCTCGACTCATTTTCCGCCAGTCTCGTTTTTCCCACATCACTCCTCTCCTCATGTCGCTTCACTGGCTTCCCATCCATCTCTTTATCCAATTTAAACTTTTCCTCCTGACCTATAAATTGTGATGCTTCCGCTTGGGCCCAAGAGCTTACAAGCAGGAAACAGCCTTATGTTGTCCACTTTTGAATAAAGCTTCCCTTGTTGTCACCAGAAGTATTCTGGGACTTGTAGTTAGTTCATTCTTTGAGGACAAATTGTAGTTGTGAGTCGGTGGTTCAAGGCAGCAAGAACATTTATTTTGTGGGGATTTCCAGGGCATTTAAGCTCAATGCACAACAAGGCAAAAAGGATGCTTCTCCAACATAAAGGATAAATCAGGCAACAGAGAATGATGTAACAAAAACCTCTTTTCACTGTTCAGCTGTTCTTATTCCCACAAGCTTACACCGAGGACTGCCTCGTGTGGTCATTCAACAGAAATACAGATAAACGTGCAACAGCTGTGATTTTCTTTTCTCAAAGCAAACTTCTTCTAAGCACTGCTTCTTAGATTCAGAAGGCAATTAAGCTTAGTAAAACACAGTATTAGCTTTCCTTAATTCTAAGCAGGTATTGCACTTATTCTCTATATTGTTTCACAGTCTCTCAGCTCAGTTCAATAATGCAGACTCTTCTTTTAAACACAATGAGCAATCCATTGGTATAGGTTCACACTCAGAGCTTGGCAAACAGGAATCTATTTGCATTCCTTCTATGGCATCAGGATATATGGTATCTCTATCAAAGTTACAAACTCTCCCAGACTTTCTCTCCTTTAGAAATTCCTGGAACTGATTCCACAGCAATTCAGCTTGTAAAGGCACAGTTGTATTAGGGGAGTGAACTTTTCCCTCAGCAAACAACTCTCTCAGTGCTTCTAGCTTTGAAGACTCAGCTGTTCTGCTTTTATCAGGGCTATGACTTTTCCCATATGTAAAACTTTCCACCCACCTCTTAGCAGTAGACGGTGAGGGCTTTGCTTCCTGGACCTTAGCAATAGCAAACTGTTTCTCTGTTGATTTCTCAGCTCTGAAACTGTTGGCTTTAACTTGGGAATGGTTCCTCTGACAAGCACTGATTTCTTTCTTCCTGGGATCCTCCAGGCTCTGAAATTCAGCCTCCTTATGTCCTTCTCCAGGCCCTCTTAGGTAGCTGCTTTCCTGGGAGTTTTCTTCTTTCTTTCTCCTCCAGCTATGCTCAGCCTTGCTCTCTCTGTTGTCCTTTGCCTTCCACCTTCCCTCCTCTTTCTGCTCTGCTCGTGGTTTTAAGAACCGTTGGCTGCTAGGCACTCCCTGTTCTCTGCACCTGTGTGACCAATCATCAGGCAAGCTTGTCTCCACCCCTGAGCTAGGGCGTGGCCTGACCTTAGCAGGGAGCTGGTTTTTTCCTGATCTGACTTGCAAGTCTTATGCACAAGTGAACTGTCATTCATTTCAAAGGGGAAACTAGGATTTTCTTCCACTTCCATGTCTTCCTGGGAGCTTTCATCACTACAAAATGTATTCACTCTTCTGCTCCCCCAGTACCTTTCATCTCTCATCTCTCCTTACACCCCCTCTTGGTTGCTTCACTCTTCTAACAGTCTTCGTTTATCTGTGCCCTTTACTCATACTGCCAATTCCAGACTTCGCTCCTTCCAAATGGCAGCACCCTTTGCTTGGAATAGTCTTCCTATCTCTGTGCGCCAGGCGTCCTCCCTGGCCATTTTCAAGTCCAGACTAAAATCCCTCCTCTTCACTATTGCTTTCCATCCCTGTATTACCCTATCTTGATCTCTCTATCAACATTTGCTTACTTCATCTTGTAAATTTTTGTTATTTGTATTATGTAACTTATTTTGTTTTCTGTCTTATTAGATTGTGAGCTCTGATGAGCAGGGACTGTCTCTCTTCTATGTTTGTACAGCGCTTCGTATGTTGCCGTGCTTTATAAGTCTTTAATAATAATAATAATAATAATGGGCCATGAGTAATAAGCAGTTTATAAGATGCTAAATGTCTGTATCAGCTGTCTCAGGAATCAAGTGGCTCAGCACAAAGAATACAAGTGAGAGGGGAATAGAAAGCCCTAGGACCCCAGAAATATGCTGATGGACCTCTGACCAGAAGTATTGTAGCTTGGGGCAATGCCACCACATGTGTTCTAGATCACCAAATCCCCCACAGTTTCACTAGCACAGAGCATCATCTAGTCTTCCCCACCAAAAGAGGTCTGCCGGGGTGACAGGCATGCAAAGTTGTGTATTGACCAAAGACAGGGGTATATTGGCAGACTGCATCCCAAAAGTCCTCAGGTTGGTCTCCAATTACAGCCCCCCACTTCTTATTGTATGGCAGCCCCTGATCAGGGTAAGGGAGCTCAAGTGAGAGATCCTGGTAGAGTTTGGCAATAAAAGATTTCAGTATTGTGGACTCAAACAGGATGCGCTCCCACACTTTTGAGGGATGCAGAGCTGAGGTCATGTATGGGATGGACCCAATAAAGTGTCACAGATGGAATTATTGAAAAATATTTAGGGAGAGACCACAAACCACTTTCACTTTGTCTATATTCCAAGCAAAGGCAAAGGCCGGCACAGGGGTGTATGGGGAAAGCCATGCCATCATTTTATACACTTGCACAGTAAGCACCATACAGTACTTTCGACATGGGCTCTAAAAATGGATGTGATAAGGCTCTGGAAACCTCGGCAGTCTCAATCAAGAATAGAACAGCTCTCAGAAGGATTTCCAGTAATAAAATACAAGGTCTGGGAAGCCTAATCCTCCACACTCCTTGGGCACCACTAGCATGGTCCAGGCTACTCAGGGTCTTTTTTCCCTGCCACATAAATGTTGAAAGCACATTTTTAATGACTTTAAAGAAACTTGACAATTGGATAGGCAGTTGCATAAATAAGAACAAAATTTTGGCAGGATCAGCATCTTGGTCACATTGATTCATCCCAACTACAAGACTATACAGTTCTTTCATTCACGTAGATTTCTATTCAGTGTGTCAAGCAATACTCAATAATTTAATTGGGATAACTTAGCTAATATCTTAGGCATTCGAACCCCTGTTGGATATATGAGGAGAAGAATCGGGAGGAGTCAAAGGTGACCCCAAAGTTTTGGGCTGAGGAAACAGGAAGTAGAAGAGTGTTATCTACAGAGATAGAGAAAGGAGGAAGGAGGGAGGAAGGTTTAGGGGGAAAATAAGAAGATCAGTTTTGCCCATGTTTAATTTCAGATGGTGATGAGACATCCAGATGGCAATGTCAGACAGGCAGGCAGAGATGCGAGCCTGGAGTGTCAGAGAAATATGAGGTGTAGAAAGATAGATCTGAGAATGATTGGCATAAAAATGATAATGAAATCCATGGGAGGAGATAAAAGTCCCAAGGAACTGGGTGTAGAGAAAGAAAATGAGAGGGCCCAGAATAGACCCTTGGGGCACACCAACTAAGAGTGGAATAGCAGTAGAGGAGGAATCACCAAAACAAACACTGAAAGAGTGATGGGAGAGATAAGAAGAGAACCAAGACAGCACGGAGCCCCTAAAACCAAATGAGGACAATGTAATCAAATGCGCCATCTAACTCTGGAATTCGTTACTGGAGTATGCAGTAAAAGCTGTTACTGTACCTGGATTTAGAAAAGGTTCAGACAAGTTCCTGGAGGAAATGTTCATAAACTATTACTAAAACGATCCCGGGAAAACACTGTTTGACCTGGGACAAGCATTGTGGAACCTGTGTGCCTCTTTGGGAACCTGCCATGTACTTGAGGCCTGGGTTGGCCATTGCTGGAAACAGGATACTGGGCTTGATGGGCATTGGCCTGACCCAGCAAGGCATTTCTTATGTTCTTCTGTTCTTATGTGTTGGGGAGAAGGTGGTAGTCAACAGTAGCAGAAAGATCAAGAAGAATGAGGATAGAGTACCCCTAAGCAATTACTACACATCGTGAAAAATGTCACGGTATTTATAATAGTTATACCCAGGATATTAACACTAGTTTGTTGAAACAGCCAATTGTACCCTACCACTATTCCATGTAAGTTTAAATGTAAATTTCATGTTAATTGTAAACTGTTTTGACTTAAGGATAAAGCGGTATATAAAAGAAGATAAATAAATAAATGTTTAAGCATATGTTCAGCCACCCTGTCTATTTAAGCGGGACCGTTGAATACATCATTCTAAACTTACATGGATGAGTCTTCCATTTAAGGGGATGTGCATAGCCAAAAAAAAATTGGTTTGTGCTTCTTTTAAATTAAAGTTTTCCTGATTTTGTGATTTTTTTCATGTTTGCTTTTTACCAATTTTTTTTTTTGAATACACCTTGCATGTACTCTACAACTTTTACAAACACACAAATCAATTATATATGCGATAATTCATAGGTTTATATGCATACAAGTGATTTGCATGTATGTTCACAAATGTGCACCTTCACCGTTTAAGGCAGGGCAGCTTTTTATGAAATCCTGCTTAAATAGATACTGTTATCCTGATAGCGCTGAATATCTGCTGTCATCATTTTTGTCTCACTTTCCCCCATCCAGGATTACCTCCTGGCCCTTCTGGTCTCTAAAGAAAAGCATAACTGGCCTCTAAAGGAAACAAAATAAGATCTTTTATCTATCTCAACAACTTTATCTCAAGAATAGTGTGCACTCATGAATTTGAAAGTTAATCTAATATGCTGTATATTATTCTGAGACAACTTGCATTAACTAGATTCCTTAGGCAAGAATGATTTCCATTATACCTTGTAAATTTCTAGCAATTCAGTCATGAAATATTGGACTATGGTGAATATTAATGTCATGAAATAGGTTTAATACAGGGTTAATGTTAATACTGCTAGTGTAAAACTAAAACATTGCATTAAGCTTTCCAAAGTTAATATTGCTTGTACTTATGCCCTTGTGTAATGCATTTTGCTGTTGCCATTTCCATACACAGTAGATGCTACTTTGAGGAGGCAATTTTCTAACAGTGTGCATGAGAAAAAATTATGTGCATACTCTTTGCAGACTTCGACAGATTTTCAAAGCAAAAGTATACATATAGCTGTGCCCTGAAAATTACCTCAGGAAAACTATTCTAATGCATAAACTCATGCTCTTCAGAATACATAAATCTTCAGGGTTAATTTAAATGCATACAGTCAGATTTTTAAAAGTATGCATGCAAAGCTCTCCCTTCCCCCAATCCCAAGAGCACCCCCTCTCAGTCAGGACAAACAACAATTGTACACACTGTGTGCATAAGCTTCCCCCACATATTGGACAGGCAACTTTTAAAGAACCCATTTCCAGTTTTATCCACAAAGATACTTTCAAATACTGCCCTCCAGTGCGTACAAATATGAAAGAAAAACAAAGAGGAAATGCTAAAGTAGATACCCCTAGACAAGAAAGTAAACATGCAATGGGCAACCTTCAAAGCCCTTTTCATACATAATAAAGCATTCATTCACTCACGGAAACTGGGTCTGAATATTGCCCTGTCTGAGGGTAAAAGTATGCACGTTGCTCAACAAAATGAGTTCTTCTCCCATGAACTAAGAGGTAGCTCTGGGGGTCGATTGAGGCAGAGCTTGGAACATGTGTAATGATGATTATGTTCCAGAGAAGAATTAACCGCAGAACAAGTAGGCATACATTTATGTGGATAATATTTCCTTAGGTAATAGCAAAAGCAATATCACCTACATAGTTTTGCATTCATTATTGTTGCAAACCCTGCACATAGAGTTTGCAGTGAACTGAACATACTGATTATCGCCCCAGTGGATGTTATTAGTATTCATTTTCTCTCTATATCTGTCTCTCTTTCTACCCTTGCCCCCTCCCGTCCCATCACAGCTACTTGTATACATTTCTATGGGAAGTGGCCAGTCACATCAAATCAAGTTTCTTCTTCTTTCTTTCTCTCTTTTTGTTTACGTAAAATTATGCAGCATAATGATAGAACAGACTTTTATGATTTCAGGCCAGAGTATTATTCATGATATCTCCAACTCAAGTTCTTCATCTTCTCTTATCTGTTTGACTGTCTCTGTCCCCTACTCTGTCCTATTTTGTAATGGCATTCTTTTCTTATTTCCTTATATGGTGTAGTATTGTAAACCGCTCTAATACCTTTGGGTCTGAGCGGTATATCAAATTTTATAAACATAAACATAAACATATGAGTTGACAGATTACAGGGATGACGTGGCAGGTTACAGAAAGTGGCTTTGAAGCAAATTTTTAATATTCTCCCACTGGCAGCAAAAGCTTGGGTTTCCCAACAAGGCCTGGAGATTATTAGTGAGGCTATAATATTGGCTGTCAAATATTTTAATGCTGAGGAATGCGATCCTAAGCAGTGCTAGGAAATCCAGGGGGAAAACTGAAACTCAGGTATAAGGAGAAGGGACTGACCAGTCAAAGGATTTATTTTTAAAAGGGGTTAGGGTACCCCAGGATGCTGCCCCAAGCTGGAAACCCAAAGAGTCTTCAAATGTTTCTCCAAATGGGTTAATTTTGTGGATACAAATGACAGCAATGAATCTCACTTCTAAGCCAGGGTATATGGAGTATGATTTTAATCTCTCAAATTTACTGATAATGCTCGGCGCAATACTTGCATCGTGCCAATGAGAGCTTCCTTCTGGAGTTTGTAAGATGTAATAGGTATGGGTAGTTTATCAAGATGTGCCTGGAAATTCTTCTTTATCAAGTCTGTTGCTCCCAGTACAATGGGAAAGATTTTTGTAGCTTTCTGTTATATTTTTTTCATCTCTGACTGCATTTCTTGGCACTTCAGGATCTTCTGACTTTCCATGCGATTCAAAGAATAATTGCTCAGTGCCAGCACTTCTATTATCAATGCCATTCTGGTATTCTTCTCCTTTACCACTATGTCAGGTTTCCTGGCATCCAGTTTCTTATCTGTCAGAATGAGAATTTCCCATTCCATTAGGGTCATGATTCCAGTGCTTTTTAGTGTTGTAGTGTTTTCAAAGTTTCCAGTGGAAGAGGCATGTTACTTTGTTGTGCCTTTCTGTATAGACATTTTCTGCCATCAGAACTTCATAGCCTGCTATAAGGTGAGTCACTGTTTCCAACTTTCTTACAGAATCGGCATATGTCTGTTTTGTCAGTTTTTTCATTCCTCACCATAAACCATCTCATTCATAATCTGTTGTCCTAGGCTGCAACTATCAATCTTAAAATCCTTCAGTTTCAGTTCACCTCTCTTTAACCATTTGTGTGTCTGTTCTTGATCGACAAAAGGTTCTTGGAGTAATACTCTGTATTATCCACTATTTTTCCTGTGAGGAGGAAGGGCATTTCAAACAGGAATGTCCCAAAATGGACTGCTCCTTTTCAGGGATGGGATTAGGCCAAATCATGAGAGTTTACCAGAAGGCAGGTTTCTTAACCCTTTCCAGGCCGAGCCCAAAACTCTCGGGATCCAAAATTCTGACTAAATATTCCTATCAAATGGTATATAATACATGACCATAGCAGAAGGAAAATCACTATTAGAACATATTGAATAAGACAGGTACAATTTTCCTGAAATATGCAAAAATTAACCCGGCTGCAGAATGTGGATTAAAAATTTAAAGTAGGCCTTCAAAGGGTTAAGAAAGGGTGTTCAGATTGGGAGGGTGGAAGTAGTTTTAACCACTATGTGAGAGGAGGCAGGCTGGCCATGCAACTGCAGGCCTGAGTCAATTACGTAAATGAACTTTGAATTGTTAATGGCTATGGAGGCTAGAGACTATGGGGTATGTTTACTAAACTGCGTTAGTGCGATTTGCGTTAGGAGCTGCGTTAGAGACAGAAACCCCAAATAAGGACATGGGCGGTACATCGTTTCCAAGAACGCGCCGAGAACGCGCGTTACAAGGCGCCATAAATGAATGAGCGCTACAGGGCACGTTACCGTGCGTTAATCTTAAGAAGGCACGCAGGCATACAAGCACAGTAACAGAGCTGTAGCACAATGGTTACAACACTGCCTGATGGTACAGGGGTCATGGGTTTGATTCCCCAGTAGGCCAAATGTATTAGGCTGGCTGAGGCAGCACCCTTTACATTTAAATAGCAATTGTTGAGGCATGTGACGTGTATTTTAATTAGTGCTGCCAGCAAACACACCCTCACGGTGGCATAACCTAAGGTGCCGCATAAGGCACCCCATAAGGCACTCCATAGGGCACATTATAAAGTGTACTGTCCGCCAAGGCACCCTATAATGTCCCCTATAGGACACCTTATAAGGATGTGAACAAAGCCCTGGCTGGCTGCAGGACTGCACGTCACCACACAAACTGTCTGCTGTGGTTACCAGGATAGGGGTAACCCACCCGTACCCATGATGCACTGCACATGTAAATCAGCAGTCAAGAGATGGGCACAAGATCGGGTATGCACCCCCACAGCACCTCGGCCTTGTAGGGGGAACAGACCGTGTGTGACACTGCCACAGAGTAGCCACAGACAGTCACACACCCTGAGGTTGAGGTGGGGCTCCCAGCACCAGGTCCACAGCACCTTTCATGGCTGAAATACGCCATGCTGCAGGTCCCCATCAGTGTGTGATATGTAGTTCAGTTAGACACACCTACGAGACATCTGTGTCCTGCTGTATGTCTCGGTCATGTCTAGTCCCTTTGGGCGATGCTGCACCCAGAATAGTGCATATCCTGTGTTGGTGCCAACATTACCTGCTGTAGGTGAAGGGGGGGGGGGGATTTGGATCACACACCAATAGATCCACAGTCTACCTCACTGCAATGGCAGCAGTAGAGGGGACAAGCAACCCCAGTCCTGCTAGGGAACAGACAGAGTGGTACACATCCATAACGCAATAGCAGACGGACGGCAGGCCTGGAAATGCTCAGCTGCTCCCCACCATTACCTGACATTCTCCAGCAACAAGTCTCCAGCTGCTACACCCTGCAAGGTGTTCCAGCAAGACACATACTAGCTGCAGACAGTCCACCAGCTAGTCCATAATACATGGGCCTGGAGAAGATGCATGTACCCAGAACAGGGATATCAGCATACACACCAAGCAGATAAGTCAGAAATTGGGCCCCAAAAGGAAACCCATAAATATCACATGAGAGACATGCTATAGAGCACTATGGGGGAACCTAGCCATGCCATGGTCACTGCCAAGTCAGGGTGAGAATGACCTCCCAGCAGGACATGCTATGGCCACCCTGTCCGTGCAGGTGGTGGCCAGGCACTAAAATGTCCAAGCCATTGCCCTATGCCTTGTGCAGATGCGTCCAGGCCAGGCCACCCTATCCAGGCTATTCCCACGGTACCTTGCTCCTCATTATGCACATTGGCAGGCCAATACTGGCAACAGTGCTAGCAATGTGGGCTGTGGAGGGTGTTGGCAGCCACCACACACTGGATAGACAGACACACACTCCCCACACCTATGCCAGCATTGTGCAACTATAGAGGTGTTGGGCAGCCCAGGCCACCACACAAGTCCTGGGCACAATGCAGGCATGGCTATGGTACGCAATACTGTAGGAGTAACTCCCCAGGTTGGTAAACACTGTCAGACAAAAGACCTGTAGCACACTCCACAGACATCAGAAAGGTTGCCATGATGCAGCTCACTCAGAAAAGTGTACTTAACCTAGGAATTGATATCTGACAGTACTCATAACAACCTTTTGATAGATGTGTACCATATTCCCAGGTTTAGGGTGGCATTACTAAGGTATGCAAGTGCTAGTATTGGGAGATGCATGCAGAGCCCAAAGTCCTGCCTCCCCAGGAGGCTTTGGATAATGGGGCCTGTGGGTGCGGGTGTGTCTGCCCCTGTTGGCTGCTGCTTTACGGCAGAGGTTCCCAACTCCAGTCCTGCGGTGCCAAACGCTGTTCGGGTTTCATGCTGTCCCTCATGAATATGCATGAGATACATCTGCATACCATGGGGGTGGCGCATAGAAATGCAGCACAGGCATCTTTATCAGAGGCAGCATGGAACCGGAATGGTGTTTGGCCCTCCAGGACTGCATTTGGGAGGCTCTGCTCTAGGTAATGTGCATGTTTATGGTGTCTGTGCTCTGTAGGGTAAAATGTAGGTGTCTTGGGCATGTTTACGTCATCTGCAATAAAGGTGCTGTCTGTATTAGCACGTTGTAGTAGTGGGTAAAATATGGGGACTGGGTTGGTGGGAACCACAGCTGGGACTTGACCCTGTGACCCTCTGCTTCTGAATACACTGGTTTTGTGCACTGCACCACCTTGCTGTCACAGAGTCAGTACATTCCTTGGTGATACCATGACTGTTCGTCAGACAGGGCCCATCTGTTGCAGTACATGGCACCCACATACACAGGGCTAGGCCACGGTCTGCTCTGGGCAGCTACCATTGCCCCCTCCACCACCAGTATCCCTCAGCCACCATGCTGACATGCCCTACTGCTGGTGGTGCTGGTGGTGCGCAGTCTCAGGCCATCCAGTGTGCAGGTAGGCGGCTGCCTATGGTGCGGGTTCTGGGGTAGGGGTGCCTGCATAGGTGTCCACGCTTCCCCCCAGCACCCCCTGCCAATGTTCCGTGCCCTTGGGGGTAGCTGCTGGGTACTATCCCCTGTGACACTGTGGGAAACACAGTCGTGCCCATGTTGGGCCTTCAGCAGTTGCTGTCTGGCTGCTCTGCTGCTTCAGCATTCGTATCGGCCACCTAGGCATCGCCCTAGTCCGCACTGTGGCCCAGCTGCACCACAGCATGTGCCGCCTGCGGCCCTCTGTATCCCCTTCTCCGGCATCTGTCCAGTTGCAGTTCCGTCATGCCCACCCTGATGTTGTGTGACATGTGCATGCCATAGGAACCCTGTCCGATGGTGGGGAAAACCCTGATCAGCACTATTTCACTGTGGGCTCATTCACCTTGTATGGGGACGGATTATAGACCCTTCCACGATTTATATCTGTTCTATGGAGCTTACTCGGGGGGGAGAGGGGTTGATGTTTCTCATTGATACCACTATTGTCAAACTTGGTTATGTTTTTTTTCCAGTTTGTTGGGGTCATTTTCAGTGTTTATGTGCCCTTTTGTTCTGTGCACATGTATCACACTTATCACTTTTTTTAGTTTCCCTGCCTGAGCTGTACATTGCTGACACTGAAATGGTTTCTCTCTCAGCGCGTTAGTGTGGAGGGAGCCTCTCCCCGCCCACTCTCCGCCCATTGACCCCTTCTCTCCGCCCTCTCTCCACCTTCTGCGGTGTTTTACCGCGCCGCGGGAGTTTACGATCGTTAACTACGATTAACGCGCGTTATGTAACGTTAACGATCATAAGTGCATCATAATGCGTGTTATGATGCGCTTACGATCGTTAACGTTACATAACGCGCATTATTCATGATTACCGCAGTTTAGTAAACATACCCCTATGTTTAAGGGGCTCAAGAGAGAGCTACCTGTTAGTGGAGCACAGTAGTGAAGAGGTACAACCTCATTTACATATAGCAATTGGACCACTATAAGGGAGGGTTTTCCCTGAGCAATATCAGGGGATATAACTAGTTAGTTTGTTTCTTCACCATGAGCCTTCAGGGATGACTACGATAAGACTCTCAAGCTTTGGTGGCCTTGAGAAGAGAGTTCCCTAGCTTCTAGCAATGTCAATGGACTGGGATGGGGAGGCAGGGGTACCATACAGAGAGCTTGTGAAGGCAGGAGACAATTCCAATTCTGGGGCAGAAGGGCATCATGGAGATGGCCAGTGGGAATACTTGCTAATTTGGGGGGATTTGAGTATGTTACTGTAAATTAGTTCATTTTAGCAAACATGTCCCATAGTTATTTTTTAGCGCTTGTTGACAGAACCACACTATTCCTCTCCTCATCTTTCTACATTGACTCCCTATCTCAGCACTTTTCAAGTCGAAGATCTTGATTTTGGTACATCCTGCCAACTACACTGATTCTCCTCTATACCAGGCTATACCCCTCATGTTCTGGAATGCACGCTCCATTTCTCCCAGGCTTTATTTCTTTCATATAGCTAGAAGGATGCTTGGGTGCATACGGAGAGGAATGGTTAGCAGAAAAAAGGAGGTGATAATGCCTCTGTATAAGTCTTTGGTGCGACCTCATTTGGCATATAGTGTGCATTTCTGGAGACCGCACCTTCAAAAGGATGTGAACAGGATGGAGTCGGTGCAGAGGGTGGCTACTAAAATGATTAATGGGCTTCATTATAAAGCATATGAGGACAGACTTAAGGATCTTAATATGTACACCTTAGAGGAAAGGCGGGATAGAGCTGATATGATTGAGATGTTTAAATACCTCCGTGGCATAAATGTTCAGGGAGAGAGCCTCTTTCAATTGAAAGCAAGTTCTGCTACGAGGGGACATGGGATGAGGGTGAAGGGAGATAGATTCAGGAGTGATATGCGGAAATATTTCTTTACAGAAAGAGTAGTGGATCCATGGAATAGTCTCCCAGTGGAGGTGGTAGCTATGAGGACAGTAACTGAATTCAAAAAAGCATGGGACCAACACAGAGTATCTCTAAAGGTAAAAAGTGGACTGTTGTAGTTGTTGATATGAAAGGACAGACTAGATAGGCCATGTGGTCTTTTTCTGTCATCATGTTTCTATGTGTCTATGTTTCTATGTTTCATCCCCCACTCCCTCATCTCTTTATTATGAAGTCTCTCGCTACTCTGCAATACTTCTATTTGAGACCTTTTCTTTGTAACCCCCCCCCCCCCCCCAGCTGTGCCAGGAATCCTCCTTATCCAAGTTTAAGAAAGACCTTAAGACCTGATTTTTTTTCTCCTATTTTCCTAGGCTCCCTAGGTCGGTAGCTAGAAGCACAGCCTGCCCCTGTGCCTCTTCTCTAACTGCTTCCTTGAGTGTCTCTCTGCCTTTTTTCTTCCCTCATAGCTCTTTTCTACTTTTGTTAGATTGTATCTTTTGATTTCTTGTTTCCTGATTTTATTGCATCTATTGGGAGGGAGGAGTGGCCTAGTGGTTAGGACAAGGTACTCCAGGCCAGAGAGCCAGGGGTTCAAGTCCCACCTGGGGACAGCAATTTCAGGCCAGAGGGACTGGGATTTCTAGTCCTATAGGCACTCCTTGTAGTCTTGGGCAAGCCACTTAACCCTCCATTGCCCATGTTTCCTGTAAGTATTAGCATATGTGTGTCATATCCCCTCATGTTAAATGTATCTCCCAATTGACCACTTTGACCCAGTGAAAAGCAGGATATAAATACAGCTAAATAAATTGTAAATCATTTTGATGGCTTTCTTGTCTAAATGGTGGCATAGCAGATCTTGCAAATAGATCAAATAAATAAATAATGCACAAAGGACTTCATTTACTATGCTGTGCAGAGTTTTTGTAGTTATCATATTGTAATTGCCAAAGTTAACACACAAGGGATCTCTTACTAAAGGGTGCTAGTTATCAGCATCAGTTCTGGTGTATGCTGAAGGTGCACGCGGACACACATTGATAGCTAGCGCAGGGCCATGACAGTTAGTGTGGGCCGATTTCTGCACAAACTGTGAATCAAACTTTTGGGTGGCAAGTGGGTGGGTTGGGGCACAGAGTGGGTGTTGTGAGCACTATACAGTTAGCGTGGAGGTAAACACCAAGCACTGTGACCCTTGCAATTAGCACAGGTTTATCCAATGCCACCTCAGTAGATGGAGTCAAGTGCATCCACGCCATTTGTATTCCACATTAGGGCACAGGGCTCCATGTTAATGCCAGGATTGAGGAAAGAGAATTTGTATGTCACCAGTTTATAGATTGGGACTGTAACAAAGTAAATGAATGAGTGGTAGAAAAGATGAAAGAAAGACATTGAAGAGGATTGGGGCCAGTATGGAGCTTTGCGAGACAGTGCATAGGAAAGAGTGGGTAGAAGAGAGCTGTTGATTTGATGAAACCTGAAAAGTATGGTTTGATAAATAGGAGGTGAACTGCTACGAAACAGCAACATGTAATTCTATTTCTCACAGACATGAGAGAAGTGGAGAGTGTTCTAACAAGTCAAATGTAGAAGAAAGATCATATGAAATAAGGAGAATGGTTTTGCACTGATCTAGGAAAGTCCAACTCATTCATAAGTACAGCCAGGAGGGTTTGCATGCTATGAGAGTAGTGAAAACCAAATCAGTGGGGATGTAGAGCCAAGGTCTGATCCAGAAAACTAACAATTCTTTCCATAATTTTGGATAAAAAAGGGAGATTGGAGATGGGTCAGACATTGGATAAAATAAATGGGTCCAGAGACACTTTTTTCAGCAGAGGGTATACAATAGCATGTTTTAAAGCAGGGGGATGGGAGAGGCTGAACCTTGTGGGAGACAGGCCTGAAATGATAGTGAAGGTGTTAGGAAACCAATAATTACGGCAAAACTATTACTTTAAAGTTATCACTTAAAACAACAAAAAAAAAACCTCTCAGGAAGGCAATACATCTAAAAATGGAACCTCAAGTTGATAGTTTGTTGTGCCATAAAAGACAGGAAACAACAATTCCCTGGTGGTTATAGGTTGGAAGATAGAAGGGTGAAGCCATCCCAAGCCCAAGTGAATCCAATATCAGTAAAGATACCTGGAGTTAGTTTTAAGCTGTTGCTTCGGACCACAAGGGAGATGGAGGAGCTCGCAGGATAACAAGAGTCTACGGAGGGAGTGGCTAAGAGCATACAAATATAAGATATGCCATACTGGATCAGATCAAATGTCCTGTTTACAATTTATGGCCAATCCAGGTCACAAGTACCTGTCAGGTTCCAAAAGGCTGCCTGAACTCAAAGACAAGTGCCTGAAAATGCAACAGGTAGAAGAAAGCTCTGGAAGGAATAACATAGAGAAAATGACTTAGTGAAGTACTGCTGCAGAAAGGAAAAGCTTGTCTAGGAAGTTTATTTGGGACATTTGCTTTTCACTTTCTATACTGGAATATACAAGACTTGAGTTTTAACTAGCACAAGTTGGTTTGAAAGTATTCAAGGAGACCGTGGATTTTTGCTTGTATGCTTGAGAAACGGAGCCCAACACGTGTCTGTTTAAAGAGTCCCTGAGGGATTGTATTTGTACTGTTTGCCAGAGAGAGCCCAGCCTAAGTCTCTAAAGAGACAGTTGGATTTTTACCTGTGTGGTTTACCCAACAAACAGAGCCCAGCACAAGTCTGCTTAAAAAACTTTGTGGAATTCTGTTATGTTATTTGTCTGACAATTCAGATATAATACCACCTCATATAAAGGGACAATGTAATGGCACTTATGCTGTTTGTAATGGAGATGAATCTAGCACAAAGTGTAATGACAGATCTGTTTCTGTATTGATGTTCCTGCCGGATGGTGGGAAATAAAGGATATATCTCTGTTGTGAATTCTGCTTCCCATGTATTTTGGATGGATTGCCACAAATGTCAGCAGTTAGAAACACAGAAGGAACATAGAAACATTCCAGCAGAAAAAAAGACCATATGGCCTATCTAGTCTGCTCTTCCATATCAAATACAATAGTCCTCTCTTTTCCCTTAGAGATCCTCTGTGTTTGTCATATGCTTTCTTGAATTCAGATACTGTCCTCATTTCTGGGAGTCTATTCCATGCATCTACCACTCTTTTCATAAAGAAATACTTCCACATATTACTCCTGAGTCTATCCCCTTTCACCCTCATCCTATACCCCCTCATTGCAGAGCTTACTTTCAATCGAAAGAGGATCTCCTCTTGTGTATTTATGTCACAGATGTATTTAAGCATTTCTAGCATATCTCCTCTATCCTACCTTTCTTCTAACATATACATATTAAGATATTTAAGTCTGTCCCATATGATTTATAATGAAGAGCACTGACCATTTTAGTAACCACCCACTGCACCGACTCCATCCTGTTTATATCGTTTTGAAAGTGTAGTCTCCAGAATCACACACAATACGCCAAATGAGGTCACACTAGAGACTTATACAGAGGCCCTATCACCTCCTTTTTTGTTTTTATATATTTATTTATTTTATTTAACAGGGTTTTTTATACTGCCCTATCTTCCATTCAGGGTGGTTTACGTTACAACTTGAACATTTTTTTAAAAATGAACAGATGAATTAACTTGGATAGGTATACATTTAACCTATGAATTTGGGTGAACTATTATACATTATCATTATACAGTAGAACACTAAGGGGTATGTTTACTAAACCGTCTTAATGTTACCGACTTTAGTTGCAGTCTTACTGTGACGAATGCCATATAAGGTAGTGGGCGTTCCGGTCTTAAGGTAGCATTTCGGGTTATCGTTCGATAAAGTCCGTTTTCGTGCGATAGAGGGAGCCGTGGCACGTTAACGTGCGTTAGCCTTAATTAGGTGCGCTGACCTGCAACCACAATAACAGAGGTGTAGCACCATGGTTAATACATTGACTGATAAAACAGGTGTCATGAGCTCAATCCCCCAGTGGGCTTAATAAGTAAGGCTATCTGAGGCATTACCCTTTGCTTTAAATAAGTGCTGTCTGAGGCATTTTCTTTTTTAATTTAAATTAGTGCTGCCAGCAAACACACCCTCACAGTGCCGTAACATAAGGTGCCGCATAAGGCGCCCTATAAGGCACTCCAGAGGGCACATTATAAAGTGTACTGTCTGCCTAGGCACCTTATATTGTTCCCTATAGGGCGCCTTATAAGGCGCCTTATAGGGCGCCTTATAAGGCGCCTTATGAGGCACCTTAGATTGCAGCCCTGTGAGTGTGTTTTTGCTGGCAGCATTAATTTAAATTAAAAAAAAAAGAAAATGCCTCAGACAGCCCTATCAAATAGCCCCCACTGTGGGATCAAACCCACAACCTCTAACTCTACAAGCAGTAAAGTAACCAGTGGGCTACAACTACTAACAAACTGCTGGCTGGCTACAAAAGGACTTCAGTCACCACACAAACTGTCTGCTGTGGTTACTAGGATAGGGTTAACCCACCCGTACCCATGATGCACTGCACATGCAAATCAGCAGTCTACAGATGATCACAAGATGGGGTATACACCCCCACAGCACCTCGGCCTGGTAGGGGGTACTGACCATGTGTGTTACTGGCACAGAGTAGCAACAGACTGTCACATTGCGTGGGTACTGTGCTCACCCTGAGGGTGCGGTGGGGTGCCTAGCACCAGGTCCACAGCACCGTGCATGCAGGGGGTGCGTGCGCACATGCGCGCTTGAAGGGTTCACAATCTAAGTGTACCTGAGGCAATGGAGGGTTATGTGGCTTGCCCAAAGCCACAAGGAGTGGCATGGGACTAGAGACCCCAGTCCCTCTGGCCTGACATTGCTTGTCTCCATGCAAGAATTGAACCCCCAGCCTTACGGCCTGAGATAACCTGTCCCAACCACTGAGCCACTCCTCCCTCCCTTATGGGCTGTGATGCACCCAGAATAGTGCATATCCTGTGTTGGTCACATGATGTAGGTGAAGGGGGCGTGTTTGGACCCATAGGCAGATTATGTACCACCACTCAACCCACCAACAGATCCACATTCTACCTCCCTGCAATGGTGGCAGTAGAGGGGACCATCAACCCCAGTCCTGCTGGGGAACAGGCACCCTACATTGCAGTCAATGCAGATCTGTACACATCCATAAGGCAAGGCAGACAGACAGTAGGCCTGGAAATGCTCAGCTGCCCCACCATTATCTGACATTCTCCAGCAGCAAGCACAGTGAGTCTCCAGCCACTGCACCCTGCAAGGTGTTCCAGCCATACACATACTAACTGCAAACAGTCTGCTAGCTAATCCATAGTGCATGTTCCTGGAGGAGATGCATGTACCCAAAACTGGGATGTCAGCATACACACCAAGCAAATAAGTCAATGATTGGACCCCCCCCCCCAAAAAAACAAAACAAAAAAACAACAACATAAATATCACTTGAGAAAAATACTAAAGAGCACTATGGGGGAACCTAGCCATGCCGTGGTCACTGCTCAATCAGAGTGAGAGTGACCACCCAGCAGGACATGCTGTGGCCACCCTGTCTGTGCAGGTGGTGGCCGGGGACTACAATGTCCCAGCCATTGCCCTATGCCCTGTGCAGATGCATCCTGCTCAGGCCACCCTGTCCGGGCCATACCCACAGTACCTTGCTCCTCATTATGCACATTGGCAGGCTAACACTGAAAACAGTGCAAGCAGTGTGGGCTGAGTAAGGTGTTGGCAGCCACCACACACTGGATAGACAGACACACACTCCCACACCTATGCCAGCATTGTGCAAATATAGAGGTTTTTGCAGCCCTGGCCACTGCACCAGTCCTGGGCACAGTGCAGGCATGGCTATGGTATGCAATACTGTTGGGGTCACTCCCCGGGGTGGTAAACACTGTCAGAAACCAGAACTGAAAAACACTCCACAGACATCAGAAAGGTTGCTATGATGCAGCTCAATCAGCAAATTGTGCTGAGCTTAGGAATTGCTATCTGCCATTAATCATAGCAACCTTTTGATATATGTGTAACGTATTCCCAGGTTTAGGGCGGCATTGCTAAGGTATGCAAGTGCTAGTATTGGGAGATGCTGCTGCATGCAGGGCCCAACATCCTGCCTCTCCATGAGGCTTTGGATAATGGAGCTTGTGGGTGCGGGTATTTCTGCCCCTGTTGGCCGCTGCTCTAGGGCAGAGGTTCCCAACTCTGGTCCTGGTGGGCCAAACACTGTTTGGGTTTTCATGCTGTCCCTAATGATTATGCATGAGATATATTTGCATACCATGGGGGTGGCGCATAGAAATGCAGCACAGGCATCTGTATTAGAGACAGCATGAAACCTGAATGGTTTTTGGCCCTCCAGGACTGCATTTGGGAAACTCTGCTCTAGGTATTGCACATGTTTATGGTGTCTGTGCTCTGTAGGGTAAAATATAGGCGTTTCAGGCATGTTTATGTTATCTGCAATAAAGATTCCATCTTTATTACCACGGTTTACTACTGGGTAAAATATGGGGATTGGGTTGGCAGGAGCCACAGCTGGGACTTGAACCTATGACCTTCTGCTCCTGAACACACTGGATGTGTGTACTGCACCACAATGTTGCCACAGGGACAGTTCATTCCCTGGGGATACCATGACTGTTCATCAGACAGAGCCTGTCTGTTGCAGTGCACGGCACCCACCTAAACAGGGCTAGGCCATGGTCTGCTGTGGGCAGATGCCACTGCCCCTCCACCACCAGTACCCCTCCGCCACCATGCTGACATGCCCTTATGCTGGTGATGCTGGTGGTGTGCAGTCTCAGGCCATCCAGTGTGCTGGTAGGTGACTGCCTATGGTGCGGGATCTGGTGTAGGGGTGCCTGTATAGACGTCCATGCTTCCCCCCCCACCACCGCCTGCCAATGTTCTGTGCCCTTGGGGGTACCTGCCGGGTACTATCTCCTTTGACACGGTGAGAAGCACACTCGTGCCCATGTTGGGCCCTCAGCAGTTGCTGTCTGGCTGCTCTACTGTTTCAGCATTCCTATGGGACAGCTAGGCATCTCCCTAGTCCGCACTGTGCCCCAGCTGCACCACAGCATGTGCCGCCTGCAGCCCTCTGTATCCAATTTTCCAGCATCTGTACAGTTTCCCTTTCTGTCATGCCCACCCTGCTGTTGCTGCACATATTCATGCCATAAGAAACCTGTCCAATAAAAAGGGAAAACCCTGATCAGCGCTATTTCAATGTGGGATCATTCACCTTGTAGGGTGACAGAGCATAGACCCTTCCAACAATGATATATTTTTTTTGGAGCTTTCTCAGTAGTGTTTTTTTATTTTTCCCATTACTATCACTATTGGCCAGCTTGGTTATGGTGATTTTAAATTTTGTTCAGGTCATTTTCCATGTTTATTTTCCCTTTTGTTCCGTGCACATGTATCACAGCTATCACTTTTTTTAGGTTTCCCTGGCTTTGCTGTACATTGCTGACGGAAATGGTTTCTCTTTCCTGCAAATGTGCCTTAACACGAGGGTTTCACTGGCGTTAGTGATCATACCCGGATTCCACAGCGTTAGTGTGCCTGGAGCCTCTCCCCTTCCACTCTACACCCATTAACCCCTTCTCTCCACCCTCTGCGGAGCCTTCCTCCGCCCTTCAGCACCGGATTTCACGGCATTAGGGTGCCTTAATGCCGCAGGCGCGTTATCGCGCGATAACGCACCTCGATCGCCCGGTAACGTACCTTATCGCACGCTAATTCCACCACTGTGACATTAGCGCCCTTTAGTAAACATACCCCTAAATCTTTTGGGTTAGATCCAAGGAGTAGTGGGAGAGTATGCGGTAGGAACTAGGGTATAGAGTACTTCTAGGTCATATTCATGAAGTGGTGCTGTCATAGTACTCAGAGAATAGGAACGGCTTTATGGCATTGTGGAAACCCTTGAGGTCCAAGGCAGCTGTTATGGTATCTGGTAATGAGTTCCAGCGTGATGGTGTATAGAGGGAGGGCACTTTGTTGCAGGTTATCTGTTTTGTTTTAGTTTTTGCCTTCAGTATAAGCAATAGGTTTTTAGTAGATGATCATCTGTTTCGTGTTTCTGGATCTCTCTCTATGATTGGTTGGAGGGTAATTGGTTCCATTTGGTGAATTATCTTAAAGATGATGCTGGTCATTCTTCTTCCTATGCACCCAAGCATCATTCTGACTTTCACCACTGCCTTGTCTACCTGTTTAGCCACTCTAAGATCATCAGAAACAATCACATCTAGGTCCCACTCTTCTTTCGTGGACATAATTACTTCATCCCCTACACTGCTCCCTTGGATTTTTGCAGTCCAAATGCATGACTCTGCATTTTTGATCATTAAATCTCAGCTGCCAAATTCTTGACCATTCTTCAAGTTTAGCTAGATCCCTCCTCATGTTATCTAATCCTTCCTGAGTATCTACTCTATTGCAGATTTTGGTGTCATCTGCAAAGAGGCAAACCTTACCTGAGAGCCCTTCCGCAATATCACTAACAAAGATGTTAAAAAGAATCGTACCAAGGACAGATCCCTGTAGCACACCACTGGTAAAATCCTTCTCCTCAGAGTGGGCTCCATTTACCTGCACATTTTGTCACTTCCCACTCAACCAATTTTTAACCCATCCCTAGGGTGCTCAATTTATTTATAAGTCACTTGTGCAGAACAGTGTTAAAGGTTTTACTGAAATCCAAGTATACCACATATGGGGATCTCCCTCGATCCAACTTTCTGTTCATCCAGTCAAAGAAATCAATCAATTTTGTCTGACAAGACCTACCTCCATTGGATTCCAGAAACCTCACTATCCTCTGTTTTAGCAGCATTTCCATTTACTCATGACAGAGGTCAAACTAACCAACCTATAGTTCTCATCCTCATCCTTACTTCCTCATTTGTGTAAAGGGACCACATGTGCCCTTCTCCAGTTCTCTGGGACCACTCTTGACCCTAAAGAAGCATTGAAAAGGTCAGTCAGTGGAGCTGCTAGAATGTCCTCAAGTTCCTTCAATAATCTTGGGTGTTTTCCGTCCAGCCCCATCACTTTGGGGCATGTTTACTAAACCATCTTAACGTGCGCTCTGTGATGTTATTGTGTGATAAGGTACCTTATCGCGTGATAATGGCGCGTCTTCAGGCGCGCAGGTACCTTATCGAGCGATAACGCGCGCAGCGCCGTAAACGAGCGATGAAGGCGGGCAAAGACTCCCGGAGGGCGGAGGAAGGCTCCCCAGGGGCGGAGAGAAGGGGTCAATGGGTGTAGAGTGGGAGGGGAGAGGCTCCCCGCACACTAACGCTGTGAAATCCGAGGCTCAAAACTAACGCCAGTGAAACCCTGGCGTTAGAGCTGATTTAAAGGGAAAAGAAACCATTTCCGTCAGCAATGTACAGCAAAACCAGAGAAACTTACAAAAAGTGATAAGTGTGATACATGTGCACGGAACAAAAGGGCAAATAAACGTTTAAAATGACCTCCACAAAATGGAAAAAAAACATAACCAAGCTGCCCAATAGTGATATCAATGGGAAACATCAAAAAACACTCCCAAGAAAGCTCCAAAAAAAAGAAATGAATTTTGGAAGGGTCTACGCTCCGTCCCCATACAAGGTGAATGAGCCCACAGTGAAATTGCGCAGAACAGGGTTTCTGACTCCATTGTCCAGGTTTCCTATTGCGTGCACATGTTCCACAACAGCAGGGCGAGCATGTCGGAATGGGAAACTGGACAGATGCTGGAAAAGGGGACACAGAGGGCTGCAGGCGGCACATGCTGTGGTACAGCTGGGCCACAGTGTGGACTAGGGTGATGCCTAGCTGGCGCATAGGAATGCTGAAACAGTAGAGCAGCCAGACAGCAACTCCTGAGGCCCAACATGGGCATGAGTGTGCCCCCCACAGTGTCACAGGGGCTAGTACCCAGCAGGTACCCCCAAGGGCACAGAACATTGGCATGCAGTGCTGGGGGGAAGAGTTGACAGCTATGCAGGCACCCCTACCCCAGAACCCGCACCATAGGCAGCCGCCTACCAGCACACTGGATGGCCTGAGACTGCGCATCACCAGCACCACCAGCAGAAGGCCATGTCAGCATTGGGGTGGAGGGTACTGGTGGTGGAGGGGGCAGTGTCTGCTGTCCACTGCAGACGGTGGCCTAGCCCTGTTCAGGTGGGTGCCGTGCACTCCAACAGACAGGCTCTGTCTGACAAACAGCCATGGTATCTCCAGGGACTGCACTATCTCCGTGGCTACAGTGTGGTGCAGTGAACACAGACAGTGTGCTCAGGAGCAGAAGATCACAGCTTCAAGTCCCAGCTGTGGCTCTTTCCAACCCAGTCCCCATATTTTACCCACAACTAAACCGTGATAGTAAAGACGAACCTTTATTGCAGAGAACATAAGCATGGGTCAAACGCCTATATTTTACCCTACAGAGCACAGACAACATAAACATGCGCATTCCCTAGAGCACATTCCCCAAATGCAGTCCTGGAGGGCCACACATCATTCAGGTTTGATGCTGTTTCTAATAAAGATGTGTGTGCTGCATTTCCATGCACCGCCCCCATGATTTGCAGATGTATCTCATGCATATTCATTAGGGACAGCATGAAAACATGAACAGTGTTTGGCCCACCAGGACTGGAGTTGGGAACCTCTTCCCTAGAGCAGCGGCCAACAGGAGCAGAAAGAACCGCACCCACAGGCTCCATTATCCAAAGCCTCATGGAGAGGCAGGGTATCGGACCTTGCGTGCATCTTCCAATACTAGTACTTGCATACCTTACCAATGCCACCCTAAACCTGGGAATACGGTACACATATCTCAAAGGTTTGCTATGATTACTGGCAGATAGAAATTCCTAAGTTAAGCACAATATGCTCATTGAGCTGTATCATACCAATTTCTCTGATGTTTGTGGAGTGTGTTTTAGGTCTGGTGTCTGACAGTGTTCACCACCCCGGGGAGTGACCGCAACAGTATTGCATACCATAGCCATGCCTGCACTCTGTCCAGGACTGGTGAGTTGGCAAGGACTGCCAAAAGCCTCTATATTTGCACAATGCTGGCATAGGTGTGGGAGTGTGTGTCTGTCCATCTAGTGTGTGGTGGTTGCAACACCTTACTCAGCCCACACTGTTTGCACTGTGTCCAGTGTTAGCTTGCCAATGTGCATAATGAGGAGCAAGGTACTGTGGGTATAGCTCGGACAGGGTGGCCTGGGCAGGATGCATGAGCACAGGGCATAGGGCAATGGCTGGGACATTGTAGTGGCTGGCCACCACCTGCACGGACAGGGTGGCCACAGCATGTCCTGCTGGGAGGTCACTCTCACCCTGACTGAGCAGTCATCATGGCATGGCTAGGTCCCCCATAGTGCTAATAGTGTCTTTTTTAAGTGATATATATGGGTTTTCTTTTTTTGGGGCCCAATCACTGACCTATCTGCTTGGTGGGTGTGCTGACATCCCAGTTTTGGGTGCACACATTTTCTCCAGTAATATGCACTATGGACTAGCTAGCAGACTTTTTGCAGTTAGTATGTGTATGACTGGAACACCTTGCAGGGAGCAGTGGCTGCAGATTCACTGTGCTCGCTGCTGGAGAAAGTCAGATAGTGGTGGTGGGCAGCTGAGCATTTCCAGGCCTCCTGTCTGTCTGCTATCACTGTAAGGATGTGTACAGAAATGCATGGACTGCCCTCTAGGTTGTCTGTCCCCCAGATGGACTGAGGTTGATGGTCCCCTCTACCACCACCATTGCAGTGATGTAGAATGTGGATCTGTTGGTGGGAGATCCTGAGTTCCAGAGGGCAGTTTCGGTGGTACTACACAATCCGCCTATAGGTCCAAACAGCGCCCCCCCCCAAACTGGTCACATAAACAATGTGGCCATGGCACCCACACAGGATATGCATTATTCTGGGTGCATCATAGTGCTCAAGGGCTAAACTTGACTGAGAAATACAGATGGACACAGGTGTATTTGGAAGTGTATCTGCAAGACCTACCTATCACACACTGGCACTGATGGGGACCCGCACCATAGCCTGTCTCAGCTAAGCCAGGTTCTGTGGACATGGTGCTGGGCGGCCCACTTCACCCTCAGGGTGAGCACAGGACCCGCACAATGTGACGGTCAGTACCTACTCTGTGCCAGTAACACACATGCTCAGTACTCCCTACCAGGCTGAGGTGCTGTGGGGGTGCATACCCCATCCTGTGGTTATCTGTAGACTGCTGATTTGCATGTACAGTGCATCATGGGTATGTGTGGTTTAAGCCTAGTCTGGTAACCACAGCAGACAGTTTGTGTGGTGGGCTGCAGTCCTACTGTAGCCAGCCAGGAGTTTGCTAGCAGCTATGGAGATGTAGCCCACTGGTGACTTTTCTGCCTGTGGAGCCAGAGATCATGGGTTTGATCTCACAGTGGGGTTATTTGATAGGGCTGTCTGAGGCATTTTCTTTTATAATATAAATTGGTGCTGCCAGGAACAAGACCCTCAGTGCTGTAGCCTGAAGGTGCCTCGAAAGCGCCCTATAAAGCACCCTATAAGGTGCCCTATAGGGAACATTATAAGGTGCCGTGGTGGACAGTGCACCTTATAATGTGTCCTCAGGAGTGTCGCATAGGGCACATGATGTGGCATTTTAGGTTATGGCACTGTGAGGCAATGTTTGCTGGCAGCACAAATCAAAATAAAACCCAAATGCCTCACAAACCACTGCTGATATTAAAGGGTAATGTCTCAGGCAGTCATATGCAACAGCCGCACTGTGAGATTGAACCCATGACCTCTGTACCATCAGGCAATTTGTCAACCAATGTGCTATACCTCTGCCACTAGGTCTGTATGTCAGCACACTTACCTACGATTAACACACATTAATCTGGTACACCTACCTCCATTGTGTCATAATGTGCGGTACGCAACCTACGTATTGCGCGAGTCCTACGTTTAGACCAGAAGGCACATCCACCCCCCCCCCCCTTATGGCATCCTGCACATCATTGCTGGGCTCACATTAAGATGGATTAGTGAACATACCCCATAGGCACACACAACCCCATATCACCAGGGTGACTGACAGCCCACGTTGATGGGATCTCAGGTCTCCTTGGTGTAACTGTTTAGCCAGTCATTGCTATTTTATTTATTTATTTATGTAACGGTATTTCTATACCGCCTTATCTTACAATCAAGGTGGTATCACAGCAAAACAATCAAAAGAAGTGATAGTGTTTTTCATGCAGTGAGGGTTATATCGTGATTTGTATGTAAGATGTGTTGTGTGTTTGATTAGGTTGAGCTATGTACATTGTGCGCTATGATACATCGTGTGCTATAATACATTCTTCTATACAGTTAGTGTTAAGAAACATCATGTGCCATTATACATTCTCTTATCAGTGAGTCGGAGGGGGGGTATGTTGGTTGTTCCTGGTAGTTAGATCATGTGACGTGTCCATAGTGTTCTATGAACAGCGTTGTCTTCAGCTGTTTGCGAAAGTCTTTGAGGTCCGTTGTCGATCTCAGATCGTCTGAGAGGGTGTTCCAGATTGTTGGGGCAGCCAGAGAGAGTGATCTTTCTGTGGTGTCCTTACGTGTTTTTCTGAAGTCTCTAGGGGTGTTGACTCGGTTGGAGGTTCCTTTTCTTCTTGGGCGTGTGCTGGTGTCTGGTTGTATGAGGGTGTGCAGGCTGTTGGCTGACGTGTGTTGTTTGATCTTAAATATGTTTATGATTGTTTTGTATTTGATGCGTGAACTGATTGGGAGCCAGTGTAGGTCTTTCAGAACAGGTGTGATGTGTTCATGTCTTGTTGATCCAGTTATTATGCGGGCCGCCGTGTTTTGTGCTAGTTGTAGTGGTTTGAGTGTTTGTTTTGCTAGTCCAAGGTAGATTGGGTTGCAGAAGTCCAGTAAGGGGAATATTAGTGCTTGGCATACGGTACGGAAGTGCTCAGTGGCGAGGAGGGGTTTAAGTCTTCTGATGATTCTCATCTTGTAGTATGCATTTTTTTTTTTTTTAAACTTTTATTTTCATTTTGCAACAAACAAAAGAAACAACACACCAAAGGAGACAAAACAAGTATACAATAAAGAAAAGTAAACCCAATTACCCCCCGCCCCCACGCTTCTTCTCTAGCTGATTATGTCAGCATGTGAGCGCTTCCAAACAACAGTGATTATACATCAAAACAATCAAAAGAGTATCTGCGATACAGAATAATCATGGGACAAAGATAAATACAAATTTAGACAGTCAGATGAGAGCATTGAGCAGAATGTACATAGTCATTGAGCATCTTCCATTTAGACCGATGATGAGGAGTCTGAATGGGGGAAGCAAACATACGAGGTATTTGTTCATATTTACTGTAGAGACAGACATGATTCCACCATTCATTGGGGCTCAGCTGGGAGCTATTTTTCCAGTATTTCGTAATTAGGGAAAGAGCAATGCCAAGCATAAAGTCCAAAAGGAAGTAAGCCGTTTTTGGAAGAGAGGGGATCCCCGCAGCTGAGCGAAGTCCCACTATCCTCCAAGAAAGGGGCTCTTGAAAGTGCAAAATAGACTGGATACGACCCCAGACCCGACGCCAGTAATACTGTAGTGCGGGGCATTCATACATAACATGAGGTAGTGAACCAATGGCCGCATGGCATGTCCAACAACTATTGCCCTGAGTAGTGTTCCATTTGGCTAATCTGTCAGGAGTGTAAAAACACCGGTGGGCTAGAAAGAAGAGTGTCTGAGTGAGTGAGGCGGATCGGGAGACCCGTGTCACTCTACTCCAGACAAGGCTCCATTGCTCCGGGGTCAAAGTCACATGCAATTCTCTCTCCCATGCTTTCTGCGCTATAGGGGTATCTCTAGTTATAGCATTACATAAGGTTTTGTAAAAATTGGATGCTACACCCGGTGAACTACCGATAGATCGGATAGTCTCCAACCAACCTTGTGTAGGGGAGGCCGATGGCGGGAGCACCTTAGCACTCCGAAGGCAATGCTGAAGTTGCACCAACTGAAAGTAGTGTTTCGCTGGGAGACCAAATTCAATTTGCAATTCACTAAAAGTTTTCCAGCGACCTTCATGGAACAACTGACTAGGAATCCAAATGCCCCTAGTGTACCAGGGGCTCCACGCCATCGGCTTATTTTGTATTCGAAATCGAGTGTTATACCAAAGTGGGAGCTTGTCTAACGGACAGAGTCGGGAGTCTAAAGAGTGCATAAGATTATTAAAGGCACCTAAGGTGTCTAAAAGCATTGGTGGAAAGTGGGAGTCTGATGGGAGAGTCATACCAGGGAGAAAAGTAAGAGGAATCGGTTTGCAAAGGTCCTCTTCTATGTCTAGCCACACAGGTCTACTCGGTACTGGATCTTCCAGCCAGCGAGCGCCTTGTTTGAGAAGAAAAGATTGATGATACTTCAGGAAATCAGGGAATCTGACACCCCCATTTTCCTTATCTGCTTGCAGCTTATGTTTCGCTATCCTAGGTGTCTTGTTTTGCCACAAGTATCTAGTCAGAAGGCCCTCTATATCTTTATATATACGTCGAGGGAAGAGACAGGGCAACATTTCTAAGATATAATTCACTTTCGGAACAATCATCATTTTTATGGTTTCTAATCGACCCCACCAGGTAAGTGTTAAAGGAGTCCAGCGGTGAGTTAGCGCCCGGACTTTAGAGGTTAAGTCTTTGGCATTGAAGGAGATAGTGTCTTCCAAAGGAGAACAATAGTGAACCCCAAGGTATTTGACCATGCGAGGTTGCCATAAAAAGGGGAAGGGTTGCATATCTGCCTGATGAAGCAAAGGATTTAATGGAAAGGCTACCGACTTGGTCCAATTTATCTTATAACCGGACAGTTGTGAGTATTTACCAATTTGCTCTAGGACAGCCGGTACTGAGTCTATAGAGACAAAAAGCATAAGGTCATCAGCATACGCTGAAATTTTGATTTCCCTATGGGTGAAGGGGACTCCATGAATCTCCTCCGATTGCCGGATTAGTAAAGCCAAGGGTTCAAGTGCAAGATCGAAGAGAAGTGGAGACAGTGGGCATCCCTGGCGAGTGCCGCATTGAAGGGGAAAAGGCTGAGACTTTAAAGCATTGGCACATATACTGGCTGTAGGCTGTGCGTACATGGTGCGAAGACAACGGAGAAAACCTTCCCCGAATCCGTACCAGCGGAGGACTGCAAACAGGAAGGGCCACTCTAAGCGATCAAAGGCCTTCTCAGCATCAAGTGAGAGGCCAACAAATGGGCGATCAAGATTAACTGCGGTAGTCAGTACATGGCATAGAGTCCGAGCATTGTCAGCAGTTGATCTACCAGGAATGAAACCGCATTGATCTGGGTGTATTAAGGTAGGCATCCTATCCGAGAGCCGGGTAGAGAGAATGGTGGCAAATATTTTATAGTCCGCGTTTAGGAGGGAAATTGGACGATAATTAGCTGTTAGTTGCGGGTCTCTCCCCTCTTTCTCAAAAACTACTACATTTGCCATTGAAAAGGACCCAGAAGGAGAACCCTCCTCGGCCAGAGCAGAAAAATAAATTTTCAAAACTGGAGCTAAGTCAGCGTGAAAAGTTTTGTAGAATTCAGCAGGGAGACCGTCTGGGCCTGCGGCTCGGCCTGAGGCACATTTCTTGATAGCAGAATGAATTTCTGAGACAGTAAATGGTGTGTCCAAGGCCACTCTATCTTCGTCAGATAGGGTCGGTCTTTGTACCCCTGAAAGTAAGCGTTCAAATACATCTGGCTCAAAATCACATTCAGATTGATAAAGCCGGGTATAAAAATCACGAAAGAGTTCTAAGATTTCGGTATCTTTAGTGACCAAGCCCCCCCCCCGACGGATTACGGAGGGCGGTAACACGCTTGGCTTCTTTTTGACCTTTTAGGGCATTTGCTAATAATTTGCCAGCACGATTATTTTCCCGATAATATAGCCCTTGTTGTGATTCGATATTTTTAACAGCAGCAGTGTACAAAAGCTGATTGTATTGAAAACGCAAGCGTTTTAAAATTAGTAAAATACATGGGTCAGTACGGGACGTGAGGAGACGCTCCCCAGCTTGTATCTGCTGCTCTAGAATCAGTAAATGCTGCTTTCTTTGTTTCCCCTGCCGAATTTGATAGCTAGTTATAGTGGCGCGGATAGATGCTTTAAAACCCTCCCACCAAGCCCAGCTCGCTGTGTCATGGGGTGAGTTAAAATGAAAATAATCTTGGATAGCGGCCTTTATATCAACCTGAAAATCTTTTTGACCCAGTAGGGATCTATCAAAAAACCAAGCTCGGGGAGAATCGTCCCGCGCAGTGACACGTAATGATAAAGATATGGCAGCATGATCTGAAATATGGAGAGGATGAGTCCTAGTCGTGTCTACTTGAGAAATCAGTGCTTTGGAAATGAGAAAGAAATCTATTCTAGATTGGGAGTGATGGGGGGCAGAAAAGAAAGTGAACTCTAAGTCGGAGGGGTGAAGCAGCCTCCATATATCTACCAGCGCAAGATCTTGCATCAGAGCTGTAAGGGTAGCAAGACTCTTGGGTGGACTACTCGTTCTAGGCGGCTGTCTATCTATCAGAGGGTCTAACACTTGATTAAAATCACCACCAAGTATTAATGGAGTATTGGCAGAGGCCTGTGCCAACTGCGCAATACTTGCATAGTAAGCAGGGTTGTCCACATTCGGGGCATAAATGCAAATACATGTAAATTCACTATCTCCAACCTTAAGGTGTACGCGGGCCCATCTACCCTCCTTGTCAGCGCTAGTATCAATTACAGTAGCTTGCAAAGATTTCTTAACCAGAATGGCTACCCCGCACCGTTTGGAAACGGCGGGAGAATAGGCAGCCACCATGTAAGGCTTAACATTGAGTTTCAGTGTTTCAGCAGAGTTTAAGTGCGTTTCCTGAAGAAACGCTAAATCAGCATGCTCATGGCTAAGATAGCTAAGGATTTTCTTTCTCTTGATTGGACTATTAATGCCCTTTACGTTGAGTGATAAGATTTTACATAAAGCCATTCAGACAAGTTAAAAATTCTGAGCATGATAGCGCACATAAGTTCACAATGTCCCTCATATTGACTGTATCTGGCTGTACATATGGCATAAAAGAAAATAAGCTTAGATAATACAATGAAGCGCCCCACATTAAAAAGAAAAACCGCAGCGCGGTGGTAGAGAAGAAGCAGAACCCCAAAAAAATACTGGCGACCATGTGTCTGCGGGGAGAAGCCCCAGAGAAGGCCGAAATTGAAAAAACACATAACCTGTAGGACTGTGCGTGCTCCGAATCCGACCGAGGCACACATCATGGAGGGATAGGAGACCACAAAACAAAAGTCATAGAAAGAAAGAAAGAAAGTCCAGGTAGTCTCTGTGCTGAACTATGACCGCCGCATCGGGCCCTTCAAAATGGCGGACAGAGCCGGCAAATAAAAGTCCAAGTCGTTGGATTAGCGCATCTGCTCTGCTTCTTTGGAGTCTAAAAATGTTGATAGTAGATCAGGATCTTCGAATGTCCTGGTTTGGTTGTGGAGAGTCACTCGGAGCTTCGCGGGATACAACAGGCCAAAGCGAGCCTGTAGCTGTTGAAGTCGAGGGCGAAAAGCAAGGAGTTTCTTCCGTCGGTCGACTGTAGGCTTTGCCAAATCAGGGAAGAAGGAGACTTTGTGACCTTCAAATTCCAAATGATGGTTCGCCCGGGCAGCATTTAAAATTTGTTCCACTTGTTGATATCGTAGCAAGCGAAAGATAATAGGCCGGGGGGTCGTTCGGTTGAGCGCCATGTGGGTAGGAACACGGTGTGCTCGATCGATTTCCAGTTCCTTATGAAAGGTGATCTTCAGCAAGGAGGGAAGAGTTTTGAGCAGGAATTCTCTCATATCTCCCGCTTCCACCCCCTCCGGTATTCCAATGAGCCTCACATTGTTGCGACGGGCTCGATTATTGCTATCTTCTAACTCCTTTTGAAGATTCTGTATCTGGCGCTCAGCCTTGTCCAGTGTGCCCAAGCGCACCGCGTGCGAGTCGAGGACCCCCGCCATATTGTCCTGCCGTAATGAGAGACTTTCAAGTCGGTCCTGGAGCACTCCAAAGTCTTCTCGCATGGCTCTAAGCGCTTCTCCATTGGACTGCACCAATTCCTTCACGCCGCGTATTTCCTCTAATATCTCCAGGTGCATTTCGGGGTTCTCCCGAAATGGAACCATCTTCTGTGGGGAGGACACCTCTGTTTTGGAGCGTTTTCCGTGAGAAGAAGAAGGAGACCCGAAGTCCAAGCGCGCTGGTTTATGGGCCGCCATCCCCCCCGAGGTACCCCGGTCAGCCCGGAGCGAAATAGTAAGTTTGTATAGGTATTATGTCAGGATTCTAAGTAGGCCTCTCGGGAGCTTCAGCGCGAAGCGTCTTACCCGCTGGACATCAGGCTCCGCCCCCCTGTAGTAGTATGCATTTTTGATTGTTTTGCTTACGTGTGGCTTGAGATTCAGTTCATTGTCCAGGGTCACTCCAAAGGCATATGAAAAGACATAGCACACCGGTTCAAACAATACCCTAGGAGCCAGTGGTGATGGGTTTGAGACCCAAGTGTGTTAACAACAAGCGAAATTCCTAAAATTCTAATTGTGTTTTTAAATGTCAGACACATCAGTGCAATGTGTGTCTGCAGCATAGATCTATATAAATATTGTTGGCGACACCATATCCTGTGTGGCAGAAAGATGTGCACGTGGCACCCAACTGCGCATGCGGGCGTGTTGCAGCACACATGCATGTGCGTGCATTCTTCATTGTTGAAATTGTTAAAAATTGCCACCAGATCCCGTAAGCCTGCGTTCACCAGGCAGGAGCTGAGCTACCTGGCAAAGCTGATTGCCGTGAGGCAGCACAAGCTGTTTCCTGGGTCCTCCAGGAGTCAGGACCTGGTGAGGGTCCGGAGGGCCTGGGATAGTCTGACACGGTGCTACAATCGTGTGGCAGACTACCCACGTGAGGTAAGTGTATGGGGACAGGTCAATATATCCATATACATATCCAGTGTTGATTGTAGCTGTGCATGCTGCTGTGTGTAGGTAGTCTATCTCAGTTATGTGTATCAGGTAAACCCACATGCCATATTGTCTATATATCACATCTGAGTGGTTTGCCCTGTACCCAGGGGGCTAAGGACCTGTTCACAGAGTTCCTGATGACATCCTGGTGTCATGGCAGCTGCTGCTGTTGATGTACTACAACACACCGTAACACAGGTAGCCCATAGATCTGACTACGGAGGTTTTCTAAACATCATGCTGGTATGATGGGTTCTGCAGTTGCAGGGTAAAACATCTGACCCACCCCCAGGGGTCGTGAAACGTGCCCAAAATAGTATGTTAGTCTAAAACATCTGCCCTACCCCCACTTGCCCAGAAAGTCCACTAAATTGGGTCCCCAGCACCCCTGGTGGTATGGAATATGCTGCTGTTGCTGTTTTCTAATCCACCCTACCCCCAGAAGTCCTGAAAGCCCATCAACATGGGCTGTCAGTCACCCTGGTGATATGGTCCTGTGTTCCTATACAGTTCAATACATTCTCCATATCCCCAGGAGTCCTGAGAACCCATCAAAGTGGGCTGTCAGTCACCCTGGTGATATGGTCCTGTGTGCCTATACAGTTCAATACATTCTCCCTATCCCCAGGAGTCCTGAGAGCCCATCAAAGTGGTCTGTCAGTCACCCTGCTGATATGGTCCTGTGTGCCTATACAGTTATATACATTCTCCCTATCCCCAGGAGTCCTGAAAGCCCATCAAAGTGGTCTGTCAGTCACCCTGGTGTTATGGTCGTGTGTGCCTATACAGTGCTATAAAATCCCCTATCCCCAGGAGTCCTGAGAGCCCATCAAAGTGTTCTGTCAGTCACCCTGGTGATATGGTCCTGTGTGCCTCTACAGTTCAATTCATTCTCCTTATCCCCAGGAGTCCTGAGAGCCCATCAAAGTGGGCTGTCAGTCACCCTGGTGATAAGGTCCTGTGTGCCTATACAGTTCAATACTTTCTCCCTATCCCCAGGAGTCCTGAGAGCCCATCAAAGTGGTCTGTCAATCACCCTGGTGATATGGTCCTGTGTGCCTATACAGTTCAATACTTTCTCCCTATCCCCAGGAGTCCTGAGAGCCCATCAAAATGGTCTGTCAGTCACCCTGGTGATATGGTCCTGTGTGCCTATACAGTTCAATACTTTCTCCCTATCCCCAGGAGTCCTGAGACCTGCGTAAGGTGTACTGTCAGTCACCCTGGTGCTATGGTGTATGGTGCTGATGATGTGTGCTAGGACACCCAACCCCCAGGGGGCCAGAGACCTGATTGCAATGGTGGGTATGTCATTCAGATGTTGTGTTAGGTTATGGCGGGTAGGTTGCACATCTGCCCTAGTCTGTGAGGTCAACACCTCATCACACACATCTTTGATGCATCCAGATGGTATGGTAGGTGCAGATGTGGATGTGTGTAACAGCACCCCACCCCATGAGCTATGAGATCTGATTACAAAGAGCTGTAACAGAGCCATGTCCCCAGAACTGTATGCTGAGTCAGGTCACACATCTGCCCACTCGCCAGGAATCCCACACCTGGTTGCAGATGAACATTACTGATGGTGTTGGAAGGATACATGCACCTGTTGTGGTTGCACAGCACAGACTGAAACCCTGACATGAGCACAGGTGGCAATAGCCTATTCTGGTGCAATGGCCCCTGCCCCTGGTGTTGACAGCCACACCTGCCCTAAGCATACAAGGCCCAGGTCATAGGAACATAACAACATAAGATAGGCAATACTGGGTCACACCCACGTCCATCAAGCCCAGTATGCTCTTTGCAACAGTGGCCAATCTAGGTCATACGTACCTAGCAGTATCCCCAAGAGAGACAGGTTCCACAATGCTTGTAGTGGGTCAAGCATTGCTATCCTGGGCCTCATAGAAAGCCAAATGTCATGGTAGTGGCCCCTGGCAAGGTGCATAGGGCCACCCACCCAACGTCCCATGTATGGACACATCACCCATGTTTGTTAGGATATCATGTTGCCAGTGGGGTTGGGTCGGATGATGTGTGTAGATCATGACAACACAAATGTGTTCACCAGACCACATACGGGGTTAGGGGGGTACCCTGGACACCATCATTGGCAACCCAAACGTAGCATGGTCGTGCAATGTCATGCAAGGGGCCACAGGGGAATGGAATGGTGTGTTCAGGGTGCCACGCACACTGCACATAGGTGTCACTGCACACATGCCCAGAGCCACAGCTATGCATGCAGGTGGCACTGGGAACAGTTAATCGCCTGGAACAAGCAGGAAGTAGTCCTCACATATGGGTATCATCGGTACAGACGGAGCCTGTGCGGGAACGCTCTCCAGCGTCCAATAGGAAAGCTGTTGGGAGCATCCCACAGCGTCTGCGTGCTGCCTTCCCGCCTTTCCCAAATGCCTCTCTCCAGTTCGTTGTTTTCCACAGAGCCAGCAGGTCATCGTTCCTGTCATCGCTGAAAAACTTCTATTCTATTGCCACTCCTGTGGCAGCGTCTGCCTTTTTGTTCTTTACCGGTACCACCGGTCTTGTAATTTCTTTCTCTAAAAGTTCAGATTTCCTCACACAAACAAAAAAGTAAAAAAAAAGAGGGAAAATCCCCTTTGTAGGTCTCCCCCCAGTTTGGGCTTAGGCCCTAATCCCTCCTCCATCATGGAAAAGCACTCCTCGGGTTTTAAAAATATGCTCACTGACAACCATGATTGGTGTCGCAAATGCTTAGGGCCGGATCACTCCATGTCTGAATGTTTGGCCTGTGGGATGTTATCCAAGAGGGGTCGGCAGAACAGAGCAGCCAAGCTCGGTACCCTCTTTCCCTCCGACGCGGCCTCAGTGGCAGCCATGTCTTCGAGGGCTTCCTCTTCCTCCCGTGGATCTCAGGTAGCCAAACACAAATCTGGCCGTTCCTCAAAGGTTAGATCCCCCTCCAAACATCGGACTACCTCCGGCATTGCCCTTGAGGAACACGCTCCGGCCAAACAGCCCCGGTGAGAGTCTCTGGCCTCCAAATCCACTTTGGGGCTCCAGGAAGTTCTGGAGGCCTCAACCTCGTCCGAACTCCTGGTGCCATGCTCTGGGGTACTGGCTTCGGCCGGTACTCATACACAGGCATCAGCAGCGTCGATGTACCAGAGGATCGTGGCCATCGAATGCAGTCTGGCGGCTATCCTCGCGGCATCAAAGACCTTGGTACCACCCCAGACCCCGCAAATTCCAGCACTGGTATCCGCAGCAATTGCAGGACCGGCATCGGCAACTGCACCATTGGTGCCGATGAGTACCGGTATCGACACCCCGGTACCAGGTCACTCCGATACCGAGGCCAATCTGTACCGATACCACACTTTACCTGAGCATCCTGAGAGAAGATACATCCAATCTTCTGAGGAGTCTGATGACTCTGACAGCTCAGAGAGTACCGATGTACCTCTCCAGGAGGAGCCTGCTTCTCCCAAGAGGAGATTGTCCCCTCCTCAGGATATGTCCTTCCAGGATTTCATCACACATGTAGTCAAGGGCCTCTCCATTTCAGTAGTAAATGAATCTGAGCACAGGGCACAGGAGCTAGAGATTCACCAATATCCCCAAGCTCCAAAGGAGGCAGCCACCCTGCCAATACATCAGATCTTACAGGATCTTCTTTTGAGAATGTGGGAGACTCCTCTTACCACCTCTCCAAATTCTCACAGGCTGGCTACTATGTATCGTGTGCCTCCGTCCCCTGGTTTTCAGAAAACACAGCTCCCTCATCACTCCATCGTGGTGGAGTCTGCTATGAGGAGAATTAAAAGTTGCAAACAACATGCCACCAACCCTCCTGGTATGGAGTGTAAGACCTTAGATGCCTTTGGTCGCTGTGTCTTCCAAACATCCATGCTTTCAGGCAGGATAGGTTTCTATATCCTGTACATGGGAATGTTCCTGAAGGAGGTCGCAGAGATCTAGAACTGGTAAGTCCACATCTCCCAGATGACAGAGGACACGACTATTTAGCACTTGTCAAGCATGCCCAGAACATTTCTAAAGTTGTGAACAGGGCAGCTTTTGACTGTTTTGAGGGCATAGGCAGAGTCTCCGCCATTGCTATTGGGGCAAGGAGACTTGGCTGGCTGCAAGCCTCTCACCTGGAACACTGGGTACAGGATAAACTGGACAACATCCCCTATACTGGTGAAAACCTTTTTGGGAAGAACCGGCAGGAAAAAGCTAAAGATTTGGATGGTGACAATTCTACCTTGACCAGGCTTTCAAACATTGTCGATCCTGCAAAGAAGAGAGCCTTAGAAAAGCCTTTCCTCTCCAAAAAGAAAGGATACTATCAGTCCTATGCTCAGCAAGGACAACCTGCAGGACAAGCTGCTATAAAGGGTCAACAATCTACTAAGCAGAGAAAGCCGAGAACTACTCAGCCTCAGCAGACCCAGCAGCCGCAGCCCCCACAGAGCCTTTGACTCCGTGATAGAGTACCTGCCCTTCCTGGCACTCCAGAGAAAACAACCTTCAACAATCCCAGGAAGGTTAGGTCACCTCATCTACAGATGGAGGCAAATAACATCAGAACCCTGGACTCTGTCCATCATAGAAGAGGGACAAACCAACCTGAGGCGTGAGTAGATGGAAAGACAGAGTCCTTTATTAAACCTTAGGCCGCCCGACACAGGCCATGTTTCGTCACCCTTCATCAGGGGCTAGCCAGGCATAAAAACTAAAATCATAAATAACAACCATTAACAACCATTAAAAACATAAAGGAACAGACAGACGAACTCATAAACATAACATCATGCATGTTAATACCTAAAATCATTAAAAACATCAAAAAATTGACAATCATACAATCAGATATGACTAATAAACAATAGGAAACAAATAAAAGATTAAAAGTGCTTGAAGGCTAAATATATAAAATCATATAAATACATAAAAATAAAATAATATACCAACCTCTGTTGCAGGCTCTAAAAAGTATTACACCACACTTATGTAGAAAAGTCTAGAGACATGTTGTTACTAAAAGACAAAAACAGAGTAATTGAGAAACAAAGCAAATAAAGTATGAATTAATATCCTTCAAAAACTATAAAAAGAAAAGGAAGGTGGAATAAGGAGTGAGGAGAAAAAGACAGGGTATGAAATGACTACAAAGTCTAATAAAACATTTAAAAAAAAATGTTTTGGGAACATGAGCTTAAAAAATAATGCACCACAAAAAATAATATGTATACATAATAACAATAGCAGGAGTGAGTCAAAAGCCCACCAGCAATAGTACAATTGGGAGAGACTTAAAGAATACATTACTAGTTCATCTGTACAAATTTGACGCATATGCAAAAATAAAAGCTGTATTTAAATCCGGCCAGAAAGGCCCGAAGTGGCATTATTAAATTCATGTGTAGCAAAAGGATTACTTTGTCAAAATTGTCTCTAAAAGGGAAAAAGGAAAAAGGGTGGATCAGAGCTGTATTGGAAACTTTGGACCGGACATAAGAGTAGTAAAATAACAATTAAATTAGTACTAAAGATGCCATCGCATTGCCTCCTTAAAAATGAAATATACATAAATTGAAGAATGAGTTAAAAACAAAATACTTTAAGCTGACCTGCCGTACCAAACCTTTTGGACATGCAGCTGTACAAGGAAAACGCCGGCACATGCGCTATTCATTAAAAAGAAAGGGGCAGAGTCAACAGTTTAGCGGGTCGGTTATTTGCATACCAAACCCGAGAGGCATAATGGCTTCATGATGATCGTTAAAAAATAATAATAAATAATTGATGAGAAATTTAAGAAATACTTAAAAAGTACAAATTTCTACTAATCAAAGGCCAGGCATAACCATATGTGAATAAAGATAAAAACATGAATCATGAATGCGATATGTAAAACGAACGGTCACAAAAAATGCTGCCTAAGGACAGATTTGCCAACCATCGTAAAATAACAATAAAAGAAAAAAATATATAAAAGTGTCAACAAATAAAAATCATCATGTTACCCCCCTGTAGGCAAACGAAGAATAGGGAGAAATATGCGGCGACTACCTTGAAACCACTGTCGTCTGAACCATTAGGCGTGCAGCTATGCAAAAAAGGACGCCGGCACATGCGCTAATAACAAGGAAGGGGGTGGAGTCAAATGCTTGGTGGGATGGTAACATACATATTGAAAGATACAATAAAAATGACCTCATTGCGAGAAGGAAACTACACTAAAAAGTTTAAAGAGATACCTAAAAAAGTAACATGATACCGCTGATAAAAAAGCAGACGTGTCCATATATAAATACACAGTTAAAACATCAATCGTAGACATAGGGGGCATGTTTACTAAACTCCGAAAATGTGCGGGTCCCCGTTAGTGTGCGTGTGCCATATAAGGAGTGGGCGGTTCAGGCAGAAAAAGGAAAAAAAACAACCGTACGGGTGCGCGTCGCGCTAATGTGCGGGCCCACATTAGCGCGTGGGAAGGCTAAGTGGGGCGCTGCTGGGCACATATAGGAACAGAGCCATAGCACAAGGGTGAAGACAATAACCAACAGTGCAGGGGCCATGGGTTCAATCCCCCAGTGTGCACTACCAAAAAAGGCTGGCTGAGGCATGAATAGTAATGGTTAAGAAGTTTTTTAGGAGGCATACTACTTTTGTGCGGCTGTAGGCATTGCGCTGTTACGTTTGGGCTGCAGTAATTAATTTTTGACGGCATTAGGCATTGCGCTGTAAAATTTGGGCGGCATTAGGCGATGCGCTATCAAATTTGGGCGGCACAAGGCGGCGCGCTGTTCTTTTTGGGCGGCACAAGGCTGCGCACTGTTAATTGTGGGCAGCAGGAGGCGGCGCGCTGATGGGCACAAGGTGGCGCGCTGATGCTAAAGCAAAGGAACACAGCCACAGCACAATGGTTAAGACACTGACCAATGGTGAAGGGACCAGGGGTTCAATCCCTCACAATGCCCAGTGAAAAAGACTAGCTGAGGCAGTATGTTTTATGTTGTGGAGTGCTGTAGGAGGCCTTTTAATTTTATTTTGTGACAACTACTAGCAAACGCACTTTCACAGCATGTTAACATAAGGCGGCCCATAAGGCACATGTTACAGTGCACCGTCCGCCAAGGCACCCTAGAATGTCCCCTATAGGGCAGCATGTATATTGCGACACAGGATAATGTATAGTGCACCCTATATGGATGGCAACCATAAAGTGCCCTATAGGGCGCCCCATAAAGCACCCTCAGAGGCACCTTATGGGTACAGTACACTGAGGGTGTTATTGCTGGCATCAACATATGTACAGTAAATTAAAAAATGCTATGGACACCCCTATCACAGAACCCCACTGTGGGTTTGAACCCATGACCTCTGGCTGCATAGGCAGTGACATAACCATTGGGCTACAGCTCTATAGCTGTAAGCAAGGCCCTGGCTGGCTGCAGTAGCCTGCACGTCACCTCACAGACAGTCTGCTGTTGTAAACAGGATAGGGTTAGGCCACCTGTACCCATGATGCACTGCACATGCAAATCAGCTGTCCACAGATGCACACAAGATGGGAAATGCACCCCTAAAGCTCCCCAGCCTGGTAGGGGGACGTGTCCGTGTGCACCCACACAGCACCTCGGCCTGGTAGGGTGTCCTGAGTGGGTGGACAAATGGCAAAGAGTAGCTAAACACCATCACATTGTGTGGTTACTGTGCTCACCCTGAGTGTGTGATGTTGCGCCCAGGACCAGGTCCACAACACCTTCCATGACTGAATGCAGCCATGCCAGAGCTCCAAAGTGGCACTAACCTGTGAGATAGGTAGGTGCTGCATAAACATCTTGGAAAGCTCTGTCTGTCTCAGTTAGTGGAACACACACACACACCCCCCCCCCCCCATGGACCCCTAGGTGGACAAAACAGGGTTTCCCACCAACAGATCCCCACCCCTGATGGCAGCAGAGTGGACCATCAACCCCAATCCTGCTGGGGAACAGACACCCTACAGGGCAGTCCAAGCAGCTCCACACACATCCATAACACAATATCAGACAGATATTAGACCTGGATATTCACAGATGCACCCCACCACTATCTGATAGTCTCCTCCATCAAGACACATGCCAGCTGTGCACAGTCTGCTGATTGGTCCTGATGGAAATGCATGCACCCAAAACCAGGGTGGCAGCACACACAAGTAGATAAGTCAGTGAAGAGGCCCCAACAGGAATCCCATATATATCACATGAGAGAAACACAATACAGCACTATGGGGGTGCCTAGCCATGCTGCCATCACTGCACACTCAGGGTGAGAGTGAACCCCCAGCAGCACATACAGAGGTCACCCTGTCTGTGTAGGTGGTGGTCGGGCACTACCATGTCCCTGCCAGTGCCCTATGCCCTGTGCAGCTGCATCCTGGGCAGCCCACCCTGTCTGAGATATACCCATGGTCCCTTGCTACTCATTATGCACATTGGCAGGCCAATACTGGCAACAGTGCTGGCAGTGTGGGCTGTGGAAGGGGCTTGCAGCCAACACCCACTGTATAGACCAGAGCTACTCAATTCCAGTCCTGGAGGTCCACAACCCTGCAGGTTTTTGTGATAGCCCTAATGAATATGCATGAGATATATATGCATTAGAGATATCCTGCTAACCTGACTGGTTTGTGACCCTCCAGGGCTGGATTTGGAGACCCCTGCCTTACACCTCTGTCATTTAAGATTATGAGTGGGCAAGGTACGGATGTCCTAGACATCAAAAGGGTAGAAAGAATGTGTCACATTCCTCCTCAATTCTCACACCACCAAAAAGTTGTCTAATAGAAAATATTTTGGTGGTGGCGAGAAGCGCGGAGGAATGTAACAAATTCTATCTAACCTTATTGATGTCTTGGACATCTGCACCTTGCCCACTCACAATCTTAAATAACAGAGGTGTAAGGCAGGGGTCTCCAAATCCAGCCCTGGAGGGCCACAAACCAGTCAGGTTGGCAGGATATCTCTAATGCATATATATCTCATGCATATTCATTAGGGCTATCCCAAAAACCTGCAGGGTTGCAGACCTCCAGGACTGGAATTGAGTAGCTCTGGTCTATACAGTGGGTGTTGGCTGCAAGCCCCTTCCACAGCCCACACTGCCAGCACTGTTGCCAGTATTGGCCTGCCAATGTGCATAATGAGTAGCAAGGGACCATGGGTATATCTCAGACAGGGTGGGCTGCCCAGGATGCAGCTGCACAGGGCATAGGGCACTGGCAGGGACATGTGTTTATCTGTGGACAGCTGATTTGCATGTGCAGTGCATCATGGGTATGGGTGGGCTAACCCTATCCTGGTGACCACAGCAGACTGTCTGTGTGGTGACGTGCACTCCCTCTACAGCCAGCCAGGGGCTTGCTAGCAGCTATAGAGCTGTAGCCCAATGGTTATTTCACTGCTTGTAGAGCCAGAGTTCATGGGTTCAAACCCACAGTGGGGTTATTTGATGGGGCTGCCCCAAGCATTATCTCTTTTTAATGTACATTATTGTTGCCAGCAAAAACACCCTCATCGTACTGTACCCATAAGATGCCTCAGAGGGCGCTTTATAGGGCGCCCTATAGGTTACCTTATGGTTACCGTCCATATAAGGTGCACTATACGTTATCCTGTGGAGCAACTTAAAGGGTGCCCTATAGGGGACATTTTAGGGTGCCGTGGCGGACAGTGCACTTTATAATGTGCCCTATGGAGTGCCTTATAGGGTGCCTTATGCGGCACCTTCAATTATGGCACGTGAGGGCGTGTTTGCTGGCAGCAATTAATAAAATAAAAATAAAGTGCTGCAGGAAACAAAACGTACATTGCAAAGCTGATGCCTCAGTCAGCCTTACGTATTAGGCACACTGGGGAGCAAACTCATGACCCCTGTAACACAACCAATACAATAAGACCAACTAAGAAAAAATAAAAATTAAAAATTAAAAAACTCAGGGACCATGTTACACTCTTAAAAACAAAACAGTAAAGAGAAGGCCACAACTGAGATCAGGATATATGAAGGATTAGAGAAATACTGACAAATCTTGATCAAGGTTTAACCCATTCGGAGTCATAGAGTTTAAATGAAAAATAAACTTTTGCTCAAGTCTCAAAATGGTTTTATTAATATCTCTTCCCCTCCAATTAACTTTTACTTTTTTGATGACAAAAAACTTGAGATCCATAATATTCTCTAACCAATGTTGGACTAAGGGTTTATCAACCAATTGATGTTTTATGCAGCTTTTGTGTTCCACTATCCTTGTTCTTATCATGCGAGTGGTCTTCCCTACGTATAATTTTTTGCAGGGACACTGCACAACATTAATAACATTTTTGGTTTCGCAATTTGAGAAATCATCAATATAAAATGTCTTATTGGTAAAGGGATGAATAAAGGAGTCATGTATTGGCAATGAGTTTAAACAGACTGAACATTTACCACATTGGTATTGTCCTTTGAATTTCGATAGCAGTTTCTTCTCTGTAAGAGCAGAAGGCACTAAGAGATTTTGCAAATTAATATTACGTTTATGTGCCACGGTAAGTTTCATATCTTGAAAGGCTGGAAGTGTTTGTACCAAATGCCACTCTTTTTTTAGAATCTTAATAATATTTTTAGAATAAGAAGAATATATAAGCGGGCAAACCATACCCATATCTTCATTGCGTGTCCTAACCTTCAGCAGATCTTTTCGAGGAGTATCCCTAGCCCTAGCATAAGCTTTGTGGAGATGATGATCCGGATAATCCCTAGCCAGAAATCTTTCTCTCATATCATTGGCCTGTTTCTCAAAATCTTGAGTTTTAGTGCAGATACGTTTGGTTCTCAAAAATTGACTTACGGTCCAAAGTTTCCAATACAGCTCTGATCCACCCTTTTTCCTTTTTCCCTTTTAGAGACAATTTTGACAAAGTAATCCCTTTGCTACACATGAATTTAATAATGCCACTTCGGGCCTTTCTGGACGGATTTAAATACAGCTTTTATTTTTGCATATGCGTCAAATTTGTACAGATGAACTAGTAATGTATTCTTTAAGTCTCTCCCAATTGTACTATTGCTGGTGGGCTTTTGGCTCACTCCTGCTACTGTTATTATGGGAAACGTGGGACCACATTCATGATACGCATACCTGCATCACAGACAACCTGCACATTGAGGGAATGGAAGTGTTTGCGGTTGCGGTATACAACCTCCCTGTCGCGTGGCGGGATGAGGGCAACATGTGTGCAATCTATTGCACCCATCACATGTGGTATCCCTGCAATCTGCTGGAATGCATGTCCCAGGGCCACCCAATGTTGCCTACTGTTGGGAATGGCAATGTAATTCCCAACCCGGCTGACCATGGCCCGCAGTACCTGGTGGAGGCAGCGAGAGAACGTTGGTCGGCTCATTCCACCCACTACGGCCACTGAGGTCTGGAAACAGCCAGAGGCAAAGAAATGTAGGGCAGCAAGGAGCTTGGCCATTCCCGGTATAGCATGTGACCGTGCAGTCAGGGGCTCGAGGTCAGGCCGGAGATCCTCATAGAGCTCCCTAATAGCTCCTGTGTCCAGCCGGTAGAGGGAGATCACCTGGTCCTCCCTGATGTTCTGTAGCAGGACCCTGGGCCTGTAGAGGCGCTGCAGGCGTGGCCGCCCCTCAGGATGCCTATGGCGCCGTTGTTCCACCACACCCTCATGTGGACCCTCCACAGCTGCAGGCCTGTGTTGCATCGGGTCAGGACCCATGCCCAGGGCCACAGCCCCAGGACCAGCATCTCCCTCTGCCGGAAAGCGCAGCTCAGCTAGCTCCAGTAATGCAATGACTGCACCACCTGCATTCACAGTCTGAGCCATGATAGACACAGGATGTGGGACAGGGGGCTGTGAAATAGGGTACAGGGTGGGAGCAGAAATCACACAAACAACACCCACCTGGTCAATCAGAAGCATCCAGCACAACCAACACCCTGTAATCAGGAAGGTCCAAAAGCCCTCAGCATAGTGCGCGGAGGACCGCGCGTACCTCCGCAGTGCCCCTGGCTAAAGGCATTCCGAGAATAAACCCTGTGTCCCTGTGTGACGCAGCATACCTTAAAGATCCCGCAGGGCATACACACTTCCAAATATGGAAGACGCCAAGATTTCACAGAGACGCATACCACACGTTCACGTAACGCACGTCCATGCGTGCGCAAGAGGAGAGCACGTACGGGACGCACCTGCGGAACGTGCGTGCGGAACGCGTGTACACAACGCGCTCAGAGACACACCCACACGAGATCTATATAAAGCTGTGGAGGACAACATGGCCCGCTCCTCAGCACACATTCATGATGGAACATACCAGCCAGACGTCGGACACTACAGCAGCACAGCAGGTTCCAGGAATGGACACCCACTGCACTGATGGGGAGAGGCCAGGGCCATCAAGGCATGCAGGAGACCCCATGTCCACAGGGTCAGAAGCAGCGCAGGGCCACCCTCCCAGAGGAATATCGGAAGAGAGCCATCAGGTTCAGCCAGGAGGAGAATGACCTCCTCCTGTCAGCCATCCTGGACCGATACGAAATACTTTTTGGGCAGCAGAGCACCACCACATAAGGTGTGACACGTGCCAAGGCATGGGCGGAGGTACAGGCCAAAGTGTCCACCGCTGCTGGCCCCCACAGAGATGTTGAGAGCCTTCGCAAGCGCTATTGCGATATCAAGCGCAATATCCACAAGGAGCTGACACGGGAGAGGAGAGGGGCCCAAAGCACCGGAGGCGGACCAGCACAGGTCGCAAACCTCAGCGATATCGAAAGGCATTTGGCAGAGAGACTTGGCCCTACATATATACATAGCCTTCCACCTGAGCTGGACACCGCGCACCCAGGTGCTGGTAAGTGTGTGAGTGAGCTGTACCAGTGGGAGCGTGCAAGCGCACATGTGTGGGGGTGGCCCAGGGTGGACTGTGGGTCTGGTGCCATGATTGTGCAAACTGAGGACCCAGGGGGCAGCACAACCATGTAACCAGCCTCTGAGCCATGACCCAGTGGGTGAGTCATGCCCATGGTGTGCAGGGAGTGCCATAGCACAGTGTATGGGTGCGGTGCCAAAGCAAGAGGCCCCACAGTACCAGCAGAGGCTGTAAATGTCATGCAGTGGAGAGGGTGCAGGGCTGGTGGAGGTAGCATGGCCGCGAATGTGTCAACATGGCCGACAGGGCAGCACAATGTACCTGTGTCGAACACGGACTGTGTTTGCAGTGCTGATAGTGGTAAGGGGGCTGCATGGGGTGTGTGGTAGCATGCACGGGGGATAAAGTCAGTGGAAGTGGCAGGGCAACGGCCCCTCTCAATGGCCCCTCTAGGCATTGGGGAATGGGGGAGGGGGAAAGGGCCCCCACCAGGACCCATGTGGCTCACCCACACACATGTGCTCATATGGGAGTGTGATGCATGCAGACAGGCAGTCATGCTGTATCCGACCTATATGATACTCTGTCCCACAGGTGACCTAGCTGCCATAGCTGCAGCCGCGGATGCTAATGGGGACAGCCAGCCCTGGACAGCCACACCCATGGATCCAGTGACGGAGCCGTTAGCGGTGGATGAAAGAGCTCCCCCAAACACACCCGTTGGGGACAGTGGCACTAACACCCCGCCTGCGTGTGGAGGGGGGACAGACGTGAGTGAGGAGCCCGGGGACGTGCCGGCAGAGGGAGGACGACATCACAGGGATGCAATGCCAGCAGCAGTGGCAGAGGTTATAGTACAGATGCAGGCCCACACCGCAGCGGCACACAGGGATGCCGAGGGTGAGTCCCAAAATGTTGTCTGCTCTCAATGCGTCTGCATCGATAGTCCTGTCATTCCATGACGACAATGCACTACCTGCTGTCTTCACAGGTATACGGCATTTGCTGCGTTCGTGTCTGCGTGAGCAGCGGAGGCAGAGACGTGCCCTACGGAGACACCACAACATGCTGTACAGGGTCCTGATGGGGGTTCCACGGGTAGCCGCAGCTGCGGAGAGCATGGCGGACACCATGCAAGCCATAGCTGCACAAATGGGGTGCCGCCACCACCACCACCACCATCGCAAGCCCCACCTACAACAGTGCGAGCAGCAGCACCACCAACAGTGCTGGCAACAGAGCCACCGGCATTGCAGGGTGGGAGGGGCCGGGCAAGGCGTGGCAGGGGCAGGGGAAAGGGAAAATAAACACATGAACATGCAGCTGTACAACATGTTATGTCTCCTATGTTTCTTGTGGGGGCCTGTATCACGCACAGCCCACACAAGCATGACCCTGGGGCATGGGCGCTGCTAACTATTTTGACATATGGTGTAGCCACCGACACTGCTGTGGACAGCATGGGATGCCCCACCTGCTCTTGGGCGCACGCCAGCAGGCACACACTGTCGAGCAGCTGCAGCCAACATCTGTTTGCCTCATCCGTTCCCCGTGAGCTAGGGGGCTGGGGGTTTGCAGCGAGTGCTCATGGGCCATGGAGGGGGACAGGGCATGGCATCATGTGGGCTGTGGGTGATGGGGGGGGGCAGGACCTGAAATGTGCAGCAGGATGATTGTCGGTGGGAAAGGTCTGGCAATGGCCTATTAGTGGCGTGGTGGAAATGACCTGATGGGGCCGCCACCAATTCTGGGCTGGTTGCATTGGCTCTGAATCGGGATGAGTGGTGGTGGTGGTTGACACACAGTGTACCCATGATGGTGCATGGCCGTTACATGGGCCCAGGGGAGGGGGGGACAGATATCCTGGTGGGTGGGTGGGTGGGTAGGTTGAGCAAGGGTATGGCATGTGCCCAGGTTGCTTCCACACAATGGATATGTCCGACATCACATGGGTACGCGTAGGAGGACCTGACTTGCTGGGGCACCAGTACATTGATGGGGTGTCTCTGTCCCACCCACCATGCCTTGCTATCCCCTATGTTAACAGGATAGGACTCTACATATCCAGGTCTCGGGGAACACCAAAGGTATCAGGGCACAGCACATACACTTACCCAGACTGCGGGCACAGCTTTAGCAAAGGTACAGTATACCCTCAGTCACTAATGAGTCTACGCGCTGTGCTCCAATGACCATAGACAGTTCCAAAGGCACCTTTCGCCTGGCAGGCAGACTGCCAGTCCTCTCTGTTACACATCCCACTGTGTCCGATACCTGTCCCTGTGGCCTCTGGTCAGCCATCAGTGTAGCGCTCAGAACAGCACACGGTTAGCCTTCGTCACATACCAACTACATGTCCGTCCCCTCCCGTGCCACTAACATCGTGCACATAGCATACTATCCAGACCCTCCTGGGATGCCCCACAGGCACATGTGTGTAGGGACAGTCCATGTGGTTGCAAGGGTCAATGTCCGTGCTGCTGTCCTGTGTTCTGTGCCATGCTATGTATCATATATCAATGAATGGCATGGGGCAGCCTTTATGCAGTGGAGCCCCCATGTACATCACCTGCACAATGCCCCCCGACACCATGACATACAAGAGTAATGGACACAACATGTGGCCCAGCCCATGTCACCTTGTGGCCATGTCCACTCTGTCCATAGCCCTGTGCACATCTACGCTCAGTGTCCATTAGCCCACCTGCTGTGTCCCTGCCATCCTCCACCCAGGACTGCGCCCATCACAGATGCTGCACATAGCCTTTCATGTTCCACCACTGCTGGTCCCTGGGCACTGTTACATGTGTGTGCTCTGGGACATGTGAGGCAATACCACATGTAATGTCCATAGTATCGCTAGATGCATGACATGTGTACAGTGCACTGCACACACCCTTTGTATCATACACTGACACACATGTGTGTGCCCTCATGTGTTGCTCACAGACCACTGACCCATAGCAAAGAAGGATATCTGGACAGCACAGTGTAACGCTAACAATGAACAACTTTATTCAAACTTGAACAGGGTGTGGTGGATGAGACATTGTCCACAAATGGCGGCATCCCCGTCATGCAGCCCTGCTGCTCTCCCTGTGTGGGGTAGGCCTTTGCATGGGCTGTCACAGGGCGGGTGTGCATTGCGTATCCACGCGCTACACACCCCGGGGACCCCTGTCACATGGTGGCTGATCCGGCGCACCCCCAGCTACGCGCTCCTCCAGCGAGCACAGCCGGTCAGCCACCATGGTCAGGGTCGCCAGGACCTGCCCCATGATGAGGGCGTGCTGTCTCTGGGCGTGTGCATGCGCACGCACAGCCTCTGCTACGCGCAGTCCGCACATGCAGCCACACAGACACAGGTCTCCCCGTGTCTGTGTGGCTGCATCCACGGTAAGCCTGTCAGCGGCTATGTGTGCCATGTCCACGTCCAGAGGGGACGCATCGGCCTCACCACAGTGCAGGTGGCTGGCGCCCCCGTCGCCCTGTGACAGCCCATGCAGATGGGTACATGACCCACATGGACCAGGCCTCCCCGCACCCGCCCCATCCCCCTCCAGCTCTGCATTCCCCGGCTCATCCCCCTCCTGCCCCTGTCCCCCCAGAGCAGGGTCCCCCCCCTCCCAAGCCACCAGTACCCGCCCCTCCGCACCCTGCCCTCCCACCACCTCTGCCCTCTCCCCATCCCCCACCGCCTCCCCCGCCCTAGCCACCCTCAGCTGCTCCATTCCCTCATCTCCCGGCCCCCCCTCCTCTGCGTCCTCCTCCCCCTCCACGACGTCATCTTCTTCTCCCCCATGTTGCGGGGTGCCTTGGTCCTCCACCCCTGGGCCGGCCACCACCTCCTGGCCATCATCGTCATCCGGCTCATCGTGGCCCGCATCCTGCTCCCCAGGCTCCTCTACAGCACGTGCATCCGCTGTGGGAAAGGGGAACAAGTGTCATTGCCATAGTCACACAGCAGCCACAGTATTCGCATACATCCTGTGTTCAGGACAGCTAGTGCCCCACAGGGCCATGTCACCTCACGCACCTTCCTGTTGGGCCCTCCGCTCCCTCCGAACACGCTCAACAAATCACGGGTATTTGGCCCTCAGCTCCCGTGCCTTCTTACGGAGATCCTCGACCTATTGGAGTAACGACAAATATTGACATTAGGGGACGGACACCCTTTCGTTACCTCTTACAGAATACATATATATTTTGCAGTGTGCAACATGGCTAGGCCCTATGATCACAGACTGGGGCATTCCACACAGCACCAGGATGAGGTGTGGGGCTCTGGGGTCAGGCCTACTGCATCCTTGGGCTGTGGTCTTTTCCCTCTACTCACCAACAGGGACAGATACCAGAGCACAGGGACTGGGGAGAGCCCTCATTTGGGGCCTGCTGCATCCCTGGGCTATAGCTCCTCCCTGTATGCACAGCCAGGGACAGATACCAGAGCACAGGGACTGGGGAGAGCCCTCATTTGGGGCCTGCTGCATCCCTGGGCTATAGCTCCTCCCTGTATGCACAGACAGGGACAGATACCAGAGCACAGGGACTGGGGAGAGCCCTCATTTGGGGCCTGCTGCATCCCTGGGCTATAGCTCCTCCCTGTATGCACAGACAGGGACAGATACCAGAGCACAGGGACTGGGGAGAGCCCTCATTTGGGGCCTGCTGCATCCCTGGGCTATAGCTCCTCCCTGTATGCACCAACAGGGACAGATACCAGAGCACAGGGACTGGGGAGAGCCCTCATTTGGGGCCTGCTGCATCCCTGGGCTATAGCTCCTCCCTGTATGCACAGACAGGGACAGATACCAGAGCACAGGGACTGATCCCCAGTCCTCATTTGGGGCCTGCAGCATCCCAGGGCTATAGCTAGGTCCTCTAATCACAGACAGGGGCAGTTACCAGAGCACCAGGACGGGGTAGGGCCGCTGAGGTGGGGCCTGAGGGAGTATCTTGGGGGGGGGGGGGGACAGGCCTCACTCACAGCTGGATGTGGAGACACCTTGCAGTCCCTATCTGTGCATATGTGATTGCTGACTTGGTTGCATGGTGTTCCTCTGCACATCCTGGGTTGGAGTGACTGTTCCCATGGACTTACCTCACGTGGGTAGTCTGCGCTGCGGTTGTAGCGCATGGTAAGGCGCTCCCAGGCTCTTCGCACCCTTCCCAGATTCTGCCTCCTCGAGGATCCGGGGAATAGGCGCCTCTTCCTGAGGCAGAAGAGCTCTGTCAGCAGGTAGAGCTCCCGCTGGTTGAAGGCTGGCTTCCTCGACATTGAAGCCATGTCTGGGGAATGAGATATGCCTTGCTACGTGCGTTGCTACGGGCGTAGCCACGTGCGTTGCTAGGGGCCTAGCCACGTGCGTTTCTACGGGCGTCGCCACGGGCCTAGCCACGTGCATTGCTACGGGCGTAAGAGCGTGCGTTGCTACGGGCGTAAGAGCGTGCGTGGGTATGTGTGTTCTTACCTGCGGGGGCTCTCCATATGCAGCTCCCAGGGTTTAGTACTGCTGCTACATCTCCTAGGTAAAGTTGTTTGGACTCTGCTCATTACAGTATCTGCTTTATGGTTCCTAGCCCCTTCTGCTGCACACATCTCACATTTTCATACATTCACCTTCCTTTGCCTAGAGGTGCCCATGACATAGAGCTGTATCAGACATATGTGCTGTACCTTCTCTTTGGATGTATTGAGGGGAATATGTGGTGACAGGGCCACAGAGGGAGTCGCAGTTTAATTAGCTGTAAGGTTCACTTTGGGGGACATGTGGGGGTGTTGTGAGGTTTACTTTCTGGGACTGCATAGCATGGCATTGCTCATTTCCATGTGTTTTCTTTGACGTTTGGACTATATCCTCTCTGGGCTTTGGGCATAGACCATTGGCTTTGGTTCTCTATGGCACCTCAGGTCATGGTTTATTTCAGACACCACTGTTCGGAGAGTGATTGCATCTGACAGCCCTGCTACGTATCAGCACAGTGGGGCCGTACCCACAGCCTCTGGCTCCACAGTCGGTGCATTTGACAGTGGGTTGCAGTTATGTCTGTATCTGTATCTCCTTCTCTATGACTGACTGACTACAGAGGGACGTCAATTCCCCACACAGTCCATCCACAGTGGTTCTCAGGGTTTGTTTGGCCAGGTCACACCCATGATGCACTTGATATGCAAATCAGCTTTTCACAGATACACACCATGGGGAAAGCAAACCCACAGCACCTTGGCCTGGTGGTGTAACTGAACATGTGCACCCCCACAGCAGCTAGGCATGGTAGGGGTGTCTGAGCGTGTGTTTTACTGGAACAGTGTACCTACACACCATCACATTTTTCTGGTACTGTGCTCACCGTGAGGGTGAGGTGATGCGTAAAGCAGCAGGTCTACAGCAACATCCACAGCAGTGTTGCTGTGTGGGATAGGTAGTTTCTGCACAAACACCTTGGATATATCTGTATGGATCAGTCAGGTGTGGTCCCTAGGGGGCTTCTGGTGGTAAACACAGTCTCCCATCACCTGATCCACTTTCACCCTCCCTGCACTGATGGCAGTGGATAGGGCCATCACCCCCAGTTCTACTGTGGGTCAGATACCCCTCTGGCCAGTTCCTTCAGCTCTCTACATATCCATAGCACAGTAGCATGCACACATTAGGGCTGTATAGGCTAGGCTGCACCCCACCACCATATGATATTGTCCAGCACCAGGCCTTCAGCCAATGCACCCTGCCAGGCTCTCCATCTGGACACATACCAGCTGTATACAGTCTGCTAGTAGGTCCATGCTGCATGTTCCTGTTGGAACTGCATGCACAACCAGCAGATAAGTCAGTGACTGGCCCCCATAAGGAGACACATACATATCACCTGACAGAACTACAATATAGCACAATGGGAATGCCTAGCCATGCTGTGGTCACTGCACAGTCAGGGTGAGACTGAGCTCCCTGCAGGACATACAGCGGTCACCCTGTCTGTGTAGGTGGTGGCCGGGCACTACTATGCCACAGTCGGTGCCCTGTGTGCTGTGCAGATACAGCCAGCCCATGCCACCATGTCTGGGCTCTACCCATGGTACCTTGCTCCTCATTATGCACATTTGCTGGCCAATACTGGCAACAGTGCTGCGCGTGTGGCCTATGTAAGGTGTTTGCAGCCCCCACACACTGTAGAGACAGACACACACTCCAACACCTATGCCAGCATTCTGCTACTGTGGAGGGGGTCCAGCAGCCCTGCCCCCCACACCAGTCCTGGACACAGCCAAGGCATGGATATGATCCGCACTACTGTTGGCCGTTGCTCCCCAGGGTGGTAAACACTGTCAGTGACCTGACCTGTAGCACGCCCCGTAGACATCTGACTGATTGTTCTGATGGGGCTCGATGAGCAATCTGTGCTTGGTGTAGGACTTGCTATCTACCGGTAATCATGCGACCTGTCTAATAGGTGCATACCATATACCCAGGTGTAGGGTGCCATTGCTAGGGTATGCCTGTGCTAGTATTGGGGGATGCACACAGGGCCCAATGTCCTGGCTCTCGAGGGGGCATTTGCCACTGGCGCCTGTGGATGGGTGGGTGGGTGTGTCTGGCCCTGTTGGCTGTTGCTTTACCGCAGAGGTTCCCAGATCAGGTCCTGGTGTGTCAAACACTGTTCGGGTTTCCCTGCTGTCCCACCTACATATGCATGGCCTACATCCGCATGCCATGGGGGTGGTGCATAGCTATGCAGCACAGGCATCTTCATTGGAGGCATCATAGAACCTGAATGGTGTGTGGCACTCCAGGGCTGCATTTGGGGGGCTCTGCTCTAGGTACTGCGGCTGTTTCTGGTATCTGTGCTCGGAGTAGTAATATATAGGCGTAGTAACCCTGTGTATGTTCGCAGCACTACAGGTTTGTCATTACAGTCACGGTTCAGTTGGGGGGCAAAAATGTTCACTAGAATGGACATTGACACAACTGGGCTTTGAACCTGTGACCTTCTGTTCTTGCACACACTGGCTGTGTGCACTGCACCACCGTGTTGCCACAGATATGCTGTATTCCCTGGGGAGTCCATGACTGTACATCCGACAGAGCCTGTCTGTTGCGGTGGACGGTGCCAGTCTGCACAGGCCTAGGCCACTGTCTGCTGTGGTTTGCAGCCACTGCCCCCTCCACCACCTGTACCCTTCCGCCAACATGCAGACATGTCCCTATCTGGGAAAAAGCATATGACCTGATTGAGTTGTGGCACTCCAGGACTGAATTTGGGGGACTCGGCTGTAGGTAATGCCCATTGTTATGGTTTGTGTGCGGTGTAGGGTAAAATATAGGTGTTGGAACCATGCTTATGTTCTCTGCCATAAAGGAGTGTCTGTACTATCACTGTTTAGTGGTGGGTAAAACTATGGGGACTGGGTTTGCAGGAGCCCCAGCTGGGATTTGAACCTGTGCTCCTCTGCTCCTTCAGGCACTGGCTGTGTCCACTGCACCACACTGTGGCTACAGAGACACTGCAGTCTCTGGAGATAGGAAACCTGGCCGCACGAGTCAGACACCCTGCTCTGCACAATTTTACTGTGGGCTCGTTTACCTTGTATGGGGACAGGGGTGCAATTAAACCTCACAAATGACCTCCAAAAAATGTGGCACAAATCAAAACCAAGCTGGGCAACAGTGATATCAATGGGCAACATGAAAAACACTCCCAGGAAAGCTCCATTAAAATGCAGTGATTTTTGAACGAGTCTACGGAGCGTAGACCCTTCCAAAAATCATTTCTTTTTTTTTGGAGCTTTCCTGGGAGTGTTTTTTATGGTTGCCCATTAATATCACTGTTGCCCAACTGGATTATGATTTATTTGGAATTTTTTGTGGTCATTTTCAATTTATATTTGCTATTTTGTTCTGTGCACATGTATCACACTGCTCACGTTTTGTAGGTTTCCCCGGTTTTGCTGTACATTGTTGACGCAAATGGTTTCTCTTCCCTTTCATGTGCCTTTAACGACAGGTTTTCATTCGCGTTGGGATTTTGCTCTGCAATTCATCGCGTTCGTGTGAGGGGAGCCTCTCCCCGCCCACTCTCCGCCCATTGACCCCTTCTCTCTGCCCACTCTCCACCTTCCGCGCTGTTTTAACGTGCCGCGGAGGCTTACGATCGTTAACTGCGGTTAGCGCGCGTAAGGTACGTTTAACGATCGTTCGCACGTCAGACCGCACGTTCGGACGTGCGAACGATCGTTAAACGTACTTTACGCGCGTTATTCACGATTACCGCACTTTAGTAAACATACCCCATAGTAACTCCTCATTAGAAATCCTCTCTCCTCTCATAGCTGATCAACCAGCAGATGAGTTTCTGATGAATACTAGGAATATCCAATCCTTTTTGTCCAAAATGGTTAGGTCGTACTTGTAAGTCCTGTTTTAGTGTGATTTCTCCCACTTTATGGAATGAACTACTCTCGGATATCAACTTAAAAACATCCCATAATAAATTCAAAAGTGCATTGAAGACTCATTATTTCATACTAACTTTTCCCCAAGAGTAATATTTTTCTGTTGTATTTTTACTCTACTGTGTTTCCCCATGTCCTGTCATAGGTGCTATTACCTCCTTATACCTTTTAAATTAAATATTGCAAACTGCTTAGATATTTATTTTTATTTGTAGTGTATCAAATTAATAAGCATGAAAGATGACTTAAGTTAGCGGACTGTGGATGTCGCTGCTCTATAGATAATGATGGCATCTCACCACTTTATGAGCCTGATTCACTATGGGGTACGTCCGTGTCATTTGGACCCAATTCTGAAACACAGGAGCAAACTGTTCCCGTGCCAGTCAGAATTCGGCCTGAGGACAGCCCGGTGTGCCCCTCTGGCATCCACAGGGATATCCACGAGACTGAACAGCCAGGTTCCCCGAACACACTGGTGAGTGGATGGCCTGATGCCTCCCCGCCCAGTGTCATCCCCGCACGGACTTCAGTGGGCCTGCTGGGGCTGTAATCAGGCAGCAGGCCAGTGTCTGCCATGTGTCTGCTGCATTGGGGGAAGGGGGGGCTGCTGTGCCAGAGCGTAAATGGGACCAACCCTTATTTCACCTCTGAAGTGGAATAAGCAATGCAATGTTAATATGTTACTATGTTACTATGTTACTATCCCCCTTGTGCCCTCCAGATGTACATGGCTGTTACCTGAACCGGCCCTGTATGTGTGGGTGTCTGGACCGCCCACGGTCTGCCCCCGTGCCACCCCCGTCTCCATCTCGCCTCACAGAATCTCTGTGCATGCGGAGAGACAGTGATCTAGAATTTGGGCAGGATGAATGGCAGGGCTAGATGTCCCACTGGGATGTAGAGCCCTGCCATTCTCCTTTCTGAATCTGGGCCTATCTGTATATTCAGTGGAAGCTACTATCCAGATACTGTCATAGATATCTGATTTTGTTTTACCCAGGGTGGCAGATACTTAAAAAAAAACACTGACCCCTCTCAGGCTCAATGTTACTCACTTGGTGTTTTGTTGAATTAGAGAAAGAATGGTATGATTAAAAGGCCTCTATAGATTTAAACACAGAGAGATATTTTATGCCATGGCATCTAGCTTGTGTGCTAAGAATGCCTATAATTTATACATACATTTTCCTTTTTAAAATTGGTATAATTTATTTTCCTAAAATTACCCCTGTTCTCGGGCTTACAAAAAATAGTTTTAGTTTATGTGCTTATGCATATATTTTAGAAAACATGTGATAAATGCAAACCTTTCCCTTAAGAACACTTCTGATCAGGTCAAATAAACATATGCCCACAGTGGTTTTGGGGATATGTTTTTCAGAATTATGTGTTCTTATTGTGAGCGATCATGTGTAGGGGCCAGGGCTAAATTGTGTCTCTTTTTGTTGGGTTTTCTTCTTTGGGCTTTAAGTGCAGCTAACAATCTGAGGGTGCTTAAGATGTTGTTCTACAATGTAAAACTAAATGCTACAGTCTGGTATGTTTTTGCAACATTTGACTGTCAATCTGTGCTATATTATCAGTATGTCTTCCTTTAAGATAGTTTCAGTGAATGTTAAGGACATTAACAATCCCATTAACAGGAAAAAGATTCTTCTGTACGGTAGGAAAGAAAGTGCTGACATCTTACTGCTGCAGGAGACACACTTGAATGTAAAGGAGTCATTAAAGCTAGATATAAAACACTACTCTCTAGTGGATTTTTCAGCTGCCCATCATAAGAAAAATGGGGTAGCCATCTTAGTGAGGAAAGCTCTATCCCCCATGATTATTCAAACTAGGTCTGATACTGATGGGCGGTGAACAATGGATGTCATTAAAATTGGTTCCACTGAACTGGCCTTAATTAATATTTATGCTCCTAACATTGATTGCCCTACTTTTTTTTTTGCTCCATTGTGGCTTTGGCGCAGGAGGTGTCCAGATATCCGACTATTCTGGGGGGAGACTTCAACCTTGTGCTAGACCCATTGGAAGACAGGAGTCCAGTGAGAACCATTAGGGTTCCCAAGGCTCACCCAGTTCTTGTATCTCTAATGCAGGAATTGGGCCTGATAAACATATGGCGGTTGCAACACCCTACAGATAAAGAATTCACTTTCTTTTCTCCTCCTCATAACTCCTTATAACGTATAGACTTTTTCCTAGTATCCAAGGGACTTTGTTCTAAAATTAGTGAGTCTACAATTCATGCGGCTCAGATCTCTGATCACTCCGCAATCTCATTTACCCTATTTGACTCAACGAGCTTTCAATCTCACTCGCGCTAGCAATTTGATAGGACTCTTCTAGCCAGTCAGGAATTTCACGAGATCATCCTGGTGGCTATTTTCAATTCAATCTACCTCAAGACTCCTCGGGGTGGGCACGATGGGAAGGCTTCAAGGCTAGTATGTGAGCCACCATTACTAGTTTTGCTATAAAGCAAGCCAAGCAGCGTAAAGCAGAACATGATGCACTAGACAAGCAGATTAAAGCGCGAGAACATATTTTCTGACAGAAAACTGATCCCAACATCTTGATAAGATTGCGGCACCTTAGATTTAGATATAATTCGATTTTGACCACTGAGGCTTCACAAAATATTCAAGGGCAGAAAGGACAATATTACTTGGAAGGTAATAGAGCTGGACGGCTGCTAGCTAACTCGTTAAAGGGTTGTAAGGAAGCTTCGCGCATTACAGCTTTAAGGGATCCTCAGGTTCAACAATTGATTGTAAAGGACCCCGACATTGCAGAGACCTTTTGCCAATTTTATACTTAGTTATACTCCCCAGAGATAGATTTCTCTGTGAAGGAGTTTGATAGTTTTCTAAATAATATTCAAAGGCTGGTGTTAGATCAAGAAACTGCTGTGGGACTGGATAAGCAGATTACAGTCATGGAAATTATTCAGGCTATTGAGTCTACATAAGTTGGTGAGGCTACTGGACCAGACGACCTGCCAGCTGAATTCTATAAAATCTTTGCCAAAACTTTAGGGACATACTTTTAACAATACAGTATTATAGACTTCTTCTGGACAATGTGGCACAGACCAGAACGTTTCCCTCTGCAAACATTGTTGTTCCAGAAAAACCTGGGAGGGACCCTCAGTTAGTAACAATCGGCCAATTTCGTTGTTAAACACAGATTATAAAATCTTTGCAACCATCTTAGCTGGTCGTCTCTCCAAACTGGTCCCTTCTTTGATTCACCCGGACCAATGTGGCTTCACTGAGGGACGCTCTACAGCCGATAATGCCAGAGTGCTTTGTCACATTTTGGAAGGCGCGGAGGAAACAGAACACCCTCTTGTGGGACTCTCATTAGACACAGAGAAAGCGTTTGATCAGTTGGAGTGGCTTTTCCTGTTTGCTGTTCTGAAGTGGTTCAGATTTGGAGGGGGTTTCTGCAATCTGTGTATGCGAGACCGAATGTGAAAATTTCTGTGAATGAGACTCAGTCTAGAGAATTTCTTCTGTGGCTGGGTACCCATCAGGGTTGTCCTCTTTCTCCCATTCTCTTCAATCTGGCCTTGGAACCTTTGGCCTTACTGATAAGGCAAAGTCCCATGGTTAAGGGTGTTTCTATTGCTGGCATGGAAATTAAACTATCTGCATATGTGGATGATTTGCTGCTTTTCACCATACCTAGCTCCATACCGGTCATTTTAGAGTTGATAGATAAATATTCAGGATTGTCTGGCTATAGAATTAATTGGTCAAAGTCTGTTGTCTTCCCCTTGAACTCAAGAGTATGTAGGATGGATATGGAGGATTTCCCTTTTGTATGGGAGCCTAAGATGGTGAAGTATTTGGGCGTTCACTATTGCTACCCACTTAGTGTAACCCTACAGTACAATGAAGAAGAGATCCTATCTACAATTTGCAACATAACAGCAAAGTGGTCATTGGTCTATCTTTCTTGGTGGGGTTGTCTTCAAGGTATAAAAATGACTATCACTCCTAAAGTGAATTATATATTAGAAATGTTACCAGTCTTTCTTACAAGTAAAGTTTATCATCAAATTGAAAGGATTCTGGTTCAATTTCTATGGAAAAATAAACCGCCTAGAATTGCTCTCAGGAAACTCAAATCTAAAAAAGAGGAGGGGGTGAATTTCCCTGACTGTCAGGCCTATCACTGTGCTTTTTTACTAAAACAAGGTTTGCAATGGGTGGAGGGGGCCGTAGGTATACACCCAGTATGGCTTGAACTAAAAGAGAGATTAAGTACTCCTTTCCCCTTGAATCTTCTTCCTAGCATGGTGTCTATTGGGAGGTTGAAGTCTCATAGGGTTATATTGGACACTCAGAAGGCTTTTCAACAATTAGCAAATGCATTTCCTAAGGAGGCTTGCCTATCGAAATTAATACCCATCTGGCATAGTCCTTATTTTAAAATCAATCAAAGTTCATTCGCATGGCAAAAATGGTTTAGCAGGTGCATTTGGAGCGTGGGCCAACTGATAATGGATGGCAAGTGGAAACCTTTTTCCTCTTTGCAAAGTGAATTTGATTTGCTTCAATCCCTACACTTTCAGTGGATTCAGCTGAGGCATTGTATAGAGAAATCCCTGTTAGATATTACTTCATTGTCTGACGAGTGGGGGTTGATGAGTAAAATAAGCTCAGTATATATGTCCTCTGGGGTGGCCTCTCAATATTATAAACTGGTGGTTCAGAACAACAGCTCTTTGGCCATTGGTGTTCAAGAATATGCGAACATGACACTGGGGAAGTTCTTTCTCCAGAAACTTGGACAAAATTCTGGAGTAAGATAAACAGGGCTTCCCAGTCTGCCTTTGTCTCACAAGCTTTGTACTTCTTTGCGCATAGAGCTCACTTTACTCCAGTAAAGGTTGCTAAATGGGATAAGGAAGCTGGAAATGATTGTTGGTCTTGTCGAGGAAATGCCGGCACTTTGAGACATGTGGTATATGATTGTCCTAGCATTCAGTGTTATTGGGTTTCAATATGGAATTATATTCAAGAGGTACTGGGTTTCCAGGCCACTCTCTCCTGGTCTGTAGTCGTTTTTCGATCAGCAATTGACATCTCGTCATTACAGAGGGACTGTCAGTTTTTATTTGACTTCATGTTGGGAGTGGCCCTACATCTTGTTATTTCTAACTGGAAACATACAGAAGAGCTTATTTTATTTTATTTATTTATTTATTTATTGCTTTTATATACCGCGCTATTTAAAATCAGTGCAGTTTACATATAACAGATTTGTACATAGCAGTCACCTGTTGTGTACTTACAGTAAAACAGGAAGGTACAGCTTGGATATCAACTGGGGAAACTATCAACAACTATATACATTTATACATTTATCTGCAATATTAACTTGAGGTGATTATGGCTTTCTGATTCGTGGCCAGGTTTTTGGTGGGCGTGGTTGAGATACTGGGTTGGGAGTAGTGTAGGAGAAAGAGGTGGTGTTTTAGTGCTTTTCTGAACTGTGCTAGGTCTGTGATTGCTCGGATGGTCGTTGGAAGTGCATTCCAGCAGCTGGGAGCATAGAATTTGAATGCTCCGTTCTTTGTTGCCTGGGTGCATTTTGTTACCTCCTTGGGGATCTTTAGGGTATTGGTAGCAAATGCTCTCCTTGTTCTGTTTGCTGGGGTGGGGTGGAGGAGGCCAGACAGAGAGGTCGGGGATATTTTGTTGATGGCCTTGAAGGTCATCAGGACTACTTTATATATGAGCCGGCAGTAGATTGGAAGCCAGTGTAAGTCCTTCAGTATTGGGGTGATGTGGTCCCTCCTGGAGGCTCCTTGTACGAAGCGTGTGGCTGTGTTCATTGCAAGCTGTAGAGGGTTTAACGTGCTTTTGGGTAGACCCTGCAGGATAACATTAGCATAGTCAAAGTGAGGGGTCACCATGGCCTGAAAAACTGATCTGAAATCCTCTGGTTGCAGCAAGGGTCGGAGGTGACGTAGTGTTCATAGTTTGTGGTAGATTTGCCTTGTGGTGTTACTGATGTGGGTTTTAAAGGCGAGATGTTGGTCTAACATTATGCCTAAGTAGCAGATGCTGGATTTAGTTGGGAGTTCAGCGTCTCTTGTCCTTAAAAATGGAGGTGGTGAGAATGCTTGGTTTCTGGTTATGAATAGGACGTCCATTTTGCTGAAATTTATTTTGAGGCTCTGTGAGTGTAACCAGTCTGTTACGGCATCAAAACATTTTACTAGTGGGGATAAGTCTGGATGATCGGTCATGAATGAGTGAAGAGAAGCACATCATCCGCGTAGATCAGGCAAGATATGTTGAATGAGTGGATTAGTTCACTTATAGGCTGCATGTATATGTTAAATAGGAGGACAGAGAGGGCTGAGCCCTGCGGTACCCCATGTATATGTTGGAATGGCTCAGAAGTTGTGGATCCTGTCCGTACCTATTGCCACCTGTCTGTCAGGTAGGATTTGCACCAATTCAGTGCTGCGCCATTGATTCCCTTGTCCTGGAGCCGTATCATGAGTTGTTTGTGGTTTATTGAGTTGAATGCGGCCACGATGTCTAGGAAGATTAAGGCAAATCCGTGTTTGATATTGTCAATCCCTGTGATCAGCGTGTTGGTGAAGGTGGCAAGAAGAGTTTCAATGCCATGTGCTTCCCTAAAGCCATGCTGGCATGTGTCAAGAGGAGCTGTGTTATCAATGTGGTCCTGTATTTGCCATTGAGCGACCATCTCAATTATCTTTGCTAGCAGAGGGATGCTTGATATTGGTCGGTAGGACTCAGCTTTCTGGGCTAGTTGGCACAAATGGTGGAACCGCTTGTGCTTATGCTGCAAATATGAGCAAATGCCATGGTGTGGTAGATCCCTTACACCCTCCATTTTTCTTAAGTGGAAACTCCTACAGAATTACATCTCTAAAGCATGATATGAGATATAGTAAGGGGTTATTAGACAAATTTTCTCATTTCTTATGTAGCGGAGTGGTTGCTGTTTTATAGCCCTTGTAGGCCTTGCAGGCTTTCAGATGTTTTTTTGTTTTATTTATATAGCCCCTAATGATTGCATGATGATGGGAGGGACAGGGTGGGGTGGGCTGTGAATAGCCTTTTTCTTGTTTCTTGTTACAGAGAAGAATTATGTATTTTGATTTACTGTAATTTGTTTTTTCTTTTTTTTGTTTGTATTTTATTGGAAAATATAAATAAAGAAGCTAAAAAAAAATCACACAAATAAATAAATAAATCCCCACAGGCACATTGGCATGCCGGGCCGTCCACAGAACATCGGGCCATCCTTGGGCACGATTCTGGTTACCATGGGAACATTTTGTTCTCACGGTCCAAAATCATGTCCAAATGGGCCCGTCTTGCCTGGGGCCATCCAAACAGCCTGGACGTGCCCCTCTTGGTATCGGGTTCCACATGAAACATTGCTGGTTAAAATGTGTTAAAGATGCCCGCACTAAATGCAATGTGCACATTTTGCCCTTGAACTGTCCAGTCTCCACTCCAACCCACACTATGTGGATAGTACAAGATTTTTAGTGTGGTCACATTTTTGGAACATGCTAATCCTTGCGCTAACCATTATCACATTTTAATAAACATGGCCTAATATGTGTTAACTACCACCCTAGAGATCGGAAATTCCAGGGTTATATCATTATTCAATAACACCTCCAAGTCTGTTACCTCCCCCTACAAACAATTATTCCCTCCTTCAAGAGGGACCTAACCCCCAACTTCTGCCAATCTACCTTTCCAACACAAAATATTTCTGTTTTTGTTTATTCATCACCAAGGGCCCCTTTACAAAATTCTCCTACAGATATTCCATTAACATGCCATTCACATGTGCATTAGTTGCAAACCTTCCATGTTAGCTATCAGGGGCATTTCCAGTATGTCCCAGCAGCTAACAGGTGCTGGACAACTGCAGTATTCACCCCACTATGATGGGTTCACTTAGCAACTCCTATAGTGGAGTCAGGTGTGCCCTCGATAAGCGACACAATGCTGTTGAGTGTGCAGCAATAATCTGGGCTGTCACTCTAATGTGCTTTCCATGCCCATATTCCATCCAGTCCCAATCCTTATCTCACATTGGCCAATTAATAAGTGTATTAGCAGGTTAGTGTCTCTGATGCCCTGTTGCCATGTGTTAAAATGCCCAAGAACCAACTAATGGATTTTAGTAAAAGAGCCCCCCAAGTTATCTCCTGAATCTATCTTGACAATGTCCAGAGAATGGTTCCGTTTTTTCACCATCTTGACCATGTTTTTCCCCATTGGAACCACTGTCTGGATATTGTTTTCCTACAAAAAGGAATCAAACAGAAAGGACCAGATGATCCCCGCCAAGGAACATTAGAAATTATTAATAATAGAGAGCCTCCCAGCACTTTGACAATCTAATGTCAAATTTTACTTGCCACAGATATTCCAGAAGAAGGACCAAAGATATGACAAAACAAATCTTGACTAGTTCAGCTCCCTATATCTTAAAAGTAAAAGATTATGATCATCTAAATCAAAGGCGAGGAACGAGAGACATCATTGCGGATGTGAGATGGATCCTTGGAAAGACTAAAGAATACCAAAAGGATATCTATTTGTGCTTTATCAACTATAGCAAGGCTTTTGACTGTATAAACCATGAGAAACTCTGGGCCGCATTAAGAAGCATGGGTATACCAGAACACCTGATCGTTCTCTTGCACAATCTGTACATTGATCAAGAAGCAACATTTTGAACGGAACAAGGAGAAACAGAATGGTTTAAAATAAGCAAAGGTGTAAGACAAGGCTGCATACTTTCCCCCTACCTGTTTAATTTATATGCAGAACAAATCATCCGAGAAGCAGGATTGTATGAAGACAACAGAGGTGTGAAGATTGGTGGAAGACTCATCAACAACCTTCGCTATGCTGATGATACCACATTACTGGCGGAAAGTGAAGAAGATCTGAAACATTTGCTTCTCACAATCAAAGAACATAGTCTCAATATGGGCCTGCACCTTAATGTAAAGAAGACAAAGATCATGACAACTGGCATAATCAACAGGCTCATCGTTGAAGGAGAAGAAATTGAAATTGTGAATAACTTTAACCTACTTGGATCAACTATCAATAAAGAAATAACAAGCAGTCAAGAATTCAGACGACACATTGCTCTTGGCAGAATGGCTATGAAAGACCTAGATAAGATTCTCGAGCATAGATGTCTCTCTCCATACAAAGTATCGACTTGTTCAAGCCATGGTATTTTCAATGACATCATATGGATGTGAAAGCTGTACAGTGAAAAAGATAGACAGGAAGAAAATTGATGCTTTTGAATTATGGTGCTGATGGCAAATACTGTGTATATCATGGACCGCCCGAAGAACAAACCAGTCGGTACTAGAGGAGATCAAACCTAAGCTTTCTTTAGAAGCTCAGATGACAAGACTTCGACTTTCATACTTTGGATACATCATGCGAAGAGAGAGATCATTAGAGAAAGACATCATGCTTGGCAAGATAGAAGGCCAACACAAAAGAGGAAGGCCAGCAATGAGATGGATCAATACAATAACAGCAGCTACGGGTACCAGTCAGTCAACAATGAGCCGCCTGACTGAAGGCTGAACACAATTTAGGATAGCTATCCAGAGGGTTGCCATGAGTCGACTCCGACTCGACGGCACTTAACAACAACAACAAATCAAAGGCACTAGACAAGTCTACTGCTACTGCTACTGAACATTTGTATAGCGCTGCAAGATGTATGCAGCGCTGCACAGACACATGTAAAACGGTTTCTACTCAACAGAGCTTACAATCTAGTGAAGACAGACACACAGTAGCTGAGGGGAATGCTAAGGACACACAAAGGAGATCATGTGAGGCAAGATCCAAGTTAAGTAAAATAACGAGCAATGTCTGATTTTTATTTACTCTATACGTTCAGTACAACTCTGAAGAAACTGAAGGCTAATTAAACCTTTCAAGGGCTCTTATTTAATTTCCACTATGAAGGTCTCAGACTTGTCAGCATTCTGTGTCAGACTAACATCTTTACTTCCACATATATGCCTGATATTCGCATCAACGACCTTCTTGTGGATTCTATTTTTAATTCTTTATTACTACTTCCTTAAGTTATTTAAAAACCTGGAGCTTATTCCAAGGAGCCAATTTTTTTCTTTTTTCAATTCAAAACACCAGTTATGTATAGTTGATGGTATAACTTGACATTATCTATCAAGTACTTAGCTTTCACTGATGTTACTTATACCTTTTAGTTGTGACACTCCATAAAAAGCTCCTCTCTTACAAACACGATCCCAACGCTCTCCCCAGGTACCACTTTGGCATTTCACCGCCTCGGTTTCATCAGGGGATCGATTCCAAGCCCTTATGTGTTCCGCCTTAATTTCACACGTAATGATTTCGACGTCTATAATCGTTATATTTTTCAACTATATTTTAATCAAAGAGTTTTTCAAACCGTGTGAATTCTTAACCTTCACCCATTGAAAAGACGCCGGAAATTAAATAAGAGCTCTTGAAAGGTTTAATTAGCCTTCAATTTCTTCAGAGTTGTACTGAACGTATAGAGTTTTTTACATTGACATTGAACGTTCAAAGAATAGAACACAGTTAGACGTGATTTTTATTTGCAACATAATCAACTTTCATGTCCTAGGTTCTCTTTTGAGTTTGTGCTCATTAAACTCAACAACATGGTCACACTAACACCAACCTAACCTGCAAAATCAAACGGATATCATATATTTAAAAATGTAAGATTTTTCCATATATATAGTTCATGAATATGGAGGGTATGTTTGTAACAGTGCACCTAGGTTAAGAGGCCAAGTAGGCTTTTCATGACAACATTTAGGAAGTTATATGTCTTTATAAAATACCAACGTTAAGTGGCAGAAATCACACTGTGAATGCAGAGGTGGACATTTAAACCTATTCTAGAGGAGGTGTAAATGTCTGTGCTTAGATATGCATGTACATTAATGTATTTATGTATGTCATTATAATTTACTACCATACTTCCTGACTCTGTCCACACTCTGCCCAGACTGTGCCTTTGGTTATGAGCCCGATTCTGAGATGTGACTTGCAAGCCGCAAATCCCGACAGGACGTGCAGCCCTGCAAGCCATCCTGCCTTTTTTCTCCCTCCAATTCTCCTCTCATGGCTAGAGCAGCAGGATAGGGAGAGCCAGCGGTGGGTGGGAGGGGCGGAGCCTAGGCGGAGTGGGGGCAGGCCAAGGTGGCAGGACATAAAGGGCCAATTCCGTGCATGGCCCTGTATGTCCTCAGGAGCCAGGAGTGCCTGCACGGAGGACATCTCCGCAGACATGCAGGGGCATGCCAGACCATCCTCGGGCCCGATTTTGTATGCCTCGGGAACATATTGCTCCCATGGTACAGAATCGGGTCCTAATGGGCCTGTCTTGCTCAGGGCTAACCAGATGGCCCAGACGTGCCCCTGAGAGAATCAGGCTCCATGTCTAGTGGCAAAGTACACGCCGTTTTAATATTTACTCATTCCACTCCCTCATTATTTTATAGAGCTGTCTCATATCATACTATATCAAAGGCTTTGTGAGAAGATAGGGAATCATAGTGAAGGGGAAAAGCATGAAAGGTGAGGAGAGTGATGAAAGTGGCAGGACAGGTAAAACTAGGAAAAATGAGATAATGTAATAAGCTGAGGTGAGATAGCCTGCAGACAGAAAGAAATTACACATGGGGAGGAGAAAGACAATAAATACTAAAGAAATAATAGTAAATACATGGAATATCTTTTAATACTCAAAAACTGGGGAGTCACAGAAGAAATAAGAGAAACCCAAAAGCAAGAAAAGAAAGATGAAAGATTCAAACTACCAAAACAAATTATTTAAAAATTGTTTACAAGTAGCCACCCTCACAACTGACCAACCCAATCAGAAAGGGCTGGGAGATACGGACTGGATTTATCTCATGCCTTCCCAAGAGGTTTGAGGCGAGCTACATTCAGGTACAGTAACTGGGATGGTCAGTTTTTTAGGGCATCTGGCATCTATCTTTGTTTTCCAGCTCTGCAATTGCTTGCATATTTTCAGACCTTATTTACTACTACTGCTACTAATCATTTGAATGGTGCTACAAGGTGTAGGCAGCACTGTAGGCATAGGCAAGGTAGGCAACTGTCTCTGGCAACACATTTTGATAGGTATTAGATCATAGTCACTATGCCTCCATTCAGGCCTGCCTTGGTTTTCCCACGGTTGTCCCGGTGGCAGTAGTGAGAGCAGAGCTCAAAACAAAATACGAGCACTGGAGACTGCCTACCTTGGTGTTCTTTTATTTCTTTTTTTTTTTTCATTTTATTTACCTTTTTCAGAAATTACAAAACAGTGAAGATAGAGTCAAATAGCATTACTTTAAAACCCTTAGAGCAAAAAAAGAAAAAAAAGGACAGAAGCCAACATAAACCAAGAAGAGACATTCAAATACTGGACAAGTGATCATCAAGGGCCCTTCAAATCCTTTCAACTTTAGCTATACAATTAGAGGATACTGGTGCAGCACCCTCCAGCATTCGAGTTAAGCATACAGCATGCCACCAGAACATTCAAGAGGGATGTATCTTTCCAGTTACATAAAACATGTTGCACAACAATAGACATCATGATATCAGATAGGGCTTTATCATATTTGGTAAGTTCTTCACATATATATAGTGATCGAAATAGAACTATCCGTAATGATAGACTGATATTCAACTTAATAAAATCACAGATAAACTCGTATACTCCATCCCAAAAGTTTTTAACATGCGAGCATTTAAACAGCATATGCAACAAAGTTTGCACTTCCGAAGAGCAGCACCAGTATATGCTGGACTGAAGGAGGCCCGCTCTGCTCATATGCAATGATGTCCAAATGGCATGATGAGCCACAAAATACAATGATTGCAATAAGCTATTTGACATGGTAGCTCGTACCGTATGACTCCAAAAAGGTCCTAGTTTACTGCATCATGTGGGAGGTAAGCATCGAAGATCCACGAAGGAAGAACTTTTGCTATGTATTAAAATTTTGAGATCAGTTTACCATTCATCATAACATTTCTGCATAAATCTGGCATGTCTGATGGAGGACAACCCCCCTCCCCAGACCGTGGTGAGTCCTGTATCAAACCCCGGGCCTACCTTTGTGTTCTAATGGGCCCTGTGGTATCACATTTCTCCTATGGATTTCCATGGTAATTGGAAACCTATGCAGGAGGAATTTCACAATGGAAATAAACAGATATTTTAAGAAGTTTCTCTGTCAGCATTTATACCTGCTCATAGACACATATAATTGCCAATTAACTGCTTCTTTAGAAGTGGGATCTACAGCAGTAATTGAGGGGGCAATTTGCACTTACTTACCTTTGCTGTGTCTAGCATCACCTCAAAAATTCAGAATTAAAGGATTATTTCACTTGGCTCCTTAATTGGATTCTATTGCATATTAACTTTTCTGAAATCTGGCACTTACACATGAAAGCACCATGGATGTTGCAAGCTCAGCACTTACATATTTGTTTATTGGATTTATCCCATGCCTTTTTGGTAAAAGTTCAGTATATTTACCTGCACTTACTCATGTAAATCACTGCATGATACAACTAGTTTTTGCACACTTCCATATGAAATCTATGCTTCTTATGTTAATGTCAGCAAATACTCATATATTTGTTGACATCCTTATATAAATTTTACAAAAGGCTCTGTGTGGGCAGAGGTGTTTGTAAAATACTTGGGGAATTGTGAACATCATAACCTGGACATCCTATTTCCTGCTTAGAAGTATCATACAAAATGAGATTTCAAGTTTCCATCAAGTAGAAATCAGTAGTCCTATCCTTTATTAAATAAATAACCAGGATATACAGAATATATATGCAAACTGTCAGTAAAACACGATATGCCAAGCTATGTCTGCTGTGACAATGGAGTCAGAAACAAGTTGCTGTGGCAAGTCTACCAATGGCTGCAGCTTGCTGGAAGTTATAATTGCTATTTACTGTATATACTATGGAGTTGATCGGGAACCATTGGTGATGAAAGAAGAAGTTGAAGCAGCATTGAAAGCCTTATCAAAGAACAAAGCACCAGGCATTGATGGCATTCCTATAGAAGTATTGCAGCAATCTGATGCAGCTGTTACCATACTTACAAGCCTCTGCCAAGAAATATGGAAGACAACATCATGGCCAACTGACTGGAAAAGATCTGTGTTTATACCAATACTAAAGAAAGGCGATCCAACTGACTGGAAATTATTGAACAATCGCTCTGATCCCACATGCCAGCAAGATTCTACTGAAGATTATTCAAAAGAGACTACAACCATACCTGGAACAAGAACTACCTGAAGTGCAAGCAGGGTTCAGGAAAGGGCGAGGAACGAGAGACATCATTGCGGATGTGATATGGATCCTTGAAAAGACTAAAGAATACCAAAAGGATATCTATTTGTGCTTTATCGACTATAGCAAGGCTTTTGACTGTGTAAACCATGAAAAACTCTGGGCCACATTAAGAAGCATGGGTATACCAGAACACCTGATCGTTCTCTTGCACAATTTGTACATTGATCAAGAAGCAACAGTTCGAACGGAACAAGGAGAAACAGAATGGTTTAAAATAAGCAAAGGTGTAAGACAAGGCTGCATACTTTCCCCCTACCTGTTTAATTTATATGCAGAACAAATCATCAGAGAAACAGGATTGTATGAAGACAACAGAGGTATGAAGATTGGTGGAAGACTCATCAACAACCTTTGCTATGCTGATGATACTACATTACTGGCTGAAAGTGAAGAAGTTCGGAAACATTTGCTCCTCACAATCACAGAACATAGTCTCAAAATGGGCCTGCACCTTAATGTAAAGAAGACAAAGATCATGACAACTGGCATAATCAACAGGTTCATCGTTGAAGGAGAAGAAATTG